>CM041530.1:9649857-10849857 GCA_023091065.1 Dianthus caryophyllus
AGAAACAACAAGCGGCCTAGATCAACTAAGGAGAACCTACCCTTAGGATGCAATGTATCGAGGTTAAACACATAACACACTTCACGGACCGGCATGTCCTTAAACATGCACTTTTTTTACAAACGCAATTTTACGGGCCGGCATGCCCTTAAACATGCACCCTTTACAAACACAACTCTTGGGCCGGCATGCCCTTAAACGTGCACCTTTTACAAATACATTCTATGGGCCGGCATGCCCTTAAACGTGCACCTTTTACAAATACATTCTACGGGCCGGCATGCCCCTAAACATGCACTTTCAAACTTTATACAAAAAAAAAAAAAAGCAAACACAACTCCTGGGCCGGCATGCCCTTAAACATGCATCACCCGAACTACGCTGGTTTGATTCCAGAATCGTGGATACGTAGGCCGCTCACCCGAGCTCAACCAACCCTTTACAAAAATCCACAAAACATTCTTCCGTTTAAAGCTCATTAAGCTAAGGACGTGTCCACATCAAAATCACAACCCAAAAAGCAAGTCGTTCCTTTATCGAGGCATCTAAAACGAATACGTCGAGGCAAAGTTGTCCTAGACCTAGGAATAGTACTCTGCTTTTTAGTCTAACTCTGTTTTGCAGGAATAACAGCATCCTACCGAAGACAAGCAAACACCACTGGGGGCTCTAACAACGCACGTGTTCCCAAATGTGAAATTCATGCAACCGTCGAGTCTCGAGTCACGCATATGATTCGTCTTTGTCTTTCAAAGTTTTCGGCATCCCAAGCATTCTATGAACATCGACTCACACATCGAGTTGATTCTCTGCCAATCAACAAGCAATTTTGGCATCAAAAACGATTTGGCGACATTCAAACCGCCATTTTCAAAACTTTTCAGTTTTCAAAACGCTATCACGGGCCGGCATGCCCTTAAGCATGCACGAGGCAACACGTCCTTCAAACAGCTCGTCATCATTTTCAAAAGCACTTTTCAAGAATTAACTCAACACTCGGGTTAATACATTTTGAACAAAAGCATTTTCAAAAACACTTTGCATTTTCGAACGACTCTTTTTGAAAAACACATTTCAGATATAGTCTTTTCTTGAGCACTAACCCTGTAGGTACAATGCAAAAGGCAAAGTTGACAAAGAGCATGACATGAGTAAGCATCCACGACGCTCAAAACGCAGTCAGGTGCAATGACTACACACAACAGCACAAAACACACTCTACCCAGCGCTACTGGAGACACCTTACTCAAAACACTACAAGACACATCACAATAACTAACTACAAAAACAACAGTCAACCAGAGCACCATAATGCAACATGCACCTCCAAACCCACAAAAATAGGGGGGCTAGCACCTCACCTTAGATCACATGCAAACACGACAAAATAGATGTTCCTCGCAAACATCCCAAAACGAAATCCCTACCTTGATAGGCCTGCAAAATAGATGTTCATCGCGAACATCCCAAAGCAAAAACAAAAGCCATACCTCCATAGGTCTACAAGCAGATGTCCCACGCGAACATCCCAAAGCAAAAACAAAAGCCCTACCTCGATAGGTCTACCAACAGATGTTCCTCGCAAACATCCCAAAACAAAAACAAAAGCCCTACGTCGATAGGCAAAGAAAAACAAATGTTCTTCACGAACACACAACAACAACAAATACAAAAGCACTACTTCAATAGGCAAACAAAAACAAATGTTCCTCACGAACAACCTAAACAAACAAAAAGCAAAAGCCCTACTTTAATAGGCCCACAAACAAACCGATATTTATTGCAAACACCATTCAACAACAAAAGCAAAAGCCCTACCTCGATAGGCCCACAAACAAATTTTCATTACAAACACCCTACAACAACAAAAACAAAAGCCTTACTTCAATAGGCCAAAAAAAAGATGTTCTCACGAACATCCCAAAACTCCACAATAACAAGACACAAGCAAAAGCCCTATTTTAATAGGCCCGCAACTAGACATCTCTAAACAAAAATCTCGCAATCATCATCCAAACAGGAGCTTGCACCACGGACCGACATGTCCCTAAACATGAACGACGGACCGACATGTCCTTAAACATGTACGATGGACCGACATTTTCCTAAACATGTACGACGGACCGACATGTCCTTAAACATACACGACGGACAGACATGTCCTTAAAAATGCATGGGGTAGCATGCCTCTAAAATACAACCAAAACTACACTGGTTTGATTCCACAAATATAGATACATAGACATCTTTACAAAAACACAACCGACATTCAATACAAAATGACACGCCCGACACCTAACAGGGTCAAAGGCAAAGTCAACACATAAACGACACGCTCGTCAAGGGCACAGTCGACACAACATTTTCTCAAAAGATATCAAAAATACATTCAACACAAAACAATACACAAACAACAACAAAACACAAAAGCAAAATCAAAAAGCAGGAATACAGCTCAATCCACGGGCTACATTCAAAAGCAAAGACACACACGCAGCTACTACAAGTTTGACTAACGTTTTAACATCAAAAACTAACTCAAACTGGGGGCTAACTTTTGAAGCAAACATCGCAAGTTTGACTAACGTTTTAACATCAAAAACTAACTCAAACTGGGGGCTAACTTTAAAAGCAAAACCACAAAGTTTCTCCTCCGCACAGCACAAACATTCACGGTTCAGGCGTCTCCCTCAAACCGCCGTCAACCTCGTGACATACAAGAACACGAAACACTTGCAAGGTTCGAGCTTTCAAAATACAACGCGCAAAAACATTCCTTTCTCATGAGGATGAGTCCTAGCATACATCCCAAGTGGATATACAACGCAAAACGTCATACAAAGAACAAAAACACAAACAACTACCTCCCAAGCAGACATACGCCTACAAAACAATAAGCAACCACAACCAATCACACGTCCCAAACATCACATATAGCAACACATACATCGAAGTCTGATTATACACAACCTCACACATACATAACACCGCTAACAGATGTGCACGAAGCAACAACACGAGCTGCAGCACCCATGACAAACATAGCAACAAACCTCAGCAAAGCTCGTTACGCACACTTCACAATTAGACACAAATACGCACATGCACTTTAAAAAGCAACAGAACGCGAGCATCAAAAGGCAAATCCCAAACATAGGGTTCAAACGAGAAATCAAGCTCTCTCCACGGCAAGACATCTAGCAAAACGCACTAGCAGAACTAATTCAAAACTAGGTTAAGCTCAAACTTCTCCCGAAGGCAAGACAAACTATACACCTGATAGCACAAATCAACATAACATAAACAAATGCAACACACAATCACGCTACAACACAAACAAGTCGCCTCACGCAAAAACGGTTTAGCAACACCTCAAACTGCCTCACGCAAAAACGGTTTAGCAACACCTCAAAGTGCCTCACGCAAAAACGGTTTAGCAACACCTCAAACTGCCTCACGCAAAAACGGTTTAGCAACACCTCAAATTGCCTCACGCAAAAACGGTTTAGCAACACCTCAAATCGCCACGCAAAAGCGGTTTAGCAACACCTCAAACCGCCTCACGCAAAAAGCGGTTTAACAACACCTCAGCGCCTCACGCAAAAGCGGTTTAGCAACACCTCAAACCGCCTTCACGCAAAAATCAGTTTAGCAACACTTCAACTTGCCTCACGTAAAAACGGTTTAGCAACACCTTAAACTGCCTCAAGTAAAAATGGTTTAGCAATACCTTAAAACCACCTCATGCAAAAAAGGTTAGGCATCACCTTCAAAACCAGCGTAAGCACAGACGCAAACACAAACATAAGCACTAGCATAATTGCAGAAACAACTGAACACTCCAACACGAGAGAAACACGCATCTCAAAGACATAAACACAAGCACTCGACAACAGGATCAAGCACTAGACATTCAAACGTAAAGCACAATCAAGAACGCTCAAAAACATGAGCCAATCATATACACTCTTTACGAGTCAAAACACATACACTCTTTACGAGTCAGAACACATACATTATGTACAAACCGAAATCAAATACACTCTTTCACAAGTCGAGACAAATATACACTCTTCACGAGTCAAGACAATATACTCTTTACGAGTCATATCACAACACTCTTCACGAGTCAAGACAATATACTCTTTGCAAGTCAAATCACAACACTCTTCACGAGTCAAGACAAATATACACTCTTCACGAGTCAAAACAAAAATACTCTTCACAAATCAAAACACATACACTCTTTACGAGTCAACAAGACAAATACGCATGCTCTTCCACGAATCAAAAGCAAGCACATACTCATTAAAAACAAGTCGAGCACCTAAGCATTTACACTTTTTACAAGTCAAACACTTAAAACATCTACACTCTTTAACGAGTCAAAACACCTAAAACACATGCCTCTTTTACGAGACAAACACTATACACGAAACCTCTTCTACGAGTCAAACACCAAACACGTGCCTCTTTTACGAGTCCAACACCAAACACATGCCTCTCTTACGAGACAAACAACCCAACACGCACCTCTTTTACGAGTCAAAACACCAAACACGTACCTCTTTTACGAGCCAAACACCAAACACGAGCCTCTTCTACGAGTCAAACACCAAACACATGCCTCTTTTACGAGCCCAACACCAAACACATGCCTCTCTTACGAGACAAACAACCCAACACGCACCTCTTTTACGAGTCAAAACACCAAACACGTACCTCTTTTACGAGCCAAACACCAAACACGAGCCTCTTCTACGAGTCAAACACCAAACACATGCCTCTTTTACGAGTCAAACATCAAACACATGCCTCTTTTACGAGTCAAACACCAAACACGAGCCTCCTTCACGAGTCAAACACTACACACGTACCTCTTTCATGAGTCAAGCACAACACACGAGCCTCTTTCACGAGTCAAACACTACACACGAGCCTCTTTCACGAGTCAAACAACCCAACACGTACCTCTTTTACGAGTCAAACACATTAACACTCTTTACGAGCCAAACATCTAAACACATACACTCTTTTACGAGTCAAACATCCAAGCAATTACGCTCTTTCACGAGCTAAACATCGAGCACTTACACATGAGCACCAAGGCATAAACACTCTTTTACGAGTCAAACACGTACACTCCCTTACGAGTTAAACACATAAACACGCACCCTCTTTTGCAAATCATACGTCCAAGCGTTACACTCTTTACGAGATAATATCAAAACACAAGCACTCGTACATGAACACAAGCACGCATACATGAGCACAAGCACGCGAGTGAGCGTTCACACAACACAAAGTTCAGCTAGACTACAAAGCGCCATCAAAGAAGCATCCGACATCAGCAGACGGCTCAAAGACACCAGACGTCAACAGGCAGGCACGCCTTTAAACATGCGCGGACCGTCATGTCCTAAAACATGTTGTCCCGCCCCGCATTTCCCGGCACTAAGTCCTCGTCTCTCCCT
Source organism: Dianthus caryophyllus (assembly GCA_023091065.1). Taxonomy (NCBI): domain Eukaryota; kingdom Viridiplantae; phylum Streptophyta; class Magnoliopsida; order Caryophyllales; family Caryophyllaceae; genus Dianthus; species Dianthus caryophyllus. The sequence continues at coordinate 9,655,332 of CM041530.1, forward strand.
CGAGACACATGCTTAGCGCCGCCAGGTGGTATCGAGACTGTAATGGTCCGGATACTATCATTAAGTTTGACTAGCGCTTTAGTCCAAGCTCAGTCAAACTGGGGGCTCTGTAGATACCCGTATCCGTACCCCCCAAATACAAACCCTGTGATGAAATGGACTTTTTACAAAAAGCATGTTTTTAACGTAATGTCAAAACGGTACATTTTGTCGAAAACATTTTAAGTCGTTTAACGCATAAATGATTTATTTGCATGTCGTGTAAAATGAGTATTCGTTTAGTCATTTTATTTAAGCCGACCCAACACAAAAAACAAGCCTTTTCCACACAAGAAAAGCCCACAAAAGCACCCAAGCACGCCTCGTGAGGCGTCAGACGCTCAAGCCGAGCTCACGTCTAAACACATTTCACAAAAACAATTCAATACAAGACAAAAACACTTTTCGACCCGAGACCCGAAAAAGCCCACAAAAGCACCCGAAGCGGACCAAAATGCGTCTCGGGTCACATTCTTACAGAACAAAATCTCACAAAGTCGTAAAATAATATATTACAATATTATTTTATTTCGAGCCAAAATCGAAAAACACGATGAAAAACCGAAACACGAAACACGAAACACGAAAATCGAGCCAAAAAATCAAGTTGATTAACCAACTTGTGCAACTTGACTTACAAAGCCTCAAAAGTCATCAAATTGCTCGACAAAAACCTGCACACCCATACATACATACGCATACGCATACGCAAGCCAAAATACGTCACAAAACGGCCCTAAAATCGCCTGTTAACAGGCGATTAAAGGGAAAATCGCCTGTTAACTGGCGATTTAAAGTTTAATCGCCAGTTAACAGGCGATTTTCCCTATAATCGCCTGTTAACAGGCGATTTTCCCTGCCTCTGGTGCTTTGGCGGCTCGAAATCCCTATAAATACACCCCTTATTCGTTCATTTCAAAGCATGAATTATCATCACTCTCTTCTCTATCTATACCTTCACACTTGACTCATACGGGTTCCTGACCCGACCCGGTATTGGCATTGCGAACCCGTATTCGCAATACGGTTGTAGCGATTCGGATTTCTAAATCCGTCTTAAACCTCGCCAATATCGCATAAGCAACGACACAATTAACAATGAACAAACGGACACCACTTTACATTATGCAAATTCTCATTTACGCATTAAACGACTAAACATGATTTCGACAAAACTTGTACTGTCTTCATTAGTCTTAAAGCATGCAAAACTGAGGGTTTTAAACAAACTTTTACACACACATGAGTCGGAAAATAGCATTTAAATGATAATTCAAACAATGAATTATCGTTTCGTGCACATTTCCTATAGCAACCCGTCATAGCTTTGACGTATACATTTGCTTTTACGCATATTTATCGAGTCACATATCGCACTTGTACGTAGCGGTTTGCATTTGCTCAAACATCGAATTATACACTGTTTTCAAGCTAGTAATGGCTACTTTTACGTAGGCTTTTCAATTACAGTTTTTCATAAAACATTTTGACAAACTTTTGGAGAGTACCCTCACCCCGAACCCGCTCTGGTTTCACAATTGCCTTAGACGGATAGGTATCGACGCACCTTGAACTCTAAGATTCGCGTCTTCGAGTCCAAGACGCGCTGAACGGGTCCAAATTCCCTCCTAATTTGGTGGCGACTCCAAAAACAGCTTTTAAATGATTTTTCAATATTTCTTTAAAATGCTTTAAACAAATTAAGCAATGACATCCCCCATAGCAACTCGAGCAAGACCCGCAAGAGCGCGCTTTCACGCGCCGCTCTTTTCACTTACATTTTCCCGCGCCGTGCATTCCGCCCCATGACACATTTTCGAGGGCGGGCGCGAGCGGGGCGTCGAGAAGGGATCCCGATCCGGTATCCTCAGATTGTCGCTCGGTTTGATATTGTTGGAGAAGTTCATAATGGGAGGTGATCCCGCGAAGATTGTGCGGTCGGCGACAGGGTTGTCGTCGTTGGGCGGCTTGGACGGTTGAGACGGTCTGTCGAGCTTTCCTTGGTTGATGAGATCTTGGATGGCGTGTTTCAGCTTGAAGCAGTCTTCTGTGTCGTGGCCTTTGCCTCTGTGGTATGCACAGTAAGTATTCGGGTTCCAAAGTTTTGGCTTTCTGTCTTCGGGTGGCTCGTCGGTGGGCCCGAGTGGTTGTAGGTAGTTGTTTTCAACCAACCTATGGAATGCCCTAGTGTAAGGCATGAAACTTCTATAGCTTTTGGTTGCAAGTGCGTCAAGGCTATCCATAGCGCAGTTTTCCTTACTCTTGGTCGCGTGAGGAGATTTTGGTGAATTATGTTGGTGGGTATTGCCGTTGTATCTGGCCATGGCACTTGTCCTAAAGTCGTCCTCAATTTGAGTGCCGACTCTGATGAGTTGTTTGAAGTCTTGGATGTTGCTGTACCGCATGTATAACTGATATACGGGTCGCAGATTGTTTATGAACTTAGGCACAAGTTCGTCCTCATGCGGATGATTTGGAATTTGTGCGCTTAGCTTTTTCCATCGAGAGAGATACTCGGTGAAGCCTTCGTCGTCCTTTTGTGACAGAACTTCCAGTCACGTAGCGAGACTTGAGTATCGTTATTGTCATGATATTGATTGTCGAACTGGACCGTGATTTCTTTGAAAGTAGTAATCTTGTGTGGGTCCAAGGCATAGAACCAGGCTCTAGGTTGCGCATCCAAAGAATGTGGGAATAGAGTAGCCCAGGCCGAGGGATCGACGCCCATGACGGCCATTTTAGCCTTGAAATCCTTGATGTGTACAAGCGGACTTTCATGACCCTTGAAGATGGGGAGATCGCTGAGCGAGAGCTTAGCCGGTAGTAAGGACTTGACGCTTTTTGGGACATGTGCAGTTCTCTCATAAATGGAATATCCCTTCGAGTGGGTGAGGCGTTCTTCCATTGAACGAATTCTTTTAGCATTTCGTTCAGCCTCTTCAGCAAGGTACTTGGCGTTTTTCTCGGCCTCGAGTTTCTGCATTGTGGCCATTTGTTCGATCGCAGCAGTGAGGCTAAGAATTTTGATGTTGAGCTGTTGAACATGTTCTGCGGTAACCACTGACGGGGGAGGAGTTGGGATTCCTCTGACATTTTCTTCATTGTTGAGTGCCATGGTAGTTTTTGGTTTCGATCTGTTGTAGGTACGTTTCTTTGGAGGTGGCGGAGGGTTCAGATGACGGTCTTTAGTATATCGCGTATCCAGGACTTTTTAGGGAATGAACCTGTAGATTTTTAAACCTTAGTGACCTCCGAAAGAAAATAAAAGACTCAAAGAAAAGCCGCATTTGTAGTAAGGAAAAATGTGAAGGCGTGTGCAGGACTCGACTCGTGTTTTTAGCTTAAAAGACACGGGAAGCTTTTGAGGTAAGGATGCGTTGGCGCGTCCCTGCCCTCGATGTAAATAAAAGTTTGTATGATCACAATCTGATTAACCCAAATTAGCGGTATGTTGCCAGGGGTTTATCGTTAGATTGTGATGTAAAAAGGAATCAAACCGAAGTAGCGATAGGCTAGTCGGCCTGAAGATGTTAAATTGGGTAAAAAGCGGTCGTTGTTCGCTTTTTACGTGTGACACAGGGTGTCAAGCCGTAATGACGATAAGTCACCCGACCTGACATGTAAATCAACGGATTCGTATTTGAACGAGCCCGCGTTTTGTTTATTTTTGAGAGAGATAGTTCGTTTAAGTCGGGGTGACTAGCAAGTCACTCGACTTAGAGCTATCTCAAAAATGTAAAAGTATACGCTTCATTGAAATATCCGAAATGTATTGACATATTCGGGTTTTGCTTTGCGAAATGTTTTTGCGATAAATGTATTATGACGATACGTCAGTCGTATAATGCATTTATGTTTTGTAAAGGATAGGAAATGTAGTGATTATTTCCGATCGGTTTTGAATATCGTGGTGTAAGGTTAGTCAGGTTCAGTTGACTATAGGTCAATGACCCTGACTGTATGCTTAAAAGTATGCCTTTTTGAAAAATGTTTGAAAATGTACTTTCAAAATAGACGTCTTTTGAAAGTATGATGCTCTATGAAATGTTTTTGCATGCATTTGTTTAGAAGACGACCATAGCGAGGGTGCTATAGCTTTGGATTTGTACGTATAGACGCGGGTTTTTGGCTTTCAGGGTAAGGTTCCTTCCGGTCATTCCCGCAACGTTTGTGTAGAGTTATCCGCAAGATCACACACATCAGTGTGGATTCAATACGGGGTCTAGAGCGTTCGAGTTTGACTGCTACGATTCACTTGTACGGATACCATACTTGTGATCGTGGAAGGGTGAGAGATCGACGTGTCAGAGTATACACGCCAGGAAGCGTGTTTTTACTGGTAGTCCCTCGAAGGTGTGGTTATGAATCGGAGGATTCGACTCAAGCGTACTATTGCCCAAATATCGAAAGCATTTGTTTTCAAAGTTTCAAGTTTCACTTCTTTATGTTTTTAAAATAAAATGAAAAGTTAATTTTCAAAAATAAAAACATGCTCGTCCTCAGTGAGTCGCCAACCGAGGATCTGGGACTTGGGGTGATCCTTCTCGACGCCCATTCGCGCTCGCCTCGTGTCATGGGGCGGAATGCACTGGCGAGGAAAAAATGAATAAATTTTGCAAGAAGCTCATGGTAGCTGGAGCTTCGCTTTTAGAGCGTTGCTTTGCTCATTTCGCCGAGCGTTCTTTTGTTTAAAAGGGAATGTCATTGCATGTGAATATAATAAAAAGAAATATAAAAATCCTTTTAAAGCGTGTTTTTGGAGTCGCCACCAAATATTAAAGGAATTTGGAACCTATTCAACGCATCTTAAAATCATAAGACGCGAAGGTCTCAGATTTCAAGGTGCGTCGATACCTATCCTTACGAGGCTATTGTGAAACCAGAGGATTCGGGTGAGGTTACCTTTCTAAAGTTTTGACAAAATATATTGAAAACTGCAATAAAAAGGCCTACGTAAAAGTAGTCTTTACTAATTTGAAAACATATGCTTTAATTTCGATATTTGGGCTAATAGATCGCTACGGACAAATGCAAATGTATGACTCGACAAATATGTAAAATAAATGTAAGCCGTCAAGAACCATGACGATTTGCTATAGGAAATGTGCGTAAAATTACTAATTCATTGCATTTGAATTAATAACTAAACGTTATTCTCCGACTTATGTTCAATTCTAAGATTTTGTAAAACCCTCGGTTTTGCATGTTTAAAGAGACTAGTTGAAACGATACAGTCAAATGTCGAATCCGTGTTTTAGCCGTAATTTAATGCATGAATCGAGAATTTGCATAATGTAAAAGTGGGTGCTTAATTTAGTGATTTTGAGTCGTTTATTTATGCGATATTGGCGAGGTTTAGACGAATCATTTGATTCGAATTACTACAATCGTATTGCGAATACGAGTTCGTTAATGCCAATATCGGGGTGGGTTAAAGTAACCCTATAAGTCTCAAACGTCCAATCGGAAGGTAAAATTTCTTTACCTTGAAATGCAAGGACGGTTTTTAGAGTGGAAATTTATAAGTGCGAGAGGCTTTTTGTGAATATAAGTATCGGTTTTGAATGTTGTTGTAATTGTTGTTGTTGGTTGAATTCATGTATTTTGATGATATTGTTGATGATTTGGGTCGAGTAAGGGCTGCTATTTATAGCAAATGCTTCGTGTTTTATGCCTAATTGATCAGAAAATAGCCAGTGAACCAGCGATTCTACAGAAAATCGCCAGAATGTCAGAGGAGGACCAGAAAATCACCTGAAGTCTGGCGATTTTATGGTTAATCGCCAGTATTCTGGCGATTTTCTCCTCTTTTTCTGACAGATTTGTTGCGCCGTAATACGTTATCGTAGGAGTGTAAGGCTATGTTTGTGTGCTGCTTGTTTGTCGAGCAAATTGATTGTCTTTGTGTGCCTTGCTACATCAAATTGATCAAGTTGCTCAATCAACTTGGCTTTTGTTTCGATTTTCGTGTTTCGTGTTTCGTGTTTCGGTTTTTCGTCGTGTTTTTCGATCTTGGCTCGAAATAAAATAATATTGTAATATATTATTTTACGACTTTGTGAGATTTTGTTTCGTAGGAATGTGACCCGGGACGCATTTTGGTCCGCTCGGGTGCTTGGGCCTTTTTGTGTATTTTGAGCCGTTTTTGTGTGTGTGGGTCGTTTTTGTATCCTTGGGCCATTTTGGGGAGGCATTCTTATGTCGTGCTTGTGCGTATTGTGTTGACTTACGATTTAAAATGACTAAATTAATACTCACTTTTACGAAATATGCAAATTCAAATTAATACGTTAAAAATGACTAAAATGTTTTAGACACTTATGTACCGTTTCGTCTCATTTTAAAACATGCATGAAAGTCCTTTTCGTCATCGGGTTTGCTTTTTGGGGGGCACGGATACGGGTATCTACAGAGCTGAACTTATAAGAGCTGAACTTATAGGAGCTAAGCTGAACTTATAGAGTGAAATTTGAACTTATAAGCCGAAATTTGAACTTATAAGAGTGAAAGAACTTATAGGAGCTGAAGAAGCTGAGCTGAACTTATAAGAGCTGAAATTAAGCTGAAAAGAACAGGGCCTTAGTACAGGGTTGTTCCTATGGATTCCTAAAGTGCTATTGAAGCTTTCAACAAAATTTGATGTGTTTTCATCATTAAATACAGTAGGATCAAACCTATACCTAGCCCACTGTTCTTGATTTCCCATATCCTTGAACCATATGGCACAACCTTCACCTCCATGCTTCACAATAGACTCAAGTGCCTTTTTGAAGCCAAATTGCGAGTAAGCATTAACTAATTGCCAGAATAGTTTATGCATAAGGATACCTAGGTAATCCTTTTTGAAGATTTTGCATAAATGTCTAGCACAAAATCTTATAGAGCATGTAGGCCATACTTATTCTAAAGCTGGCTCACTCTCCAGCAACATTTGGAAATTCATCACATATATAAAGTTAATGAAATTATAGAAATGTAACTAAATATATATTATAGAAATGTAACTAAATATATATTATAGAAATTTAACTGACTAAAAATTGGGCTTCTACCTTTTGTCTGTCTGAAATTATAGTCCCATCATCTCTTTCACTTTTAGGGTGTGTTTGGATAACAAAATAGGAAGGAAAGGGAGGGGAAGAAAAATGAGGGAAGGGGAAGGGAAGGAAGGAAAGGGGAGGCAGAATGGAATGATGCTGTTTGGATAGATTTTCCCTCCAAATCTTTCCAGTTGTGGAGAGATTTTGATTACACTTGGACGGGGAAAATATATCCCTCCAAATCTCCCTCCCTCCCCTTTCTCCAATTCCTTCCTTCCATATTTTCAGAACCAAACGATGGAAACTAAATCCCTCCCTTTTCCTCCCCTTTCATCTCCCTTCATTTCCCTCAATCCAAACACACCCTTAGATAACAGATGTTTAAGGTGCCCAAAGAATTGACACCATTTGTCTTTGTTCTCAGCTTCCACTGGTAATATTTCTTTATTTCCATCCACGCCAATAGCTGACAACTATACACCACCAAGGTTTCCCTTTAAATGTGTGCCATCAACTCCTATTAGACTTCTACACCCTTGAATTAGTCCCTTGAACTGAGCATTAAAGGATACAAATATGCTCTTAAATTGCAAAGTTTTCTCAAGTCTGTCCATCACATTCCAAGCACAAATAGCATATGAACGTGGGTTAGTCTCCTTCACCATCTCACAATATGATGGCAATAACCCATAAGATTCATCATGCCCTCTATTGATTAGCTTCAAGGCTCTTTCTCTCATTCTGTACATGGTTGAAGTCTTCATTCTAAGACCATATATTTCCATTAGCTTGTTCTGAATCTTTGATCCTGACATTTGAGGATTTTCTCTAATGTCATCAGACAGCTTTTTTGTAACACCCCGTGTTATTTTAACACAATATGATAAAAGAATTTAATTCCTCAAATTAAATTCATCGTGTTTCCATATAATAAAAATGCGACTGATTTTTTTCGCCAAATAATACTAAAATTTCTTAAGTCCAAATTTAAAAATTTTGAAAAATAAAGTTTGTTGTATTATCTTTAGAATTGAAAAAGAAACACATTTCAAAATTTTATAAAAATCAACACAAAATTTATCTTGCCTTTCAAATTTCAAAAATGTTAAGTGTGTTTACTATTCATAAAAATTTATGTAAAACCTTTTATTCATAAAATTCAATTTCGAACATTTTTCATTTTTGAATAAAAATGAACCCTTATACTTTTTCCGTCTCTAAAATTCGGGTCAACAATTTCAAACACGCAAATCAAAAATCAAACCATCTTATCCTCTTCCGTTTTTGAAGAGGCAAACTTAACATCAAAGCTTTAATAAAAATATAATCATTTTGTTTTATTTTTAATAAATCATATTATATTAAAAATCTAATTACTATTTCATTTCTATTAAACTAGCTTTTTCTATATTGTCGAAATTTGAAGTCACACTTATTTTAAATTGATAAACTTTTTGACGTTTGAATATAATTCTTTAAATCTATAACATTCAACGAAAAAAAATAAGTATTTCGACCTAGGAAATTGTTATTCAAAATTTCGAGGATTATGATCCGATTTTTATTTTTAGTACCTTTTGAAAATAAGTTTTATTTTTAATTCCGATTTTATTTTAAAACACTATTTTAGGATCATATCTTTTATTTCGAAACCTTTCGCGATCGCGCAAATCGAAAATTTCGAGAATTGAAAATCGAGCCGAAAAATAAACTTTTGACTTTTGGTCACCTTAGTCAAATTTCTATCCTCTTCCATTTTTCTTACACAAAACCAAATTTTCTTACAACTTTAAAATTTCCATCATCATTTTTATTTTTATGTATTTAAAGTTAAAGTTTATACTTTTAATAAAAATACTTATACAAATACAATACTACTACTTTAATATTACCATTTTCATTTCCGTCACTTTTAAATATTTTCTTCATTAGTAAATAAAATATTTTAGTCTTAGAATTTAAAAGTAGAGATATTTCAAAAAAATTGTCAAACGCGCACACTTTAACTTTTATCGCTTTTGACGCCCGACTTTTTAAAACTGACGAATTTCGTGAAAAATATTTTTAAACACAAAATAGACGATTTTAATGCCAAATAGTAATGTGGACTTAAATTGTTGATGATGGAAGTGATCATGCATTATTTTGTTTTAATAAAACATTATTTTCTAAATTAAAACCAACTTTATCTAATTCATTTAACCTAATTTTTGTACAACTTTTTCCACAAGTTTTAAGGACCAAAATGAGCTCATTTTACACCATAATGTCGTGGCTAGCATCCCCATTTTCTCTCTTTTATTTTCTTCCATTTTTCTTCCTAAAACATTAAATAAAAACCTTAATATTATTCTAATAAATCCTAAGTAATTCTAGTTATATTAGTGGGTATTAGGAGCTAACTTGCATGGGTTATTTGGATGAATAACTTGGGTATTATGGGTGAAGAAAAATCCGATCTAAAATTTATTTTAGATCCCCGACGATTAACATCCTAATTAAGGTGACTAGCTTTGTCTTGTTTTGGCCTCTTAGTAAATTAATTTGTTTTGTTATTATAATTTTATGAGTATGAAAATTATGCTAAATATGTTAAACATCACTTGTATGTATTTATATGTTTATGTGTTGTATAATAAAATCATAATAACTACATAATATATTAAATAGATTATTGTAGTAAAATGTTCATATGTTTAGCTAATTTAATTTTGAGCATTTTTATTTATGATTCATATGATTTTTATGTTTAGTTATGTTTTGGTTATGTTATAATCATATATAAAAATTATGTGAAATATTAACAATGAGTTTAAAGTGATTAAAATCGAAAATGAAAATTTATATACATATATACATGTACACGGCATTTCCCATTTTTTTTAGGTAATTTTCACTTTTAATTTTTGTAAATAATATGTAGTGTTAAGTTAGTTAAAATGGATGCTACCATGTGAAAAGAATTAAATTAGGAAAATAAATTATGAGTTGTTAAAATCAAAAATGGTGTTCTTGAGCTTTAATATGATCTTCATGTGTGTTCTTGAAATCTTCATATTGATGTTCATCATTTTTACTCATTTTGATTTTGTTTTAGTTTATGTTTGTTAATAATTTGTGTTTATGTTTAGTTATTGTTTTTATATATTATTAGTATTATACTATAAATCAACTTAAACATTATAAATCTTTTAGATTAAAAAGTTAGAAAATTAAAGTGTTGAAAAACACTATTCATAATTATAAATGAAAATTTTAGTAAATTTCATTTTAGTTTAAATCGTTTTAGTATAATTAGAATAATTGAAATATAAAAACTTTAAGCTAAAAACCGATAAAATCGAAAAATGAAAATTTAGAACACCACCAACTTAGCCACGGCATTCTTGATGTTTTTAGGGTTAAATTTTGTTTTTATCACTTTTTAGTTTATTGTTAATATAATTTAATTATTAGTTAATAAGTTATATTTAAAAAATTAAAAGAAATAAATCAATTTTGACATATATATTAAGTCACACGACATCATCACTTAAAATTGACTAAATTTGACCAAAATGAAATTATCACTAAGTCACTAAAGTTAAATAGTAATTAGAATTGAATTTTAGTATGAATCGATTTAGTTATAAATGAAATATTATAAACCGATAAAAAATATGTAACCGTTATAAAAAATGAACTAAATCGGTATTATTCTTGCCTTTACTATTTGAATTTGTTGATCTTGGACATACGGACTAAAATGAATCATCCACGATACTATTATTTTAAAATGAAAATCACTAACTTTAGTTAATAGACGACTAAAATTAACTAAGTTTCATTTTAAAATGAATATCATTATCACTTTTTACAAATTGAACTTAACGTTTTTAAAACTAGAATTTAAAAATGAATATCATTATCACTTTTTACAAACCGAACTTAACGTTTTTAAAACTAGACTTTTAGAATATTTTCAAAACTCACTAAGTACAAAACGAACTTAACGACTTTGAAACTAGAAATTTATACTTAGGATATAAAAAGACTTAGTATTTATACCTAAAATATCTTAAGTATAAAAATACGTATAAATATAGAAATACGTACAAGTATAAGAATACGTATAAGTATAAAAATACATTTAGAATACAAAGTATAAAAATACGAATACGTATAAAAATACGATGAATAGTGATCGATGAATAGTGAAAAGTGAATAGTGAAAAATGAATAGTGAAAAAAATTACGAAACTTGTAAAACAAATTACGTCTCAAATTCAAAGACAATTCATATCTCAAATTTTGAAATAATGAAAATTTTCCTAAGTATAGAAAATTTAAAATTTATTAAGTAAATGACTTAAAGTGTTTGAAAAACACTTAAATAAAATTTGACATACTAATAAACGTATCATTATAGAAACTTAAAAATGTTAATAATTAACAACACTTCAAATAATAAACGAACGTGTTATGTGATCATAAGAAACCTACCATTCAAATAAAACGTTTGACGCTGAGACTAGGAGAGTCTAGTAACATGTGATATGTAATATCAAATAAATAATGAATATTGAGTAAGTTAAGTAAAAGGTCAAGCTTGGGCCTCAGATATGAAAACGTCAATCGTGAGTGAAGTGGGGTTTAAGATAGTCTTGTAGCGGTCGCCATTGCCGTACAAGATAATTGAATATGCCAATGCTTTTGTATCAGGCTTTAGGAAATAGTCGTTTTATCTAGAGTTAAGGTGCTCTATGAATAGCATAGCCTACTCTTAACGTGGATACTAGTGTACATGTACTAGACTAGGGTTTTATTCCCCTATTTCGCTAAAGTTATCAGGGCCACCGTGACATTATGTGCTTATGCGCTTTGCGGTTCTGTCTCCTTGCCGTGTTTCGTCTTTATTGGACGCGACACTAGCATTCGTTCTTGCCCTGCGTAAAGATTACTTGACGAGATTGTATCTGAAGTTCGAATCATTTCGAACACTAGAAGATGAGATGCAAGTACTATAGTATTCGGCGTGGTTTACGAGTCGAGTAAGCCTCTGCACTATGGAAGTGAGATGCAATCGATCAGAGTACAAGGGCCTACTCAGTGGTCAGGTTCGTAAGCAGTATGTGTTGTCTGTTGCATGATTAAATGAGAATGAGTGTGTACCATCTTCGAAAAATAAAGACCACAACTTTCTGAATTGAATCGAATCTGCATGAGGAGAATGATACGATATGTATGTTTGATTGCGATCCGATATCGCCTTGTAATGTTATTAAATTTTTGTGATACTATTGTCATGCTATTATATGCTATTTGCCTTCCTAATTGAATATCATGCTTATATGATTTATCGCTTTAAACCGCATGCTTATTATGACTTATATGTCTTTATATGCTATATGTAATAAGCATGTTTATGTTTTTATCATAATGTTATGTTTATAAAGCGATAATATTAAACCAAAGTAATTGAAATCGAGGGTAAGTATGAGCATAGCTAGTCATCACCGTCAATGAGCATCCCCATCGCTTTATTGTGCGGGATGATCGTGGACCTGAGCTGGTTTTTGACGGGGCCACGACGCTTTTATGCTTACTTTTGGATGTTTTACGAGAGATTGTAATATATAACCTATACTCTTTTTATTTCCGTACTTAGAGTTGTTTTATTCAACTCTTAAACGATGATGTAATATTTTGGGTTATTGTATAATTAATAACGCTGGTTTAAGACTTAATTAATTTCCGCCTTAGTAATTAAAGTCGACTAAAAACCAGGTTGTTACAGTTTTGTGTAACACCCGGTGTTGTCCGAGGTTATTCGGGTCGGGTACCCCGTTGAAGAGGTTCATGTGTTGGCTCAAGTGACATAGTGCTTAAAAGGATTGTAAGTACTACTCATATCAACAAGATGCATCTTCTTTTCTGGTGGCTCATCTTAAGAACTCTTTAGTTAAGCGTGCTTGCTGGAGAGTAGTCTTAGGATGGGTGACCTCCTAGGAAGTTCTCAGGATGCGCACGAGTGAGGACAAAGTGCGTTGGAAAGGGCCCGTGTTGGTCTGTGGGCGATGTACGCAGCCAGGCAAGCTACCGTGAATGACATTTCGGCCTTTGGTTGGGGCCGGGGTGTTACAAATGGTATCAGAGCAACCCGGCGACCGCGTGGTCGAATCCTGTGTCTTGTTGGCTGTGCACGCACCTAGCGGGAGGATTCGGGAATGCTATATTGTAAGTAGCTACCAGCGCGCGAGGGCGTTGCGTTCTTGAGTGGGGGTGTGTAACACCCGGTGTTATCCGAGGTTATTCGGTAGGGTACTCGTTGAAGAGGTTCATGTGTTGGCTCAGTGACATAGTGCTTAAAAGGATTGTAAGTACTACTCATATCAACAAGATGCATCTTCTTTTCTGGTGGCTCATCTTAAGAACTCTTTAGTTAAGCGTGCTTGCTGGAGAGTAGTCTTAGTGTAACACCCCGGCCCCAACTGAAGGCCGGAAGGTTGCTCACGGTAGCTCGCCAGGCTGCGTACATCGCCCACAAACCAACACGGGTCCTTTTCAGCGCACTTTGTCCTCACTCGTGCATCCCGAGAACTTCCCAGAGGTCACCCATCCTAAGACTACTCTCCAAAGAAGCACGCTTAATCAAGAGTTCTTAAGATGAGCCACCGTAAAAGAAGATGCATCTTGTTGATATGAGTAATACTTACAATCCTTTTAAGCACTATGTCACTGAGCTATTACATGAACCTCTTCAACTGGTACCCGACCAGAATAACCTCTGACAACACCGGTGTTACACACCCCCACTTGAAGAACGCAACGCCCTCGTTGCACCTGGTAGCTACTTACAATATAGCATTCCGTAATCCTCCCGGTAGGTGCGCACTCAGGATTCGACCACACGCCAGGTGCGCACCTAGGATTCGACCACACGGTCGCCGGTTGCTCGATACCATTTGTAACACCCCCCAACCGGAAGGCGGAAGGTTGCTCACGGTAGCTCGCCATTTGCGTGACATCGCCCACAAACCAACACGGGTCCTTTCCAAGCACTTTGTCCTCACTGCACATCCCGAGAACTTCCCAGGAGGTCACCCATCCTAAGACTACTCTCCAGCAAGCACGCTTAACTGAAGAGTTCTTAAGATGAGCCACCAGAAAAGAAGATGCATCTTGTTGATATGAGTAATACTTACAATCCTTTTAAGCACTATGTCACTTGAGCTATTACATGAACCTCTTCAACGGGGTACCTGGCCCGAATAACCTCGGACAACACCGGGTGTTACACTTAGGATGGGTGACCTCTTGGGAAGTTCTCAGGATGCGCACGAGTGAGGACAAAGTGCGTTGGAAAGGGCCCGTGTTGGTCTGTGGGCGATGTACGCAGCCTGGCAAGCTACCGTGAATGACATTTCGGCCTTTGGTTGGGGCCGGGGTGTTACATTTTTGGCTACTCATTTACAATCAGCAGGTGTATGATTTTTGACTCCTACACACCCATGATCAAGATTTCTAATTAATTTAATAACCCAAGTGACCCTATCATTTTGTACACTAGCATGAACTCTCCAATCACAACCCACAGTAGCACACTTGCTGTGTATCTCTATTGTGTATCTACGCTTATATGAGTTAATTGTTAATGCGATCAAAAATTAACTAGAAGAAAGTTTTTCAGGCAGCCTGCGATACGTGAAGCCAAAACACAATCCACAACATACAATTATAAATAACGGTTTAAACTTTTTTAATCCACAACATACAATTATGATTTTTGACTCCTATACAATCCACAACATACAATTAATTTTTTTTTTTTTTTTTTTAATTTTTTTTAATAAAACACAATCCAAAACATACAATTATAAACACAATTCACAACATACAATTATATATATATATACTTTATTTACATACATACATATTTAATTTATTTACATACATACATATTTACATACATACATATATATACTTTATTTACATACATACATATATATACTTTATTTACATACATACATATTTAAAACAACAACAACAACAAATCGTTTTTAATTTACATACATACATATTTAATTTATTTACATGCATACATATTTACATACATACATACATACATACATACATACATACATACATACATACATACATACATACATACATACATACATATACTTTATTTACATACATACATATTTACAAACAACAACAACAACAACAAACCGTGTTTTTTTTTTTTTTAAAATATACTTTATTTACCTCACATACACAACAACAACAACAACAACAACAATACAATGACACATACATACATATACATACTACACATACACATACACATACACATACATACATATACGTACTACACATACACATACTACACATACATATACGTACTACACATACACATATACGTACTACACATACACATATACGTACTACACATACACATACAAGCAATTCACAACGTACAATATTATATATAAACGAAAAATAATGAATTTACAATAGATTATTATGTAGAAAAACGAACCTTCACAAGATAGTAAATACGATTTTACGCCAACGTCGATGTATTAAAAAATATAAATGAAAAAGATGAAGTTAATTCGAAATTTTTAAAGGAGAAACGAAGAAGATGAACTTAAAAACGAAGAAGATGAAGTATACTCAAAGTTATGAATGAAAGAAAAACCCCTTGAAATGCTAATATAATTGAAAGTATCTGAAGATTTTTTTTAAAAAAAATACTATTTAAAACGGTTTTTATAAAAAAAACCGTTTTTAAAAATCTTTTAAAAAACGGTTTTAAACAAAAACCGCTTTTAAAAGTATTTTTAAAAACGATTTTATACAAAAACTGTTTTTAAAAGTGTTTTTAAAAACGGTTTTTGTATAAAAACCGTTTTTTAAAAATGTTTTTTTTTGTATTTTACAAATCATTTTTACAAATAATGACTTTTACTATTTACAAGACTAATACAACGTATTTAATTATTCTAATAGTAAATATAAAATCATTGTTATATTTATTATAACAAATATATTATCATTGTTTTTAAAAAGTATTTAAAAAATGGTTTTTATTTTAAAACTTTTAAAATGTTATTTAAAACCGTTTTTAATAATTAACATAAAAAATATGATATATAAAATCATTAATATATTTATCATAACAAAAATATTTTATATATATATATATATATAGATAAGTTTGAATTTTAATTATTACTATAAATTACAAAGGGCTTACATTAATGCCCCCTCGACTTTGGCACCCGAGACCGTTTTTCATAAGATTGTCTTATAATGGGATGGATACTCTATTCACTCTGCACGCTAAAGTCGTATAAGCAACGTCCTTAAAGTAAAATGATCAATTGATTTTAATTTGAGTTTATGTGTTTAGCAATCTTCTTTTTATGCATTAACACGATACAATGAATTCGACATTAACTAACTGTTTTCGTTAAACATCGTTAAAACACGCTAAAACACGCTAAAATTGAGGGTTTTAAACAAATTAAATAACTTTTTTTTGCATCATGTATCATAAAACATTAAAACCGCCTGAGCAATCTTCTTTTTCTGCACGCTTTTTTTTTCGAACAATATCGCATATGCACATTGCGCATTAATTTAGCTAAAATATAATTAATGGATTGTTCTTGTGCCAGTACTGACTATTTTTCAAAATAATTAAGTTTGTGTAAAACAATTGATTGAACTTTGGAAGAGTGCCCTTACCCTGAATTTGAATCTGATTTCACAATAACCTTAGATGGAGAGATGTCGACGTGTCCTGAACTCTATGACCATGTCTTGGAGCTCAAGACATGTAGGCGGGTTCCAAGTTCCGCATTAACTTGGTAGCGACTCCAAAACAGTTTTAAAAGTTTTTCTTACTTAATCTTTTTAACTTAAAGCACCTCCTCTTTTACTTAACCCTTCTTCTCCAAGCAAGGTTTGATCTCGAACCTCCGAGGAGATTGCCAGTTCGTTATTGTAATTCAGCGTATTGTAGGTAGCTAGTGCCCAGTTCAAGGCGTCTGAATCGGTAAAGCAAAGAGCTAGGGGACGGACGGGTATGCATAAGTAGGAAGTAGTCGCGCTTTAACGTTAAAGATTGGAAAGAACCCTTTAAATTAAAGGGGGCCTTAATAGTTAGAAACCGGGCTTAGTCAGTGAGAAAGCAAGACGTCGAGTGGTCCGCCGCACAGACATGGCGGGTACCCACAAATTATTGAGTAAATTTCAATTAAGAAAAGGTAGAAAAAAAATGAGATAATTTTTTATACTATAGGAGTAAAAAGGATAGGGGTGGAAAACTTACTGTAAAGAGTATATAATGAGAATAAACTCATACACGAAAAAACAATTACGTTGTTTATTATTGAGATAGATGAGGAGTAATAAATTTAAGGAGGGTCTAGGAACTTGAGAATGCTCCCTCTATTTTGTATTTTCCCTCTTATTTTATTCCGGAACAAAAACTTAGAAATATTAATGAATAATTTGATAATTACTATTAGTCTAGAAAATATTACTCCGTAATAAACAATTGTTAACAATTGAGTATGTAATTTTTTTTTTTTTTTATAAAATACTATAGTGAATTGTGTATGTGGACAAAATATTAATATATAATGGATCTAAAAGAAATATTTACAAGTGGAAGAAAAATATATATTTTTTTGGCCAGCTGGAAGTAGAGTGATTAATGTCTAGATGTACAGCTCTCCAACCCGTACTTACAAACTATAATTACAAAGACAAAAGATTAATAAGTACAACTACATAAAGAGCTTCGGTTATTTGAGATTTGTTGGTGGAGTACGGCGAATTGGGCACGAGCTTCATCTTCTGTCTATTGGGCATAACAAAAAGCTCCTAAAGATCAGCAAACCAGTTGAACTATCAAGAGAAAGAACAAGCTGCACTTACGCCTAGAAGGCGCTAAAATAAAATAGCGAAAACAAAATGAAGAGGTTTGCCTTGAACGTAGAAAAATCTCTTACAACCTGGTGATAAAACTCTGTAGACAATAGTAAAGCCACCAAGGACATTTTGTGAGCAAAAGGGAGGAAACAAACGCTTTTCGAACAATCCCCTAGCGTTAACCATCAAAAGAAACTAATCATCCTAACGTGAAAGCCTATAGGACACATACTCCGTTCAATTTTAGAATTTAAAAATATGAATCATCCTAACGTGATAGGCTAAGAAGCAAATAAACGGAGCCAAATCTTACAATTTCACCTTGGAAAATGATTTTTATAAGAACCGAAATTATAAAAGGAGCTTAAAAATATTCGTACAAGAAATGACAATAAGATTTATGATCATAAATAAGTTACCTGGCTTTAGATAAAAAAGTACACATGGGGGTTTGGTCACAGTGTAAGAAGCCCTCTAAACAACAACAATCGGAAGGCTTCAAAATATTAACGCTCATAAATCCATTAAAGGATTGAAAAAAGTGCTAATAAAGTAATTTACTACCATTTCATATGAAAAAAAAATGGACTTCAATATTTGTGTTTCAAGCTTGTATTCCAAACCTTGAACACTTGATAGATCCCATGCAAATATCAATCTCAATCAAATTTTCTTCATTCATTTCACCTAACATTTCCATCAAATTTTGCTGCTTGAAAAGCGTTTCTAAAGAACAACAATCGGACCATCTCTTGGGCTCTGAGTAGTGTCCTGCAGTCGGTAACGAGATTTCGATGAAACTTTCTTCATCTGAGATTGATCCATCTGAGAATGATCCGTCGTCTCTGAACATCCAATCATTTTCGTCAGAGCATTCTTCACTTGAGTTTGAACTTGATCGGTCTTGGCTTTCACTGTCCGACAGTGCGTCGGATGAGCTTAACAAGTACCCTTTAATGTCATCACTTTGTACCTCATCAGTCTTTTGAATGATAATAGCATCATCAACTCGTATGGTAACAACATCATTGACCTCATAGCTTTGCTCCAAATGAGATTCATCCGAGCAAAGCGTCCTCGGAAATTTTTCAACGCAGGATGTTCTCGTACGAGATTCAATGATAACGGGTGAAAAAATCAGTGCAGAAGATGTGAGGATGATTGTAAGAAACCCAACTATTCCTGAAGAATGAGCAAATGCTAGGAACAATCCTAGAACAACCCAAAGAAATGAGGTTCTACAAAGACAAATAAAATTTGCTCCCATTTTTATGTGTATATATATTTAAGATATTGACCTCTATATCTCTGTATACAAGGAGTTTTGAATACAGGAAGTGATGAATGTAGACAAACTATATATATAGGAGTACAAGAAAATGAGTGACTGTTCAAGTACTGAAAAAGTCACACATCCCCAAAATATAATGGGATTAATGTTGTGAAATTATATTGTACAGCCAATCAGGTGAGTGTTGTTCTTTGTGAAGCACATAAGATATAGATAAATAAAGGATTGATTTTTCATCTACCTGGTTTTCGTAGCATCAATTCAAAGAGGGCTTTGGTTTTAGGGAAGCCATGTGAATTCACTGTACTTACTTCACCACATTCAGATATGATTTACTGGTTATAACAGAGGTATCGTGTACAAATGTACAATAGGTCATGAGTAGCGTAAATAGAAATATTTTTCAAAATGTATGGCGAAAAATCTTTGGAACTGATTAATGATTATATTAGTCATCTTTGTCTTTATATTAGACCTACTTACCCTACAATAAGATTGATAAATCACATTAATCTGTCTACTATTAGCAGCAATCAACTTAATCTTTTACTTTAGGAAGCTTTTTGATCAAGTAATGATGGGATTAAGCATGCTTTAGCATCTGAACAATCAATTTGTCTCCACCGAATTACCGATGTAAAGTTTTCCCAGACCTGTAAGAACTTAAATTAAATTGAAAAACAAATAAATAACAAAACAGGGCTTAGTGATTAATTAATTGACTATTATTTCATGAGATAATAATTATTAAAAATCGTTATATACAGAAATATAACTACGGAGTACTTTTGAAGTGAACGTTTATTCATTGAAAGGCTTGGATTGTCTACAAAGTAAGGAAAAGTTATACAGCCACTTGTCAAGTGTCAGCCGAATTGCACGAATGAAGCAACGCTACATTGAAACCCAGCATTTGAGACAACTTTTTGCCGTTCATTCCAGCTACAATCACTTTGAAACCAGCGTAATTAAGGAGATTAAGTAATGGGTTTTAATCCGATCACCGTTTTGTGCGAAAAGTAACACAAATTTATGCAAAGAATGTCTTTGGTGGGTGTGATTTATAGGTCGTACTAGGTTTGGGACCATGTCTAGGACTTGATGAATGTTTGATTATATTTTTGTTAATGCATACATTATGTGCAGGTGTGACTTTTGATGATCAATTTTGTGCATTTCTACATAAAAACTTCATACTTAATCCCTTCATGAGTTCATTTGCTGTTTTGGGAAACAATTAGGCCGACTATCTAATCTTATTCTAGTATAGTAAGTGAAACTTGACTCGTGAATCTTGTGTTAGATCTGGAAATTATTGAAAGGGGTAATTTTCCAAGTTTTAAGAATAATAGACGACCTATTGAAAAGTTTAAATATTTCGAGTCGTAGTAGAAAGTAATAACCTACTCCCTCTAATTCTATTAATTGTTTACCCTTATACTTTTTTGTCGGAGGAATTTGATAAAAGTATAAACAAATGAATGACACAGAGGGAGTAATTATTAAAGATTAAGACGACTCAAATAAGATCCGTTTTGGCGCATTAAACCTTCTTTCTTCAAAAAATTGTCAAGACCCAATTATTTTTTAATTTTGTTTTTTAAACTTTACTCAAAAGGTAGGAAAATATAAGTGAAATAGAAACTACAAAATGGTAACAAAATTGAAAAAAATGGTAACAAATTATCATAGAGTTAGTACATATTGCCAAATATAAAAATCATAAACATGTTATGGTTGTAAAATGAATTATGTTTAGATTATAATATATTATATCAACATTTCTCAGTTAATTGGTAACAAAAAATTTTGATTTGAAAATGCGAAAAAACATATATGTTAATATTTCAATGTTATATATTATCATTTAATGTTGACCTATTTGCAAAATATTAAAAAGTATAAGTACGTATGGTAATAGAAACATATTCTGCAATTATGATAACATATTGCAAAAATGTTAAAACTAATTTTTGTTTTCTATACATGACAATATGTCACAAATATAATATACTTCCTCCATCCCAAATTACTTGTCCCTTTTTTGTTGTTGAAAAATCCCAAATTAATTGACCCCTTTGGAAAAATTACTAAATTACCCTCAGGTCACTTATTGTGGGAATATGTATTTGCTCAAATTGTTTGAAGTCATTTATTTTAATTTATTTTTTTTGATAACGAGGGGGTTGAGTCCCCCCCGGACACAAGCATTCCCGCACCGCCACATGTACCATGTAAGCCACCCCCGACGAGGGCTGCGGTGGCCAAGTGGGGAAATTGGATTGCAATTTCCTTGATTGCTACTCTTCTACTTTCTACCAAGCCCTCCCACCCATAGTAGTGTAAGGGTAAAATAAGAACTATACACTACTACAAATTCGTTTTAAATAACTATACTCATAATATTTATTGTAACAACCTGGTTTTTCGTGACTTTAATTAAACTAAGGCGGAAAATTAATTAAGTCTATATATTACAAACCAGCTGTTATCGTCTTACAAACTCAATATACATGATACGAGTTTAAGGATAAACAGAGTATATATTTAGTTACTTTCTCTCAAAAAGTACAAAATAAATAAGGTAACTCTCCCCAGCATTCAATAGCGTTGGTCTCTGGTACTGCAAGTTAAACTCTCATCATTTTCTCAAGACACTCTTTCGACACATGCAATTCTAAAACATATGCAATATGTAAAGAAAATAAATAAATAAAAACAAATAGCAAGTTGGCATGCAACACATAAGGAAAGCATGATGATTCAAACATGAGTATAAATCCAATCACGTAACATAACAACACTCATAGATAATCATTCTCAATAAATCGTACTTCAATACTCAGGAAATCAAGTCATTCAGACAATAATCAATCAAGACAAGGAAATACATTCAACATGTGATAACAAATGAGTCTTCGTTAGTAAGGCGGAAGCATGCAGACGTAAATCGCGCTATAGTAGAGGCCAATAACATAACTTGGACATGGTCGACATACTAGACGTCCGCATAATAAAGTGGCCAACATAACTTGGACATGGCTGACAGGCTAAGGATACCTAAGGTAATAAGGACAGCTAAATCCTTGTCTAATGTATGCATACACCATCTAATCGAGGATCATACGTATTTGCTATTCAAAAGGTATCACCGACGAAAAATACGACTATCACCTTAGACGGGTACCCCCGGATGGGGCTGGATTTTCCACTTACCATCTATGGGCCCACGGTAATATCAATGTTGCCCCACCCCTGAGGTTGTATATCAGTCTTAGAATAAAGAATCTTAAGATCGTTATAAGCCTTGGGCAACTCTGGGAGGGAGCCAAAGTTCCCATGGACAGCTACCTCATTAACTTCGAATTTCAAGAGTCGCAACATGGCGAACAATCCAAGTATTTTATTCAAGTAGTTCATTCCTTCAAATTCTTATTTCCTCGTTCATTCATAATAGGTGACAATTCTGTAACTTAAATATATCGTCTAACTTTGTATAATGAAATTTTAGTTCTAGCGATTCTTGAGATAAAGGTAATACATAGAAAGACTTAAATATTTATTTTGAGTCCGTTCGTAAAATTTAAATATTTTCACTATTCATTATTTTACTATTCATCGTATTTACTATTCATCGTATTTACTATTCATCGTATTTTATATGTATTCGTATTTTCGTATTTCTTATTTGTACGTATTTTTATACGTATGTGTATTTTTATACTTCGTATTTTATTCGTATTTTATACGTATGCGTATTTTTATACTTCGTATTTTATTCGTATTTTTATTAAGTACATGTATTATTAGTATTGATTTCTTTATTCTTATACTTAGTATACTTACATTTTATACAATTTTCATACTTAGATATTTTACTAAAGTATCAAAATCACTTTTATTTTCTAAGTACAAAATTCTAGTTTTAAAGTCGTTAGGTTCGTTTTGTATTTAGTGATTTGAGAATTTATTTTAAAAGTAAAAGTCGGTTACGTTTAGTCATATACTTAACTAACATTTTAGCGGTTTCCATTTTTAGCGAGGTTGTCGTAGTTCATTTTAAATAGTCCGTATGTCCAAATCCCAATTTAAGCAAAGGTAGTAGCACACGATTTAGTTCATTTTTTTATAACGTGTAACGTTTATTTTTATCAGTTTCGTTGATTCTTTTTATTAACGATCTATTATACAATCTAATATAATCCTAATTACTAATCAATTTTAGTGACTAAGTGACAAATTCATTTTGATCAAAATTGGTCCAATTTTAATGGTAAAACCGTGAGGTTGTATATGGTTAGGTTATTTATTTCTTTTTTTTTGTTTTTATTAATAATTCATTACTTTAACTAATTAAAATACTTAAGTGATAAAAATAAAAAGTGACAAAATTATTTTGGGTCAATTTTTCAGCCCAAAACCGTGGCCTCCTATACTTATAGTATTTTATTTCCGTTTTCTAATTTATCGGTTTTGACTTAAAGTTTTTATATACTAATCATTAAAATTATACTAAAGCGATTTAACTAGTTTACGATTTTCACTAATTATTTTATTTCAATTATGAATAGTGATTTTACTCACTTTAATTTTCTAACTTTTATATTTTGATGATTTAGTCTATTTAACTTATATAACTATTTTTGTAATTTTTCACTAATGCCTTTAAACCATAATAAAAATAAAACTTATAATCATTTTGAATCAAACTAGTCATTTAAGTGAAGAACACATGAATAAATGAAGAACCCTAATATTTTTCATATGAACTTTAATTAGTCAAATTTTTATATGTTTATATAATTTCCTCAAATTTTTCATACAAGTCTAATTTAACTAAACTAATCATAATATGTTATCTAGAAAAATTAAAACTAAAAATTGGTCCATTAAAATCAAAATGGCCGTGTATATGTATGTATATGTTCTAAATTTTTATTTTTGATTTTTATACTTCTAATTCAATAACCAACTTGCTTTATATTATTTATCTACTTAACATGTGTAAAAATCATATACAAAACATTAACAAACATAAATAAAAATCATTTCAAACACAAGAATAACAATATTTCAAGAACACAACTAAACACTTTAAAACATGTAAATTTCATAACAAATTCATTTTTAGTCTAAAACATAAACTAACTATATTTTCATGTTCATTTTATTACAAGTATTTTAAGCATGTAATTTACAAAAATTAAAACGAAAAATTTAACTAAAAATGGAGGGTAGGCCGTGAGTTTCATTAATGGACAACAATTTCTATTTTTCGATTTTTGTCTTCTAATTTAACATATGATAATTATGTGACATACAACATCATAAATATAATTATAACATCACTTAGAAAAATAACATAAAATCAGTTACGAGGCGCTTATCACATAAGTGTGCGAGAAGCACTTTAGGTTAGGTTAATGAAAATGATCCTAGCAGTTGTCGGGATCAATAATATGATCAAACTGGCTCAAGTCGACGCCTCCACCTTGCTCCTCGTCTTTGGTTAGAAGTAGTACATAAAAATGAAATAAGCAAGTTAGTAATTTATTTTAAAACTAAACTAGCTAAAATGAAAATTTAAAGTGTAGTATCATTTTAATGTTTAAGTGATGTTTTAATTTCTTTTATGATTTCGATTTATGTTCATATTTAATTGTATGTAAAAATAAGGAGTGATTACTAAATATAAATGGTGAGGAGTTTATTTAAGTGTGCTAATAAATTGAAGCAATTAAAATGAAAGTTTTAAGGAAGAAAAGATTTAAAGTGGATGAAGATTGTAATGTGTTCTTGAGGTTGCATAATGAACAAGCTTACTTGTTCTTGAGTTGAGTTTATTAGAGAGAAAATAAGTTAGAGTATTTGTTGTGTGTGTGTGTAATGTAAACCGTATGGTAGTAGTAGTGTAGTAGTAGTTGTGTTTTGTTTTAGTAGTAAGTTTATGTAATGTAAGGTAATGTGTGAATGCAAGTGTGTAATCAAGTTGTATAAAGCCTTGGATTAAGTCAAGCTAGGGTGATGATATAATGTGGATGTGTAAGAGATTAGATGTTTGAGTAAAGTAGGAAAATGGAAGGGAAGAGCATGGTTGATGGTAAGTGTCTTAAGCTAGTAAGTAAGGTAGAACATGTTGTGTAAGAGAAGGGAAGAAAGTGGAAGAGGATAATGTTGACCAAGGGCCAAAAAATCTCGGCCAACATCACCACCAAGTCCCGATTTTTACGTTTTTGAAATTTTCGATTTACGCGTACGCGAAAAGTCTCGAAATGAAATATATAGTCTTAAAATAATGGTTCGAAGTAAGATCGAAAATAAAAATGAAGAAAAACGTGGAAGGGTGATCAAAACAAAAATTGGCCTTAGGATCCTCGAAATTTTTAATAAAAATTTCGTTTGGTTGAAATATATATTTTTTTCGTTGAATGTTATTGAATTAAATCATTATAACCAAACGTCAAAAAGTTTATCAGTTTAGGCTTAGTGTGATTCATTATTTTGATTTTTAGCGAAAGTGTTAACTAAATCAAAACGAAATAGTAATTTATAATAATTAAATAAGGCTTGTTAGTAATAAACAAAATGATTAACCTTAACTAGTTTTAATTAGATTAGGATTATATGTAAGTAGGTTTGGAAAAAGATTAGGTGATTTAATCACCTTAGTGGCTCGGCCATTTTGGGTCAACATTGACCTCGATTTGCGTGCCGAAATTTGTCGTTGAGAAATTTGTCGTAGATTCTCCGTTTGATTTATCGAGTTCGAATATGAAAGAATAAAGTTCAAATTCGAAGTGTATCAAAATGGTTTTAGTTTAGGTGCGAGAAAACTTGTAGTGTATTGTAAATGTTGACTTTTATAAAATTTTGAATTGTGTTTCTTTTTAAATTCTGAATATAATAAAACATACTTTATTTTTCAAAATTTTTATATTTGTACTTAGGAAAATTAGTATTATTTGGCGAAAAAAATTCAGTCGCATTTTTATTATAATGAAAAAGGATGAATTTAATTTAAGGATTTATATTCTTTTATAAAATTGTGCTATAAAAAACACGGGGTGTTACAATCCTACTCCCTTAAGAAAAGTTTCGTCCCCGAAACTTGGAAAAAGTGGATAACTGCTCGAGGTTTACACAAGGCAGCTAGAGAGAATAATGAGATTTTACAAATTTGGATAATATCATTTGATTTTGTTGGAATAAGACTTTTTGAAAAGTTTGAGTTTTTTACTTAATATAGAAACGTCGGATAGAGTGAAAATATTGGAGAATAAATTCGCGTTTGATTTATTAATGAGATATTTAAATAAATATGGAGATGTTACTAGAATGTTTCTTTCGAAAATGATGCGAAAGAGGTTCACCAAAAAGGTAGGGCCTAGAAGTTTTGTACGGAATTAAACGAAATTAAAATAATAAGCATTTTAAGAATAAAAATAACTTATTTAGTTCTGAGAATACATGTTAACCATAAAATAGTTTGAAAATAAGAAATTTCAGATTTTAGTAGGACTTTAATATAGTTAAATTATAGTCCTACCCCCTTAAGAAGTTTTAAACGTATATACCTAATATTATTATTATTATTTCTATTGACCACTTAAATAAGATATATAGCCTTAGGAAAAGAACGGCAATTAGGGAAAATAGACAAAAGTCGTAGTGATCATAAGGAGAATATGAGCTTTAATAAAATTAAGGAAATATAGGTTATCGTTGAATGATTAAATAAAACGTTTAGGGGATTATGGATAACCTTGTTGATATAGCTCACTTTCTTAAAATTGTTATTATAATGTTAATAGATGAAACGGAGATGTTAAAATCGTATTTCGGTTAAGATTGAAATTTATAATAATGGATGACGTAAGTATCTAAAATTTTTGTATGTATATTTCTAAAATGGAGGAAATAGTAGCAAACAATTTCAAAGATTTTAGAAATAGAGGAATAAAAATTTTGGACCATGAAGTTTCGAAAGTGTTTCAAAATACGTTACAAAGATTTGACGGAACAAGCAAAAATTTTCAAGGGTATTTTTTTTTTTATAGAGAACGTATGAAAACCATTTTTTTTTTTTTTTGAAGGATATATTAAGAGATTGATAAGAATTTCAAATATAGGAGGTCGTAAAGGAAATTTGTGTGATGGATTGTTTGATAAATTTTGGGAGGAATTAAAAGATAATGAAACTCCCGAATCAAATAAACATAAGTGTTGGTACGAGGTTAATTAGAAATTTACCGGTGATGACGTCGGCATCGATAATATCCTCAACACCCTCTTCTGACTCGGTCAGGACATACACACGTCCCTGAACCTTTACTGCGGGCAATGGCCCTGTATTTGCCTTAACAACAGTACCCTTCTTCGGGCATTCGTTAGACTTGTGTCCTACTTCATTACAGAAGAAACACACCATCGGTTTTTCCGTCACAACGCTTCCTGGGTGATCTTACTGGCAGAAACGACACTGGTTTGCTTGGAAAGGCGGATTCCCGAGAAGTTGTTGGTTGTTCCTCGCCACGTTTGGGGTGGGGTCACGGTTAGGATAATGGGGTCTGTTATGGTTCCTATTGCGATTATCTTGATTCTGATAACCCTTGCGACCAAGGAGCGGTTTGTGGATGAAGCTAGCACTCGCCACAGGAGGCGTAAAGGTTTTCTTTTTCTTTTTCTCTTCCGCTTCACCCTTTTGGATGGGAGCCCAGATGCTCGTAGCCTTTTCGTCGGCCTCCGCAAAGTTCTTGCAGTTGAACCCGCTCATGTTTATTCTTAGGTTGTTGGCCATGCCCCTAACGTAACGAGTTGCGAGTTCCTCCACGTTAGTTATTATTCTAGGAGCAAACTTGGACAGCTCCTGATACTTTTCGGTGTATGCCTGCAGAGACATATCACCCTCGCTTAGGTTACGGAACTCTTCTTCCTTTTCCCATCTTAACTCTTCTCCGAAGTACTTGTTCTCTAGCAGCAGTTTGAACTCGCTCCAATTGTAAATCCTCAGGGGAAAGGTGGATTTGATCAAGCGCCACCAGCTGTTAGCTTCCCCCTTGAGGTAGTATGCTACCACATTCACTTTCTCAGTGGGCGGTGTCTTGCTTAGTTCCAACAGTTTCTCCATCTCCTCAATCCATTCGGTCAAGACGGTGGGGTCGACGGAGCCCGAGTACGTTTGAGGTCTATGTTTTGAGAACCTCTCAAACGCGGATTGATTATTACCACCACCCTGATATTGGTGTGTATTCTGAGCAATCTTTATGATTGCGTCCTCAAAACCTCTCCTCCTTGCCTCCTCTTCGAGGAATTGTTGGTTAAGGTCATTGTCTGGAATACCATTTGCAGCCATTCTGAAAATATTAAACTGTATGAATCTGAGTAGTTCCCAAAAGAGGCATATTATAGAATACAAGATAAAAGTTGGTTACATCAACTTAGAGTAGCGAAGTGCATCTAATACATTTCCTAGAAAGATAACCGAAAGTAGCAGGTAGAGATAACGACTCCTAGTAGTGTCATACAGAATCACTGAGGTTAGGTAGTTAAAATCTAGAGATTTTACAAAATGTTATCCATACTAGTAGTTCATAAGGCTAAAAGGATCTAGAGTCCGCTGGAGGACTCCGCATCGCTGACCTCCTCTTCGTCATCAAAGGTGTGTCCCTGAGCAATGGCACGGCATGCAAGTCTGAGGGAGCATTTGAAGAAGTTCCACTCGTGAAACTTTCCTCCTCGAACTGTAGACAGGTGATGTACAGTAAACCACCAATGGCAAGCTTCGCCCCTAAGAAACTTCTCGGCTAGGCGCACCTTCCACTCTTCGTGGACTTCTGCCTCAACGAACTTTGCCTCCTGCTCATGTATCCAGCTCACACAAGTGTCGCGGTCTCCTGCAAATTTGCGCGGAGGGTTTTCATAGAATTTCCTGTAGGCCGCAACTCTGACAGGGGTACCTCGCCCAAGCCCAGGAGTAGTAGGACGCACAGGAATACTGGCACGGAGAGCACTTTGCTTCCAGTTGATCGAACGATGATGCCTTCCGTCTCCGCACGCTGGTGAATCGCCGGTTGATGACATCTATAAGGGATTTTAAGGAAAGGAGTCAAACAACAAAAATATTGTTTGAACGAAAATAAAATGGCTATTAAGAGAATATAAATTTTTGATCGAACAAAAACAGGATTAAAAAGGTTTAAGAATTTCATTAGTGAAATTGGTTAAGGGTTTAGTAGATGTCCTTACTTCGTATAGCTTGGTATTCCTTCAGCGTTTCACTTCTCGAGAACAGAGTTTATTATTTCGATTTTATATCCGGAGATAATCGTTAGTTTTAGTCAGTCACATCAGCAAGTAGCAAGCATACGATGGTTAGTGTATTTTATTTTAGGGTAGTAGTTCGTTTATTTAAAAAAAAGACCTTAGCCTATGGTCGGTTCCTAAAGTTTCTACCCATCCTCACACTTTAAAGTGATCTAGGTTATTTATTTTAGCGATCTAGGATTTCTAATTCATTATTTGATCCTATAAGTCTATGCCTGACATATATATCAATATGTATGTCGGGCCTAGGTGTCGTCTCGCTAGATGAGATAACTTTAAATTATTCACGGTCGCAAGACAGCTTTGATACCAACTGTAACAACCTGGTTTTTTGTGACTTTAATTAAACTAAGGCGGAAAATTAATTAAGTCTATATATTACAAACCAGCTGTTATCGTCTTACAAACTCAATATACATGATACGAGTTTAAGGATAAACAGAGTATATATTTAGTTTCTTTCTCTCAAAAAGTACAAAATAAATAAGGTAACTCTCCCCAGCATTCAATAGCGTTGGTCTCGGGGTACCTGCGTTAAACTCTCATCATTTTCTCGCACACTCTTTCGACACATGCAATTCTAAAACATATGCAATATGTAAAGAAAATAAATAAATAAAAACAAATAGCAAGTTGGCATGCAACACATAAGGAAAGCATGATGATTCAAACATGAGTATAAATCCAATCACGTAACATAACAACACTCATAGATAATCATTCTCAATAAATCGTACTTCAATACTCAGGAAATCAAGTCATTCAGACAATAATCAATCAAGACAAGGAAATACATTCAACATGTGATAACAAATGAGTCTTCGTTAGTAAGGCGGAAGCATGCAGACGTAAATCGCGCTATAGTAGACAGGGCCAACATAACTTGGACATGGCTGACATACTAGACGTCCGCGCAATAGCCGACAGGGCCAACATAACTTGGACATGGTCGACCAGGCTAAGGATACCTAAGGTAATAAGGACAGCTAAATCCTTGTCTAATGTATGCATACACCATCTAATCGAGGATCATACGTATTCGCTATTCAAAAGGTATCACCGACGAAAAATACGACTATCACCTTAGACGGGTACCCCCGGATGGGGCTGGATTTTCCACTTACCATCTATGGGCCCACGGAAATATCAATGTTGCCCCATCCCTGAGGTTGTATATACCGTGCCGAATAGCAATCTTAAGATCGTTATAAGCCTTGGGCAACTCTGGGAGGGAGCCCAAGTCCCCATAGATAGCTACCTCATTAACTTCGAATTTCAAGAGTCGCAACATGGCGAACAATCCAAGTATTTTATTCAAGTAGTTCATTCCTTCAAATTCTTATTTCCTCGTTCATTCATAATAGGTGACAATTCTGTAACTTAAATATATCGTCTAACTTTGTATAATGAAGTTTTAGTTCTAGCAGTTCTTCAGATAAGCAGAATACATAGAAAGACTTAAATATTTATTTTGAGTCCGTTCGTAAAATTTAAATATTTTCACTATTCATTATTTTACTATTCATCGTATTTACTATTCATCGTATTTACTATTCATCGTATTTTATATGTATTCGTATTTTCGTATTTCTTATTTGTACGTATTTTTATACGTATGTGTATTTTTAAACTTCGTATTTTATTCGTATTTTATACGTATGCGTATTTTTATACTTCGTATTTTATTCGTATTTTTATTAAGTACATGTATTATTAGTATTGATTTCTTTATTCTTTTTTTTGGGAAAATGTAAGTATATTAATGATAAAAACCCGATTACAACTTTGATGAGAAGGTATACATCATACCCATTACAATTTACTCAACCAGGTTCGATCATATAAAGACAACATAGACTTGTTACGCGCTCGAAATCTCGTAACTACATCAGCAATCGTCTTCGTAATCACCCATTTCGGATGAACAACTACATTCTCAACTCGTACCTTGTTCCGCAAAATCCAAATGCTATAGATAACGGCGACTACACAGGCTGAAACAATATTCCGTACAAGCTTTGATACCTTAGTACCTCTACAACACCACGTCTCAATGCGATCAGGCCAAAACTTAAGGCCCAGGCACCGTTGAAGTTCAGACCAGCAAAACTGAGCAAAAACGCAGTCATGAAACAAATGGTTATGCGTCTCCAAATCAACATTACAGAACAGACATTTATCGTCACCAGCGTAACCCATTTTCTTGAGTCTGTCATAGGTAAACAGTCTCCCAAGGTTGTATTCCCAGAATATAAAAGA
Organism: Dianthus caryophyllus; assembly: GCA_023091065.1. Classification (NCBI taxonomy): domain Eukaryota; kingdom Viridiplantae; phylum Streptophyta; class Magnoliopsida; order Caryophyllales; family Caryophyllaceae; genus Dianthus; species Dianthus caryophyllus. The sequence goes on from CM041530.1 coordinate 9,687,210, forward strand.
ACAGCGCGGAATATTCAACGTATTCCAACAGACAAAACGCCATGGAACTTTGTGTTTCACTTCTCTGAGCCATTGATAAGTCTCCATAACAGAAAACTTATTCACTGAAATTGGAGCAGACGTACCTGATCTGAAAGTCATCATACAGTGAGCGATTTTCCTCCACGACCAGGCACAATCCAAAGGTGGGACGTATTCAGTCCAATGAACCCCTTTCATATACACATGGTTAATCCACTTAACCCACAAATGATCTTGCTTCTTCTCAATCCACCAAATATATTTACCTAACAGCGCTTTGTTCCAATCTTTGGAGCTTCTTAGACCCAGGCCGCCAACCTCCTTTGGATAACAACAGTCATCCCAGCTCACATTTGGTGCGTGATGATAAGAATCAGTGCCATACCACAAGTAATTACGACAAATGCTTTCAATTTTCTTAATGATACCAGAGGGTATCAAAAAGACTGTCATCCAATACGAATGCAAATTAGTGAGAACTGATTGAGTGAGAACAAGTCTGCCAGAATAAGATAAATGAGACGCACCCCAACTTCTAATTCTACCAGTTACTTTGTCAATGAGCTTCCGACCATCCATCACACTTAGCTTTTTGGCCGATATAGGAACACCTAGGTATCGAAAGGGAAATGTCCCCTTCCTAAAACCAGAAACCATCATAATATCGTTCATGTCACTTGTCTTCATACCATTGAAGTAAATATCAGACTTCTCCCTATTCAGAGAGAGCCCTGACGCCACAGAGAAGGAAGCAAAAGCACGTAACAGCAACATAATGGACTGGACATCGCCTTTACAGAAGAGTAGCAAATCATCAGCAAACATAAGGTGATTCAGCTTCAGAGATTTACACATAGGGTGAAAACGAAAAGCATCCAAATCTCCAACAGCTCCAAGTATTCTCGAGAAGTATTCCATACAAATGGTGAATAACAGGGGAGACAGTGGGTCACCCTGTCTCAAACCTCTTCTGCCTTGAAAAAAACCAAAGGAGCTACCATTGATTGCCAAAGTAAAAGAAGGACTGGTTACACATTCTAAAATCCAACCAATAAAAACTTGAGGGAAGCCTAGAGCAGCCAGCATCTGAAATAAGAAAGACCATTCAACAGAGTCATAAGCTTTCCGCAAATCAATCTTAATCAAACACCTCGGAGAAGCAGTTTTCCTTGTGTATAATCTCACCAAGTCTTGACAGATCAGAATATTTTCAGCTATATTCCTCTCTTTAATAAAGCCACCTTGATTCACACTTATAATATCAGGTAGAACTTCCCCAAGCCTTGAACACAACAGTTAAGCAATACACTTGTACACGGTGTTACAGCAAGCAATGGGTCGAAATTCCAACACAGACTTAGGACACTGCACTTTAGGTATGAGGCTTACAAGAGTAGCGTTTACTTGCTTCAGAAGCTGGCCATTCTGAAAAAAGTCTCTTATAGCATAGCAAATCTCATCACCCACCACATTCCACGCATCCTTGAAAAATTGAGAATTATACCCATCAGGACCAGGCGCTTTATTAGACGGGATAGCAAAGAAACACTCCTTGATCTCCTTATCAGTTACAGGCCACAATAGTTTGTCAACATGACACTGAGAGATACACTTACCAGCCTTCACTACGGGAACATGAACCGGTTGGGTACTGCCACTACTCCCCAGCAAAGTTTTGTAGTAGGTCACAAACGCCTCTTCAATCTCACTCACCTCAGAGCACAATTTACCATTCACGTCACTAACTTGGAACACCTTATTGCGAAAATGACGCTCTTTGATGCGATTATGGAAGTAAGCCGTATTTTCATCTCCTTCTTTGAGCCATTCTATCTTTGTTTTCTGAATTAGATACTTCCAACGAGCCTGATTAAGATTGCTAGCCTGATCTAATGCTTCTCGCTCAGCATTCAACAGTGAAATATTTAACGGATCAGCTTGAAGTCTTTGCTGTATCTGTAAGACCGCCATCTGAGCCACCTCATGCGCCTTTTCCACATCAGCATACTTGGTCCTATTCAACGTCTTAAGCACACCCTTAAGTAATTTTAACTTCTTGACCACAGCAAACATAGGCGTACCATTGATAGTCTGATTCCAAACGGAAGAGACCAAGCTGAGGAAATCAGGATCAGAGCCCCACATATTATAGTACTTGAATGACACCTTACTAGGCTGAGCTTGCATATTTCTGTAGCAAACCATAGGAGAGTGATCATAAGTACCCTCATTGAGAAAGAAAGCATACGCATTAGGAAATAGTCTCAACCAGTCAGCGTTAGCTAAGCATCTATCTAGCCGAGAATACACTCTATCATTACCGGATTGTTTGTTATTCCAAGTATAGAAAACTCCTTTAGCAGGGATATCCACAACATCACAATAAGCAATACAATCCCTAAAGTCTTGGACCTCATTCAGAGTGACCACACTACCCAATCGTTCATTAAGGTGAAGTAATGCGTTGAAGTCCCCACAAATGAGCCAAGGAAGCTGCCATAGATCCTTCACAGCCCGTAGTTCATCCCACAAAGCCTTCCTACCCTCCTGTGAATTGAAGCCATACACCACACTGACTAGAAATTGAGCCTGAGTTCCAACGTCCTGTACTAGACAAGTTATATGCTGAGAGGAGGCACATTGCTGCTGCACACGAAATATATGAGGCAACCAAAGACACCATACCCTACCACCATCATGGTAATCATTGTTATTAATTCCATTCCAATGCTTCCCAATCTTATTCAAAACACCTACAAAATCTGAACTCTTAACCTTAGTCTCAACTAAACCACAAAAACCAATCTTATTCTTATTAAGAAAAGACCTAATATCAGCATGTTTAGCTGGTTTATTCAGACCTCTAACATTCTAACATCCAATGTTATCCATTAACAACCACTCCTTTAGACGATGACGCCCCTTCACCAAAAATCAAATCATTACTCGCAAATAACTGTGCAAAAGAGTTAGACACAGGAGTAGCAAACTCATGCCTCATAAGCTGAACAACAGGGCTCACCACCTCACGATTCTGACCAGCCACAGCTTTGCCTTTGGATGCACTACTCATCCCTATTTCATTACTAGTCTTAGCAGTCGCCTCCACCACTGGCTTAGGACCAGCCACCGGTTTGGGTTGCCATACCTTCACCACCTTGCCTCTCTCAATGCCCTTCCTGCAATCAGCCACAAGGTGGCCCACCGCTTTACACCCAGCACACACTTCAGGTTTCCTGTCATATTCCACCATGACAGATTCCAGCTGCCCTTTTTCATCTAAAAAGGAAATAGATGAAGGAAATTTTTGCCCCACTTGAACTTCCACAAGAATCCTGGCATAACCCAGTCGCGTCTTCTCTACGGTGGCTAAGTCAGCTCGCATATACTTGCCAATCAATGATGCAATCTTACCCAGCGATTTCTCTCCCCAAAATTTAAGGCCCAAACCACATAGTCGAATCCAGATTGGAACAGACTTCACAGCCTCCTTAGTGAGAGGGGATGAAGCATCCCAAGCCTTAACAACTACAGGTTTCTTATCAAAAAGAGGAAAGCCCTGAGCAAGAACACGGTCTCGAACAGCGATGGTAGGAAAGCGCACCAAAAAAACACCATTGGGTAAGAAGGATACCTTCGTGTATTCAAAATGACCCCAAATGCGTTTTACAAAACCTTGAAGGAGCTCCCATGGAGGATTACCACCCAGGACATAGCATATCACAGCCGATTCCCAAAAGTTCAGCTCTCCTTGTACATCCTCGTCTGTCAACTGAAGCATACCAGGTCCCATTGAAGATCTCCTCCCCACATCTTTCCATCCCTCATCATCATGAGGACTAGTCAACTCTTTCTCCGACGCAACAGAGCCATCATCACTAAGTATCTCATCCAGATCTAATGGAGCAACACCAACGATTTCATTCACATTCCTGACTTTAGCTGCACTTGAGGTTGGAATTCCACGCCTTTGAGATACATCTAAACGAAGATCAGTTGTATGTGTGAAGGAAAGTCGTTGTTTTGATTTGTTTTGCCGACGAATTTTTGAGTTTTTGGAATTTCGAGCCATAGTGCAAGAAAACCTATCGCCCAAGAAATCGCCTCTTTCTCTCTTTGGATGTTCAATGGTATTACAAATATTGTCCTCGATTCTTATACTTAGTATACTTACATTTTATACAATTTTCATACTTAGATATTTTACTAAAGTATCAAAATCACTTTTATTTTCTAAGTACAAAATTCTAGTTTTAAAGTCGTTAGGTTCGTTTTGAATTTAGTGATTTGAGAATTTATTTTAAAAGTAAAAGTCGGTTTAGTCATATACTTAACTAACATTTTAGCGGTTTCCATTTTTAGCGAGGTTGTCGTAGTTCATTTTAAATAGTCCGTATGTCCAAATCCCAATTTAAGCAAAGGTAGTAGCACACGATTTAGTTCATTTTTTTATAACGTGTAACGTTTATTTTTATCAGTTTCGTTGATTCTTTTTATTAACGATCTATTATACAATCTAATATAATCCTAATTACTAATCAATTTTAGTGACTAAGTGACAAATTCATTTTGATCAAAATTGGTCCAATTTTAATGGTAAAATCGTGAGGTTGTATATGGTTAGGTTATTTATTTCTTTTTTTGTTTTTATTAATAATTCATTACTTTAACTAATTAAAATACTTAAGTGGTAAAAATAAAAAGTGACAAAATTATTTTGGGTCAATTTTTCAGCCCAAAACCGTGGCTTCCTATACTTATAGTATTTTATTTCCGTTTTCTAATTTATCGGTTTTGACTTAAAGTTTTTATATACTAATCATTTAAATTATACTAAAGCGATTTAACTAGTCTACGATTTTCACTAATTATTTTATTTCAATTATGAATAGTGATTTTACTAACTTTAATTTTCTAACTTTTATATTTTGATGATTTAGTCTATTTACCTTATATAACTATTTTTGTAATTTTTCACTAATGCCTTTAAACCATAATAAAAATAAAACTTATAATCATTTTGAATCAAACTAGTCATTTAAGTGAAGAACACATGAATAAATGAAGAACCCTAATATTTTTCATATGAACTTTAATTAGTCAAATTTTTATATGTTTATATAATTTCCTCAAATTTTTCATACAAGTCTAATTTTACTAAACTAATCATAATATGTTATTTAGAAAAATTAAAACTAAAAATTGGTCCATTAAAATCAAAATGGCCGTGTATATGTATGTATATGTTCAAAGTTTTATTTTTGATTTTTTTATACTTCTAATTCAACAACTAACTTACTTTATATCATTTATAAATTTAACATATGTGAAAATCATATACAAACATTAACAAACATAAATAAAAATCATTTCAAACACAAGAATAACAATAATTCAAGAACACAACTAAACACTTTAAAACATGTAAATTTCATAACAAATTCATTTTTAGTCTAAAACATAAACTAACTATATTTTCATGTTCATTTTATTACAAGTATTTTAAGCATGTAATTTACAAAAATTAAAACGAAAAATTAAACTAAAAATGGAGGGTAGGCCGTGAGTTCCATTAATGGACAACAATTTCTATTTTTCGATTTTTATCCTCTAATTTAACATATGATAATTATGTGACATACATCATCATAAATATAATTATAACATCACTTAGGAAAATAACATAAAATCAGTTACGAGGCGCTTATCACATAAGTGTGCGAGAAGCACCTTATGTTAGGTTAATGAAAATGATCCTAGCAGTTGTCGGGATCAATAATATGATCAAACTGGCTCAAGTCGACGCCTCCACCTTGCTCCTCGTCTTTGGTTAGAAGTAGTACATAAAAATGAAATAAGCAAGTTAGTAATTTATTTTAAAACTAAACTAGCTAAAATGAAAATTTAAAGTGTAGTATCATTTTAATGTTTAAGTGATGTTTTAATTTCTTTTATGATTTCGATTTATGTTCATATTTAATTGTATGTAAAAATAAGGAGTGATTACTAAATATAAATGGTGAGGAGTTTATTTAAGTGTGCTAATAAATTGAAGCAATTAAAATGAAAGTTTTAAGGAAGAAAAGATTTAAAGAGGATGAAGATTGTCATGTGTTCTTGAGGTTGCATAATGAACAAGCTTACTTGTTCTTGAGTTGAGTTTATTAGAGAGAATATAAGTTAGAGTATTTGTTGTGTGTGTGTAATGTAAACCGTATGGTAGTAGTAGTGTAGTAGTAGTTGTGTTTTGTTTTAGTAGTAAGTTTATGTAATGTAAGGTAATGTGTGAATGCAAGTGTGTAATCAAGTTGTATAAAGCCTTGGATTAAGTCAAGCTAGGGTGATGATATAATGTGGATGTGTAAGAGATTAGATGTTTGAGTAAAGTAGGAAAATGGAAGGGAAGAGCATGGTTGATGGTAAGTGTCTTAAGCTAGTAAGTAAGGTAGAACATGTTGTGTAAGAGAAGGGAAGAAAGTGGAAGAGGATAATGTTGACCAAGGGCCAAAAAATCTCGGCCAACATCACCACCAAGTCCCGATTTTTACGTTTTTGAAATTTTCGATTTGCGTCTTAAAAGTCTCGAAATGAAATATATAGTCTTAAAATAATGGTTCAAGTAAGATCGAAAATAAAAATGAAGAAAAAGCGTTGGAAGGGTGATCAAAACAAAAATTGGCCTTAGGATCCTCAAATTTTTAATAAAAATTTCGTTTGGTTGAAATATATATATTTTTCGTTGAATGTTATTGAATTAAATCATTATAACCAAGCGTCAAAAAGTTTATCGATTTAGGCTTAGTGTGATTCATTATTTTGATTTTTAGCGAAAGTGTTAACTAAATCAAAACGAAATAGTAATTTATAATAATTAAATAAGGCTTGTTAGTAATAAACAAAATGATTAACCTTAACTAGTTTTAATTAGATTAGGATTATATGTAAGTAGGTTTGGAAAAAGATTAGGTGATTTAATCACCTTAGTGGCTCGGCCATTTTGGGTCAACATTGACCTCGATTTGCGTGCCGAAATTTGTCGTTGAGAAATTTGTCGTAGATTCTCCGTTTGATTTATCGAGTTCGAATATGAAAGAATAAAGTTCAAATTCGAAGTGTATCAAAATGGTTTTAGTTTAGGTGCGAGAAAACTTGTAGTGTATTGTAAATGTTGACTTTTATAAAATTTTGAATTGTGTTTCTTTTTAAATTCTGAATATAATAAAACATACTTTATTTTTCAAAATTTTTATATTTGTACTTAGGAAAATTAGTATTATTTGGCGAAAAAAATTCAGTCGCATTTTTATTATAATGAAAAAGGATGAATTTAATTTAAGGATTTATATTCTTTTATAAAATTGTGCTATAAAAAAACACGGGGTGTTACATTTATGTATCCTAATTTTTTTACCTTAAAAGCTATGTTTAAAATACTTTGTTTTTAAACATAATAATCCAATACTAATTCAATACTAATTCGTTTTAAATAACTATACTCATAATATTCTTTAATTCTTTGTTTTTAAAATCACTATATTCTTTGTTTTTAAAATCACTATATTAGAAATCACTATATTTAAAATATTTTTAAAGGTTTTTTAATTTTAAAATACTTTATATTTTCTTCTTTATATTGAAATGTATTTAATTAAATTGATATCGAATTAAAGAAAGTAGTTAAATTGATTAACAATATTATATATATATAATATATATTTTTGAATACATAATATTTTTGTTATTTATATATCAATGGTTTTAAATAACATTCTACAATATTTTGTATATATATAAACCTTATTATAAATTGTAGTCGTAATTATTGTATAATAACAACCTAAAAATATAACTAAATAGTAAAAAATAATAAATATAGAATCATTACTATATTTAATCTTTTCATCTATAAAATAATTTTATATTTATTTTTTTTTTACATAAAACGTTATATTAGTCTTCTATAGATATTAGAAATCACTATATTTTAGGCCTTGTAAGTTGTAGTAGTAATTATTATATAACCACCTCAAATAAATATAGTCTGATTTCAAATTCGTTTTTAATAGCAATTAAAAAAACGGTTTATAACCTAAAAAGCGTTTTTAAAAACAAAAAAAACGGTTTTTTTTATATATAAACCGTTTTAAATAATGTTTTATTATTTAAAACGGTTAATATGTATAAACCGTTTTTTTTACTATTAAAAACGGTTATTAGGCTAATAACCTTTTTTTTAGTGTATTTTTTTGTAATTTTAAGTTGGCGCTGATTTTTTTTTTAATAGGGAGTTTAAACGTTTTTTGTCTCTATCTTCCCTTTAAGTTGCTTACAATTAGACGTTATAAGGTTTATAATTTAATTTAAACTCATTTGATTCATTTTCACGATTTATCTATCAATATTTCCTTAAAAAATTTCGATCAACTTTCAATTTCTCCCTTTATTATATTCATCAATAATTTCGATCATAAACTCTTATTTAGTACCGTATACTCGAAAAGGTTCGTTTTTTTTTTTGTTATTATATAATTGTGTATTCGTATGTTATATTGATTGTTGCTATGGTTATTGATTATTGATTGTTGTTGTACATGTTGTATGGTTATGGTTATTGATTATAATTGTTGATTGTTATATGGTTATGGTTATTGATTGTTATGGTTATGGTTATTGATTATAATTGTTTATCCCTTTACTTACAATTAGCCGTTATATATGTGTATGTGTAGTACGTATATGTATGTCTATGTGTATGTGTAGTACGTATATGTATGTATGTGTCATTGTATTGTTGTTGTTATTGTTGTTGTTGTGTATATATGTGAGCCTGTGAGGTAAATAAAGTATATATATTTTAAAAAAAAAAAAACGGTTTGTTGTTGTTCTTGTTGTCATTGTATGTATATGTATGTAAATATGTATGTATGTAAATTAAAAACGGTTTGTTGTTGTTGTTGTTTGTAAATATGTATGTATGTAAATAAAGTATATATATGTATGTAAATATGTAAATATGTATGTATGTAAATAAATTAAATATGTATGTATGTAAATTAAAAACGGTTTGTTGTTGTTGTTGTTTGTAAATATGTATGTATGTAAATAAAGTATATATATATGTATGTATGTTAATTAAAAACGGTTTGTTGTTGTTGTTGTTTGTAAATATTTATGTATGTAAATATGTATGTATGTAAATAAATTAAATATGTATGTATGTATGTAAATTAAATATGTATGTATGTAAATATGTTGTTGTATGTAAGATGGATTTTCCTCGCCATAAGAAATTCTCCGAGTGGACCAAAGAAGAAAAAGATGGCTTAAGACGTTTTGAGGCGTACAAACGACGTCAGTCACTTCGGATAAAGCAAAAGATAAGTGTCGGAAAGTACTTTGATACTGATTGGAAGAAGGTGGCACTCGAGACTGTAACACCCCCATTTAAGCCGGGCGGGCCCCACCTAAATAAGGGTGTTACGGGACCCAACTGAATGGGTCCGTGGACAAACACCTGTTTCCAAAACATGAAGACCTGGAGTAAAACAAGATATATATAAAAGGAAACGCGGTAGCTCTCGGCTACAAGTGGAGTATGCACAAAACTGCAACAATATCAAAACGGCACGCAGGCCCCCAAAACCGAGTAAAGTAGCGAGATAAAACGAGACGTCTACGGTGGCAAAACTAGACATAAGACCAAAATTAATGTGATTCCCTCCAAGCGTCCCACAATCAGCAAGCACACGTCCGAGTACCTAAGGGGGTGGGAAAGCCAACAGACAAACAACAACAACCTAGTTAGTCAACAGCCAACTCGTAAAACGAGAAAGGAAAATAAAATAAGCCTTTAAGGTAAAACCGAAACGCGTAAGTAATTTAAACTAGCACTGTTCTATTCTTAATCCGGAAGAAAAAGCAAGGAACTAACTCGGACGATTATCAGCAAATCAAGGCACAGAAACGAGTCAAGAACCCCGCTGTGTAACCTCCACACAGGGGACTTACCATACCGTCAACGCTCCGCACCTCCTCCTCGTGACATCGGGCCACACAGACCTCATCACGCTATGACATCGGGCCACACAGACCTCATCATATTACGACATCGGGCCACACAGACCTCATCGTATCGCGACATCGGGCCACACAGACCTCATCGCATCGCGCCGAACCCACCACAGGACCTCATCGCACTAGGTCACACAGACCACATGACATCGGGCCATACAGACCTCATCATGATCACAAGGTACAGAACGTCATGGCAAGAGAACAGCTCATATATATAAATATATTCTTATACTACAAAGTAAAATCCTTCAACATTCATAATCATCATCACTCATATGTATATATCATTATCACTCATGTATTTCAGCATCACACATAATCAACGACACTCCAAATCAATTCACTCATAATTGAAACATTTCATTCGCTCGTATTATCATTTCATTCTCGTACAATCGTTTTCGTTCACTCGTATAATCATTTCGTTCGCTCATATAAATTATCGCCATCACTCTTATGTAACATATATCAAGTTCACAAGGATGTACTTCGCGACATGGCAAGGAAACGATATCGTTCATATACATTCACATAATCCAATTCGACTCGTCATGAGCACATATATATATATATATATATACATTTACATAACCCAACTCATGTTACAAGGGAATCGTCCTGCTCACAACACCATTTTTAACAATGACACAACCGAAACACAGGGTATTACAGTGAGGATGAAAGCGAGCAACAGCAGTCCCAATTCGTCAGCGGTAATTATAGTAGTAGAAGCATTACGATTCGACAGCAACAACAACAGAGTTGACAGCCACAACAAATCAAATACACTCACGACATCTACAAATGAGATAGTAGTAACAACCACGACAAATAAGATAACAATAACAACAAACGAAATGGCAGCCTTAACAACAATAATCTGGAAGATGGCTCGGCGGCTGACCACTTTCACGACTAAAAACAGAGTATAGAAAGCGGGCAATGAGGATTTCTACGACATTAGCAACTACAGAGGCGGCAAAGAAGAACAACTCAGGCGCATTTAACTACAAAGCAGATAACGACATAAATTACGCGGCGAGAGGACAACAACAATAACTTCGGTGCAACAACAACTTATAAATGGCATATTACGGTATGAAAACAAGCGGAAACGGCCCCACTTACGGTCATCCACTCCAGCCCATCGACACAACCCGCAATCGCAACCAAAGACCCGAATACGACATTGATTACTATTGACAATACACACCCACATACATTCATACAGTAATTATTCACACACAAGTACATATATAAACTAAGTAAGGGTTAAGCCCTTACCTCGCAAGACGAAGCCAAAATAAACCAAGTTCAACGGTGCAAAACGTCACAAAGCCTTCTTCACTAGTTCCCACGCTACAAATGACGACAATATTATCAATTACTACTAAAATCTTACCTAATCGACCATTGAAGTTATTAAAATTGACTGTAAACAAGAAACCCCCAAAATCTAGGTTATAATCAAACGAATCTGATAAAATTGAAACACTAAGAATTATACCTTAATTACTCGACTTATAAGGCTAGAGATTCATGAAGAGTTGACGAATTGCGACCAAAACCCGAGGCTAGAAGCAATTTGAACCGAAAATGGTGGGGAGGAGAGGAAAACAGCACGGCTAAGAAGAGGAGAGAGACCACGCGCCAACAGTGGCTCGGTCATGGTGGTGGTGGAGAAACGGTTGGCGGTGACGACCGAGGAGGCGGTGGTGTTCACGGTGGTCGGCTAGGTGAGATAGAGAGTGATGATGATGGTCAGATGATAACAAAGAAGAGAAGAGCATGACCCAAAAAGAAATACGAAGGAGTTGATTTATTCCTCCCTTTTTATTTTTCTTTTGTTTTCTATTCTATTTAGTTTTAATCCAACAAAATAATGGAATGAGTGGTTGGGTTATTGATTTGGGTCCAATCTATTTTATTTGACTCTTACCAATACCGAGCTCAAAATATAACTATAACATATGCTCCTCTAAACTCGATTTTAAAAAAAAATAAGACTCGACTAAAACCTTACTTGGCTAATAAAGGACACTGAAAAACGGGGTATTACAGTCTTCCCTCCTTAAAAGAATTTCGTCCCGAAATTCATAACACTACTCCACCAAACAACAGTCAAGGGCAGGATAACGTGCAAACATGTACACTATCAGGTTCATAACATGATCATCAACGCTAAGGTCAAGGTAGCCCTATTTAAACGTCTATAACATGCAAATTCACAACACAAAAACAAAATTTTCACTCTTTCTACCCCCGAAACAAAAGAGTTACGTCCGCGTAACTAACAACATATGCCAAGAAGATTAAAGAAACAACGTGTTACTATCACACCCGTCAAGTTGACTTAATTAATGTTGATACTGATTATTATTACACTCATGTATATCTAGTTACTGGTCACAATATCATAACAATCCAAAATTGACAATATCTAGGCCTATCAGGTATGTACTCTCAACATAGTACCAAAACTGACCTATTAAAGCAACTTCCTTCTCTCCTCAACACAAACCACTAGCAACGAATATAACTCATCTCCTTAAGTCTATTCCCCACACAAACCACTAGTGACAACCGCAATCGGAAAGTACAACACACGTATAGTATTAGCAACAACACGACAATAACGGCTACATATCATCCAGTAACATCAGGGTATTGATACGATTTCAGCAGCAATAAATCATGCAATAGTACAACTACGAGGGTATGATAGCAGATTAACAACGTTTTCAGCAACCTATATCATACAACACCTTAGCACGTCTTTAGCAGCAAAAGAAATGCATCAACATTAAAAGCAACAGTGTATACAGCAGCAACAACAACAGGTACAAAACCATAGACGCTACCGCAGGTGGTAGGTGGAACAGCGGACATCAAATAACAGGCGTACAACAATCATTGGACGTGACGTCACAGTAGGCATTTATCAACTCATAGATCAACAATAGCAAATATTAATAGACACCAATAAACGAAATTTACACACTTTCTCACTCTACTAACAGGCATAACAATTCACATAAATTTAGACATATACATATACGACATCTTTCAATGCCACAACGACGCAAATCCTATACATTCAATACATATACACGTCAATTCCACCAATTCTTATCCTAATTAATTGAGATTATGTACTAACACCCAAAATCGAACTAAGGGAAATTCCGCCACATATAGTAGTATCACGACAATAGCAGCGTCAAAGATTCCCGAAACGTGACAGCAACTAACATCCCATAAACGAATTTTTTTTTTTTTTTTTTTTTTTTTTAGAAACATTTTAAGCTTCAAAAATAGTATCTTATCCATGCAATACCAACTTACGCCGCAACTAGGATTAATAGAGTAAGGCACCGAACAAGCACACACAAGCATTTCAAGTAATCGCCAAAATCAAAATAATACTTCTCACAATATGAGTACATACACCCCGCGGAAAAACTCATTAACACATCAGCAGAAAACGTGGCTAAAGGCTACCTACACGGCTTAACAACACTTCCAGAATACAAATGTACCGATCACAAATGTACCGATCACAATGTACCAAAACAAGAATCATACTATTACATACTATATTAAACGAGCAACGAATATTTCCCCATTGATTATCTACGTTTAGTTGACACACGATTCTTCCATATTACTTCACAATGTACGTCAACCTTGACAGCATCTTGCAGCAACATTAAACGACTGAAAACGGCAGCACCACCCCAGTCTACACGACACTAGCAACAATAAGTAACGGCAGCGACAATAGCAGTCTACGGCCAGCCTCACAGCAACCTACGGCCAGCCCCACAAAGGCCAAAGGTCACGGCCAGAATAGTCACAGTACAGCCTTCAGTCATAACCTTAATTTGATTACAAGTTTACAACATCAATTTCCCTGGCTATAATACACACATACAAACCTACACCGAAATCCTTACATATGCATCTCACAAATCAGCCCACAATCACATACATGTCTCCAACACATTAATATTCACACATGTCAAGTTCATAATCACCCAACTCAATTATAATACGCCTAGTGAAACGTTTCCTCATAGAATATACACGTAAATTCAAAATATAAATCAGTTAGCTCCATTCTACGAAGCCTAGCTAAAAACTTTCCTCTGAAATCTCCAATTCTCGACATACGATTTCTGCATAGCCAAAGACATCAACAAACACACAAGATCATAAAACTTGGTTATGGTAAACCTAAAGTTACATCTACAATCTTCAATTCTCTACATATGATTTCCACATAACCAAATATGTCAACAAGTTCATGCCCAGTCACAAGAAATCTCAGGTCTCGTTTAAACTAACCAATTCTTGACGTATAGATTCAAGAAGCGTACACACATCAACAATTTCATAGTCAATCTGCTCAGTTTTATTAAGCCTGGCTAAAAGTTTCCTTTAGAATATCCAATCATCCATATGTGATCTAAAACAATCAATATGATCACAATGCTCGATTACGACACGCATGGTAAAATATTCTTTAATATAATACTCTCTGTAAAGCTAAAGACTTCAACAATGTAACACCCCGTGTTTTTATAGCAAAATATTATGAAAGAATTTAATTCCTTAAATTAAATTCATCCTTTTTCCTTATAATAAAAATACGACTGAATTTTTTTCGCTAAACATGTAACACTCCATGTTATTTTAAGCCAATTATAAATGCACAATCATTAATTAAACAATCTCGCCCAACATTTTTCTAACACAATACACTACAAGTTATTATGGCACCTAAATTAAAACCATTTTGAATTACTTTGAATTTGAACTTTATTCCTTCATTTTCAAACTCGATAAATCAAATGGAGACTATACGACAAATTTCTCAACGACAATTTTTGGCACGCAAATCGAGGTCAATGTTGACCCAAAAATGCTAAGCACTTTAAGGTAATTTAAGTCACCTAATCCTTTCTTAAATATACTTACTCATGATCCAAATCTAATTATAGTAGTTAAGCTTAATCATTTTGATTATTACTAACAAAACATATTATATTATTATCAAATTACTTCCTTTTCATTTAACTAGCACTTCATGTAAAACTCGATATATTGAGACTCACTTATTCAAAACTGGTAAATGTTTTGACGTTTAAACATAATGATTTATTTTAATAACTTTCAACCAAAAAAATATATATTTCGATCAAATAAAATTTTATTTCAAAATACGATAAGCTAGTACCCAATTTTTATTTTGATTGCGTTTTGACTTTTATTTTCATTTTTATTTTCGATCTTTCTTCTAAACATTATTCTTAGACTATATAATTCAATTCGAGACTTTTCGCGTACGCGTAAATCGAAAAACTTGAAAGAACAAAATCGACCCACTTGTATGTATGTTGGCCGTGTAGTCTTGATTCAAGGCTCAAGGATTGCTTTTCCATTTTTCTTCCTTGCTTTTCTTCCCCATCAAATGTCTAGCCACCCTAAATTACACATTCAACCTAAGCTTGACTAAGCTTTTGCTTTAACACAACTTGATGAGCTTAGGCATTCATACTACACTAGTTTAACATACTACATAATGCAAACACTACAAACTACAACTAAACTACTACTACTACATTTATACGTATAAACCACACACACACCCAACATACTCATGTGCTTGCTTTGCCATCCTTGTCTACACTTTACCACCTTGTCAAGTCCTCCTAGTCAAGCCACCCTAAGGCTCTTACACTCCTACACTACTACATCATCACCACATGCTTGCTACAACTAAACCCTAAGTCAAGCCACCCTACTAAGGTCATCATCACTTAGTAGCTAATTCATTTAAATGATAAACCAACTAAACACAAGTTACATTCACACATACAACATACAACAAAAAGAAAACAAACACAATACTACACTACTACTACATATTTCGTACATACTACACACATACACAAGCCCTCACATGCTCAAGTGTAGCTCTTCCACTTGGTCTTCACTTTACTCACCCATCAAGTCTTAAGCCACCCTAGTAAACATACATCATCCTAATGCATGACTTGATGACTTGCTTTATTACTTCCTAAACCCAATTGCATTCACATACTCACTTAACATTACAACACAAAGCAAAGTACAAATAACAACTACTACTACACTACTCCTACGGTTCACTCACCAAAACAACAACAAACACTTAGTTATTTTTCTCTCTAAATAAATCAAACACAAGGATACAAGTGGGCAAGGTCCATCTTCAACCTCAAGATCTTCATCTTCCTCCTCTAGCTTTTCTTTTAAAAACTTGCATTTCTTACTTCTAAATTCTTTAGAACACTTGTGTTCATCCTTCATTAATTAGTAGTAATCACCTTCTATTTTAAACTTATGTATGAGCATGAAAATGAAATCAAAGTAATGAAAAATATAAAACAAAACCTAAACCTAAAATACTACTACACATTAAAAATTTCTAGTATGATTAGTTTAGTTGTAAAATAGATTACTAACTTGCTATTTATATTCTTATGTACCTATCCTAACCAAAGACGAGGAGCAAGGTGGTGAAGTCGACCTAAGCCAATTCGATCACATTGTTGACCCCGACAATTGCTAAGCTCATTTCACTAACCTAATCAAGGTGCTTCCCGCACACTTATGTGATAAGCGCCTCGTACCTGATTTATTGTTTTTGATTAGTATGTATGATGTTTTATATCACCTAGCATTCATATGTTAAATTAGGAGACAAAAATCGAAAAATAGAATTGTGTGTTCCCCTAGTAAACCCACGGTTTTCCCCCTATTTTGGACTTAATTTTTCGTTTTAATTTTTGTTAATTGCATGTTTAAAATACTCTTAACAAGATGAACATAAATATATAATTAGTTTTTGTTTAGGACTTAAGATGAATTTGTTATGAAATTTGATTGTGTTAATGTATTAGTATTCTTGAATATGTTGTGAATATCCTTGTGTGTGAAATAATTTACTTTTGTATGTTAATGTTTGCATATGATTCTTTTCACTTAACTAAATATGTAAATGATATAAGATAAATTAGTTGTTGAATTAGAAGTGTAAAAATCAAAAATAAAACTTAGAACACCCTTATACTCTACTCGGCATTTCCATTATTTTATGGACAAAATTTTAGTTTTAATTTTTCTAAATAACATATTATGATTAGTTTAGTTAAAATAGACTTGTATGAAAAATTTGAGGAAATTCCATGAACATATAAAAATTTGACTAATTAGGGTTCATATGATAATTATGAAAGTTCTTCACATATTCAAAGTGTTCTTCATTTCAAAGACTAGTTTGATTCAAAATAATTAAAAGTTTATTTTGTTTTAAGTTTAAAATCATTAGTGACAAATTTCAATAATAGTCATATAAATTAAATGGATTAAATCACCAAAATATAAAAGTTAGAAAAATAAAGTGAGTAAAATCACTATTCATAAATGAAATAAAATGTTTAGTGAAAATTATAAACTAATTAAAACACTTTAGTATAATTTAAATAATTAGTATATAAAAACTTTAAGTTAAAAACCGATAAAATTTGAAAACAAAAATAAAGTGGTATGTACAAAGTGCCACGGCCTTAGGGCTAATTTTGGGCCAAAAATGATTTTTCACTTTTTATTTTTTTTACCTTAAGTGAATTTATTAGTTAAAGTAATGAATTATTAACAAAAAAACATAAAAAGAAATAAATAACTAATTATAAACAAGTGCCACGGTTTTCACAATTAAAATGGGTCAATTTCTGGTCAAAATAAATTTGTCACTTAATCACTAAATTTGATTACTAATTAGGATTATATTAGATTGTAAAATGAATCGTTAATAAAAAGAATCAACGAAACCGATTAAAATAAACATTACACGTATGAAAATAAACCATTTCGTGTGATACTACCTTTGTTTAAATTAGATATGGACATATGGACTATTTAAAATGAACTACGACAACCTCACTAAAAATGGAAACCGCTAAAATCTTAGTTAAGTATACGACTAAATTTAGCAAGTTTTACATTTAAAATAAATTCTCAAATCACTAATTACAAAATGAACCTAACGACTTTAAAACTAGGATTTTATACTTAGAAAATAAAAGTGATTTTGATAATCTAGTAAAATACCTAAGTATGAAAATGGTATAAAATGTAAGTATACTAAGTATAAGAATAAAGTAATCAATACTAATAATACAAGTACTTAATAAAAATACGAATAAAATACGAAGTATAAGAATACGCCTACGTATAAAAATACGTACAAATACGAAATACTAAAATAAAAATACGTATAAAAATAAGAGTAATAGTAAATACGATGAATAGAAAATAAGGTGAATAGTAAAATGATGAATAGTGAAAAATATTTAAAATTCTGACGGACTCAAAATAAATAATTAGGCTTTCCTATGTGTCTTGTTTATCTCAAGAAGCTGCTAGAACTAGAATTTCATTATACAAAGTTAGACGATATATTTAAGTTACAGAATTGCCACCTATTTTTGAATGAACGAGGAAATAAGAATTTGAGAAAATGAAATACTTGAATAAAATACTTGGATTGTACGCCATGTCGCGACTCTTGAAATTTGAAGTTAACGAGGTGGCGAGTCTATGGGGACTTTAGCTCCCTCCCTGTGTTGCTAAAGGCGATCTAATATTTTTCTAAAGTATTATTTCGGTGCGGGATATACAACCTCAGGGATGGGGCATCATTGATATCTCCGTGAGCCCATACTATGGTAAATGGAAAATCCATCACCCTGAGAGTGCAGTCTCTGGTGGTAGTCGAATTATTAGGTGAGTACATATTTGAATAGCAAGTATGCTACGATCCTATCTATAGTGGTGTATGCATACATTAGACTTGGGATATGGCCGTCCTTACTACCTTAGATATCTCTAGCTTGTCAGTCATGTCCAAGTTATGTTGGCCCTGATGGCTATTGCGCGGATGCTTATGAGGTCTGCATGATTCCGCCTTACTAACGAAGATTCATTTGTTATCACATGTTGAATGTATTTCCTTGTCTTGTTTGATTGATTTTTGTACGATGATTGGATGTTATGAGTGTTGGATTACGATTGGCTGAGAATGATTACGTGAGAGTGTTGTATGATACGTGATTGTATTTATACTCATGTTTGAATCATTTTGACCTCTTTATGTGTTTTACCTGTTTTACTTGCTAATTGTTTTTACCTATTTATTATTCATTATTTATATTGCATATTGCTTTAGAATTGCATGTATCGAAAGAGTGTGCGGGAAAATGATGAGAGTTTAATGCAGGTACCCCGAGTCTTGACCGTTGATCTATCAGGGGATTGAAGGCCTTATTTTGAAATCTGTTTTGAGAGGATATAATCAAACTTATACTCTGTTATACTAAACTCGTACTATGTATTCAGAGTTTTATTACGATTAACAGCTGGTTTTGTAATATTTAGACTTAATTAATTTTCCGCCTTAGTTTAATTAAAGTCACGAAAAACCAGGTTGTTACAGTTGGTATCAAAGCTGTCTTGCGACCGTGAATGACTTAAAGTTATCTCACATAGCGAGACGACACCTGGGCCAGACATTCATATCGTATGTCAGGCATAGACTTATAGGGTCAAATAATGAATTAGAAATCTTAGACCGCTAAAGTAATAACTTAGATCACCTTAAAGTGTGAGGATGGGTAGAAACTTTAAGGACCGACCATAAGCTTTGGACTTTTAAAATAAAATGATCTATTACCCTCAAAATAAAATACACTAACTGCGTATACTTGCTACTTGCTGATATGACTGACTAAAACTAACAACTGTCCTCGGATATAAAATCGAAGTAATGAACTTAACCCTCGAGAAGTGAAATGCTGAAGAAGTACCAGCCTATACGGATGAGGACACCTACTAAATCCTTAACCAATTTCACTAATGAAGTTCTTAAACCTTTTTGATCCTGCTTTGTTCGATCAAAAATTTATAATCTCTTAATAGCCATTTTACTTCCGCTCAAACAATATTTTTTTATTGTTGTTTGACTCCTTTCCTTAAAATCCCTCGTAGATGTCATCAACCGGCGATGCACCAGCATGTGGAGACGGAAGAAATCATCGTTCGGTCAACTGGAAGAAGAGCGCTCTCCGTGCCATTCCGGTGCGTTCTACTACTCCTGGACTTGGGCGCGGTACCCCTGTCAGAGTTGCGGCCTACAGGAAATTTTATGCAAACCCTCCGCGCAAATTCGCAGGAGACCGCGACACTTGCGTGAGCTGGGTACATGAGCTAGAGGCGAAGTTCGTCGAAGCAGGAGTCCACGAGGAGTGGAAGGTACGCCTAGCCGAGAAGTTTCTTAGAGGCGAAGCTTGCCTTTGGTGGTTTACTGTACATCACCTGTCTACAGTTCGAGGAGGAAAGTTTCACGAGTGGAACTCTTTCAAATGCTCCCTCAGGCTTGCATGCCGTGCCATTACTCAGGGACATACCTTTGATGATGAGGAAGAAGTCAGCGATGCGGAGTCCTCAAACGGACTCTAGGTCCTTTTTAGCCCTATTAATTACTAGTCCGGATAATAAAATCTCTAAATTTTAATTTCCTAACCTTAGAGATTCTGTATGACACTAATAGGAAGCGTGTTCCCTATCTTCTACTTTCATTTTCTTTCTACGAAATGTATTAGATGCATGTTGCTACTTTAAGTCGATGTAACCAACTTTTATCTTATAATCCAAAATTTTTATTTCCTTTACTTCTAAAATCTTTGAAATCGTTTCATTTCTACTATTCCCCTATTTTAGAAATATACATACAAAATTTTAAATTTATCCTACCTATAATAATTATCTCTACTCAAAGTATATATATGTATACATATATCTTTCCCTCATTCTTTTTATATAACCCCTTATTATAATTTTTGAATCATATTCTAAATATGATTTATAACCTTTCCGTTTCACCTAATAACATTATAATAGTAATTTTAAGAAAATAAGCTATATCAATAAGGTTATCCATAATCCCCTAGAAATTTTATTTAACCATTCAACGATAACCTGAATTTCCTTAATTTCATTAAAGCTTATATTTTCTTTATGATCACTACGACTTTTACATATTTTCCCTAAATGCCATTTTTCTAAGGCTATATATCATATGCGTGATCATTAAAAGTAATAATAGTAATATTATTATGTATATACGTTTAAAACTTCTTAAGGGGGTAGGACTATAATTGGATTTTTATCAAAGTCCTATTTAAACCTTAAAATTTCTTATTTCAATCTATTACATGGTTAATATTTAGTCTCAAAGCTAAATAAATTATTTTTATTCTTAAAACTCTTATTATCTTTAATTTAATTTAATTCCGTACAAAACTTCTAGGCCCTACCTTGTTGGTGAAGCTCTTTCGCGTCATTTTCAAAAATAACATTCTAGCAACATCTCTATATTTATTTAGATATCTCACTAATAAATCAAACGCGATTTCATTCTCCAATATTTTCACTCTATCTAACATTTCTATATTCATTAAGGAACTTAAACTTTCAAAAGGTCTTATTCCCATAAAACCAAATATTATTACCCGAATTTGTAAAATCTCAATATTCTCTTCGACTGCCTTGCTTAACCTCGAGCAGTTATCCACTCTTCTCAAGTTTCGGGGACGAAACTTTTCTTAAGGGGGTAGGATTGTAACACCCCGTGTTTTTATAGCAAAATATTATGAAAGAATTTAATTCCTTAAATTAAATTCATCCTTTTTCCTTATAATAAAAATACGACTGAATTTTTTTCGCTAAACATGTAACACTCCATGTTATTTTAAGCCAATTATAAATGCACAATCATTAATTAAACAATCTCGCCCAACATTTTTCTAACACAATACACTACAAGTTATTATGGCACCTAAATTAAAACCATTTTGAATTACTTTGAATTTGAACTTTATTCCTTCATTTTCAAACTCGATAAATCAAATGGAGACTATACGACAAATTTCTCAACGACAATTTTTGGCACGCAAATCAAGGTCAATGTTGACCCAAAAATGCTAAGCACTTTAAGGTAATTTAAGTCACCTAATCCTTTCTTAAATATACTTACTCATGATCCAAATCTAATTATAGTAGTTGAGCTTAATCATTTTGATTATTACTAATATAACAAAACATATTATATTATTATCAAATTACTTCCTTTTCATTTAACTAGCACTTCATGTAAAACTCGATATATTGAGACTCACTTATTCAAAACTGGTAAATGTTTTGACGTTTAAACATAATGATTTATTTTAATAACTTTCAACCAAAAAAATATATATTTCGATCAAATAAAATTTTATTTCAAAATACGATAAGCTAGTACCCAATTTTTATTTTGATTGCGTTTTGACTTTTATTTTCATTTTTATTTTCGATCTTTCTTCTAAACATTATTCTTAGACTATATAATTCAATTCGAGACTTTTCGCGTCACGCCAGAATCGAAAAACTTGAAAGAACAAAATCGACCCACTTGTATGTATGTTGGTAGTGTAGTCTTGATTCAAGGCTCAAGGATTGCTTTTCCATTTTTCTTCCTTGCTTTTCTTCCCCATCAAATGTCTAGCCACCTAAATTACACATTCAACCTAAGCTTGACTAAGCTTTTGCTTTAACACAACTTGATGAGCTTAGGCATTCATACTACACTAGTTTAACATACTACATAATGCAAACACTACAAACTACAACTAAACTACTACTACTACATTTATACGTATAAACCACACACACACCCAACATACTCATGTGCTTGCTTTGCCATCCTTGTCTACACTTTACCACCTTGTCAAGTCCTCCTAGTCAAGCCACCCTAAGGCTCTTACACTCCTACACTACTACATCATCACCACATGCTTGCTACAACTAAACCCTAAGTCAAGCCACCCTACTAAGGTCATCATCACTTAGTAGCTAATTCATTTAAATGATAAACCAACTAAACACAAGTTACATTCACACATACAACATACAACAAAAGAAAACAAACACAATACTACACTACTACTACATATTTCAGTACATACTACACACATACACAAGCCCTCACATGCTCAAGTGTAGCTCTTCCACTTGGTCTTCACTTTACTCACCCATCAAGTCTTAAGCCACCCTAGTAAACATACATCATCCTAATGCATGACTTGATGACTTGCTTTATTACTTCCTAAACCCAATTGCATTCACATACTCACTTAACATTACAACACAAAGCAAAGTACAAATAACAACTACTACTACACTACTCCTACGGTTCACTCACCAAAACAACAACAAACACTTAGTTATTTTTCTCTCTAAATAAATCAAACACAAGGATACAAGTGGGCAAGGTCCATCTTCAACCTCAAGATCTTCATCTTCCTCCTCTAGCTTTTCTTTTAAAAACTTGCATTTCTTACTTCTAAATTCTTTAGAACACTTGTGTTCATCCTTCATTAATTAGTAGTAATCACCTTCTATTTTAAACTTATGTATGAGCATGAAAATGAAATCAAAGTAATGAAAAATATAAAACAAAACCTAAACCTAAAATACTACTACACATTAAAAATTTCTAGTATGATTAGTTTAGTTGTAAAATAGATTACTAACTTGCTATTTATATTCTTATGTACCTATCCTAACCAAAGACGAGGAGCAAGGTGGTGAAGTCGACCTAAGCCAATTCGATCACATTGTTGACCCCGACAATTGCTAAGCTCATTTCACTAACCTAATCAAGGTGCTTCCCGCACACTTATGTGATAAGCGCCTCGTACTTGATTTATTGTTTTTGATTAGTATGTATGATGTTTTATATCACCTAGCATTCATATGTTAAATTAGGAGACAAAAATCGAAAAATAGAATTGTGTGTTCCCCTAGTAAACCCACGGTTTTCCCCCTATTTTGGACTTAATTTTTCGTTTTAATTTTTGTTAATTGCATGTTTAAAATACTCTTAACAAGATGAACATAAATATATAATTAGTTTTTGTTTAGGACTTAAGATGAATTTGTTATGAAATTTGATTGTGTTAATGTATTAGTATTCTTGAATATGTTGTGAATATCCTTGTGTGTGAAATAATTTACTTTTGTATGTTAATGTTTGCATATGATTCTTTTCACTTAACTAAATATGTAAATGATATAAGATAAATTAGTTGTTGAATTAGAAGTGTAAAAATCAAAAATAAAACTTAGAACACCCTTATACTCTACTAAGCATTTCCATTATTTTATGGACAAAATTTTAGTTTTAATTTTTCTAAATAACATATTATGATTAGTTTAGTTAAAATAGACTTGTATGAAAAATTTGAGGAAATTCCATGAACATATAAAAATTTGACTAATTAGGGTTCATATGATAATTATGAAAGTTCTTCACATATTCAAAGTGTTCTTCATTTCAAAGACTAGTTTGATTCAAAATAATTAAAAGTTTATTTTGTTTTAAGTTTAAAATCATTAGTGACAAATTTCAATAATAGTCATATAAATTAAATGGATTAAATCACCAAAATATAAAAGTTAGAAAAATAAAGTGAGTAAAATCACTATTCATAAATGAAATAAAATGTTTAGTGAAAATTATAAACTAATTAAAACACTTTAGTATAATTTAAATAATTAGTATATAAAAACTTTAAGTTAAAAACCGATAAAATTTGAAAACAAAAATAAAGTGGTATGTACAAAGTGCCACGGCCTTAGGGCTAATTTTGGGCCAAAAATGATTTTTCACTTTTTATTTTTTTTTACCTTAAGTGAATTTATTTGTTAAAGTAATGAATTATTAACAAAAAAACATAAAAAGAAATAAATAACTAATTATAAACAAGTGCCACGGTTTTCACAATTAAAATGGGCCAATTTTTGGTCAAAATAAATTTGTCACTTAATCACTAAATTTGATTACTAATTAGGATTATATTAGATTGTAAAATGAATCGTTAATAAAAAGAATCAACGAAACCGATTAAAATAAACATTACACGTATGAAAATAAACCATTTCGTGTGATACTACCTTTGTTTAAATTAGATATGGACATATGGACTATTTAAAATGAACTACGACAACCTCACTAAAAATGGAAACCGCTAAAATCTTAGTTAAGTATACGACTAAATTTAACCGAGTTTTACATTTAAAATAAATTCTCAAATCACTAATTACAAAATGAACCTAACGACTTTAAAACTAGGATTTTATACTTAGAAAATAAAAGTGATTTTGATAATCTAGTAAAATACCTAAGTATGAAAATGGTATAAAATGTAAGTATACTAAGTATAAGAATAAAGTAATCAATACTAATAATACAAGTACTTAATAAAAATACGAATAAAATACGAAGTATAAGAATACGCCTACGTATAAAAATACGTACAAATACGAAATACTAAAATACAAATACGTATAAAAATACGAGGAATAGTAAATACGATGAATAGTAAATACGGTGAATAGTAAAATGATGAATAGTGAAAAATATTTAAAATTTACGAACGGACTCAAAATAAATAATTAGGCTTTCCTATGTGTCTTGTTTATCTGAAGAACTGCTAGAACTAGAATTTCATTATACAAAGTTAGACGATATATTTAAGTTACAGAATTGCCACCTATTTCTGAATGAACGAGGAAATAAGAATTTGAGAAAATGAAATACTTGAATAAAATACTTGGATTGTTCGCCATGTCGCGACTCTTGAAATTTGAAGTTAACGAGGTAGCCGTCTATGGGGACTTTAGCTCCCTCCCTGTGTTGCTAAAGGCGATCTAATATTTTTCTAAAGTATTATTTCGGTGCGGGATATACAACCTCAGGGATGGGGCATCATTGATATCTCCGTGAGCCCATACTATGGTAATTGGAAAATCCAGCCCCACCCGGGGGTACCCGTCTCTGGTGGTAGTCGAATTATTAGGTGAGTACATATTTGAATAGCAAGTATGCTACGATCCTATCTATAGTGGTGTATGCATACATTAGACTTGGGATATGGCCGTCCTTACTACCTTAGATATCTCTAGCTTGTCAGTCATGTCCAAGTTATGTTGGCCCTGATGGCTATTGCGCGGATGCTTATGAGGTCTGCATGATTCCGCCTTACTAACGAAGATTCATTTGTTATCACATGTTGAATGTATTTCCTTGTCTTGTTTGATTGATTTTTGTACGATGATTGGATGTTATGAGTGTTGGATTACGATTGGCTGAGAATGATTACGTGAGAGTGTTGTATGATACGTGATTGTATTTATACTCATGTTTGAATCATTTTGACCTCTTTATGTGTTTTACCTGTTTTACTTGCTAATTGTTTTTACCTATTTATTATTCATTATTTATATTGCATATTGCTTTAGAATTGCATGTATCGAAAGAGTGTGCGGGAAAATGATGAGAGTTTAATGCAGGTACCCCGAGTCTTGACCGTTGATCTATCAGGGGATTGAAGGCCTTATTTTGAAATCTGTTTTGAGAGGATATAATCAAACTTATACTCTGTTATACTAAACTCGTACTATGTATTCAGAGTTTTATTACGATTAACAGCTGGTTTTGTAATATTTAGACTTAATTAATTTTCCGCCTTAGTTTAATTAAAGTCACGAAAAACCAGGTTGTTACAAACAAATTCATGATCGCAAAGTTCGGTCATAGCAAAACTAAAGTTCATATAAATTCTCCAATTCTACACGTATAAATTCAAAATGAGTACTTCATTAAGCTCAATTACACCAATTCTAGCTAAAATTGTCTAGTTTTCAACAAAAGACCAATAAACGTCTGTACAGTTCAAGCAACTTCCAACCAACATTCTTTATAACTCGTACTCTTGAAATATTTTACTCACTTATGTCGCACGCCCTCAGTGAAGGTATATATGTTTAAACATACTCAAAAACATTAGCATTAAATATTACACGTCCTCAAGAAACTCTATACTCACTTTATCTAGGTACACCCTCATACGAGTTATACGACTCGAAGCTAACTCATATATCTTAAATCTACTATCAATCACAATATTCACATAGATATATATGGGTACTCCACCATTATCAAGCTTTTTAGTAATCAACCATAACGCACAACATCTTCACTAACTCGTCTTACGATATATAATACTACAACACCCAAGTGATGCATATATATACATGCTCTATAGCCATATGGTTCTAAACACGTCCACCAAACAATCACCACTTACCTAACTGTGACTTTCCTATAACCAAGTAAATGAACCAAAGCATACGTCTAACGACCATAAACATAACCATACATACAAGCAACATCATGATACGCATGATAGCAACACAATTATATCAAACCCACCAGCATACAAACACACAACTCCTCAATACACAATACGACAAACTTAGCATACAACAGCGGAATATGAGGACAATTACAACAGACGGCCGTAAAACGAATACAAATATATATAACTCTAAATATATATACAAACAACATATCCATCCACCATCGTTTTAAACTCCATAACCCCACACAAGTCTTGCATATTAACAAGTCTCGCTCAAACACAAGTCGTAAACAAATACAATTCATATACCTATCTTTCACTTCACACATCAACAGAACATCCATTACAATTCATTCTACCTACTTTAATCACCACCACTTGCAGCCTAACTAGCTGTACAGAACACGATCACCAGCAAAACAGCACTACAAGGCTTTTCCATAACAGGTCACAACACAACACCTACTTCTAAACTATTTCCTACTTACCACTTATAGTGACTTTTATAACTACCTAACCTACAAAAACCCCAACACACTTCCTACAATTCGTAAAGCAAGCAACTACGAATGACTTAACATTAACAGGGAAATCATTATATAACCCATTGCAAAAACCTAATGAAAATTCAGCTACTCGAGCACATCTAAAATGGAAACATGACACGTCACGCAAGGCAGAGACAAGCAGACAACAGAACATAGCACGAACAACAGCTGCACGACCCATACATACTACCATGTACTCATTCACTAATAGCAGAGCACCTCACAACATGGAATCACATAACATACACATCATCTTAACATCCTACGAGTCATGACACACTAGGACGCACATCCTTTTTACAAGTAATCAAAACAGTTTCCTTCATGTATTTCTCGTTCTCATCCTTTTGTATCGTTCCACATCACTTCCGCATCATTTTCATATCCTCCTCTTCTTATCAACGGTATATTAGTCTCACCATACTACAATTTGCCGTTCTATCGAGCATCAAACAATCATCACACAAAATAACTCTAAATCATTGATAATGCGATGCATTAGGATAATTCAGCAGCAGCAAACATTAAATATAATCAGAGCAATGCGACAGTTCAACGGAAAACAATATATAAGAAGACATGTCCATGAAAATATATACATGCATTAAACACCACATGTATCAAATATAATGAAAACAAAGTTACGGTTCCACCACAACAATATACAATTATATCTAGCAGCAAACAAATTCACAGTTCCTCAAAATGCACTATAAGATGCCTCCAGTGACCATAAGGTCCTAATCCTATCCTCCATCAACGATATCTAACATAATATAAGATATAATCAATATCTAACATAATATAAGATAACAAGAACAAGATAATGACGCACAAGACAAAGGAAATGATAAAGAACAAGATATATCAATATGTGGCTTAAAGGGGAGGGTGGGCGGGATCATTATAATATATAACCACTATACTTACTTGACCTGTACTGATTACCGTTTTCTTGCCATGACGTTCCACGTACTGATCCCACACCAAAGATCAACAACAACACCATATTATCTCCACAACTCCATAAACCTCCCCACGCCACAACACGTCTCGTCACCGTATCTCCATTCTCCATGATCACACAACACAATCACAAACAAGACAATCATCAGCACATCAACGCAACCCGACACACTTTACCCCCATTAACCACTTTAACTCATGGCTACCAAGCTATCTAGGGACATCTCCCACCCAGGGTTTCGGGACGTCTCCCTAACCCTGGTGTTGCTTGGATCACCAGTCATTTCCATGGGGTTCATTTTAATTCCTATACTCATTTTAAAACACGACTCTCCTATGTTCATTTTAGAGTTCATTTTAGGTTCATTTTATCAGGGTCGCCTCTCTGATACCACTTTGTAACACCCCCATTTAAGCCGGGCGGGCCCCACCTAAATAAGGGTGTTACGGGACCCAACTGAATGGGTCCGTGGACAAAAACCTGTTTCCAAAACATGAAGACCTGGAGTAAAACAAGATATATATAAAAGGAAACGCGGTAGCTCTCGGCTACAAGTGGAGTATGCACAAAACTGCAACAATATCAAATACACTCACGACATCTACAAATGAGATAGTAGTAACAACCACGACAAATAAGATAACAATAACAACAAACGAAATGGCAGCCTTAACAACAATAATACAAAGAAGAAGAGTTCTACAGCAAAGCGACCACTTTCACGACTAAAACAGAGTATAGAAAACTGGCAATGAGGGCAATTTCTACGACATTAGCAACTACAGAGGCGGCAAAGAAGAATAACTCAGTATGCATTTAACTACAGCAGATAACGACATAAATTACGCAGCAGAGGACAACAACAATAACTCGGTGCAACAACAACTTATAAATGGCATATTACAACAAGAAACAAGCGAAATGTACCCACTTACGGTCATCCACTCCAGCCCATCGACACAACCCGCAATCGCAACCAAAGACCCGAATACGACATTGATTACTATTGACAATACACACCCACATACATTCATACAGTAATTATTCACACACAAGTACATATATAAACTAAGTAAGGGTTAAGCCCTTACCTCGCAAGACGAAGCCAAAATAAACCAAGTTCAACGGTGCAAAACGTCACAAAGCCTTCTTCACTAGTTCCCACGCTACAAATGACGACAATATTATCAATTACTACTAAAATCTTACCTAATCGACCATTGAAGTTATTAAAATTGACTGTAAACAAGAAACCCCCAAAATCTAGGTTATAATCAAACGAATCTGATAAAATTGAAACACTAAGAATTATACCTTAATTACTCGACTTATAAGGCTAGAGATTCATGAAGAGTTGACGAATTGCGACCAAAACCCGAGGCTAGAAGCAATTTGAACCGAAAATGGTGGGGAGGAGAGGAAAACAGCACGGCTAAGAAGAGGAGAGAGACCACGCGCCAACAGTGGCTCGGTCATGGTGGTGGTGGAGAAACGGTTGGCGGTGACGACCGAGGAGGCGGTGGTGTTCACGGTGGTCGGCTAGGTGAGATAGAGAGTGATGATGATGGTCAGATGATAACAAAGAAGAGAAGAGCATGACCCAAAAAGAAATACGAAGGAGTTGATTTATTCCTCCCTTTTTATTTTTCTTTTGTTTTCTATTCTATTTAGTTTTAATCCAACAAAATAATGGAATGAGTGGTTGGGTTATTGTTTTGGGTCCAATCTATTTTATTTGACTCTTACCAATACCGAGCTCAAAATATAATTATAACATATGCTCCTCTAAACTCGATTTTAAAAAAAAATAAGACTCGACTAAAACCTTACTTGGCTAATAAAGGACACTGAAAAACGGGGTATTACAGAGACACCATTCGTCGAACGCCCAGTACATCATTGCCTCCGCCGATGGTCCTCAAAAAGACGAGAATACGGTTGGTCGTTCATCAGAAGCAACCCTAGTTCCATTGAAGGGGTTGCCGGCACGCGTGAGCCTGGGGTGAGAGAAATGGAGGATAAGTTTGAGGAACTTGCTCTTCTAGAAGTATTTAAGACTTCTTTTATAACTGGGCACTGCCTTAGGGGTGAAGTCCAGGCATGGTGGGTTCGAGTACGATCCAGAGCTGTACGCCGGGGCGACGATTTCATTCTTTGGGAGGACTTCAAACTTCGCTTACGCGAAATATTTTATGCTGTTAAGCAGGGTTATACCTTCCTAGAGGAGGACGTCGCCTAGTGTAGTTGGTTATATATTAATTAATTGGAGAATAATGTTTTGAGAAAAATGAATTTGTTTAATAAATATTTCATTCGTGTGCAATAAAAACTATTTAATAATTGTTTGTTATCATTCTATACGTACCCTTTGATTTTGTATGACCCTTTCTTGTGTGTGTATGCATATGTTTAATTTATTGTGTGAATCTTTGATTATGTGTGTATGTATGCATGTGTTTAATTTATTACGACCCTTTAATTTAATTTAATTTAATTTGACGACCGTATATATACGCGCGTATTTTCTCCACGTACATATATATTTAATTAATTTGTAAAAATCTAATTTGAATGTGTCAAATATATGTTTTTGTAGGAATTAAAGAATTATTATGACGACTCGAACTTGGATGATCAACGCAAATAAGGGTGATCCAGAGTATGAGGCCGGTTTAGCTGAATTTTACGATTTCGTATCGACTCATATGGAAGGTTCTTCTATGATTCCGTGCCCTTGTGAGAGGTGTATTAACATAAAGTATCTGAGTTTACCTTACGTTAAAATTCACCTAGAGAAGTATAAATTTAGTAGTTATTACACACATTGGTATCTTCACGGGGAATCGTTAGAAGGAGACGAGGGTGGTAATAAAGTCGTCGTCGAGCAAGCAGATGATGAGATAATAGGGGGCGAATACGATCACGTGATTGACGACGAAATTGTTGATGACATGGAAGTATCAGATACTAATAATACGGAGTCGTCTGATGATGAAGTTGGGGTTGAGTTGAACGATGATGCTGTAAATTCCCCGGCCGATGCTGATGCTAATACTTTCAATCACGAGGATTATGATGATGCATTATTTGGGGACTTTCAGGATATATTACTAGGTGATGCAGCAAATAATTCAGTTGCACAGGATGAACTACTGAAAAAATTGCGTGATTCTGAAACGCCTTTGTATCCCGGTTGCAAGAAATATTCAAAGTTGTCGGCAGTGGTCAAGTTATACAATTTGAAGGGGGCAAATAATTGGAGCGATAAGGGTTTTGGTGATCTACTTGAATGTTTGAGTGACATGTTTCCCGAAGGTAATGTCTTACCTAGTAGGACCTATGACGCCAAAAAATTAATAAGAGAGACGGGAATGAAATAAGAGAAGATACATGCTTGTTCTAATGACTGCATATTGTATCGAAAACAATACAAGGACTTATCTTATTATCCGAAATGTAATGAATGGCGTTATAAGGGCAAGGAAGGAATTTCCGCGAAACTTATGTGGTATTTTTCAGTACTCCCAAGATTTACTCGAATATGTGCGAATCCAGAAGATGTTAAGATGATGCTGTGGCATATGATTGGAAGAATGAACGATGGAAAGTTAAGACACCCGACTGGCGGTGCTCAATGGAAGTCTTTCGACGAGATGTATCCAGATTTTGCGAAAGACCCTAGAAACGTACGCCTTGCACTTTCAACAGATGGAATGAACCCCCATGGAAATATTAGTAGCCAACACAGCACATGGCCGGTAGTGTTAGCTATTTATAATTTACCCCCATCTGTTTGCATGAAGCGTAAATATCTGCTGTTGACGTCTATAATTTCCGGTCCTAAACAACGTGGAAATGATATAGATGTTTACTTGGAACCCCTTCTCGATGATTTAAAGCTGTTGTAAGATCCGGGGATACAAGTGTTTGATGCTTTTAAGAAGGAGACTTTCAATTTGAGGGCAATGTTATTGTGCACTATAACTGATTTCCCGGCTTACGGTGACCTATCTGGACATACTGTGCATGGGAAAGAGGCTTGCCCGTTATGCGGCGAGGACATCGACTCCGAATATTTGAAATGTTCTCGAAAGCATGCTTACCGTGGATTCCGCAGGTTCTTACCCCCCGATCATCGTTATCGTAGGCAACAAAGGGCGTTTAACGGGAAATCCGACCACCGTTAACCTCCTATGATTCTGAGTGGCCATGAAATTCTAGAGAAGGTTAAATATATCGGCATAACATACGGAAAAAAGGGTTCTAAGTTGGCGACACGTGGGTATAAGAAGAAGTCAATATTCTTCGACAAACTTCCGTACCGGCGCCACCTGCCGTTGAGGCACTGTTTAGATTTCATGCACATCGAGAAGAATGTTTGTGATAACATCACAAATACCCTTTTAAATGTTCTGGGTAGGTCAAAAGACAACAAGGCTGCTAGGGTTGATATGGTCGAGATGGGTATTCAACCTGAATTAGCCACAAAAGAAGGGATCACGTATTTTCTTACCCCCAGCAGCTCATACACTTTCACGAAATGAGAAAATCTCGTTTTTAGAGTGTTTAAAGGGGAATTAAGGTGCCAGAGGGATATTCCTCAAACATCTGCAGCCTGGTATCGATGCAGGACTTGAAGTTGACAGGTTTAAAGTCACACGACTGTCACACTTTGATGCAACAATTACCGCCCGTTGCCCTTCGTTGTATTTTACCGAAAAAGGTACGATATGCAATTACTAGATTTTGCTTCTTCTTCCAGTCCATGTGCGACAAAGTGATTGACCCCAGTGAGACTGCGACTTTACAAAAACTTCTCGTCACAACTCTTTGTCAACTTGAAATGTATTTTCCACCCTTCTTTTTCACTATCATGGTCCATCTGACCGTTCACTTAGTCAAGGAGGTGGAGTATCTTGATCCTATATACCTGAGATATCAGTATCCGTTTGAGAGATTGATGAAAGTTTACAAGGGTTACAGCTCTAACCGTTACCTTCCAGAATGTTCAATCGTTGAGCGTGCAATAATCGATAAAGCTCTATCGTATTGTTATGCTCATCTTTCAAGAAATGAGTACGTTGGTGTTACTAAGCATCGTCGCAGTGACTGGATGACGGGAAAGGGGATCAGAGGCCGTGTCCGTAAGGATATAAGCCGTGAAATGTTGCATACAGCTCACACATACGTTCTCCATAATGACGATGATGTCCAACCGTACATTGATCAACACCGAACTGAAATTAAAGCTGCTCACCCAACTAAAAGCGAGATGTGGATTGCGAATGAGCAGAATCGGACTTTCAGTGAATGGTTTACAGAATATGCGTTAGACCATGATGAAGAAGAGGACGGAATCACTTCTGCTCGAATGTTGCGTCTCGCCCTAGGTCCAAACACTCAAGCAACTTTTTACACAGGTTATGCTATTAATGGACATACCTTTTATACCAGCCAACAAGATGAGTCAAGTACTATGCAAAACAGTGGTGTATGCGTGGAAGCGGAGGCAATGCACTTTGCTAGTTCTAAAGACAAACGGCCTGTGTGGGGTAAAATGCATTACTATGGAGTCGTAGAAGAAATCATGGTATTAGATTATGATCATTTTGAGATTCCTTTATTCCGCTGCAAGTGGGTTGACAACAACAACGGTGTGCGTAAAGACGATTTAGGTTTTACGTTGGTCAACTTTGAAAAAGCCGGTAGTAAACAAGATCGTTACATTATGGCTTCACAGCAAGCTAAGCAGGTCTTCTATGTTGTTGATCCTAGCAACAAGAAATGGTCAATTGTTCTATCTACACGTAGTAGAAATGCTAATAGAGGCCAAGGTGATGACGATGAATTTGAAGAAGTTGTTTTTGAGGGAATGGATCGTCGTATTGCGTCTCAAATCGATTGTAACACCCCGTGTTTTCGTAACACAATATTATAAAAGAATTTAATTCCTTAAATTAAATTCATCCTTTTTCCTTATAATAAAAATGCGTCTGAATTTTTTTCGCCAAATAATACTAAATTTCCTAAGTCCAAATATAAAATTTTTGAAAAATAAAGTATGTTGTATTATATTCAGAATTCAAAAAGAACACAATTCAAAAAAATTTATAAAAATCAACACAAAATTTGTATCGCCTTTCAAATTTCAAAAAAAGTTAAGTTATGTTTACTATTCATGAAAATAAATGTAAAACCTTTTATTCAAGAAATTCAATTTCGAACACCTTTCGTTTTCAAAATAAAAATGGACACTTATACTTTTCTCGGCTTTGAAATTCAAGTCAACGATTTCAAACACGCAAATCAAGGTCAAGAATCTTATCCTCTTCCATTTTTGAAGAGGCAAACTTAACATCAAGTTTTAATGAAAATATAATCATTTTGATTTATTTTTAATAAATCATATTATATTAATAACTAATTACTATTCAAATTCTATTTAACTAACTTTTTCACTTAATCTCGAAATTCAAAGTTACACCTAATCTAAACTGATAAAATTTTTGACGGTTGATTATAATTATTTAAATCGTTAACATTCAATGAAAAAAATAAGCATTTCGACCAAATAAATTTTTATTCAAGTTTCGAGGGTTTTAAACCCAATTTTTGTTTTATTCACCCTTCGAGATTTAATTTCATTTTTATTTTCGATCTTACTTTGAAACACTATTTTAATATCATATGTTTTATTTCGAGGCTTTTCGCGTGCACGCAAATCGAAAATTTCAAAAACGAAAACCGAACCCTATTTTTTTTAGAGGGGCCGAGATATTTGAGTCCACTTGACTCAACGTTATCCTCTTCCATTTTGCCCAATTCAACACATGCCTCTTAATTCTATCAATCAGACCTGTGTACATATCAGCTCGTAAATTTACAGTTGCCAAAGGAAGTCCCAAATAACGAAAGGGAAATACCCCTTCACTAAACCCTGATTCAGCAAGGATGCTCCTTCTGACTTGATCTTGCACTCCACCTATATAGATTTCAGTTTTATCAGGATTGGCTTTTAAACCAGATATATTAGCAAAGAGGTCAAGCCTCTGCACCACTGCCAACACGGAAGGAACATTCCCCCTAGTGAAAACCATGAGATCATCGGCGAAGATTAAGTGTGTTAGCTGTACCCTAGAACATTTAGGGTGATAGGAAAAGCTTCTGATCCGTGGGAGCCCTCTGAGGTACCGAGACAAAATCTCCATGCTTAAGACAAAAATATAGGGAGAGAGAGGATCGCCTTGACGAATGCCTCTCTTCCCTTCAAAATACCCAAAGAGAGATCCATTTATCTTTAGAGTGTAGGATGGAGTAGTAAGACAAGCCTTGAGCCATCCCACAAAAAGAGGAGGGAAACCTAGAGCCTCACACATATTCAAAACAAAGTCCCAGTTTAATGAATCAAAAGCCTTTCTAATATCGACTTTTACCAAGCATCTAGGAGATATGTGTTGCCTTGAATACCCTCTTGTTAGTGCTTGAGAAAGAAGAATATTATCAAAAATGCTTCTGCCTTTGACAAAAGCAGCTTGCTCCTCACCTACAATGGAGGGAAGAATCTCTTGCAGTCTGTTAGCTAACACTTTACTGATGGTCTTGTACACTGTAGTGCAGCACGAAATTGGCCTGTAATCCAGAACAGAGCTTGCTGTTGCCTTCTTAGGAATTAGTGTAACCACTGTAACATTTGCGGTTTTTAGCATCCTCCCCTTCTTGAAGAAATCTTGCACAGCATGGATGAAATCAGAGCCTACAATATCCCATGCAGCCTTGAAGAAACCTGAGTTAAAGCCATCATGACCTGGGCTTTTATTAGGATCAATATCCCATAATGCTCTCTTAATCTCCTCCATACTCACTTCCTTTTCCAGTTCATGAGCTTGATCCATGGTTATGCATTTCCCTGTTGCAATGAATTCCCTGTCCAGAGGATCCACAGTCGCAGTAGACCCAAGGAGGGAAGAATAGTAATCAACAAAAGCTTGAGCCACCTTCTCTTCGGTAACACAAGAAAGCCCATTCATATCTTGAATTTTCCCAATGCTGTTAACTTGCTTACGCTCAGCGATCTTTTTAAAGAAATAAGAGGTATTACTATCATCCAAAGAGACTTGGGAAGCTTTTGCTCGTTGCTGCAACATACTGACTTCTGCATTTTTCAGTTTCATCCAAACATCTCGAGCCCTTTTTTCATCCATGAGTGTCTGGTGATCTAGAGGTGAAGAGATCAACAGCTGCTGCAGCCTAGTTAACTCCTGAGTAGCAGCCTCAATTCGCTGCGCAAGATGTGCAAAGTGCTGACTGTTGAAGGACTTGAGAGCTCTCTTCATACCTTTGAGATTTTCAAACAAAACAAACATTGGTGTACCAATAAGACCCGAGCTCCAGGTCTCCATTACCAGGTCGTGAAAGTTTTCATGCTGAATCCAACAATTGAGAAATTGGAAGCATCTTGGTCTGCTCACAGGGACAGAAGAAAATTTAACCAGCAAAGGCGAGTGATCAGATACCCCTGATGGCAGTAGAGTGCCAAAAGAATCAGGGTAGGACGTGAGCTAATCAGAGTTAATCAAAGCCCTGTCTAACTTAGACCAGGTCCTGTCATACCCAAGTTGGTTATTAGTCCAACTATATAAATTCCCCTTACATGATAAATCTGTTAGAGCACAACTGAAAATACAGGAATTGAACTCATCCATATCCCTTTGAGAAGGTGGGTTCCCTCCTTTCCTCTCTTCTAGACTCCTTACCACATTAAAATCCCCTAAAATAATCCAACTCTGATTCAAAGCAGCCCCAAGACGCATCAGGGATGACCATAATTGAACTCTAGCTGCAGCAGTATTAAAGGCATAGACCATAGTCACAATATAAGCCTGCTGTGTTCTGTAATTGAAGACTTGACAATGAATGAATTGAGCAGCCTTCTCCATAATGGTAACTTGTACCTCTCTAGGGTTGTGAAATAGCCAAATCCTACCATTACTATGATGATCATAATTGTAATGCAAATGCCAATCAGAAAAAACTTTATTTGCTATAGCAGAAGCCCTAGACTCCTTTATTCTCGACTCCAAAAGGTCAAAGACTACCACTCCATTACTCCTAATAAACTTTATTACTTCCCTTTGTTTCAAGAGCTTGTTACACCCTCTTAAGTTCCAGCTGGCAATAGACATGGATCCGGAGGGGCAGGCAGAAATATAGTCCTTGAGACACCAACATTTTCAGTCATCCCCATTGTTATCTCCCCATCCAACTGTGCAAATTTATTGGACAGAGCTACAATAGGCACTGTACTTTTCCTCCGTTGTGCTGTGCTTTTCTGAACTGGGATAAAAGGCACATCATCTACGGAATCACCCTTTGGTGGAGGTGTATGCAGCACGACCTCACCCTCCTCAACTGGTACAGGCTGAGACACAACCTGCTTTGGTCTATACTCCATCTTAGGTCTGTTTATCCTACAATTCTTAGCCTCATGCCCTAGCTTCTTGCAGGTGTGACAATAGTAGGGAAGCCACTCATATTCCACCTTCTGAATAATTTGCCCAGTGAATGGAGTGTTCACTATAATGTGCTCAGGAATCTCTGTGGCAACATCCACTTCTACTAGGAGACGTGCAAAACCAAGACGAGCTTTCAGTGTGGTAATTTGATCAGCAAAAAGAGGAGTACCAATTTTGCTCGCTATTTTGCTCAACGCTGTTGTAGACCAGAAATGAGGGTCTAAATCAGGAAGGAGCACCCAAACTGGAACCCTCGAGACCTGATCAAGTTCTTGGGAGAAAGTTGGCGACCATTTCTTTAGAAGCAAAGCATGACCTCCAACCAGCCAAGGACCACCCTTCAATATCAGATCCATGTCCGCCTGTGATTTAAATTGAAAGCTAAACCAGCCTTTCCTATAATATTGCACCAGAGGTTGAGAAATATGATTCCACATCTTAGCAACAAAATCTTTCAATTGCGTAAGTTGAATTCGCTTACCCAGGACATTCCCCATTAAAGTACGATTCCATATCTCCAATTCCTCCGCAATATCTTCTTCTTCAATACAGACCTCAGTAGATTTGGCAGTTGCCTCACAATAGAACAAACTCATACCTACCTTTTGCTTTCCAGCAACATCACTCCAAGTTTCAGTGGTGGTTGTGGCCTCAGGAACCACCGTTTGCTCACCAGATTTAGTCACCGGAGTAGCTACAGCTACCCCCGCAGTTTGTTGAACCGAAGGTGCTCCTTGCTTATCAAAGGCCGCATCAAAAAAATTGTGTAGAAAAATAGGCGATTTTGGAATCTCAGTAGTTACCT
The DNA here is from genome assembly GCA_023091065.1 of Dianthus caryophyllus. Taxonomy (NCBI): domain Eukaryota; kingdom Viridiplantae; phylum Streptophyta; class Magnoliopsida; order Caryophyllales; family Caryophyllaceae; genus Dianthus; species Dianthus caryophyllus. Next base: position 9,726,482 of record CM041530.1, read on the forward strand.
CAACATCCTTCTCAATCGGGTCACCAATTGGTGCTCCAATAGGAGCAGAAGAGTTCTCAGTCACTTTAGGGGGGCGACCTCTTCCACGCGCCATGGATGCAGAAAAAAAACGAAAGATTTAGAAAGGAAACCTAGCCATGGAGAGAGAAAGAGATTACTTCAATTCTATTTTATTTTAAGTCATCATGTTGTTAAGTTACATTTAACTTTATTTAACCAACTAATTTCTTTGTTTTTATTGCAACCCGTATAAGTATTTAGAACCTAAGTTTCGAGGTCCGAAAAGTGGTCATACGGACTCGGAATTTAACGAAACAAAAGCCTAAACCACTTAATTTTTCGAGACGGACTTAATGATACAGTTTTCATAACTATTCGACAGACCGAACTAAATTCATTTTTCTGTTTTCTTTCAAAGGTCAAATTTCATTCCTCGAAACCTTCAATTCGTCTATTTTCGACGTTCCTTAACTTTTAAATATTTTCTTCAATAGTAAATAAAATATTTTAGTCTTAGAATTTAAAAGTAGAGATATTTCGAAAAATCGTCAAACGCGCACACATTAACTTTTATCGCTTTTGACACCCGACTTTTTCAAACTGATTAATTTCGTGAAAAAATTTTTATTATCAAAATATCATTTGGAACCTTCCTAATACATCAAGTTGTGCCACTTGATTTGTATGAGTCATAATTTCTTTTAAATTAAACTTTATTTACTAATTAAATCAATTTTAACCTAAAAGCTTTTAACCTAATTCATTACCACTTGTTCCCAAAAAAATCACAAGTGCAAAATCACATTCTTTGCCTCATGTATGTCGTGTACTTCCTCCATTTCTCTCCCATTATTTTCCTTTTATTTTTCTTCCTAAAACATTAAATAAAAACCTATAATATTATCTTAATAATTCCTATGTGTTCTAAGGTCATTAGTGGGTATATTAGGAGCTAATTACTTGGATTATTTGGGTGAATAACTTGGGTTTTATGGGTGAAGAAATTCCGATCTAAAATTTATTTTAGATCCTCGACGATTAACATCCTAAATAAGGTGACTAGTTATATCTCATATTAGCCTCCTTGTAAATTAATTTGTTTTGTTAGTATAATTTTATAAGTATGAAAATTATGTTAAAATATATCAAACATCACTTGTATGCATTTGAGTGTTTATGTGTTGTATAATAATGATAATAACTAAATAATGTTTTAAATAGATTATTGTAGTAATATGATCATATGTTTAGCTAAATTAATTTTGAGCATTTTTAATTAGTGTTCATATGATTTATATGTTTATTTATGTTTTAGTTAAGTAGTAATTATATATAAAAATTATGTGAAATATTAATAATGAGTTTAAAGTGATTAAAAATCGAAAATGAAAATTTATGTGTGTATGTTTAAGCTCACGGTTTTCCCCTTATTTTTAGTTAAATTTTCACTTTTAATTTTTGTAAATAATATGTTATGTTAAGTTAAGTTAAAATGGATGTTATCATGTTATAAAAATTAATTTAGGAAAATAAGTTATTAAATGTTTAAATTGCAAAATGTGTTCTTAACTTTAAAAATGGTGTTCTTAATGTTCATGTGTGTTCTTATTATCTTCATGTGTGTTCATCATTATTGCTCACTTTGATTTTGTTTTATTTTATGTTTGTTAATAATTTGTGTTTATGTTTAGTTATTGTTTTAATATATTGTTAGTATTATGTTATAAATCAACTTAAACATTATAAATATTTAAGAATAAAAAGTTAGAAATTTAAAGTGTTGAAAAATACTATTCATAAATGTAAATGAAATTTTTAGTAAAATTTCATTTTAGTTTAAATCGTTTTAGTAGAATTAAAATAATTAAATTATAAAGACTTTAAGCTAAAAACCGATAAAATCAAAAAAATGAAAATTTAGAACATCCTACTAGTGACTCATGGCATTTACATCTTTTTAGGGTTAAATTTTGTTTTTGTCACTTTTTAGTTTATTGTTAAAATAATTTAATTAATAATTAATAAGTTAGAATTAAGAAATTAAAAAAAAATAAATCAATTTAGATATAACATACATGTCACACGGTTTTTACACTTTAAATGGACCAAATTTAATCAAAATGAATTTATCACTAAGTCACTAAAGTTAACTAGTTGCTAGAAATGAATTTTTGTATAAACCGATTTAGTTAGAAATGAAATATGTTAAACCGTTAAACAATGTTTAACCATTATAAAAATGAACTAAATCGTGTGCTACTACCTTTGCTTAAATTTGGATTTGGACATACGGACTATTTAAAATGAACTACAACAACTCGCTAAAATTTGAAACCGTTAATATTATAGTTAAGTATATGACTAAATTTAACCGAGTTTTACATTTAAAATAATTTCTCAAATCACAAAATACAAAATGAACCTAACGACTTTGAAACTAGAATTCTATACTTAGTAAATAAAAGCTTAGTTTTACCCCTAAAAACATCCTAAGTATAAAGATTTGTATAAAGTATAAAAAAAATACTAAGTATAAAAATATAATAATAAATACTAAGTATAGAAAAGATACTAAGTATAAGAATACATGTACGAATAAAAATACGTATAAAATACGAAGTATAAGAATACGCATACGTATAAAAATACGTACAAATACGAAATACGAAAATACGAATACGTATAAAAATACGATGAATAGTAAATACGATGAATAGTAAATATGATGAATTGTAAAATAATGAATAGTGAAAATATTTAAAATTTACAAACGGACTCAAAATAAATAACTAAGATTTTCTATGTGTTCTGGTTACCTGAAGAACTGCTAGAACTAAAATTTCATTATATAAAGTTCGACGATATTATTGATATTTAGAATTGTCACTTGTTACGATTAAACGAGGAAATAAGAAATTGAGAAAATGAACTACTTGAATAAAATACTTGGATTGTTCGCCATGTCGCGACTCTTGAATTCGAATTTAATGAGGTAGCCGTCTATGGGGACTTTGGCTCCCTCCCAGAGTTGCTAAAGGCGATCTAATAATTTTTAAAATTATTATTTCGGTGCAGGATATACAACCTCAGGGATGGGGCATACTTGATATCTCCGTGAGCCCATATTACGGTAATTGGAAACTCCAGCCCCACCCGGGGGTACCCGTCTAAGGTGATAGTCGAATTATTAGGTGACTACTTACTCGAAGGGCAAGTAGGCTACGATCCTATCTATAGTGGTGTATGCATACATTAGACAAGGGATTTGGCTGTCCTTATTACCTTAGGTATCTCTAGCCTGTCAGACACGTCCGCTTTGTCGGCCCTGATCGCTTCTGCGCGGACGTCTAGTATGTCAGCCATGTCCAAGTTATGTTGGCCCTGTCTACTATAGCGCGTTTTACGTCTGCATGCTTCCGCCTCGCTAACGAACATTCATTAGTTAACATATGTTGAATGCATTTCCTTGTTTTGATTGGTTATTGCCTGAATGACGTTGTCCTTGAGTTTGAAATTGCCATGTTGAGAATGATACTATATGTACGTCTATTTGCGGTCTGATATCGCGTTGTAATCTTGTTGAATTATTGTGATACTATTGTTATGATACTATGTGTTATTTGCCTTCATAACTGAATATCATGCTTATATGATTTATCGCTTTAAACCGCATGCTTATTATGACTGATATGTCTTTATATGCTATTTGTAATAAGCATGTTTATGTTTTTATCATAATGTTATAGTTATAAAGCGATAGTAATAAACCAAAGTAATTGAATTCGAGGGTAAGTATGAGCATAGCTAGTCAAACCCGCTCAATGCACCCCCATCAGTTATTGTGCGGGACGTTCGTGACCTAGGAAAGTGGATTTTAATTTGGGCCACGAGATGCTTTTATTGCTTACTTTTAGTTGTTTTCTAGAGATATGTAATATATACAACGTTACTCTTTTAAATTTCCGTATTTAGAGTTGTTTTATTCAACTCTTGAACGATGTTATAACGTTTGGGTTTTTATGTATAATTAATGACACTGGTTTAAGACTTAATTAATTTCCGCCTTAGTAATTAAAGTCGACTAAAAACCAGGTTGTTACATCGATGATGATGACCAAGACGAAACAATTCCGAGCCATTATGTACGAGACGACCATGATGAAGGAATATGGATTAATGAAGATACTACCGGTCCTCCAAGAAACGTCTTCGATCTTGAGTAAGAATTGAATGTTAATTATTTAATTTATTGATGTATATATAATTATTTTATTTTAATATATATATGCTAGCTAATTAAGTCTATCTATATATGATTATTATTATAATTAATTAGATGATATATGAGCATCATATCAATTCAAGTGGAAATTATAACGTAAAATCTTTTTTTTTTTTTTGCTTTTTCTTACGTGCAGGTTATTGTAATTAATTTTAAACGCAAAAGATCGAGACGAACCAGAGCTGAGCTGCTTGTGTATATATATTAGTTGTTGGTGTTTTCATTGTAGTTTTTAATTGTTGGATTATTGTATGTATCGTAGTTTTTTTTACAAATAAACGATGTAAATTAATTGGAGATCGATTATTATTATTATTACAATATAATTTCAATTGATGGCCAATTACTAAAATAATTATAAAATAATCCAACAACTATACAAATTGAGTATGTAAATTAGAAATTATTTTATACCTTTAATTTGTAGTAAACAAAAAAAAAAACAAAAAAAAAAACGGTTTTTTTAAAAAACCGTTTTAAAAAATACATAAATAAAACGGTTTATAGTAAACAACCGTTTTATTTGAGGTTATTTTATTTTTAAAACTAATTCTAATACTAATTCTAATTAAATTAAAATTATATAAATTAATAGTAGCCCAATTTATTTTGTTATCATAAATAAACCTATAAATTCTAGCTAAGTATATATAATGATATAGGATCCTGTGAGACCCCTCAACTCAATGAGACCCGTGAGACCCCCTTATCAACCGTCAGATCTTATACCTAATCTACGGTCAATTCTAAGCTTAATTTCTTGACATTCCCTCAACGTTCCTCTTCTTCTCCCTTAGTAAAACCCGCGATATTTTTTGACATTCCCCTTCATCCCTAATTTCCTCAGTATTATTATCCCTAATTTTCTCAATTTTTTCACTTGCACAACCCTAATTTCAATTTCGCTCTTCTCCAATCAGTATCTTCCAACGATTCGTGTAAAATCAGGTATGATAAATTGAACTTTTTTGAATTTTTATGTCATTTTGATTCGGTTTTAGTGTTTTATTGTTTGTTTTTCGTTTTCGATTTTCATTTTTCAATTAGTTTGTCTTTTCGTTGTCATTTTTTATTCGATTTTTATGCCTAATACAGTTGTTACAATCTTTGCATGTGTTTTTTGCTATTCTTTTTAGAGATGACATCCAAAAGAATTGTCGAAAGTTCAAGCAAAATCGAGAAATGAAGGAAAAAATTGAAGAACACTGATGTAGTTTCAGGTATTTTAAGAATTCGTTACAAGTTCAATGCGTTGTTTAAGAAGTATTTAATGAATCGTGATGTGTGGAATGCTTTATCGTGCTTCCTTATGACCAATTTCGAGAGTGTGAGTGTTAAAGTTGCTGGAAGTTATAAAGTGTACATATAAATGATCTCTGTAACATATAGTAGCGTGTTTAAGCTGCTGGAGTGCTGGTTGCTTTTCAAAATTGTAGTATTTCATGGCCTACGTTTACGTTGACGCTAGAAAGTGATTGAGTATGATTGTGTGATCTTATACGAGGTGTGAAATACTATTTTATGTGAGAATCAATATAAGGTGTTTGCATGTCTCGGTGTGTTCGTGGGAGAGACGAATATGTGTTGAACTGTTGTTGCTGTTTTTAAGAGCTGCTGATGGTTAGTTTTTGTATGGGCTCTACGAGCTCGGCTTCACGTGTATTCGTCGTCATTAGGCTTAGGTTCTTAGGTATTGGGTAGTAACTTCGGGAGGTGGAGTGGAATTCAATACATTAGAGTCTTAAATTAGTTTATAAGTGTGTGAATGTGAGTATTCTTATTATTTAGCTGCTGTTGGGACATATACATTCGGTACTTAGATGCAGCAGAAACGCGGCTGAAACGCATCACTAAAGCATAGCAATCTGGTGAAAGCTTAGCGTGAAGCTTGCTAAAACGCTTGAAATCTGATGAAAGCGTGGTTTGAAGCGCGAAACATAGCTAAAGCGGCTATTTGAAATCACGGCTAAAGCCTTGACAAGTAAGTGGTCTTTGTGGTGGCCGTATTTATGACTACACATTGCTGTCCGCCATTTTGTTATGGTGGTAAGTTTGGCGAGCGATTTACATGTTGTGGCCTAGGAATATGGCCGAGCTAGGCCTAGGTTGTTGGTGTGGAGGCTATTGGTTAACGCTCCGCTTTTTATGTTTGGCCTTTACGTATTGATTGGTGTTGGTTGCCTTGGTCTACATTTATGTAATGGAGGTGTATGTTGTATCTACTTTAGTATATGTGGTTCGCAGTATTGCTTCATGTTACATGACTTAAATACACATAAATTGTATCGTTTTGTGCGTGTGAGTTACTTGTGCAATTCTTTCGACAATTCTTGTCACCTGTGGGAGGGATTCGTTTTAGTTGTGTAAGCTATATTTATGGAAATGTTGCTTGAATTTTTGTCTTCACGTGTCGGACTAATTGAACTGCATTTTATTTTTGTGCTTCAGTTTTTTTTTTCATATGAGAAATGTACCTACAGTTTCATTAAGCATAACTACCTGCCGGTAGATGCGACTTTGTGCAAGAGGGTAATAGTGTATCTGCATTCTAAAATATTGTATCTGTAGTTCAGAAAGAGTGTATCTGATGATACTGTTTTTCTCTATGTTCTTTATTTAATAGGTATTTGTTCCAATATATACTCCAAGGCAAGCCATTGGTTCTTGTGTGTCTGTGATTTGGAGAAAAAGAAAATTTTCGTACTTGACTCGTCGAAAAGCAAAAGGCAAGCTTCAAGATTGGAGCGTGCAGCTAGTTGTGTATGTATTCTGTTATTTTTACAAAATGGTTTAAGATTCAATTTCTTACACATGTATAAAATGCTTATTTTAATGTTGTACGTGTTTTCTAAATATGTAAGGTTTCTAAGGTTGTTAATATCATTAGTCGTAAGGAAGGTTTCTCTAATCTTAAAGAGATGGTTCTTTATGAATATATTAACGTGAAGGTTCCACAGCAAAATAATGGGTATGTTTAATATTTTTATCTTTATTATTACTATTAATTGTGTTCATTTTCAATATTTTTGCGGTTCTGTATTTTTATCAATATTTTAATGTGTAGGTGTGATTGTGGCATCTATGTCATTAAGTGGATTGAAGCGTTAATGGATGATTCTTTGTGGACTAATCCTGAATATTTAATGGTTTGTTTTAGAAGTTTTTTTTATTTTTATGTCATTAAGTGGATTGAAGCGTTAATTTTGTTAATTCTCTATGTTAATTTTTAGAATTTGGGCGAGTATAGACGTTCGTTGCTAGTTGGACTTTTTCGTTGGGATCAAAATAAGATAAAGGTATGATTCTTTTCATTGGCGTTTTCTTTAAACCTAACCTAACATTTAAAATTTTCATTAACAAATATTTTATTTTATTTTGTGTTATGTAGGTACTTTGAAGTTTAGTTCATGAAAGGATTTTTTTGATGGAAATGCATCGGGTTCATTGCAAAACTTTTTCATTAGTTGTTTGGGTATTTTGATGACATAACATAGGGGGATGTCCTATTCACTACTTAGCAGATACACTATCACTATGTAGCAGATACATTTTCACTATGTAGTAGATATATTTTCACTATGTAGCAGATACATTATCAACATGTAGTAGATACACTGTTTTTTAATCAGTTGCAATAGCTTGTGTTGGAGACAACAATTAATCAAAAAGTGTATAGCAGATACATTATTACTATACAGCAGATACACTATCACCATGTATAGATACACTTTTTAAAACAGTTGAAATCGTTTTCCTCGGATAACAATTAGACTTCATGACCAATAAATCATCTCCCGTGACATCAGTGTTAAGACTTGGTGAGCAAACTGGAATTCTTTCGTTATTCTCCAATGCAATGATAGGGGTTCCTTCATTTCCTGAAATAAGAAAAAATTTACAAGATCAGCCAAAATTGAATCTATTGTTGTATTAAATGTATCTACAGTATAGTGATTGCGTATCTACGGGGTAATGATTCTGTATCTTACATAATCAGCCAAAACTGTATCTGTTGGTCAAATAAATGTATCTACAGAGTATTTATTGTGTATCTACATAGTACTGATTCGGTATCTTACATAATAAGCCAAAATTGTATCTGCTGGTGAATTAAATGTATCTACAGAGTGATGATTGTGTATCTACAGAGTACTCATTCTGTTTCATACAAAATCAGCCAAAATTGTATCTGCTGGTGAATTAAATGTATCTACAGAGTGATGATTGTGTATCTACAGAGTACTCATTCTGTTTCATACAAAATCAGCCAAAATTGTATCTGCTGGTGAATTAAATGTATCTACAGAGTGATGATTGTGTATCTACAGAGTACTCATTCTGTTTCATACAAAATCAGCCAAAAGTGTCTCTGCTGGTGAATTAAATGTATCTACAGAGTATTGATTGTGTATCTACAGAGTAAGTATTATGTACCTGATTGTGTTGGTACATCTATCTGCATTAAATCATCGATTCTTGAGGGTGATGATTTCTTCATGTAAAATGGTTGTAATTTCTTCATTCAAAATTGTAATTGCATTCGAAGATCTACATGAAAAACACATCAATCAAGTAAATTAGCACACAAAATAATCAAAAGGGCATGATTAAATACAACTTGAGTTAATTAACCAACACAATAATTGAAATTAAAACAGCCAAATTAAGCAAAATACAATTAATAAACACAAAAAATTAAGCAAAAGGGCATGCTTAATTTTGGCGGAGAGAGAGATCAATGCATGCGTCCCACTTTGCATCCTATTTGTAATCTTTTGGTATTTTCTCTTTGATTTTGTTTTCCGCCATTAATTTTATTGGATTTATTTATCAATTGAAAGGATTTAATTGTGAAAATTACTGAAAATAACTGAAAATTACTGAAAATTTCTTACTCAGCAGAAATTACGCTTGAATCACAAATTTCCATGACGAATTGATGTATTTTCGACTTTGTTTTGTAACTCTTGTTTTAATTTTTGAGATTTAAGCTTTGATTTTCAATTTCTAGGGGTTTTTGTTTGGGTGTTTTTAGGGAAATTGATGAACCAGGGAAGAAGAAAGAGAGGGGAATGTGCATGCGTGTGTTTTACACGTGTTTTTAGTTTGTGCGTGTGTTTTGTTTCCAGCCCTAGATCTTCTTTTAATCTAACGGATGGAAGGGGGGTCTCATGGGTCTCATTGAGTTGGGGGGTCTCATGGGATCCCACCCCTATGATCTATTTCCTTATATTTATAAATAAACTTAATTATGTATTTATATATATAGTTATTATTATATATATAATAATAGTATATATAAACAATATATCTCCTTATATTTTTTAATTATTTAAATTATTTTCTACTTTATAATAGCTTAATATATTTTAAGTATATAATATGATCTCTTTCCTTTGCTTATACTAATACTAATTTTACCTAAATTCTAATTCTCATACTCATATAATTCTTATTCTCATATATAATTTATTTGCTTATATTTTCCTAATTAATCTAACATTACTATTTATTTGCTTCTAATTTAAGTATATATAATATTTCGTTTAAAATTAAAAAAAAAAAACCAAAAAATAGGGTTTTTCCAAAAACCCGTTTTAAAAAATAAATAAATAAAATGGTTTAGAGTGAAAAAAAAACCGTTTTATTTGAGGTTATTTTATTATTAAAACTAATTCTAATTAAATTAATAGTAGCCTAATTTATTTTGTTACCATAAATAGACCTATAAATTCTAGCTAAGTATATAATAAGATCTCTTTCCTTATATTAATACTATTTTTACTTAAATTCTAATTCTCATACTCATGTAATTCTAATTCTCATATACTATTTCCTAATTAATTATGCTAACACTATACTATTTCCCATATATTTAAATTTAAAAAATCTAATTATATTAGTAATACTATGTTTACATAAATTTTAATTACATTATTAATATATAATACACATATATTTAAATTTTTACCTAAAATTTAAATATATAATACACATATATTAGTAATACTACGTTTAAATTTCCCATATATTTAAATATTTACCTAAAATCTAATTACATTATTAATACTATGTAAATTTTGGAATAACATAATTAATGAAAAAGATCATATTCATATATATACATATATATAATAAAACAACATAAATTACAACATATATAATTCGTTTAAAATAAAAAAAAAAAAAAACACAAAATAAAACGGTTTTTATATATAAACCGTTTTAATAGTTTATACTATTTAAAACGGTTTATATGTTTAACCGTTTTAAAAAACAATTAAATACAACGGTTAAATGTTAAAAACCGTTTTTAATAGTTTATTTTAGATTAATTTTAAGTTCGCGCTAAATTTTTTTTTTTAATAGGAAGTTTAAACGTTTTTTTCTCTTTTCTCATACTCCATCTTCAACCTATTTCGTATGTTTTGTTCTTTCATTAAAAAAAAAAAAAAATAATTCATTCTCTAACTCTATTATTTTCGTTTCAATTCAAAAAAATATCAACACTACAATTACAACTAAATTATTTTCGTTTCATTCCTAAGTTCTTGTTACTCTGTTCAAAAATTTATATTGCTTATAAGAGGTTCGTTTTTTTCACTTTTGTACCCTAATTTACGTTGTGTAATTCATGTTGTTGATTAATTTCTTTGTTTTGGATGTTATTGATGTAAGGCGAATTTGTGAGCCTAACAAGCGGTTTTTAGTAGAGTTTAAGCAAGTTTTGAGGCACCCTTGGCGGTAATTATGGATAATTTGACTTATCGGTCATTTGTTGCAATGATTTTGGTATTATAATTCTTCTCCCTTTTGCTTGTGATTTCATTTCTTGTTGTTCTTAATCATGTTTTCATTATTCTTCCTTGCTTTGATCATCAATTATATCATGTGTGAGTAGTTTTATCATCTAGGGAGGAAGGGTGATCATGGGTGAGCAGTCTTGGATGATTTTGGTGATGTTTTGATGAGGGTTTTGCTTGTGTTTTGGTTATCTTGTTTTGTTTGTGTTTGTTGATCCTTTGGCCAAGGATTAGTGAGCCTTTGCTACCCTTAAACTTAAGACCGAAAGCCTAGTTTAAGGTAGGGCACGAGACTAACCATTAGGACCCTCACTTGTAAGTTGCGAGAGCCCGCATTTGAGACCTAGAGGACGCTTAGAACCGAGAGGTCGAGCCTATTCCTTAGCACATGCGATTCCCGACTCATTTCTGTCACCATCCTTTGTCCTAGCTTTACCCTAGCTATCCCCGATTCCCTAGACCTTTCTCCTCTAGTTTAAACCCTTATTTCCTCGCTCTAGCTTTAGTAACTCAAACCTTACTCGAAGCGAGATTAGAATCGCTAAAAATAACCAACATTGCAATCTTCTCCCTGTGGATTCGACCCCGACTTACCCTTGCTACCCATTAGAGTTTGTCCGGTCTATTTTTGATTAGGAGAGTGCGACTAATCCTATCAAATTTTGGCGCCGTTGCCGGGGAGACGGCTTTTGTTTTTGTTGTTTATTTGGTTCTTTTCTCATTGTTACTCTTGTCTCAAGGAACCTCAATTCCTTAAGACCGTTACTTATAGCTTCCTCTAGTGTTGTGCATCCCCAGGAACTCGCGTACGTCTCAAAAAGGCTTGGCAATTCAGTTTGATCCGGAGCCGGAGCGTACATTTCTTAGGCGCAAGAACTTGTTGAAGGACTTGGAAGCTACTTTATCTCCTACTTCATCCTCTAAAGAAGCTCACATCGAATCTATACCTGAGCTAAAGAAAATGGTGAAGCCCTCGGATCATTCTAGGCCGACCGCGGCTCAAATTCCAACGGGCAATGCTATGCCCAACATTGCGGCCAACAACTTTGAGGTCAAGCCCGCGTTCATCAACCTTATACAGCGCACTCAATTTGGAGGGAGTCCCGGTGAGGATCCTAACTTGCACATCCAAAATTTTTGTGATTATTGCTCCACAATCAAGCAAACGGGTGTGACCCAAGATCAAATTCGGGAGATGCTCTTCCCGTTTTCCCTCCAAGACAAAGGAAAGTTGTGGTTGAATTCCTTGAATCGCGTTGCTCTTGCGATCACCGATTGGAACTCTCTTGTGTTGGCGTTCTATCAAAAGTACTTCCCGCCGGAAAAGACCGCTATGCTAAGGAGCCAAATCACGAGCTTCCGCCAAAGGGGAGATGAGTCTCTCTTTGATGCGTGGGAGCGGTACAAGGACTTACAACGTCAATGCCCTCACCATGGCATGGACAAGTGGTTCATTGTTATGCAATTCTATAACGGTCTATACAACGAGTCACGCCAAGTGCTTGACTTGGCGGCAAATGGAGATTTGACAACATTGATGTGGATGAGGCTATGGATACGATTGAGGCCATGGCCATTCACAATGCGCAATATGGGAGCTCTAGGAACGTCCCTCGAAGCGGTGGTAAGAACGACAGTGACGCGGTGGCCATGCTTAATGCCAAGATGGATGCTATGACCGCGATGATGATGAGTCACATGCAAGCGGGTTCCTCAAATGCTAGTGGACACATGGTGGCGGCTATGCACACTTCTCACGACGTGCCTTGCAATTCTTGTGGCGTTTCCGGTCACACTTCAAATGAATGCCGAGGTATGTATGCACCCGTCCTAGCTTTTCATTCTCAACAAAACAACCCATACTCTAACTACTACAATGAAGGGTACAAGAATCACCCCAATTTGTCTTACAAAAGCCAAAACGTCTTGAATCCTTCACCACAACAACCACAATACCAAAACAGCCCACAAAATTTCAGCTACAATAATGCTCTAAGACCTTACAACCCTCCGGGCTTTAATCGCCCCAATTTTCAACAACCAAATGCTCCATCACCCGTGCAAGCCGCTCCGGTTCCCGATCCGATGAGTGAAATGTGTGCCATGATGATGCAAATGGCCAAGACGCAAGAGACTATGATGGCTCACATTCAAAAGAGTGACCAAGCAAAAGACGCGGCCATCAAAATGCTCGAAACTCAAATGGCTCAACTTGCCTCCTCTAGCTCTCAACGGAAGCCGGGTAATCTTCCTTCGCAAGGGTCACAACCTCATGAGTCGATCAATGCCATCTCTTTGAGGAGCGGAACGAGCTACGATGGCCCACCAATGCCTACGGTGGTAAGTGAGGTAGACCCTTCCCTTTTTCCTAACGGTTTTAGTGCTTTTAGTGATAATGGTGCAGGTACAAGCCAAGGAGCGAGCACGAGTGGAGCCAAGGGAAATGGGTCAGCCGTGGGCCCTCAAGGAGAGAAGGCCGTGGGCCATGATGGTGGTGGTGTGCAGGGGGAGGCCGAGAATGACAAGAGCAAGGAGACGCAGCAAGTTAAGGACAAGCCTGTCGAGCCGCCGATTCAAATCAAGTTGCCATTCCCAAGCCGAGTGGTAAAATCTAAGCTTGACTCACAATTCGGTAAGTTCATGGAGGTCGTCAAGGACCTAAAGGTAACTGTTCCTTTTACTGAACTTGTCACACAAGTTCCTGCTTACGCTAAATTTCTCATAGACATTCTCACCCGTAAACGATCCTTCAGTGAGGTCGAGGCGTGGCTTTCTTTGCGAATGCGTGCTACATTACAAAACCAGTCTCCTCCTAAGCTAAAGGATCCGGGTAGTTTCTCCATACCTTGCACTATTGGTACAGTTTCGATTCCTAATGCGTTATGTGATTTAGGTGCAAGCGTAAGCGTTCTGCCTTACTCTGTATGCGAGAAACTTAACATGGGGCCTTTAAAGGTTACAAACATCACGCTCCAAATGGCGGATCGTTCTGTCAAACGCCCTCTAGGCGTTTTGGAGGACGTTCCTGTCAAAGTGGGTAAGTTTTTCATCCCCGTTGACTTTATCGTTCTTGACATGGCCGAGGACTCCCAAATTCCTATTATATTGGGTCAGCCTTTCTTGCACACTGCTGGTGCAATCATTGACGTCAAGAACGGCAAGTTAACGTTGGATGTTGGAGGTGATCAAATTACTTTTTGTAGGTTTATATCGGTATATAGACCTTTAAAATCACAGGATTATAATGAAAACTTTATATGATTAATGGTCATAAATTGAAATTGTATAAACATAAGATTAAGAAAAACAACCTTTAGTCCTTGCGTGATGGCCTAAGATTGAATATCAAGAAGCTTGATATCTCCTAATAATTGCACCCAAGATTGCTTAAGATATGCCCTTAGTTCTTCCTAGAAAACTTTAGAGAGAAGAAAACTGATTTTCTAATTTGTGTGTGTGAATTATAATGAATGAATTAGTCAATTAGGTTGAGCCAAAAACTCTCCTAATATACACAAAATTTCGGCCCTTACCTCTATTATGGGGAGTAATTTTTCTTTCCAAAAATCACTTTCCAAAAACCAATTCCTTGTTGACCAAGGAGTCAAAGAGCAATAAGGCTCTTTCCTAGAGGTTTCCTTTAGCTTTATAATATAATATAATATTACTAGTGTCATAAATATGATCCACTATAATATATCATTAAATTATTAATATCCTTATATTTATAATTTTCTAATTAATTATAACAGTTTATAATCAATTAGCTTATATTATATTCAATAATTAAATATAACATTTTATATTCAATTTACGAATTACATTTAATTCGTCTTAGCTAATATCATTTAATCCTTATTAAATAGCCGTATCATCATCACACTTGACTAACATTTTAGTCAAAAACACCGACTAACCTTTTAGTCTTTTAGTAAGGCATCAATGTGATTAATTTATCAAATAATCACATTTCTTAAACACATCCTTTAGGTGTGACTTTTTAGGGACCAGTTGATCACCGCCATCTGTATGACAATAACGTCAAACTTTTCTAGCAAGCCAACCGTTATCGATAAACGTTAATCAACTGATTGCAATACAAAATGTACCCTGTGTACCTTGAGAGGTTTATTTATGTGTAGATACCCGTATCCGTACCCCCCAAAAACAAACCCGATGATGAAAAGGACTTTCGTGCATGCTTTTAAAAGAGTCAAAACGGTACAAAAGTGTCTAAAACGTATTAGTCATTTTTAGCGTATTAATTTGGACTTGCATAATCATAAAAATGAATGTCACTCTTAGTCATTATAAGCACAACACGAGCGCGATACAGGAACGTCTTATTAAGCCAAGCCACAAAAACAGCCCAACTAGCTACAAAACGGCCCAAACTTACAAAAACGACCCAAAAACGCACACTAACACAACACTCAAAACGGGCCAAAGTGCGTCCCGTGTGACATTTTCACAAAACTAGACTCTACAATACCATAAAATAATATAACCCAATATTATTTTATTTTAAGCCAAAATCGAAAAACACGACAAAAACCGAAACACGAAAACCGAAATTCGGACCAAAACTGAACAAATACTTAACCCATAAGTAAACAACAAAACATAATCATTACTTAATCAAACGTCCCAAAACTAAAAGGCGGCTAAAACAAAGACACGAGAACAAAATACAAATCGCCAGTTGACAGGCGATTAAAAACTTAAACGCCTGTCAACAGGCGATTAAGTTTTTGTTTTGGTGTGCAGCCTTTTTTGTTTTTTCCTACAAAATACAGCCCAGATGAAATTAAATTCGCCTGTTCACAGGCGATTAAGTTTTTGTCTACGCACAAATCAGCCAACCTCTATAAATACCAACCCACTTCATTCATTTCAAATACAATCGGTTTTACAAAACACATAAAAATACTCACAAAATCCACTCAAAAATACCGTCTTTGCATTTTCGAAAGGTAAACATTTTACCTACGTTTTGGGACGTTTTGAGACTCGGACAAAGGGGTTACATTAACCCCAACCCGATATTGGCATTAGCGAAGCCGTATTAAATACGGTTGTAGCAATTGATTCATAATCCGTCTAAACCCCGCCAATATCGCATAAATAACGACTCATTATCACTAAAGCAAACCGACGTCACTTTTATAATTATGCAAGTCCTCATTCATGCATTAAATAACGACTAGAATCACGGATCCAACACTAAATTGTGCCGTTTCATAGAGTCTTTTAGCATGTCAAAAACTGAGGGTTTTCACAAATTCTTAAAGAGTCAAATACGAGGTCGGAAAATAACGTCTATGGTAATAATTTAATCAATAAATTATTATTTAACGTACATTTCCTATAGTAAAGTTATTATTTTGACTATTTACATTATTTATGCATTTTTATCGAGTCATATATATTCGCACTTGTACGTAGCGTCATTTTAGCCCAAATATCGAAATTAAATAAATGTTTTCAAATTAGTAGAGACTACTTTTACGTAGGCTTTTTGATTTCAGTTTTCAAAAACACATTTTTGTCAAAACTTTTGAAAAGTAACCTCACTCCGAATCCCTTCTCTGGTTTCAAACCTCAGATTGATAGATATCGACGCATCTTGAAATCTGAGACACTCGTGTCTTGTATTTCGGAATGGCGTTGAATAGGTTCCAAATTCCTTTAATATTTGGTGGCGACTCCGAAAATACATTTTCAAAAAGGATTTTCTACTTTTCTTTTTTGGTCACAAATTCATGCAATGATCTCCCCCATTTTTTACAAAACACTTCGCGCACTTTTTCTTGCGAGGCGCATTCCGCACCCTACGCCAAGACGGGCGAGGTCGGCCACAAGATGGCGTCGATAGGTCTCCCACCTTCCCGGTACCTTCAGCTGGGGACGAGCATGATTTTTATTATTTTGAAAAACTTGTTTTTCTTTTATTTTTAAATCATAAAGAAGTGAAGCTCGAAACTTTGAAAACATTTACGCTTTCGATATTTGGGCAAAAGTACGTTGAGTCGAATCCTCCTGATTCAAAACCACACCCTTTGAGGAACGGCCCCGGTAATCCTCGCCATAAGCGAGGTAACTCGGACACTTGTTCTCTCACCCCTCCACGATTACAAGTACGGCATCCGTACAAACGATCGTAACCAGTCAAACTCGGACGCTCTAGGGCCCGTCTTGAATTCACACCTAAGACGTGTGTACTCTTGCGGGTGCCCCTACCTAAACGTTACGGGAATGGCCGGAGGGAACGTTACCCTATAAGCCAAAAACCTGTGTTTATATGTACAAGTGTGAGGCTATAGTACCCTCACTATAGTCGTCTTTCAAAACCATTTCATGCAAAAACATTTCCTAGGCATTATACATTTAAAATACGTCCATTTTGAAAATTCATTTTCAAACTTTTTTTCAAAAAGGTCATACTTTTTTTTACACGCCGTTAGGCTCTTTGACCTATAGTCATTTGAGTTTGATAAATAAAATGCCAGTGCATTTAAAACCGATCCAGGATAATCACTAGATCCCCGATCTTTTTCAAAACGTAAATGAATTATGCGACTGACGTATCGTCATAATACATTTATTGCTAAAAATATTTCGCAAAGCAAAAACCCGAATATGTCAATTCATCTCGGAGATTTTAAATGAAATTAACTTTTAGAGCATTAGATTTAGCTCTAAGTCGAGTGACTCTTTAGTCGTCCCGATTTAATCTTTTTCTCTCAAAAAAAAAAACGCGGGCTCGTTCAGATGCGAACCCGTTGATTTAATCTTTAAATCAAGTGACCTATCGTCATTTTGATTTAATTCCCTGAGTCACACGTAAAAGGCGAACAATTGGTCGCCTTTTACCCAATTTTAACATCCTCAGATCGATTAGCCTATCGCTACTTCGGTTTGATCCTTTTTATCGTGATGATAAATCCCTAGCAACATACCGCTAAACTGGGTTAATCAAATCATGATCATAAAATTTTCCTATCTCGAGATTAGGGACGTGTCAACATGCCCCTACCTCAAAAGCTTCCTGTGTCTTTTTAAGCTAAAAAAAAAACACGAGTCGAGTCTTGCACCCACTTTTTGCACTTCTTACCTTTCTTTGGTCGTGAATGCGATTTTTCATTGAGTCTTTTCTTCCTTTTTAGAGTCACTAAAGGTTTGAAACCTTTGTCAGGTCCACTCATTGAAAAACCCTGGATACACAACAAACCACCCATTGAACGAAACCTGGATACACGACGAACCAAGAACCGTCACTTAAACCCACCTCCGCCTCCAAAGAAGCGCCTACAACAAATCAAAACCAAAACTGTAATGGCCTTTCAACTAGATGAAGGATTCGTGATCGCCACCACCGGAGGTGATCAGAACAAGTCCGGACTCAATGATAGGATAGCTAGCCTCACTACGACGATCGAACAAATGGCTATCATGCAAAAGTTTGAAGCAGAGAAAACGCCGTACGCCTAGCCGAGGAATCCGAACGGAATGCAAAAAGGATTCGAACCATGGAAGAACGTCTCACGAACTCAAGAGGTTACTCCATACACCAAGAAAACGAGCACATCCCAAAGAACGTCAGGTCCATGCTACCAGACAAGCTAGCACTCAGTGATCTTCCCATCTTCAAAGGTCACGAAGCCCGGCTGCTCACGTCAAGGCTTTCAAAGCTAAAATGGCCATCATGGGTGTTGAGCCTGCGTGGGCTACCTTATTTCCACACTCATTAGACGCTTGACCTCAGGGCATGGTTCTATGCTTTAGAGCCACACAAAGCGGGTAGTTTCGAGGACATAATCTGGCCGCGTTTGATCTACGATGTCGGGACAACAATGATATCCAAGTCTCGCTACGTGCCTTGGAGGTCCTAACTCGGAGGGACAATGAAGGGTTCACCGAGTACACGACACATTTGGAAGAAGCGTGTGCTCAAATACCTAACCGCCAAGGGACACCGATCTAATCACTAAGTTCATCAACAACCTCACCTCAAGATACCAAAGAACACCTACAGACGTAAAATTTTGACAACTTCTCAACCCTCAGCGTCGTCGGCGAGCTCATCGAGGATGACCTCCGTAAAGAAAATAGGAATAAAAGTACAGGTCGAGGATATCAAGGAAGCTCATCTCGAACCACTGCCAAAGTCGAGCCCATTCATGCCATCAACGCACTGGACGCACTAGAGGCACCACCTGTTTTTACGACACCACCAAGGCCTGCCGCACCTCCACCAAAATCAGCATACTCACCTACGGGTCCCAGCTCATTGAAAGCCCGACGAAACTTTGATCCAATATACATGACCTACTCAAAGGCACTACAGAAGCTCGTGAGCCGCAATGTACTTCAACTCATAGGACCTACTAGCGAGCCTCCCCCAGACAAGAAACCGAAGTTATGGGATCAGAACGCATACTGCGAGTTTCACAGGGGAAAGGGGCATGATACCGAGCAGTGTCTCCGCCTAAAAAACATAGTCCAAGATCTGATCGACGACAATACTATTGTGAAGCCCAGCCCGAGCCCTAAACCTTCGAACCAGCTCAATCCTTTGCATAACCATGCTATGTTCACAGGAACACATCCCATCATCGACTGCTCTAAAATGATAGTCTCAGATGATTACGAAGTCAACGGCATCTGGAATAATTCTGAGGATGAAGCCGACAATAGCGACATCCGCATATGTCTCCAAGACGAGCTCTACGAAGAAGAGGCTCGCCCCCGTCGCCCTCCAGGCAAGTACGGAGAGCTACGTCACAAGTACCCATTTAGGCTATCAGACAGTGATGACGAGGTAGCCTACCTAACACGTTCTGGACGTCCATACCAAGCTTCTCTGAAGTTACTTGAGCCCCAGAACCCCCCGCCAAGGCTGACTGCTCAAGAAAAGAACAAGGGAATAATCATAGACGAGGATACGCCGCCCACTTCGCCTACCTCTGTGGCCTCACTTCCAAGCGTCGCTCCTACAAGCTTTACTAGTTCACCTGCAAGCATTGCTCCTACCCCTACGCCGCCATCCAGCAAAGTATCACCAAGCGTCACCCCTTCACCCTTACCCACGCCTGAGGTCGGAGACACGCTCCACAAACAGCTCAACAAAACAAAGGCGGACATTTCAATCTGGCAGCTCTTAAGGGACTCAATGGGACATTGTGAAGCCCTTTACCAAGCATTACAGGTCACCCCAATGACATCGGAAATGTCTCCAGAAAAACTTATCAGTAACATAACGCGCGAATGGCAGGCTAATGCCGTCACCTTTTCGGATAAGGACCTCCCTCCTTTCGGCGGCACACACAATCTACCTCTCTACATCAACGTGGAATGCCACGGCATGACATTACCGGTCGTCCTCATCGACAATGGATCCGCAGTCAACGTCCTACCCCTGGAAACAGCCAAAAAACTAAGGATTGAAGAGAACGATTTCATTCCATGCAAGCGGTGTCGTGGCTTCTGATGGAACACGTCGCAAAGATAAAGGAACCGTCTCCTTTCCCATTATAGCGGGGCGATCATGAGAGAAGCGAATTTCAAATCATTGACATACCCCCAACCTACAACATGCTATTAGGAAGGCCATGGATCCACGCTACCAAGGCCGTCACCTCAACCCTACATCAAAAGGTCAGGATGCCTTTAGGTGACGAGATTGTCACCATCGACGCTTCAAACTTTCGTGCTACGCTTAAACAACACAAAGGAAGCAATAGTACTGCAGAAATAAACGCCGATCCAGCCGATGACATATGTGGTTTCGACTTCGACTTCAGTATCTGCACCATGACTCGCGAAGAGGAAATCGCTTCGCTCTACGCCAGGGACAACGACAATAAATGGCCCACCATGGGTCTATCTTATGTGCCATGGGCACACGAAGTCTCTCACGGTTGGGAATCATACAACGATCGCAAGAAGCGTCATGATTTCCACATGCAGCCATACCACATCTTCCCCAGCAACTACTTCGTCAGGGAGGGCACTAGCAGAATTCCCAAAAACGTGTCCACATACACCATCGCCGGAATTGAACTCGTCTCCGACATCATACGCAACTCCAACTTCAACCCCACTGACCTAATCATTCCTTACGAAGAAAAAACGCATGACGGATGGTCAAAAACCCTTGAATGGACCGACGAGCAAGGCCGCACTTTCAAGATCACTACCGGCCAAGGCTACACCTTCAAAGATTCTAACTCCGACGAAGATGAAGACCATGCCCTCAACAAAAAGACCGTCGTAGAATTTAAACTTCCCCGTCGTCATTTCAAGTCTTATGCCCCGACTAAGCCTCCGGGCTATCTCCCCGATATAATCAATCTAGCTGAAGAACTAGAGTCATTAAGGTTGTCCAAAGCTCCCTCGTCTGAGCTATCTTCAAATGTAACCGCTTTTGATAACATTAATAACATGAAAGTTTTTGGTTACTCTTTGCCTCATTTAAAATCTACTCTTTCTAATGATTGCGATAAACTTAAACTAAATAACATTGCATTATATAGATACATTGCAAGCATTGTTTCAAAACCCGAACAGGAGCCCATCATTGAAGACACAACAACCATCGACATAGGCACGCCCGAAGAGCCTCAAGAGCTGCAACTGGGGGCTTCCCTAAGCACAGAAGAAAGGGCCACATACACCAAGCTCCTCGCAGAGTTTAAGGACGTCTTTGCCTGGTCATATAAGGACATGCCCGGCATAGACCGCGAGATAGCTGAACACCGCATCCCGATCAAGCAAGGTTCCAGACCCGTCAAACAGAAGCTCCGACGCATCAAGCCAGAATGGTCTCTCATGGTCAAAGAAGAGATCGAAAAGCAACTACAAGCTGGATTCATCCGAGTCATTGAATACTCTGATTGGGTCTCCAACATGGTTCCAGTCATGAAGAAGAACGGCAAATTACGAGTATGTGGCGACTCCCGAGACCTAAACAAAGCCTGCCCAAAAGACGATTTCCCGCTACCTCACATGGATATCCTGATCGACAACACAGCAGACCACGCCTTACTGTCATTCATGGATGGATATGCAGGATACAACCAAATCAAAATGGCAGCAGACGACATGCCAAAAACCACTTTCGTAACCCCCTGGGGAAGCTATTGCTACACAGTCATGCGATTTGGGCTCATAAATGCCGGCGCTACCTACCAACGTACTGCTACCACCTTGCTCCACGACATGATGCATAAGGAAGTCGAGGTATACGTCGACGACATGATCGTGAAGTCAAAGGAAAGGGACAACCACGTCACAAACCTGCGGAAATTCTTCACCCGAATTAGGCAGTATAAGATGCGACTAAACCCACAGAAATGCACCTTTGGGGTCACATCAGGCAAGTTGCTGGGTCACATAGTAAGCCAGCGCGGGATCGAAATAGACCCGACCAAATACAAGGCAATAATGGGTATGAAACCGCCAAGCAACATCGACGAAATAAGGAGCTTTTTGGGACAAGTCCAATATATCTCCCGATTTATCAGCAAACTCACCATGATTTGTGAGCCAATCTTCAAAAAATTGAAGAAAGAAGAACATACGAAATGGGACGACGATTGTCAACAAGCATTCGACAAAGTCAAGAGCCTGCTCACAAATCCACCCGTTCTGGTACCCCCACAAAAGAACTTGCCATTGTCGCTATACTTAACGACCACGCCAAACGCTATGGGTGCCATGCTCGCCCAGGAAGTCAACAACGAAGAACGGGCCATCTACTACATCAGCAAAAAGTTTCACGATTACGAGCTTCAGTGCGAACGATCGAGAAAAGCTGCCTCTCGCTAGTCTGGGCAACCAAAAAGCTCAGGCACTACCTACTCACTAACACAACAAGAGTCTACTCCTTGATGAACCCCCTCAAATACCTTTTTGAAAAACCAGTCCTAAACGGGCGCATGGCCAGATGGACTCTACTCCTCGCCGAGTATGAACTCAAATACCTCCCTCTGAAAGTGATCAAGGGAAGAAGCGATTTAGACTTCCTTGCGGCGCTATCATCGAACAACCCATGATCGATACAATGTCATTTCGGACGATGGGATCTTCGCCATAGAAAGAATCTTGGCAATTATACATTGACGGAGCATCAAATTACCGCGGCTACGGAGTAGGAATACTCTTAATATCCCCAAATGGTGACCATACTCCGCTCTCGATCAAGCTCGACTTTAGCGTCACGAACAACGCCCTTGAATCTGGCTTGCATTTACGGCTGCAAGCCGCCATCGCCCTCAAAATAAAGAACCTACGGGTACATGGAGATTCATTCCTCATCATAAATCAAGTTCTGAGGGCATGGAAGATCATGAGCGAAACCTCACCAAATACCAAACAAAAGTACAAAAACTCCTAACCAACTTCGACAAAGATCGAATTTTACCACCTCCCAAGGGAAGAAAACCGGTTCTTGAAGCCTTGTCAAAACTCTCATCCCTCCTCAACATGCCACCAAACATGAGATTACTACCCATCATCGTCGAAAGATGTGGCGAACCAAAGATACATCCATACTATTGACCTGGACGAAGCCGGCGAGCATGAGCCTTGGTATCAAGCCATAATCAACTACAAAACAGACAACACTTACCCACCCGACACCGATAAACGTGGACAGAGAGCTATCAGACTCCTAGCTTCTCAATTTGTGCTAGAAATGGGACAATTACTCAAGAAAACTCCACAAGGGACGCTGGTCATATGTGTCGACTACAAGAAGGGGCAGGAAATCGTCACACAAGTCCACGACGGTGAATGCGGACCCCATATGAACGCTCGAGCACTCTGCAAACAGATTCTACGGCTCGGATGGTATTGGACGACCATGGAAGCAGACTGCATCCAATACGTCAAGCACTGCCACAACTGCCAAATTTTCAGCAACGTCCAACATATACCACCTTCACCACTATACAGCCTAACCTCACCCTAGCCCTTTTCAACCTGGGGCATCGACGTGATAGGAAAAGTCCACCCCATCGGAGCAGGAGGTCACTGTTTCGTGCTGGTGGCCATCGACTACTTTACAAAATGGGTAGCAAAGATCTTTTGAACCCTCGGCCCAAAGAAGTCGCCAAATTCATACAGACAAACATTATATGTCGATATGGCATACCCCATGAGTTCATCAGCAATCAAGGCTCGCACTTTCAGCGCGAGACGGAAGCTATACTCACAAAATACAACATCCAACATCACAAATCCTCGCCTCTATCGACCCCAAACCAATGGAGTAGTTGAGGAAGAAACAAGACAAGGCGATCGTCACCATACTCGAGAAAATGATCGGCGGTGCAAAGATTGGCCCAACAAGATACCATATGCACTCTGGGGATACCGTACTACCATCCGAACCCCTACAGGCATGACCCCCTATTTCCTCACCTATGGCATGGAAGCCGTCCAACCAGTGGAAATAGAAATACAGTCTCTACGCATACTAATGGAAAGTAGCATCCGGGCGAGAATGGGCCCGCGAGCATTTAACAACTCATGCTCCTGGATGAACGCCGATTGCATTCCACGAGTACCGCATTTAATGTACCAAGCCCGACTACAACGAGCATTCAACAAACGAGTTAAGCCACGACACATAAAAGTAGGTGATCTCGTACTAAAGTCAGTCCGGGCACCACTTCCAGTTGACCCACGAGGAAAGTTCAAGCCTAACTGGGCTGGACCCTACCTCGTCAAAGAGATATACACAGGCGGAGCAGTAAAACTAACCGACTTGGACGGTCAAGAGTTTAACCTCGCAACGAACCTCGACCAGCTCAAAAAGTACTACCCTTAAAAATGCCTTGCAATGTATCTATAAAATGCGAAATTTTCTAAAAAGCAATTCATGGACCGGCATGTCCTTAAACATGTTCATGGGCCGGCATGCCCCTAAACATGCTCTTTCACTCCACAAAAATCAAAAGCAATTCATGGACCGGCATGTCCTTAAATATGTTCATGGACCGGCATGCCCTTAAACGTGCACCCCTCGCAAACACAATTCATGGGCCGGCATGCCCCTAAACATGCATCCACCAAACACAATTCATGGGCCGGCATGCCCCTAAACGTGCACATTCACCACAAAAAAGCAAACACAATTCCTGGGCCGGTATGCCCCTAAACGTACACTTCCGAACTACGCCGGTTTGATTCCACTTTTCGTGGATACGTAGGCAGCTTTGCAAAAAGCGCAACCGATATTCAACACAAAAATGACACGTCCAAAACTTAAAAAAGTCAAGGACATAGTCACCACAAAACTCGCCTCATAACCTGAAGGGTTAAAAAGGGCGATATTCAACACAAAATGACACGTCTGAAGCTTAAAAAAGCTAAGGACATAGTCAACACAAAAATTCGTCTCTTAAACCTAAGGGTTAAAAGGACGACATTCAACACAAAAATGACACGTCCAAAACTTAAAAAAGTCAAGGACATAGTCACCACAAAACTCGCCTCATAACCTGAAGGGTTAAAAAGGGCGATATTCAACACAAAATGACACGTCCAAAGCTTAAAAAAGTCAAGGACATAGTCAACACAAAAATTCGTCTTTTAAACCTAAAGGTA
The DNA here is from genome assembly GCA_023091065.1 of Dianthus caryophyllus. Taxonomy (NCBI): domain Eukaryota; kingdom Viridiplantae; phylum Streptophyta; class Magnoliopsida; order Caryophyllales; family Caryophyllaceae; genus Dianthus; species Dianthus caryophyllus. The sequence goes on from CM041530.1 coordinate 9,752,180, forward strand.
AAAAAGAACGACATTCAACACAAGACGACAAACCCAAAGCTTAAAAAGGTCGAGGGAATAGTCAATACAAAGATTTCTTAAAAACCATGCTTGCGTTCTAGACCTTTGAAAAGAGATTAGAGCCAAGGAATTTCACACAGAATAATAAGCAAAATGAGGCAAAGTCGTAAATAAAAACCTGATTTTTATTGATCTTAAAAAGAACGGTTACATTTTAGATTTTTCAGACGTAGGAGCATAAACTACACTAACAAACACTACAATATATTACAATACAAGTCCCGGCACGTACATCGGGTTTAGGATAGATAATATATTACATAAATACAACATAATATGAACATAATACTAACAAAGCACACACAAACTAAAACCAGGTTATTTTCCAAAGCAGACTTAAAACCTTCCAGCTGAATAGGGGAACACCAACCCTCAACCCCTACGACAACCCACGGCCAAACGCACATTCAGAAGCCTGAGGAGGCCCGCTTTAGCTCTAAGGCACGAAGCCACGATCTCTTATGAGGGCTCTGGGCAACAGTCCACCTAGTATAGGCCGGTGATACCCGAATCGTCCTAGGAACACCAGCTACAGGCCACCTAGGGCGCGTAGCCCAGCCGCTCGCCCAAGCGTCGACTATATCACTAGTCAGCATAACCATCCCCTGCACCATAGTGTCATGACCAGGGATAAACTGTGCCTACCCCATGCCTCGTCGCCTCACTCGCAAAGCGATGGATGTAGACGCCCATGTCAAACCCGCAGAAAGACTCCCGGAGGGCCATCGTCACCGCACAAGCCGTCACGTCGACTATCCCCACCACTGCATCGACCAACGGATGGCGGATGACCTCACAAGATCGGAAAGTAATCGTCGGACGATGATGTGGGTCGACCACCTTATGTAACGATTAGTCACGCCCCGGCCAGTGTGACCGCCCGAGGCTAATGTCGCCAAAGACGCGTTTAGACGCTCCATCGACCATACGAAGGATCAAGGACACCCTCGGTATGGGCGCTCCCTATTGCACGCTTTCGGTCATCCAGGCCGGAGATCGTCTCGGCCAAAATCACGGTGGAAGGGTTCTGACCATACTCCATCTGTTGGACAAGCTGTGATTAAACGAGGGTCACCAAGCGCTCCCTCATACAACGAGTCGGGGAACATGTAAACATGCACCAAGCAGAACGCCAGCGCCCTTTTTCGAGCACCAAAAGAGATGTTTTCGTTGTCATAATCCATAAAATGCTGACACAGACGGTGGAGATTGATACGACTCCCAAAGAATAACTCTTACGTCTCGTCACGAGTCATTTGGAGGTATGTCCTTACATGCCTCTTATACCTGGATCACTTTAACACACAGGTAGATTAGTACGTAACCACCCACCAATGGCTCCAAACTCCTCAACTAATGGACAGACCTCTCCGCTGGGAAAGCGAAAAACATGGAAACTCAGGTCCCAATAGTCAAGGCAAGCATCCAAGAACTCGGGCTCCATTCGAACCTCCCTCAGACCCATGAGTGCCCCGAAACCACAATCTCTCAAGTCTTTCTCTTCGATACCCGACAAAGACGCACACCATCGGCGCAAGTTCCTTTCAAAATCCTCCATAATTCGACAAATGTTCCGTAAATATTTTGAATATTTTTGGAATATCGAGAATGGGAAATGAAAGGATGAGTGAAATGAGTTAACCTAGCCCTCCTTTTATAGCCGAGATTTGCACAACGAAATACAACACAAAAACTTAAACGCTAGAGAACAAGCGATTAAAATAAATCAAACAAAAACCACAAAACAACATTGTAATCGCCTGTAAACAGGCGATTAAAAGTAAAATCGCCTGTTTACAAGCAATTTTCTTTTTCTTTTCTGACAAAATTATTCGATTTCTTACACTTCTTACACACCTATACCCTAAATTTTTAACTTATTACCCCTTATTACTTTTACCGACCTCTTCGTCGACATTCGCGGTCCCGTCACGTCGTCTCGATTTGCGTAATTGACTCCCGTCTTTCGTATTTTTCGTTTTCACAAAACACGATAATCACACAAAAATTAAACACAACACAAAATACGATTTTTCGCATTCACAATTTTCGTCTCAAAACGTCGTTTTAGCTCACATTTTTAATGTCAAAAACGTCTTTTTACAAGTCTGAAATATTTTTCAAAACAGCGTTTTTCAAAACTCCATATTTGCCTTTAGTTTGGTCATTAGCGAGTCAGTCTCAATCGAGACGTATATATGTGCTTTTACGACTAACATTTGTTTGTGCGCTCGCCACGCAAATACGCGAGGATTTCAGACCCTACTACGACGCAGGAATGCATTTTTCGCAACAAGACAAAATAACCAAATTAAAACCATAAACACCCACAAAACAAAAAAAAATCAACCCTACACAAGTCTCGATAAATAAACCGTTACAAACAAAATATTAATACAAGACCAAAATATACACACAAGTCCAAGCCTACTGCGAATGATCACGGCGCTGTAAGACAGCACGCAAGGAGTCGATCTCAGCACGCGCCCTATCTAGCTCCTCTGCGAGGCGACCCTCTAGCTCTGCCGGGACTCGCTTGACTCCTCGGTATGCATGACCTCGGCTCGACGCGATCTCGCACCCTCCTCAGCCCTGACCCTCGCTAACTCAAGTCGAGCGTCGGCCGCCTCCCTCTGCGCCCTGCAAGCGTCAACCACTTTCTCATTCACGACAGCCCGCCACCGGTTTGCCGCCCGCCACAGCCTCCTGTGCCCTCGGTAATCACCTGCCAACAACACGCAAAATATACTTAGCTTTCCACCCTGGGGGCTCCAATTGAAAACCACTTCAACGAAGCTTGACTAATGATTTTACATTAAAATCTAACTCAAACTGGGGGCTATAATCAAAAAACTGCTTCAACAAAGTTGGAATTATGATTTTACAATAAAATCTAATTCAAACTGGGGGCTATACTACATAATACTCATGCTGTACAAAGAAGAAAGTGAATACCTTTCTCTCGCGCGGATCCCACCTCTCAAGGCCCGCATCGGTGACCCGCATGTGCAAGGCAAAGACGATCGAATGAGAGCAGCCCTCGTGAACAACCAACAGATCCTCGACGAACGGAGGAGGCTGGAACTCAAGATCAGGATCACGTCGCTGCAAAACAAAAATAGGGTAAATTTTTGCTTCCTAAAACCAAAACGCAAAAAGAAAAACAACAACAAAACATACCTCGATCACGCAGCGTCGGCAAGGGCATGTGCCCAAGTCACGTAATCCTCATTGCGGCGCGGTCGAGCCTGGACTCACCTCATGGTACACGCCACGACGCCTTCGTTAGCGTCGGGCGTCTCCACAAACAAAACCGAGGCGGAGGAGCGGTGCGATAAAGCGCCACGACGTCTGCTCACAGACAGACTCACCCAAGTACCAAGATGAGCCGTCGGGTCTCGATGTACACCGCCGTCCGTCGAGGGGACCAAAGCGGCTGCGAATCGTCGGAGGGACGCCAGTAAACTTCCTCCAAGGGTCGCGAACAAACTACAAAACAAGACCAAATTATAAACCACAAAACAAACACAAACCCAAAACAAGCTACAGAAGACCAGAATACAAACGCAATCACCTTACCTTATCCACGGTCATCCCGGTTGAGCGCGCTGGCAGCGTCGTAGTTTAGGCCAATACCCCTCCGATCCGCTGTCGTGTAAGCATGGAAAGCCGGATACTGCGCCTCAACCTTGATCGTGTCCGGAAGCAGAGAAGGGAAGTGAGCGTAGCACCAAGACTGCAAGCAATCAGAATACAACGTTACAAAAGGAAGCAGGGACAAGATAACAAGGCTCTGCGAAATCAAAACTTACCTCCATCAAGACCGGGGCCTGGCGACACATCCGACTTAAATCGATCCGTCGGGACGACTGCATCCTCCAGTAGCGGATCAACGACCCAAGCGAGGTGACCCGGTCAAAGTCACCTAGACGCGTCATGTCAAACGGCGCCATCAACACGGCCGTCGGCGACGACGCTCCTTGTCGCCAAAGTGGGTGGCCGTCGGGAACCACCACAACCACAATGGGCCTACGCTCGGCGCTTCGCTCGAGTGGACCCCTTCTTCCTCCTCTTCCGCTCGAAGACGTCAGCAAACCAAATAGTCCGGGGCTGAAACGTATGCTCCTCACCTACCCCGCACTTAACCCCGTCGCCAATCAGGCGCACAACTCGTGGGCTATCGATAGGAGGTCGCTCACGCCCCCAGTCAAGTACGCCCTCACCATGAGGCAGCCCCGTGACAACTGCCCACGAAGAAGGAGTCACGCCAACCTCGTAACCAGGCATGTGGAAGGTGTTGGTCGTATCCCAAAACCTATCCAACAACGCCCGAAGTACAGTGAGGAGCGAGTTCACCCGCTTACCCCGCACCTCCCTCCACTTCTGCACAAGGGGACCAAAAGCTGTCCCGAGCACTATATCCCGCTCCTCCTGGGTGAGCCTACCCTCAAAGACGTCAAATACCGTCCGGAACCCAGAGAAGGTCCTCATCGAGCCTAACGGGAAGCCGACCTTCACTCGAATCGACAAGTGCTCCAAGCGACTCCAAACCAGAGTCACGCCATCCCAGTCAATGGCCACCTGCGACCACAAACGAGGACCGTGAGGATAGTTAGGCCTCTCGCCCAACTCGTCAACCATCCCAATGAAAACCTCCGTTGCGGCCTCAAGAGCTGCCGCACTTGCATCCTGGGCCTCACCCTCGACCTCTGCCTCAGCCTACTGCTGCCCTCACCAGAAGCCTCATCCACCTTGCGCTTCTTCCTCGGGTTCCTCCGACCACGACCGCGACCTCTAACCTGGCCCCCTCCAGGAGCCGCAGGCACCTGGCGAAGCAGTGTAACGCGTCCTGCGAAGCCCCTGCCGCAGCACCTCGGCCTCTGCCTCGCCCCCCTCCTGGAGCCACAGCGGCCCCTCCAGCACCGCCACGACCACGCCCCTGCAGAGACCCTGCAGCTACGCCCCGACCTCTACCACGGCCTCCCCAGGAGCCCCAGATGTCCCCACAAAGTATGCGTCCGCGCCCCTGCAAAGACTCTGAGACGACACCCTGAGCCTGACCTCGGCCACCAACAGGGGACCTCGACGACCCAGCAGCAGCTCCACTACCGCTAGCATCACCAGAAGACCGCGTCCGCTCAACGCCCGCCTCTCACGCATCATTACCGAAAGCAGCGACTTCTAAGAAGAACGCCACGACCGCAACACTAGCGGCGGCTCGGGACCACCAGAAACGCGACCATGTCCAAGGCCACTCGCGAAGGCCCAGGCGAAGCGCGACAAAGACCGACACCACTAGCGAGAAAAAGCGAGGAGACTCCACGGCGGCGCCACGAAACTCGGCTCCCTGGCGTCGTAGAAGCTCCAGGCGTGCGAGGAAAAGCTCTCAAGAAGTCCGACCGAGACGGACCCTGAAACCTCAGGCGGCGCAGCATACCCGGAAGTAGAGTATGCTCGTCCCTCGAATCGGTAAAGTCAACGCCACCAAGACCCGATCCATGTCACTTTGGTAGGTGCGAAGGCTTAGGATCACTGCGCACAAGATTCAAGGGCACACTCAGACAACGGCAATAGTAGATCACTCAAGAAAGCAGAAGCAAGCAAAAACAACGGAAAGCAAGCATTAAGGCCTACATTATCTACAGATAAGGCCAAAACGGAGCAGAAGCACAGAAAATCAAATTTCAAGAGACGTATACGGTATATACGTCCTACTCAGTCAAGTCAAGAGCAAGCACGCGCAAAAGCAGCAGAGAACTAGCCAAAACAGCAGAAGACAAGCCTTTTTAACCTAAAAATAGCAGAAAAGGGAAAAACGCTACAGAAAGCCGGAAACCCATATTTTTCGAGACAAACCCAACCCATAAATCACAGTAAGCACGTGCAAAAAATTTCATGCGAAAGCAATGTCCCGAACGCCTCGACTGAATAGCCTTTACAAAACGCTTACCAACTACAAAAACGGCTTGTTCTTGACCATAACTCAACCAAAAAGCCCCCACTTCCCACAAAACAGCCCTCTAGCCAACACAGACAACATACAGTCCAATACATTACTTGCACGGGACACGAAAAGCGAAGAAAAATGGTTTTTGTAAACTTAGCCTAAACTACAAAAAAGGCTCCAAAACACCTCCAAACGACACATTTCCTACAAAACAAAGCCAAATATGTACCATACTAGCCATAACAATGCAATACAGAGAATTCGGGCAAGTTTCGGAACCGAAAATTTCGAGCCAAAAACTGACCCCTATGCCAAAACGCACGAAAATGGCGTTTTTCCGAGCCGTTTTTCGCACACAAGCCACCCAAACCTTCACACAGGCATACTACAACATTTTCAAAATAACCAAGCCACTCGGGATCGCCTTACGCTACAAAAACAGAGCACAAGCCCCGACTTAACCCCCTTTCATACGGTTTCACCCCAAACGAACCGTTTTTCGCATGAATTTCAACAAACCGAACTCACCAACACGTTATACTACTAAAGGGTAAGCTACACTGGAGTTTTAAGCCATTTTCGAGACATTTTCAAAAATGACCAAAATGCCCTCCGAGTCAAAACGTACGAGAATCGAGACCACAAGCCGGGTTTTCACACAACGACAGCAAGACAAGCAATGCAAGCACAATACCAACCATGGCTAACGTTTTCAAGCAAGGACGAGAGCTAAACTCGAATCAAACCGACATTTTCGACCCAAACCCTAGAAAACGGTATTTCGAGTTAAAACCGACTCAAACAAACTTCAAAACCCGAAAAACCAAGCGAGTTGGATACGTACCTTGGTCCATGATGAATTGTAGGAGTCGGAAAATCGATTTTTGATCAAGAAAATCGCCAGGACGAGTTTTAGAGGGTTTCGATTTTGTTTTTAATTTTCGGATGAAATGAATAAGGCTCCCCTATCTTTCCCGATTTTTATACAAATTCACAAAACAAAAACAAAATCGCCAGTTTACTGGCGATTTTATTTTTGTTTCTGGGTTCCTATTTCTGTTTTGGGCTGGTTTTCCTCGGCCCAATACACTTTCAACCCATTTCAAACACATTTTCAACCCAACAGAAAAACACGTAGCCTCCTTAAGAGACGTTAATAAAACCTAGCCCTTTTTATGAGAAACCAAAAACACGTAGCCTCCTCACGAGACGTTCATAAAAACCTAACCTTTTATGAGAAAAACACGTAACCTCCTCACGAGACGTTCATAAAAACCTAGCCCTTTTTATGAGAAATACAAAAACACGTAACCTCCTCACGAGACGTTCATAAAAACCTAACCTTTTATGAGAAAAACACGTAGCCTCCTCACGAGACGTTAAAAATACAAAAACGCGTAACCTCCTCACGAGACGTTCATAAAAACCTAACCTTTTATGAGAAAAACACGTAGCCTCCTCACGAGACGTTAAAAATACAGAAACACGTAACCTCCTCACGAGACGTTCATAAAAACCTAACCTTTTATGAGAAAAACACGTAACCTCCTCACGAGACGTTCATAAAAACCTAGCCCTTTTTATGAGAAATACAAAAACACGTAACCTCCTCACGAGACGTTCATAAAAACCTAACCTTTTATGAGAAAAACACGTAGCCTCATCACGAGACGTTAAAAATACAAAAACGCGTAACCTCCTCACGAGACGTTCATAAAAACCTAACCTTTTATGAGAAAAACACGTAGCCTCCTCACGAGACGTTAAAAATACAGAAACGCGTAACCTCCTCACGAGACGTTCATAAAAACCTAACCTTTTATGAGAAAAACACGTAACCTTCTCACGAGACGTTCATAAAAACCTAGCCCTTTTTATGAGAAATACAAAAACGCGTAACCTCCTCACGAGACGTTCATAAAAACCTAACCTTTTATGAGAAAAACGCGTAGCCTCTTTAAGAGACGTTCATAAAAGTCCAACCACTTTTATAAAACCAAACCAAAAGCGCGTAGCCTCCTTTAAGAGACGTTCACAAAAGCCTAAACCACTCTTATAAACCAAACACAGAAACACGTAACCTCCTTTACGAGACGTCCGTACGAGCACAAGCCAGAAGCGCAAGCAAAGCACAGCCAGGAGCGCAAGCCAGAAGTGCGAGCAAAGCACAAGCCAGAAGCACAAGCAGAAACACAAACAAGGCGCCAGCTGGGAGTACTCAGGCCACATGCAGGCCGACATGCCCTTAAACATGTAGGACCGTCATGTCCTTAAAAACATGTCGTCCCTCCCCGCGTTTCCCGACGCTAAGTCCTCGTCTCTCCCATAAGACACATGCTTAGCGCCGCCAGGTAGTATCGAGACTGTAATGGTCCGGATACTATCTTTAAGTTTGACTAACGCTTTGTCCAAGCTCAGTCAAACTGGGGGCTCTGTAGATACCCGTATCCGTACCCCCAAAAACAAACCCGATGATGAAAAGGACTTTCGTGCATGCTTTTAAAAGAGTCAAAACGGTACAAAAGTGTCTAAAACTTATTAGTCATTTTTAGCGTATTAATTTGGACTTGCATAATCATAAAAATGAATGTCACTCTTAGTCATTATAAGCACAACACGAGCGCGATACAGGAACGTCTTATTAAGCCAAGCCACAAAAACAGCCCAACTAGCTACAAAACGGCCCAAACTTACAAAAACGACCCAAAAACGCACACTAACACAACACTCAAAACGGGCCAAAGTGCGTCCCGTGTCACATTTTCACAAAACTAGACTCTACAATACCGTAAAATAATATAACCCAATATTATTTTATTTTAAGCCAAAATCGAAAAACACGACAAAAATCGAAACACGAAAACCGAAATTCGGACCAAAACTGAACAAATACTTAACCCATAAGTAAACAACAAAACATAATCATTACTTAATCAAACGTCCCAAAACTAAAAGGCGGCTAAAACAGCACACCAGAACAAAATACAAATCTCCAGTTGACAGGCGATTAAAAACTTAAACGCCTGTCAACAGGCGATTAAGTTTTTGTTTTGGTGTGCAGCCTTTTTTGTTTTTCCTACAAAATACAGCCCAGATGAAATTAAATTCGCCTGTTCACAGGCGATTAAGTTTTTGTCTACGCACAAATCAGCCAACCTCTATAAATACCAACCCACTTCATTCATTTCAAATACAATCGGTTTTACAAAACACACAAAAATACTCACAAAATCCACTCAAAAATACCGTCTTTGCATTTTCGAAAGGTAAACATTTTACCTACGTTTTGGGACGTTTTGAGACTCGGACAAAGGGGTTACATTAACCCCAACCCGATATTGGCATTAGCGAAGCCGTATTCGTAATACGGTTGTAGCAATTCGGATTCATAATCCGTCTAAACCCCGCCAATATCGCATAAATAACGACTCATTATCACTAAAGCAAACCGACGTCACTTTTATAATTATGCAAGTCCTCATTCATGCATTAAATAACGACTAGAATCACGGATCCAACACTAAATTGTACCGTTTCATAGAGTCTTTTAGCATGTCAAAAACTGAGGGTTTTCACAAATTCTTAAAGAGTCAAATACGAGGTCGGAAAATAACGTCTATGGTAATAATTTAATCATCAATAAATTATTATTTAACGTACATTTCCTATAGTAAAGTCATTATTTTGACTATTTACATTATTTATGCATTTTTATCGAGTCATATATATTCGCACTTGTACGTAGCGTCATTTTAGCCCAAATATCGAAATTAAATAAATGTTTTCAAATTAGTAGAGACTACTTTTACGTAGGCTTTTTGATTTCAGTTTTCAAAAACACATTTTTGTCAAAACTTTTGAAAAGTAACCTCACTCCGAATCCCTTCTCTGGTTTCAAACCTCAGATTGATAGATATCGACGCATCTTGAAATCTGAGACACTCGTGTCTTGTATTTCAGGACGCGTTGAATAGGTTCCAAATTCCTTTAATATTTGGTGGCGACTCCGAAAATACATTTTCAAAAAGGATTTTCTACTTTTCTTTTTTGGTCACAAATTCATGCAATGATCTCCCCCATTTTTTACAAAACACTTCGCGCACTTTTTCCTGCGAGGCGCATTCCGCACCCTACGCCCCCGCACGGGGCGAGGTCGGGCGCGCGCAGGGCGTCGATAGGTCTCCCACCTTCCCGGTACCTTCATTATGTTATTGCACTAACTGTGGAGGAAACTAACTCCAACAATCTCCCACTTGTCCGTACAAGTGTAGGTGCGATAACCGATTCTCATATCCATAATAAATTTCAACCACTCAATGTAAACCAATTTGCAAAGTCCGTACTGTCAAAGGTCGTAGTTCACAAGTGATCAGAATCAAGAGTGGTTTCCCCGACTAGAGAGTAACTTAACTGATAAACGAATCAATATTCGAGCATGGCCATGCATTTTCAGTTACAGCTCCTCGAGTGGCCCTGAGAAAAAGTATTATAACTCGATGGAAGTTGGATATTTTCCTCAACTCGAATCCTGCAGATGTAAGCGCAGCATGAAATGACCCAGTGAAAATCTACTTGGTCTCCTGTTACAGTCGACCGTGAGAAAGAAACCAAAGTCACCCAAAATCTGCCTTAATCTCAAGAGACAGTCGATAGTCAAAAGAATCGACTCTAGGAACACTATGGATGTCCTATCCACGACCCGGCACCTAATGTTCTGAAACATTTAGGACTCCATGTAGTCGTCACAAAAGTTGTCCTGCGCGATTTCAGTAAACCCGCATCTGTGATCGATCAGTCAACAGTTTGACTTATGGCTCATTGAACCCACCATCAATCGACGTCACAAAATAATCGCCAGAGTTATCAGCTCATGTAGGCGATTACGGACCAAAAAAAATATAATGTTTTCCAGTTCACTTTGAGGTGTTCAACGTTGTCTGCACAACCCTCATGAAAAACAATATATAAAACAAAACGATGATGTTATAAATAGTATATGAAAAAGATACATTTATTCAATCCATGTCAAGTACTATTATAACCAGGAACACGTTCAATTCTCATGAAGATAACGTGCCCTTCATGCTTATCATATACCGACGTACATATCTAGACTAGTTGCTGGACTATAGGCTCTTTAGCCTGGAAGATGGCACCTCTATTATCATAATAGATGGTGATAGTGTCATTGGAACTAGGAACTACAGTTAGTCCTTGTAAGAACTGACGCATCCATACAGCTTCCCCTGCAACTAAATAGCATAGTACTCGGACACAGTCGTAGAATCTACTATGACACTATATTTTGGAACTTGTGCAGCTGACCGCAGTGCCATAAAGAGTAAAGACGAATCCGAGCTGAGATATCGAGTCATCTCGATTCGTGTGGAAGTTAGCGTCACAAGAATCGATTGCAAGATAGCCTTATAGCACCTCCATAAGTCAATACCCATTTAGGATGCCACGCGTGCGCGCGTGAGCATATTATGGCATACATGATCGATCCTACTGCCGAAGCATAAGGAACACGACTTGGTCATACTGAATCTCTCAAGAATCTTATCTATATAAGACTCCTGACTGAGGGATAAAATCCGTCGTGATCTATCTCTATAGATACGGATCTCCAAAATTCGTTGTGCATAGAGTCCATCTCGGATTGCATGGCTTCTTGTCATAGCTTTGAGTCGGAACATGTCATGGCACCTTTATAGGTTACGGGTTCGTTACTCTCAAGGAGTAAAACGTCGTCTCTCCCATTCTCCTCAACCATACCGATGTATCTATCTGGAAAAATGGAGAGTCTACCCGACCTTCTGGGTTCCAAGGGAATATTAACCGCAGCAGACGAAGAAGGAACAGTTTCCTCCATTGGTTGCTCGGTTGTTGGTTCAGGAATCTCCGACAGATCGAAGGTTCTATTTCTTCTCTTGTCTTCGAGAAACTCTTTCTCTAAGAACTTCGCACTAGCCGCAACAAAAACTCGGTGTTCGGTAGGCGAATAGAAGTAATGACCAAACATTCCTTTTGGATAACCAATAAATTATGTCTTGACCGATCGCGGGCCGAGCTTATCCTCGTGTCTCCACTTGACATAAGCCTCGCACCCCCAAACCCGAATAAAGGACAAGTTAGGGACCGTTCCCTTCCATAACTCGTATGGAGTCTTGTCAACAGCTTTAGTCGGACTTCGGTTTTGTATAAGAGCAGCTGACAAAAGAGCATAGCCCCATAATGAGTCAGGTACAACCGTGTGACTCATCATGGATCGAACCATATCAAGTAATGTTCGATTCCTGCGTTCGGACACACCATTCAGTTGTGGTGTTCCGGGTGGAGTTAACTGTAGGACTATCCCGCGGTCTTTCAGGTGTCGATCAAACTCAGTTGAAAGATATTCGCCACCACGATCTGAACGTAGTGCTTTTATCTTTCTATCCAGTTGGTTCTCAACCTTATTCTGGAATTCCTTGAACTTGTCGAAGGACTCACTTTTATGCTTCATTAAGTAGACATAACCATATCTACTCAAATCGTCCGTGAAAGTGATAAAATACCTACAGCCATCTCTAGCGTTGATTGACATAGGTCCGCACACATCAGTATGTATGAGTCCTAATAGGTCAGCAGCGCGCATTCCAATACCTTTGAAGGAAATTCGAGACATTTTGCCTATAAGACATGATTCACACGTGCCAAAAGTTTCATAGTCAAATGGGGCGATTGTCCCATTATCAATGAGCTTTTTCACGCGTTTCTCATTTATGTGTCCCATACGGCAATGCCATATGGAATTTTGGGTTATTCGATCAAGTAGTGGAAACTCTATGGAATTCATAACTATTTCCATTTTTTTTTGTAGAAATATTCGGGGATTAAGACCATTCCAAAGCTCCTTTTAGCCATGCATAAACTAAACCAACAATTAGGATAAGCACGAAAATTAAAGCTTCTATAAATACGGATACGCCCAATATATCGAAACTCATTGCCCATGGATAAAGAAAAACCGTTTCAACATCAAAAACAACAAAAACTAGAGCAAACATATAATAACGGATTCTAAATTGTAACCAAGCATCCCCCATGGGTTCTATACCCGATTCGTAACTAGAAAGTTTCTCCGGCCCTTTGCTAATCAGTAGCTAAAATTCCGGAAAATAAAAATGCTAAAATAGGAATAATGCTTGATATTATTAAAAATACCCAGAAAATGTCATATTCATAAAGTAGAAACATAGACCGACTCCTTACGAATGTAGAAAATATTTAAAATTAGTTGATTCCGAATTGGAATAAGGTTTGATCTTTGTCACCAACCTTTGCTTTCTTGTTACTCACATGCATGATTTCTGTGGTTTGATCTAAAACATAAATTCCGTTCATTGAAACAGCTTTACCATAAATCATTTCATTTAAAGAGAAAATACAGCTATTATTCTTTATTAAAAATGAAAATCCTTCTTTATCAAGAACGGATACAGAAATAATGTTTTTCGATAAACTAGGTACATAGTAACAGTTATTCAGAAATAACTCAAATCCACTTGGGAGTTGGATTACATATGTTCCTACTGAAACGGCAGCAACCCTTGCTCCATTCCCCACTCGCACAGATGAGAACCACAACCAGTATCAAGTACCCAAGTTCCGAAACTTGCATGGTTAATCTCAATCATATGAATAAAAGAAGACATACCAACAGGAATGACGTGGCTTACTTTTATGTCCTCAGCATACACGGGACAGTTCCGCCTCCAATGCCCAGACTTGTGGCAATGGTGGTACTCCATGCTTTGCTTCGCTTTTGCCTTGCCTTGTGATCTACCGCTAGACTCACCAGGGCCACTCTTCGCAATCACTGGCTTCTAAAACTTTGGCTTTCCTACAGTTAGGTTAGCCGGAGCCTTACCCTTACCCTTATGCTTGTTGCCTATCATGAGAACATCTTGTTTCATGCTCTCACTCAACTTCAGATCACTCTCCGTCTGTACGAGGAGTGAGTGAAGCTCATGCAGACTTTTCTGCATGTCATTCATGTAATAGTTTGCCTTAAAGAGGGCATACCCATCATGACAGGAGTGGAGCACTCGATCAACGATGATCTTCTCATAGATCTTGCAACCAAGCTCCTCCAGTTTCTCAACATTCTCGATCATGTCGAGAAGGTGTGGACCAACCGGTTGGCCCTTCTGGAGTCTTGCTTCAAAGAAGCGAGTGGTATACTCGTAACTTTTGATTCTCGGAGTTTTCGAGAACTCTTTAGTTAGGGTGGTGAAAATCTTGTTTGCACCTTGGGTAATGAATCGTCTTTGCAAATTGGATTCCATTGCATAGATGAGCACGTTCCTTAACGCACCCGCCTCCATCATGAAATCACTATAAGCAACAACTTCATTTGCTCCTGCCTCGGGAGCTGGTTCAGCCGGCAGTGGCTCAGTCAAGTACTTTGAGCTTGCCATCAGCAATGGCGGCATTCCGTAATGCGGCCTCCCAATCAGAAAATTTGGACCCATCACTCTTCAGTCGAGTGGACTGATTCATGCTGTCCATAAAATTCTAAGCCATGATTCGCGTGTTAGTGTGGCACTTGGCATTGGTTCGTCAGTACGTACAGCCATTTGTTATAGTAGTTATATATGTATATAACGAATTCGATACTGATGTAGAGAAGAAGCGAGAAGATAAGAAAACATCGTTTTAAAGGTTTAAGTCGTACGCAATAACGATTTAATGCAATGACTCGTGCACTCATATAATCGACCTCCCTCGAGAATTATATAAGCGATCCCAAGACTCAATTTCTTTAAATTGATAAGCCAACCTCTTGGCTAATTCTCTTTATTAGAATTCTTGGTCGATAGATTTCAGTAAATCCTATCTATTAGTCCATCATAACTACGAGATATTACTCGAACTATAATGTTGAGATAAAATAGGTCAACACGTACTACTTACCCAACGTAGAAGGGGTCATGTGGAGAGTAAGGTCCTACATGCCTACCGACGAAGAAGGGGCGCATAGCAGCTTTTCCTATAAAGACTAATCTCAATTTTAAATTAGAGGAAGGTCCCATCATCTCATTTTAATTCATTTTAAGTGAACAAATATCTAGCATTTCGTGAATGATTTATTTGAGGTGATAGCCCTAAACCGAGTGACATCCGTATGTCCATGATATAAAATGCAACTGTATGATCCATATTCATGCATATTAGGTGGTTTGGTTTAGTTTAGGCGGAATATGATGCTACTATCTAACGTGAATGCAATGAAAAACGGTAAAGAAAAACGCAAAAACGAAAAAACACCTAGTGTGGCCTATCCCTATGAAAATAAAGCAAGATACAATTTGGAATCCATCCATGGACCCTAAAGCTTGTCTTCATTCTTCATCTTGGGCTTTAAGTGGGAGTTGGACCTTTTGATCTTCATCTTGAATCTTCATCTATGGAGATGGACTTTATGATGATGAAGACGATGGAAGCGGGTTCGTCTACGACGAGACCCATGGATGGTGGTACTTCTAGTACCCCTTGCTAACCCCCCGTTTAAAGCCGGTTTGGAGGGACGTTTTTCATTGTATATATCATGTATGTACTTTATTTCTTTTGAGACTTTTTGCTCGTTTTTCTCCCCTTATTTTTATGGTCCCCGTGTTGATGTGCTTTAGGACACATTGGGGACAATGTGTCGTTTGGTTTGGGGGGAGAAACGCTTTGCTTTTCGTTTTGCACTTTCTTTTTCGTTTTTCGCCTTTCTTTTTCGTTTTTCATTTTCAAAAATCCAAAAATCCAAAAAATCTGAAAATTCCAAAAATCCATAAAAAATCAGAAAATTTCTCAAAAAGTCACAAAAATACGTATCCCGACTGTTGTTTGCGAGCTTGTTTTTACCTTTTTCTTTTCCCGGCATCCCTTCCCTTGTTTGCTTTGAGCTTTGGCAAGATTTTACTTATTGGATTAGCGCTACGGGGATGTTGAGACGTTTGCAGATGATGGCGTGCTTTTACGTTTTGGCTTTATCATTTCACGGACTATAGCTACTCTTTATTGTGAGGTTTTTAGCCTCCTAAGGCCGGTTCATCTATCCCGGTCCCCGTGCTTATATTGTGAGTAGTTCTCCTCGTGGGGTACGTAATATCAACGCGCATAAGTGTGGCCCCTATCCCGTTTTTCCCCGCGATTTTGTCACTTGTTTATGCATATGAGGCTTTAGTCGATTTCTTATTTTTCACCTTGTTCATACACTGCTTTTATTCCTCTCATATATGATCCTTTTACCCTTATACACATGAGTTTGCTAGCTACATTGCTATATAGCCTACCCTAGCCTAGCTAGTTACCGCTCTGCTTACTCTTGTGCTTGTCCTACGGGTTTGATCATTGCTACGACTTGCTGATGTCGTTTGCTTGGAGAGTTGGTGAATATGAGTCGGGATTGCTGTTTCCCCGACCTTTTATGAGGTATTTCCGCAACCTATGTGAGTGTGCTCTTTGCTCAAGAAAAAAGTAAGACAAAAATCAGAAAAATATAAACACAACACACAAAAATCACAAAAGAAAGAAAGAAATGTGTGCACAAAATGAAAGAGTTGTTGTTGTTGTTGTTGATGAGTGAGCACTTGTATTCGTTTTCTATGTTGCGATGATGTGTAAAGGAGACCGATATGCTGTTTTCGGTCCATTTTCCATGAGAGTTGGGTTTCGTTTTGGTTGGATGAGCACTTGAGTAGTACTAGTGGTTTCTAGTGGCTTAGCTCCACGATTCCATAATCATTTGTTCCACCTTATCACCCTTTATCCTCTCTATGGCCTTTACACCCTCATTTCCTATGTAAGCCCTCATGTTTGCTTCGTTTTTGTGACATTATTTGTGTACGGGAATACGAGATTTGGTCCACATTAGATTGCGGGCGTGCTTCCACTAGTCGAGTAGGTGAGTGTCATCACATATATCACCTTGTTCGTCATTTGTGCTAGAGTGAAAACCGCGAGAGGTCCGTGATTTGATTGCTAGAGAGCCTTTGTTTAAGCCATGCAATTCATTCTGCGCCGTCTTGTAATTCTCATCCGTTAGCTTGCTTTTTCCATACGTCCCATGTTGCTTCGGGATTGATTGTCATTTGCTTACGCTACATGCGGTTTGGTGATTGTTCGGGGAAGTCTTCTTATGCTCGCTTTGTCCTCTATTTTCTGTCACGCTTGGTTGCTTGAGAACAAGCAACGGTTCGGTTTGGGGGAGTTTGATGTGTCATATATTTACGTACTTATAGCCCCTTGTTCACGAGCTTTACTTCGCGTTTCCCGTGCTTTTACTTGCGTTTCGCTTCCTATTTCGCTCCGTTTTGGCTCTGCTGCGTTTTTGTGTTTATTTTGTAGGTTAAAGTAGCTATTTGGAGTTTAGGATGGTGTTCGGGAGGTTTCGTGAAGTTTCGTAAAGTTTCGTGAAGTTTTGAGGTGATTCGAGTTGGTTTCGTTGCGTTTCGCTTGCGTACGAGCCTCGTTTCACTAAATGAAGGTGTCCCGGTGGAGTGAAACTAAGTGGATCAAGTTTCACTCAAGGGATGAACAAAAATTGATCTTGAAACCCTTGAACAATACTCGGCCAAATTGTATTTTTGTGAGATAAATTTTCTGATTTTGTGAAACAAAATGAAAAACATAAAGATAGTAACTAAATCTACACACAAAGTAATAGATTTAGGGTTGTAATTAGTTAAGCACTAAGCCACTAACTAATTAATCACTCAACTCAAGCACAAAGCTAAGAGAGAAATGAGAGCACTCAAGTTTTTAGGGTTAAACCTTCAATCATACAAATCTGAAAATTATGATGTTTGAGCTTGGTTTATATAGACCAAGTCTTTACATCCTAACCATACATTTCAAGACCATCTAAGGGCTCACATGAGCCTTGAAAAACATCAAAAAAAACGGTCCAAAGACCTTACACAAATCTGAAAATTTTGAAAGAAAACAACAACAACTAAAGTATAAAGCATAAAGGTGGATTGTGACATGTGAGAAAGGGACATATTGTGGAACAACATGTGATCCTTCCTTGGGATTTATTTCGGCTGATTTGGGACCCTTGTACCCACTTGGTTTTGCTCTTGAAGATCTAATTGACTTGTGGTTCGAACCCACATGGGTGCACCCAAAGTTCACACTCCAAAAATAGCACATTCATTGACTTTTCGGTTGCTCTCCAACTTGACTTTCCTTGACTTCTCTGACCCACCAAACTTGACCAAGATATTATTGTCTAATTCACTCAAAATAAGCTTGGGTGGACCCTAGGACCGTGGCCTAGCCCATGGTTCGAGCCCTAGGACTCAAACCGTGATTTAGGTAAAAACCGCCTTCGCTCGACTTGACCATTTTTGGTCCAATCTCCTCTTCTTGAAAAGGATTTGTCCTCAAATCCTCGGCCTCTCTTCCTCTTGCTCGGTTTGAACTTTGATCATTGATGAGATTGATTGATATCCCTTTTGCTTCTTGACAAGAATTGGACTTCATGATTGTTAATGCCCAAGAACACCATAGGCCTAGAGATTGATCGAGAGAATAATTGTTCCTTGTTTGGCTCGTGCAAATGACCTCACTCTCTTCTCTTACCATGGCCTCCTTGAATCTACATTCATTTCCTAACTCATCCTCAAGTTCTTCATACCCAAACTCAATTGAAGCTTGCTTAGGATCACCATGACGCCACTCCTTGCTACGGTCATTCCTTTCCATGATCCTCCATTTCATGGTTCTTCTTGGCCTTTCCATGCCATCATTCCTTGCACTCCCATGTGAATCATCCTCGTAATGGTTCGGATTTTTTAACATAAGCACGGTGGTTCCATCAAATTTGTGCTCCTCTCCTTTGTTCCTTCTTATTGCCCTAGGAGAGCATGGTGGGAGATCATCACTTAGCTCTTTTTGTTCGAGCTTAGCTCCTCCTTTGAATCCCCATTTCATGAAACCACTTGAGTAGACTTGTTTATGATAACCACATAGTAGCCCCTTGTTATTGTTAGTATTCACTTTGAATTTCCATTTTAGTAAATCCCAAAACTCTTTGCTTGCATCAACATTCTCATACCACATGAATACCTTCCCCTTGACATTAGCCAAACACTTCTCATGATCATACTCATCCCTTTGCTTGGCATTGTACCCCATGCTTTCCTCTTGATTGTTAGGATCATCTTTAGCAAAGTGAAGGGTCAATTTCTCGCCAACATTCATCTCCTCACCTATTTCGGCCTCTTCACTCAATACCACATCTTTGTAAGGCTCAAACATGGAGGGTGGGGTGGAATAATTCATGGTAGGAGGTAGGGGTGTGGGTATGTCCTCTAGTATCATATCACACGGCTTTACCACCACCATTTCAGCTTGCACTTGTTTCATTTCGGGTCCCCCTTCAACCTTCATGTTTTCGTGTGATTCAACCAAGGAGGGTGGGCTAGGGTTCTTCAAAATTGGAGGTAAGGGTGTAAGTTTGATATTCTTGGCTCCAATCTTAAAGTCATAAGTATTGTCCCTCCCATCATGATTAGCATTTCTTTTCAACTTCCATGGTTTCCCCAAGAGGATATGACAAGTCTCCATGGGTACCACATCACACAAAACCTCATCCATGTAATCCCTTCCAATGGAGAAAGAAACCAAGCATTGTCTAATCACCAACACACTCATCTCGGCTCCATTTTTTTGCCATTTCATTTTGTAAGGGTTAGGGTGATCTTGTGTAGGCAAAGCTAGTTTTTCAATGAGAGTATTTGAGGCAACATTATTGCAACTTTCTCCATCAACAACCAAATTACAAACCCTTCCCATAATGGTACACCTAGATCTAAAGATTTGGACTTGGTGATTCTCTTCTAGGGTTAGGGTTTGAGCAAGCATATCCCTACAAACCACACGGCTTGGGCTAGGGGGTGGTTCTCCTCCTAACCGAGCCATTCTAGCCTCTAATTCCCTTTGACCCCTCAAAGTCACAAGATCAAGGTTAGGGTTAGGTTTAAGTCTACCCCTCATTTGACTCATTTTGGTTTCAAGCTCTCTTCTAGGTTTCTCCATAGAATCACACATGGTCTCACCAAGAGTAGTATCATAAGAAACATCAAAAGGAAAAAACATACCCATTGAAATAACCAAAGAACAAATCTGAAAATTTTCAAGTAAAGTGAGGATCTTTGAGTGTAAGAACCGAACCAACACTAACACAAGTGTAGATCTTCAACCATTTTTGTGAAAATTTGTGAGAATTTTGTGGAAGTTTTGTGGAAACAAGAAAAATAAAAGAGAAAAACGAAAAAATAAAAGAGGACAAACAAGAGTATAACCGAGTAACACAAAAATAAATCGAAAACAAGAACAAACCTAGGCTTTGATAACCAATTTGGAGTGAAACTAAGTGGATCAAGTTTCACTCAAGGGATGAACAAAAATCGAACTTGCAAACCCTTGAAAAATACTCGGCCAAATTGTATTTTTGTGAGATAAATTTTCTGATTTTGTGAAACAAAATGAAAAACATAAAGATAGTAACTAAATCTACACACAAAGTAATAGATTTAGGGTTGTAATTAGTTAAGCACTAAGCCACTAACTAATTAATCACTCAACTCAAGCACAAAGCTAAGAGAGAAATGAGAGCACTCAAGTTTTTAGGGTTAAACCTTCAATCATACAAATCTGAAAATTATGATGTTTGAGCTTGGTTTATATAGACCAAGTCTTTACATCCTAACCATACATTTCAAGACCATCTAAGGGCTCACATGAGCCTTGAAAAACATCAAAAAAAACGGTCCAAAGACCTTACACAAATCTGAAAATTTTGAAAGAAAACAACAACAACTAAAGTATAAAGCATAAAGGTGGATAGTAACATGTGAGAAAGGGACATATTGTGGAACAACATGTGATCTTTCCTTGGGATTTATTTCGGTTGATTTGGGACCCTTGTACCCACTTGGTTTTGCTCTTGAAGATCTAATTGACTTGTGGTTCGAACCCACATGGGTGCACCCAAAGTTCACACTCCAAAAATAGCACATTCATTGACTTTTCGGTTGCTCTCCAACTTGACTTTCCTTGACTTCTCTGACCCACCAAACTTGACCAAGATATTATTGTCTAATTCACTCAAAATAAGCTTGGGTGGACCCTAGGACCGTGGCCTAGCCCATGGTTCGAGCCCTAGGACTCAAACCGTGATTTAGGTAAAAACCGCCTTCGCTCGACTTGACCATTTTTGGTCCACCCGGGACCATGGGACGGGATTTGAAGCTCTCATATTCATCCTAAGACTCGTCCCTAATCCTAGGCCTCATCCCTTAGCCTTGGGACGACGAGAAAGCAAAATAAAACTAGGTACAAAAGAAGAACAAAAGCTGAAAAAGCCTGAACAGCACGGGATGCGGCTGTCTCGGTCGGGATCACCCTTGTCCCGGTCGGGATGAGTGTCCCGGAGCCCAGGGACGGCTCCCAACTCCTCGTGCGCTTAAATTGTTTCGTCTATTTGAAGGCCAAATACATCATATTTTCGGATCATCTTTTTACAGTACTTTTTAGACACATAGAACTTCATTCTCTAAAATTCCTAGGTTTTATACTTTTCATATATTGTACTTTCAATTCCCGACTCGGATTACGTCGTTTTGATCGTCTATTTGGTATTTGTTGGTTTAGTTCATCCACTTCTCCTCTGGTTTTTCTGATTTTGGTATTATAATTCTTCTCCCTTTTGCTTGTGATTTCATTTCTTGTTGTTCTTAATCATGTTTTCATTATTCTCCCTTGCTTTGATCATCAATTATATCATGTGTGAGTAGTTTTATCATCTAGGGAGGAAGGGTGATCATGGGTGAGTAGTCTTGGATGATTTTGGTGATGTTTTGATGAGGGTTTTGCTTGTGTTTTGGTTATCTTGTTTTGTTTGTGTTTGTTGATCCTTTGGCCAGATTAGTGAGCCTTTGCTACCCTTAAACTTAAGACCGAAAGCCTAGTTTAAGGTAGGGCACGAGACTAACCATTAGGACCCTCACTTGTAAGTTGCGAGAGCCCGCATTTGAGACCTAGAGGACGCTTAGAACCGAGAGGTCGAGCCTATTCCTTAGCACATGCGATTCCCGACTCATTTCTGTCACCATCCTTTGTCCTAGCTTCACCCTAGCTATCCCCGATTCCCTAGACCTTTCTCCTCTAGTTTAAACCCTTATTTCCTCGCTCTAGCTTTAGTAACTCAAACCTTACTCGAACCGAGATTTGAATCGCTAAAAATAACCAACATTGCAACCTTTTCCCTGTGGATTCGACCCCGACTTACCCTTGCTACCCATTACAGTTTGTCCGGTCTATTTTTGATTAGGAGAGTGCGACTAATCCTATCAGTTCCTCTCCAACCCGATGACGTACAATAATGTGGATATTATGTTTGTCGGTTTATGTATGAGATGATAACCCGTAATAAAGCGGGAAAGATGACACAAAGGGTAAGTGTTAAGTTGCATTTTTAACTTTAAGCTCAAAATTAACGGTTTTTTTTTATTATCATTGCTTTATGTACGTATGATCCCTTATATATGTTTTTTTTTTGTAGTACATGGTTACTAGGAAAAACGCAACAACATACACGAATTCTGAAATTGACGAAATTCGTGATTTATGGGCAAAATTTGTGCTTGAACATCCCTCTGAACCCGTGGTCCAGCTAATTAATAATGAGCTATTGTAAGTAATAATATATTGTAGAAATCGTTTTTTGATTGTGCATGGTGTATGTTGTATGTTGTAGATTGAGTTTTGTTGAAAACTTGGCTTAATGAGAATGTATTGTTGTGGATATATTATTGTATGTTATGGATTGTGTTTTGTGCAGCAATAATATTTTGTATCGTCGTTTAGACAGAAAATTATAAATTTTAAATTTATTAAAAAAAAAGTAAACAAAAAAACGGTTTTTTAAAAAAACCGTTTTAAAAATAAATATTTATAATTATTATAAAAAACGGTTCAAATAAAAAAAAAAAAAACGTTATTTATTAATAAATTTAAATTAAATATAAATTGATATTTTACCAAAAATAAAACTCTAAATAATGGTTTTTTTTTTATAAAAAAAGGGTTTTTTTTTATATTACTTTAAATAACGGTTAAATAACAAAAACCGTTTTTTAAAATCATTTTCATAAATTTAATATCAATTGATAATTTTAATATTAATAAATAAAAAAAACGGTTTTTATCAATAAAACTGTTTTTTTTAATTAATAATAAAAAACGGTTTTTTTAAAAAACCATTTTTTAAAATATTAATCAAAACGGTTTTATTGATAAAAACCGTTTTTTTTTATGATTTTAAAAAACGGGTTTTGTAAAAAACCGTTTTATTTAATTAAAACCGCCAAATTTTTATAAAACGATATTTTTGATATAAAGAACGGTTTCGTATATTTTTTTTTGCGTTGTTTTTGATTATAAACAACGGCCATGGAAACAACGGGTGTATTTTCTATATAAAATGGTTTTCTTGCGTTTTTTTTGCTTAATTTGTGCTAGTGATAGGTAAATATCATGAAAATTATGACATGATTGTGACTTTTTTTTCTAAATTTCTTAAATCTAGCATTTTGGTAAAATGGGACAACTAATTTGGGGTGGAGGGAGTAATAAGTTATCATTTTTGCCTACTTTGTTGCCTATTTTAAGTACCCGTTTTTTCTTATGTTATCCCACATTTTGACAAAAAAGTTCTCCAAAAAAAAAAAAAATAGGGTCGTGAAAAAAATAATAAAATATTAAAATGGGCGAATTATGGTTATGACCTAACCCGTCTTAAGCTTAAGATAACTATAGTGGTCTTAAATAAAGAATTTGTGATTAAATAATTGCACTCATTATATGATGAAATTACAAAGCTATGAAATTATCAATCTAATGTGCTCTCTCCATCTCAAAATAAGTGTCCCATTTTCTATGTAAATTAAAGGGGACACTTATTTGGAATGGAGGGAATATAAAGTGTCTACCTAAGCAATAAAACTTAAAAAAATATAAACATAAATTCTTGTGTAAGTCCGGCCTTACAATAAATTATTTTAAATCCGCCTTATTTGTACTCGATTATATAGTTTTTGTACCTTTTAAGTGATAATTATGATTAATTGTTACTAAATTTTTTTAGTACCCGTGTAAGTAACTTTAGTAGAGTTATTTTATGCTTTTGTACCCTTATAACTGCAATTTGTTCCTTAGTATTACTGAAATATACTCCCTCTATTTCAATAGAAAAGCCCCATGGGTCCACTTTTTGTGAGGAGAAAAGTGGGGCCATGGGGCTAAATGAATGAAATAGAGGGAGTAAATTACTTTTAAATCTTGAAGTGTTGTGGAAGGCTGTTGTGTCCTAAATTTTCAACTATATATCAAGACTTCTAGTTACGAAGTGATAGCAAGGTAGCCGTATTGACGAACTCAAGACACGTAGAATTGTAGTGGCCAAACAAGTAAATAGATACAGTTTGTACAGGAAGAACGTAAAAACATGGGTTTGGCCTACAACTCAGAAATGCAAGAAGTGTGTGGTTACTCCACTCTCTGAGTTCCACGGGATAATGGCCCGAAAATTTTAGAGCTGATTTTGTGAGTAAATGTAGTATATGTAGCAGTTCTTTTGCATGTTGTAAGACATATTTTTCTTAGGTATTGCATGGAGCTCATCTCATATCTAGCATATATGTTGACTCGACCACGTCGTTTAGTTTTGATGATGACTTTGATTTTTGTTTACTATGCTATAATCCGTATGTTAGTGTTTATGATACTTAGTACGTCGTGAAGCATTCAAGTAAGAATCAAGCTATTGCTATGGTAAAACAAAAAGAGAATCCTGCGTTTCCTTCCAAGGTTGCAGTGTCACGCTGGAAACGCACGTTTCAACTGCAAGACATTGGAACCGTGAAATACATGCTGCGTTTCCTGTGATTATGCTAGAAACGCACAAAAAGGCTATTTTCGAAAAACTGTTTTGGAAAAGATATTTTGACGAAATATGTCTTATAATCTTATCTTTCAAAATATCTTTTCACAATATTTGAAAATGATTTTATACTTTGTTATGAAGTAAAAAAGATTTTTGAGAATATTGCATCTATCTTTCTAAGAAACAAAACTTTATCAAACTATACTTTCTACTTTTATTTGATTTCGATTTTGGTTAATATTTTATGCAATATGTTTTTGTAGATACCCGTATCCGTACCCCCCAAACACAAACCCTGTGATGAAATGGACTTTTCATAAAAAACATGTTTTTAACGTAATGTCAAAACAGTACATTTTGTCGAAAACATTTTAAGTCATTTAATGCATAAAATGATTTATTTGCATGTCGTGTAAAATGAGTATTCTCTTAGTCATTTTATTTAAACCGATCCAACACAAAAGCAAGCCTATACAACATACACAAAACACAAAAACCCAACAATACACAAAACACAAAAACAAGCCTTTTTCCACACAAAAAAGCCCTCAAAAACACCTAAACACGTCTCCCGAGACGTCATACGCTCAAGTCGAGCTCACACATTTCACAAAAACAAATCAATTCAAGACAACAACACTTTTCGGCTCGAGACCCGAAAAAGCCCACAAAAACACGCCTCCTTAGACGTCATACGCTCAAGCCGATCTCACGTCTAAACACATTTCACAAAAAAAACAATTCAATTCAAGACAAAAACACTTTTCGGCCCGAGACCCGTAAAAGCCCACAAAAGCACCCAAACACGCCTCCCGAGACGTCATACGCTCAAGTCGAGCTCACGTCTAAACACATCTCACAAAAGCAATTCAATCCAAGACAAAAACACTTTTCGGCCCGAGACCCGAAAAAGCACGAAACACGAAACACGAAACACGAAAACCAAGACGACGATGTGAAATCGAGCCCAAATCACATCAAGGCCCAAAAGTCTCGGCGAACACTTCATCCACCGAATCTCATCATTACCACACACACGTCAGCGCTTACGTACGCCCAAACACGTCACAAAAAAAGCGGTAGAACACCAAAAATTCGCCACTTGACCGGCAATTATTTCTAAAATGGCTAGAATACAGGCGATTTAAAGCCTAGTCCACACTGACACTGGCGATTTCCTGTTTAATCGCCTGTTTACAGGCGATTTTCTCTTTGTTTTGGCAATTTTGCGGCGCTCAAACTCTATATAGACCCCCCTCCTTCGACCCATTTCCTCATGAATTATCATCACTCCTTCTCTCTCTACACCTCACTTGCATCGACTCAGAGAAACGGGTTCCTAACCGACCAGGTATTGGCATTGCGAACCTGTATTCGTAATATGGTTGTAGCGATTCGGATACCTAATCCGTCTTAAACATCGCCAATATCGCATAAGCAACGATCAAAATCACTAACAAACAGACACCACTTTTACATTATGCAAATTCTCATTTACGCATTAAACGACTAAACATGATTTCGACAAAACTTGTACCATTTTCATTTGTCTTAAAACATGCAAAACTGAATGTTTTAAACAAACTTTTACACACACATGAGTCGGAAAATAGCTTTTAAATGATAATTCAAACAATGAATTATCGCTTTGTGCACATTTCCCATAACAACCCGTCATAGCTTTGACGTTTACATTTGCTTTTACGCATATTTATCGAGTCATATATCGCACTTGTACGTAGCGGTTTGCATTAGCTCAAACATCGAATTATACACTGTTTTCAAGCTAGTAATGACTACTTTTACGTAGGATTTTCGATTACGCTTTTTCATAAAACATTTTGACAAAACATTCGGGAAGTACCCTCACCCCGAATCCGCTCTGGTTTCACAATAGCCTTAGACGGATAGGTATCGACGCACCTTGAACTCTAAGATTCACGTTTTCGAGTCCAAGACGCGTTGAACGGGCCCAAATTCCCTCATAATTTGGTGGCGACTCCGAAAGCGGCTTTTAAATGATTTTTCGATATTTCTTTAAAATGCTTTAAACAATTTACGCAATGACATCCCCCTATAGAAAATCGAGCACTACGAGCGCGCTTTTACATCTTTCCCGCGTCGTGCATTCCACCTTAAACATTTGAGGGCGGGAGCGTGCGGGGCGTCGAGAAGGATCCTGATCCGGTACCTTCAGTTGGCGACTCCGCTGGGGACGAGCACGTTTTTATTTTTAAAGAAAATTAGCTTATTCTTTTATTTTAAAACACAAGAGGTGAAACTTGAAAACTTGAAAATAGTTTCAAATTCGATGTTTGAGCACATGCAACCGTTTGAGTCAAATCCTCCTGATTCATAACCATGCACTCTCGAGGGACGGCCCCTAGTAACGCTTGCTTTTTAAGCGAGATTACTCAGGATACGCCGATCTCTCGCCCTTCACGATTACAAGTACGGCATCCGTACAAACGATTGTAACAGTCAAACTCGGACGCTCTAGGACCCGTATTGAATTCACACTTAACGTGTACAATCTTGCGGATAACCCTACACAAACGTTGCGGGAATTCCGGAGGGAACCTTACCCAAAAGCCAAAAACCCGTTGTGGATACCCATATCCGTACCCTCCCAAACAAAACCCTGTGATGTATCACGGACTTTTATTACGCATGCTTTAACGTTGACTTAAACGGTTCTAACTAATGTCGAATTCATTTTGAGTCGTTTTAAATGTTAAAATGTTTTAGGTCGCTGTACATCGCTTTGAATAACGTTCATTTTGTCCATTTGGAGTCTAGCTAGGTCCTTGTCCTGCTTCATTTGGCATGAGCTTCGCATTTGCACTACAATTAGCCCTTTTACATTAACAAGGTCTAATTCAGCATTCCTAAATTCCTAAATTTAGGCCCGGTAGCTAAAACCGCTATTTAGCCCCCTCTTACACAAAATACGGCTTCACGTCTTACCTTATTTCACAAAAACTATGCAAACACACCCTTTTCATTTTTCCGGGTCTCGGGCCCGAAACCAAGCCCAAACCCAGCCTTTGGCCCGCACTCCAAAGCCCTAAGCATCACAAAATATCTCAGAAATATCCTAGGGGTTTTCTTGAGCTTCACGTTTGAGATTATCTCGAAATCTTTCAAAGATATAATTCAACCGAACTAGAAACTACACAAAACCATTCCTCAAACCGCATAAGCTTATGCGGTTTGGGGAGGCAACAGCATAAGCCTATGCGGTTTGCCCTGGCAACCGCATAACGCTATGCGGTTCCTAGGCCTGTTTTTATCCCCGGATTTCCTAATTTCTCCGAGGTTTTTAGTATATATACACCCATATACCCTCGACCACAATTCACAACCAGAAATACACAATTTCTCTTCAGAATACATCTTTCACACATAATTTCTTGCACCCTTCCACAATACATTCACAAAAGCCTCAAGCACTCAAATCCTTGAGTTCAACACACCATCCCGTGTTGAATTCATCCTCCTTTTAAGTTCAAGAAGCGAAGCTCTGCCCAGATCTGAAGCGTCAGGACAAGGTAGGTACCGATCCACTTGGATCAAAGCTTTTTCTTATTTTCTATGGACTAACAAAGGGGTCTACACTTTAGCGCCCATTTGTGGCACCCGGTAGCTTGCACGCCAAGTGTTCTATTTACTTCGGGTACCCTCCATATCCGATGACACGCCAAAGTCGCATAAGCAACCGACCCTTATAAAATAAACCAATGGACAATTGAACTTTATTTTATTTGCATGCATCTTGCACCTTCTTATTTTGCATTAAAATCAACTTAAACAATGAATTCGACCTTTAACTGAACCGTATTCGTTAACAAGTTAAACATGCTAAACTGAGGGTTTTAATCAATCTTTTTGCATCTGCATCTGCATTCTTTTACAAACTTATCGCACTTGTACGTAGCGATAACCTTAGCTCAAATATCATCTTACATGGATTGTTCTAGGTCAGTAGAGGCTATTTTTACATAGGCTTTTCTAAAAGGTTTTCATAAATCATTATTTGAATTAACTCTTTTTCTAAAGTACCCTCACCCCGAATCCAATCTGGTTTCACAACCTTAGATCTAGGGGTGTCGGCGTGCTCCAAAATCTAGGACATGTTTTTAACTTAGAACATGGTAGCAGGTTCCTAATTTCCGCGATAATTAGGTGGCGACTCCATAACAGTTCTTAAAGGTTTTTCCAACTTAATCTTTTTTAACTTTAAAATCCGCCCTTAAGCAAGACGCCGAGTTGGGTCCCTCGACGCGGTTCCCGGGTTCCACAGTTTGGCGACTCCGCTGGGGAGATCTTATTTTTAAAACTAAAAACTAGCTTTTTCTTTTTAAAAATAAAGAGGTGAAACTTGAAAGCCTTGAACAATCCTTGTAAACATATTTGAGCTATGCACATTCGTTTAGAGTCCATTCCTTTTGGAATCTAGGCACCCTTTGCACCCTCGAGAGGTGGTTCCCACATGCAGGCTTGTCCACTCGATAAAGCACATGCCGGACTAGCTTTCCTCTCGCCCCTCCACGGCTTGCCGTAAACGGCTATCTCGACCGCCCCAGTGCTCCCTTCAGAAAACCTATCGCCCCGGCGTAAGGAAATGAAGGGGTTAAGTATCTGCCAAAGCGTACTCGAGGTAGTTGGAGGTGTACCCGACTGACTCATTTTTCACCCTTTTTGAGTCATACGTACGAGTTCGAGGCTATGCACTCCATGGTCTTTTTCAAAACGAGCACTTGCATTCATATCTTCGAAAACTCGCTTGAAACGTTTCAAAGATAAATGAACCTAACATCTAACAAACTAACACTTTTCAAACAAAACTCTCGCGAATTTTTGAAATAAACTTTTTCAAAATTTCCTTTTTCACTAACAAGGTAAAACCCGAGTAAGGACTAAGACCCGAGCTCGTGGATTTCGATCCTCTAGGTCACACGGCCTAGACTCCGTTTTAACATCCTCGACTCGACTTGCTCGAGCCGAATCCTTCCTCTTTTACGCATCCGACTCATGCTCACCTCGGCAAATCACCGATATCAGTTCGACGGGTGCAAAACAAAATCTTTTAACATCGAGACGAGATGTGCGCACTCATCCTCGCCTCAAAAGCTTCCCTTAGCAAAACCTTTTCGAAAATCTCCTTTTTCAAGCTTAAAAGGTCTTTCTAAACAACGAAATGAGCTAAAATGAATGCCTAAAATGAATGTGAGTCTAGTGGGTCGAGTCGTGTCACTAATATGCAAAGTGAAATACAGGTCTCAGCTGAATACTCACCATGAACCGCATCATCACCCCTCGCTTCAAACGCTCCTCAAAGATGGCTAACCTCAACAGACTGAGAACTCTCCGCCACCGTGTTGATCAGCTCGCCAAAAACATTGACAACTTGAAGGCCTTGCATCAGATCGAAGCTGAACGATTAGAGCAGCGCGCTAAGAACAAGGTCAACAAGCATGTCTCCCTCCATACTCTCGTCACTCAACTCCAAGGGGACGAGGAAGATTTCACCCAATATCTCGCCCGTTGGAGAGGACTACTTGCCCAGGTTCCAAACCCTCCACACGAGAATGAGCTCATGTATACATTTCTCGGTAGCTTACGACCCGAGTGGCAAAGACACTTTGATTACGGCGATGCCGAGAATTTCGAAGAACTCATTGAAATCGGCATCGGAGCCCAAAGCAACCCCACAATTTATGACAACCCTGCAATCTTCCTCGGATCAGCACCCGTCATAGATTGCTCTTACTTGGTCACACCCACCAGCAACCAAATCAACGGAGTCTGGTTCAGTGATGACGAAGACGAAGAGTGGCCACCCACTAACAAAACGGTGGCTCAACTCTCAACTACTCCTTCCTCGAATAAAAAGAACAGGAAGGGAAAGAAAAAGAAGGGCAAGCAGTCCGAAAACAAAGATCAAAAAGAAAAGGGCGAGCAGCCCGAGAAGGAAAACCAAGACGAGGTTTCACACCTCACACGCTCTGGTCGTCCTTATCAGAATATCTTCACAGATGAACATGCCAGAAAAGCAACTGCGACCGAGAAAGGCAAGGCCGTAGCCCAAGAGGATAACCCCTCTACAAATACACCTTCCACCTCTACAATAATTCCACCACCTAACACGAATGAGGTGCTTCAGAAGCAAATCGTTTGCACAAAAGCCGATGTTTCCATCTGGGCCCTTCTGCGAGACTCAGCGGAACATAGGTATGCATTCATTCGCGCTCTACAAATAGCATGCGCAGACGCTGAGATCTCTCCAGATCAAATGGTCAGCCATGTCACGAGGGATTGGTTACCGGGAGCTATCACCTTCTCAAATGATGATCTCCCCGCATTCGGACCAAACCACAACCTCGCCCTATACATTAGCGTGGAGTATATGAAGAAAACTTTGCCCGTGTCCCTTGTTGACAACGGATCTGCAGTCAATGTTCTACCATTGGCCACCGCACATCGCCTCGGCCTATCCGATAAAGACTTCACCCCAAGCATGGATGGAGTCAAAGCTTTCGACGGAACCCGACGTCACGTGAAAGGAACCATTTCTCTTCACATACGCAGTGGTCCCATAGAAAGAAAAGTCGAGTTTCAAGTCATCGACATGACCCCTTCCTATAACATACTCCTGGGGCGACCGTGGATTCACTCCACCAAAGCCGTAACTTCTACTCTACACCAAAAGGTTAAGATCCCTCTCAACGAGGAGATCATAACCTTGAAGGCCTCAAACTTCCGAGCCCTTTTCGATACACCAAAAGAGCCCAATTCTGCGGAAATTGTAGCTGAACCCGTGGAAGACCTATGCGGTTTCGACTTTGAGGTCGGCGCCATCACACGTACACCAATCAAAACCTACAAACCTTTCAAAACAAAAAACAACAACAGCCTTTGGCTCACCATGGGTCTAGGCTACAAACCCAAGAACGGCGACCACGAGAAGATGGTTAAGGAAATCCAAAGACGAAAGTCAACCCACAAGGTCACCCTGCGACCTTACATCCTCGACCTGAACGCATATTTCACCCCCGGAGGAACGGTCGACGGGAGTACTTCCCTTCGAGACATCATCCATTCATCCGAAGCTTGTTTCTCTAGTGAGGCCGAGCCCAACACACTCAGGGCCTCACCGAGCACCAAAAACGAAGAAATTGTCTCCACAATCATGCGAGACCGTCACTTCAATCCTAACTTACTCATAGCCGACGCCGCAGACAAAACCCTCAACGGATGGTATAAGACGCTGAAGTGGACCGATGCACAAGGTCACCACTTTCAGCTTATCACCGGTGAAGGACCACTCTTCGACCATGTCACTAATCTCAAAGACAAGGACGAGAGTGATTCAACCTCAAGCAACTCAAGCAGCGCAAGCACCTCCAGCGGCACAGAAGACGATGAAGAAGAAGAAGAAATTCTTTTAAATTCTAATGCTCTTAGTGTCGGGTCATCTGTCGACCCATCTATCCTAGACTCTAGCTTTAGCTTAGATTTTCTTTTTACGGAGGCTAGCTCCAAGCAATTTTCTGATTTGTCGAATAATTCTCTTCAAAATAATGAAATGAATAAATTTGCTTACGTCTCGTCTCAAGCTAAAACAAACAACAAAATACAAACAAACAAAAATCAACAAGCAACAAACAAAATACAAAAGACACTAACTCATGCGAAAATGAACAAACAAATCAATCATTAAACAAATACATTGCAAACCTTGTCTCTCCCAAAACACAAGACCCAATCATCGAGGAAACCATAACCATAAACGTGGGAACCCCCGAAGAACCAAGGGAACTACAACTAGGAGCCTCACTAGACGAACACGAGCGCACCCAATTCACACAACTCCTAAGCGAATTCAAGGACGTATTCGCTTGGTCATACAAAGACATGCCCGGCATCGAACGAAGCATCGCCGAACACCGCATCCCCATTAAACCCGGTTACAAACCCATCAAGCAAAAGCTAAGAAGACTACGTCCCGAATGGTCACTTATGGTCAAGGAAGAAATCGAAAAACAACTACAAGCCGGTTTCATCCAAGTCATCGAGTATCCTGAATGAGTCTCAAACATGGTCCCAGTCCTGAAAAAGAATGGCAAAATTCGAGTATGCGTTGACTTTCGCGACTTGAACAAAGCTAGTCCCAAAGATGACTTTCCATTACCCCATGTGGACGTCCTAGTCGACAACACCGCCGATCACGCCCTCCTATCCTTCATGGACGGCTACGCAGGCTACAATCAAATCAAAATGTCACTCGAAGACATGGCAAAGACGGCCTTCATTACACCGTGGGGCACATATCGCTACATCTGGTCATGCCTTTCGGCTTAATTAATCTTTGGCAAGAACATACCAAATAAGACCGCTACAACCCTTTTACACGACATGATGCACAAAGAAGTCGAAGTCTACGTCGACGACATGATTGTAAAGTCAAAGGAGAGAAGTGGTCACATCACTAACCTCCGCAAGTTCTTCACTCGCCTACGACAATACAAAATGCGCCTGAATCCCCAAAAATGTACTTTTGGAGTTAAATTCGGTAAACTACTAGGACATGTAGTGAGCCAAAGAGGCATCGAGGTCGACCCCTCGAAAGTCAAAGCAATCCTTGAAATGCGACCCCCGGAGAACCTCGACGAAATTCGAAGTTTCTTGGGCCAAATCCAATACATCTCGCGCTTCATCAGCAAACTCACCATGATATGTGAACCAGTTTTCAAGAAACTCAAGAAAACCGACCACGTTGAATGGGACGAAGAATGTCAAAAAGCATTTGACAAGGTCAAGGAATTGCTAACTAACCCACCAGTTCTACGACCACCCCAAGCGGATCTACCACTATCCTTATACCTTACAACAACATCTACCGCTATGGGCGCCATGCTCGCTCAAGAAATAAACGGCGAAGAACATGCAATCTATTACATCAGCAAGAAATTTCTCGATTACGAAACTCGATATTCACCCGTCGAGAAGAGTTGTCTAGCTTTAGTATGGTCATCCAAGAAACTCCGTCACTATATGCTAGCACACCAAACGAAGGTCTATTCCAAAATGGACCCCGTAAAGTACCTTTTCGAGAAACCTGTGCTTAACGGACGAATGGCCAGATGGACATTGCTCCTAGCCGAATTCGATCTTAAGGCACGCACTTCAAAGCAATCAAGGGACGAGCAGTCTCCGATTTCCTAGCCGAAAATGCAATCAACGAACAACCGATCATCGACACAACATCCCTTCCAGACGATGGGATTTACAATATCAACCAAGAACAATGGGAGTTATACTTCGATGGCTCCTCCAACTATCGAGGATGTGGAGTAGGAATACTTCTCATATCCCCAAATGGCGAACACACACCCTTATCAATCAAGCTAGATTTCGACGTAACAAACAACGCCGCAGAATACGAAGCATGCTTGCACGGTCTCCAAGCAGCGCTTGTACTCAACGCCCGCAATATAAGAGTCTATGGGGACTCCTCCCTCATAATCAACCAAGTATCCGGAGCATGGAAGATACTTAATGAAAACCTGGCATTATACCAAAACAAAATACAAGAGCTCATAAACGAATTCTATCACGTAGAATTCATACACCTCCCACGCAAAGAAAACCAATTCGCCGACGCGTTATCCAAACTCGCGTCACTAATCAACATATCCCCGGCAATGGAAACGCTCCTCATTGTCGTGGAACGACGGAATGAACCCGCCTACATCTGTGACATTGAAACCGAGGAAGAACAAACCGATCCTTGGTACCAAGCAATCATCAACTACAAAACAAACGGTGAATACCCACCAAACATTGACAAACGGGCCAAGCGAGCCCTACGCCTGTTATCATCACAATTCGTGATGGAAATGGGCAAACTACTCAAAAAGACACCCCAAGGCACACTACTCTTGTGCGTTGATCACAAAAAGGGGCACGAGATCATGTCCCAAGTACACGATGGCGAGTGCGGACCACACATGAACGCACGAGCCATGTGCAAACAAATCATAAGGCTAGGATGGTACTGGACAACCATGGAAGCCGACTGCGCGAAATATGTCAAACATTGCCATAATTGCCAAATCTTTGCAAACGTACAACACATACCTCCTTCACCACTATACAGTTTAACCTCGCCATGGCCTTTCTCCACATGGGGGATTGACGTCATTGGCAAAGTACAACCCGTGGGAGCAGGAGGACACTGCTTCATCCTCATGGCCATCGACTATTTCACCAAATGGGTCGAAGCCGCATCATACCGTACGCTAGGCACAAAAGAAGTTGCGAAATTCATACAAAACAACATCATTTGTCGTTACGGCATACCCCACGAATTCATAAGCGACCAAGGCACACACTTCCAAGGAGAGGTGGAACCACTCCTCCTCAAATACAAGATACAACGACACAAATCATCACCCTACCGACCACAAACTAACGGCGCGGTCGAGGCAGCAAACAAAACCGTCGTATCAATCCTCAAAAAGATGATCGACACCTGCCACGACTGGCCCAACAAAATCCCATTTGCATTATGGGGATACCGCACAACCATCCGCACACCCATAGGCATGACACCCTATTTCCTAACCTACGGGATGGAGGCTGTTCAACCCGTAGAAATCGAAATGCAATCTCTTCGAATTCTCATGGAAGCAGACATTCCTGAGGCCGAATGGGCACGCGAGCGATACGAACAACTCATCCTGTTAGACGAAAGACGGTTACATTCACTAAGTACAGTCCGAATGTATCAATCTCGCCTACAACGCGCCTACAACAAACGGGTCAAGCCACGAAACATCAAGGTGGGTGACCTAGTACTCAAATCAGTCCGAGCACCATTACCAGTCGACCCAAGAGGGAAATTCAAACCCAATTGGGCCGGACCGTACTTGGTCAAGGAAATCCTTCCCGGAGGAGCCGTGAAACTAACTGACCTTGACGGTCAGGACTTCCGATTACCAACAAATCTTGATCAACTCAAGAAATACTACCCTTAAAACACAAACACTTTTGCAATGTATTTCAAAAACAAAACTCACTCTCGCATGGGTGAACTACGCTCGGTTTGATTCCACGCACTGTGGATACGTAGGCAGCTTTGCAAAGGGCTCAACCGAATCACACGAACTACGCCGGTTTGATTCCGTGAAACGCGGATACGTAGGCAGCTTGTCAAAAGTACAACCGAACTCTTTAGCACGCATGCCCAAAGCTTAAAAAGGTCAAGGGCGTTGCACTCACAAAAAGACACGCTCAAAGCTTAAAAAAGCCAAGAGCACAGTCAATACAAAACAAAACAAAAATCCAAGTCCAAAGCTTAAAAAGGTCGAGGACTTAAGGACAAGACAATTCAAACAAACAAATCCAAAGCTTGAAAAGGTCGAGGATTTAAAACAAATACGAATGTTCGAAGCTTAAAAAAAGGTCGAGAACATTTCAAAGCAAAACAAAAGAAAGCAACGAGACAAGACAAAAGCAAATTAATTCTATTTTATTACTTTATTTAGAATTTTTCGCAATTTAGAAATGAGCTAGGAACAAGCCTCTCTAGCCCTTTATTTGAATCTAAAACACGCATTTAAATAAAGGAATCTTTCTAAACAAGACAAAAGCAAACTACTCAAGTCATCTTCTGACGCTTCGGATTAGCCTCTTCATCTCCAAGGGGCCGATCCGCCACAATCTTCGAACTAAGAACGGGAATAGATCTCTCAAAACCTGGGGGCTCGATCGGATCCTCGTCCTGCTCGACTGGGGGCTCCTCGATCCTTGACCCTAGACGATCTCTAACGGTCACCTTCGGTCCAAGCCTTTCCCGCGCCGGTCTCGAAGTAGAAGCACCTGCACTAACAGTACAAAGATCACCATAGTCCCTCCTTTCGCGTACCACCTCATACGCCAAGGAGGGCCTTGGCCCATTCTTTTCCCTCCTCCTTTGATTCTCCCGTTCCTGAGGATCATTGGAACGGTACCACCGTGTATAGAAGTCCGTAACACGGCTAGACTCTATATGCTCCGGAACAGCCCAAGTAATACGGTCCGACCATCCTCGGATCCAAGCATCGATCATTTGGTTGTTTAGCATAACAACCCCTCCAACCTGAGTATCCTGCTCGGGTATGGTCTGAGCAAGCCCGATTTGCCTCTTCAAGCGAAGAGGATGAATCCACACTCCTCGTTCAAACCCACACAACATCAACCCACGAGCCGCATTCACAACAGACGGCGCCGTAATCGCCGTAATACCCCACCATGACACATACCAACGAATGGTGCTCTCCTTCACGAACCCCCGGTAGTAGTTTAGCGAACGCTCCCGAAGGTCAGCCCACTCCATCTTTCGCGACGTCGTGGCCGCAGCCTTGAAAACACTTCCAAGGGGAAGAGCTTTATACACACTTAGCCTCTCCATGAGCCAAACGTTGAGAATCCTAGCGCAACCCCTGTACGAGCTCAGACGATTAGCACAACGGTCGTCCAAGCCCAGTATGGTCTCCGCTAAGATCAACGCAGAAGGATCATATCCCCTCTCCATCTCTTCGACAACACGAGCATACCTCGCGTTCCCGAACACTCCATCTGGCATGGACCCCGCAAAAGCATAACGATGAACCAAACAAAAAGCAAGGGCCCTCCGCCTAGAACGGTCCGAAATACTAGTATCAACTTTATTCATGTATCGTTGACACAAGAGAAGCATGTTTACCTTGCCTCCCTCAAACAAACCTGCAGCATGAGCATTTGTCATCCCAAGGAAGTTTCGCAACATCCCGTTGTAGCAAAGCTCACTCCTTACAACCACAGGAGTAGTCCGTTTCGACCACCCCGCAATAGCCGCAAACTCCTCTATCAAAGGACACACCTCTCCCCCGGGAAACCTAAACACATGCAAGCTAGGATCCCAATAATCTAAGCACGCATCCAGGAAGTCAAGATCGACTTTCATTTGGCGAAAGCCAATAAAAACACCCGCACCATCATCATACAACGCCTTCTTCATCGCCGGACTTAGTGAGGAAGTCCACCTCTTCAAAAGAGCATCAAAATGCTCCTCCATTTTTCTTGAATACAAAAAACTTTTATAAATATACCTAATATATTTATGAGAGCAAAAATCTAAAGCAAAAGAAAAGAAGAGAAGTGTTTGTGAATGAAGATTATGGCACGCACCCCCTCTCCTTATATAGGAAAACAATGTCCGAAATATGGAAATACAGCGCTACCAGACAGATCGGCAAACCGCATAGCTCTATGCGGTTTGCAACCCAAACCGCATAAGCTTATGCGGTTTAGCCCACGAACCGCATAAGGCTATGCGGTTTCAGGGGCTGGTTTTTCTCGCAACTTTCCTAATTTCGTCTTTCCTAAAACACCACAATCTACACTACCCTACGACATTCTCTTGTTGTTCCCCACACAGCAGCACTACACTTCATTTTAGCAACTACGATTCATAACACGAGTCCACACATAACATTCTCGACATTCATGCAAGCTCATTTCGCACTTAAAATGAACTTTTCGCACACGCATTTCAACAATCTAAATCAACATCAAATGCATCCCACTCGGGAATCATATCACTTTTTCAAACAAGCTTACCAAACAGGTTCACGACTACAATCAAGTTCAACGTTCAAGCTACAACGACATGTACACAAAGGTTCATACAATCTTTATTACACAAATTCACTCGGGATGACGACGACGATACTCGTCAAACTCACGCCGAATCTGAGCCGTCTCAGCCCGGCTCTGACACAACTGAGCAGCCTGCTCAGCCCAAGCCATCCTCCACCTGTTGGCTATCCGCCATAGCTTTTTATGAGCCTCCTTAGCCACCTGTGATACACAACACAAAAACACATTTCACATTTTTCTCCATTTTGCCTTAATTTCACTCAAATCAAGTCAAACTTAGGGGGGAAATTTCAAATTAACAGCGTTCATCCCCACTTTGCCTTAATTTCACTCAAATTAAGCCAAACTCGAGGGGGTAACACAAAAACACGACTCTCACTAGTTTGATCATCGCTAAATTTCATACCTCGATCAAACTGGGGGCTCACTCACATATACAACGACAAAGATACATACCTGCTTCACCCTGCCCGTCCAGCTGTCCATGCCCGCGTCAGTGGTCACCGGCAAGTACGACGGTAAAGTGAAAGTACGACGCACACCCGACTCGTCGTACTCAACGGTGGTAGGGAAATCACCAGGCTGCTCCGCCATCTCCGGATCAAATTCCTACAAAACAAGTACAAAACGCACACGTCAGGGAAATTTTTTTGAAAAAATTACCTTACGCACCCTCAAAAGAAGCAAGCATACCTCAATCGGCCCACAAGCAAGCCGAGACTCAGCAAACTGGCCATAGTCTTCCCCAGGACAGAGAAGACTCACCGACTCTCCTTCCCCGCAGGCGCCACCCGATCCCGGCGAAAACCCTCGGCTCAAACAGACCCTCGGCGGATCTCAGCACCACCGAGCCGCCACCCCGCTCGAAAGACCAAACGCCTCTCAAGGTACCAAACCGCCCATACTGGCGTCGCCAGTCTGGCGCTGGTCTCTCGTGACCGCAAACCTACGATGCCCTCGGGAATGTCCTCAGACTGCCCCACTGAACGGCACGAACTTCAAACAAAAACAAAGACAAACACTCATAAATACAAATACAATACAACCATTTTAAGTACACTCTATCTAAAATGGTTCAAGCACAAACCTCATCAAACAGCATCCGGTTCAGACGATCCCGAACCTCGTCATACGACTGATTAAGCGCAAAGACGTTGCGTACGCATTCTGGCACGCATCACGGTACTCCCTCACGATCGTCAGAGCATGTGGCGGCAGTAGAAAAGGAAAATGGCTAAGAATCCACGACTGCACACACAAGAAACAAAAACACGTTACAAAGACAAAGACAACAAAAACAAACAGCAGTGCACCCAAAACAAAAACAGAATTAACACGTACCTCCATCAAGAATCCAGCGAGACTAAGGGCGGCCTCGACCCTCGATCCATGACCGCGGTCTCACGGCATCCATGCGTAAACGAATGCACAAACCCAGAGGCGGCTACCTACCAAACGTCCCAATTGCATTCCAATCCAGGAGATGCATAAGGACCGACGCCGACGCCTTCGCCACCCTTATCGCCGAAATACACGGCGACAAACCACCACGACCACATACGAGCATTACGCCGTCACTCCACTCCGAGGGGCCATACTCGATCTTCCCTCAAAGTACTCCAAGATGTAGCTCGTCTTGAAAGTATAAGGTGGTGCACCTCACAAATCACCTTCCAAACCACCGCTAATCGCGGCGATACAACCTCGCCCACAACGGACGGCGCAAACTCGGCTCATGTCACGGTCTCCAAACGGCGACCGTTATGACCGCATACTCAGACAAGGTAATGCCGGCCTCAAACCGCATATGGAACGCCATCGTGGTGTCCCAAGACTGCCTAGGAAGGCCCCGATCAACATCGGGTTCGCCGCCCGCTTCTTCCCTGCAATCTCCTCCAATGGCCGAATTAACGGGCCAAAAGCACTACGCAGCACCCAAGCTTGCGCTCTCGGCGCAAGCTTCTCCTCAAAAGCACACATCACGGACGAGGCGCCCGAGAAGGTCCTCAACGGACCTTTCTGCCAACCCATCGCCGCCGATAGAAAGCGTGTCTCCTGAGCAAGTAGAAGGTTATGGCCATCCCAGCCTGGCAAATGCCCTGCTCAAGACGTGATTTTCGCGGCCTAGAGCTACTCGCTCTAGGCGCAGCCTCCTCAGCCTCCTCCTCGACATCCATCTCAGCCTCCAGCTCATCCACAAGCTCTTGAGCAAGCTCATCCTCAGGATCAGGCACAGGGACATTCCTCCCACGACCTCTACCTCGTGACTGACCACGTCTCGTACGCAGGTCGCGAGGTTCAGCATCCCTCTCACTACGCGTACGCCTCAAACCACTCGAGCTAGAGGCTCCCTCGGTCCTCGAGCTAGTACTCCTACGAGATTTTGATCTCGTAACACGACTAGAATCCTCTCCTGCAACCAAACACAACCAATACACAGCTGTAATACATGCAAGCATACAACTTGGCATACACATACACAAATACACACAAATAATACGCACATGATACATGTACATCCCTTCACACATTGCACTATACGCCCTACAGAGCATTTTTAGGCCTAATTCACAATTAAGCCGAAAACTGTTCTCTACACCTCAAAATTACAACTTTATGGTTTCTATACGCCATAATAGTCCCCAACAACAACCCATTACAAGCAATTGCATTTTGGTCTCTCCGATCAAAAACCCCCAATTCGCCCTAATTACTCCGTATAACTACGACTTAAGACGGCGATTTGAAAGCCTTAACTCGGCATTTTCGCAAAACTAACGCTATAGGCATGCTATACACGCTATGGGCATCCTACACCGAAGTTTAATTGAAATTCCGGGTCGGAAAATCCGGGTTCGTTTTCGGGCCCGAAACATAATTTGGGCGTTTTTCACACAAAGACGGTCTAAATCACAATCAATTCACACATACACGTTCGCATGGCATAATGCAACACAATGACGTCAATTTCAAGCATTCAAACGGCAAATTTCAAGCAAAACTCGGGTTTTCATTCAAAACCCGTCTTTTCAACATTTCAAGGCAAAACAAGCTAATTACAACGACAAATAACGTAAAAGCAAGTTAAAATGGAGCATTACCTGGTTCCATAGCAAGGCAACGCAACGAAAATGAGCAAAAACGGTTGAGAAATCGAAAAATGACGTTTTTATGAGATGAAAATCGAAAATGAGTGAATGAGCATCACTCACGGTTTGCTCGAGCTTTATATAGCCCCTACAGCCAACAGGGGAAACCGCATAAGCTTATGCGGTTTGTCCCCTGAACCGCATAAGCTTATGCGGTTCCTGCCTTTGGCTTTTTCCGGTTTTTTCTCGTTTTACGCCTACTTTTGAATTCCCAATTCACCTTAGCTCTAATGCGATTCCAAGTACGTCCCGTGCTTGGGTTAAGGCGTCACCTACAGTCCGCCATACGCGTATATTAAGCGTTTAATGTACGGCATGTATGTATACGAACGCTCTTCACGAGCATTACATCGTTTTCCCCCTCAACGGAAGGCAATCATATGCAATTACGACTACATAGACACTCCTCGGCGAGCCCAAGCACAAGCACTCTACCAATATACACCTAACTCCAAGCATTTCACTCTACATAGACGCTCCTCGGCGAGTTCAAGCACAAGCATTACACGGACGCTCTTTCACGAGACCTGCACCTACACCTACATAAGCACCCCTACTCAATTATACACCTCACACATACCCAAACATCTTACAAGCACCTGCACCCCTGCACTTCAAATTTCTTATACACACGCAATACGAAGACATTACAAGCACCAGCACCAGGCATCCGACGATACCAAGCATATACAAAGGCAACGACAGTACAACAAGCACGGCGAAGACACTCAGCAGGCTGGCAGGCCCTTATAGCATGCACGGACCGCCAAGTCCTTAAAATGCGCACGCCCCTCCCCGTTTAGCTTGGCTCAAGTCCTCGTCTCACCCATGGACACATGCTTCGCTCACCGATCAGACGAGACTGTAATGGTCCGGATATGGTCGTGGAGTTTGACTAGCGCTCTAGTCCGAGCTCAGTCAAACTGAGGGCTCTGTGGATACCCATATCCGTACCCTCCCAAACAAAACCCAGTGATGTATCACGGACTTTTATTACGCATGCTTTAACGTTGACTTAAACGGTTCTAACTAATGTCGAATTCATTTTGAGTCCTTTTAAATGTTAAAATGTTTTAGGTCGCTGTACATCGCTTTGAATAACGTTCATTTTGTCCATTTGGAGTCTAGCTAGGTCCT
This sequence comes from Dianthus caryophyllus, assembly GCA_023091065.1. Classification (NCBI taxonomy): domain Eukaryota; kingdom Viridiplantae; phylum Streptophyta; class Magnoliopsida; order Caryophyllales; family Caryophyllaceae; genus Dianthus; species Dianthus caryophyllus. The sequence continues at coordinate 9,795,147 of CM041530.1, forward strand.
TGTCCTGCTTCATTTGGCATGAGCTTCGCATTTGCACTACAATTAGCCCTTTTACATTAACAAGGTCTAATTCAAAGATTCCTAAATTCCTAAATTTAGGCCCGGTAGCTAAAACCGCTATTTAGCCCCCTCTTACACAAAATACGGCTTCACGTCTTACCTTATTTCACAAAAACTATGCAAACACACCCTTTTCATTTTTCCGGGTCTCGGGCCCGAAACCAAGCCCAAACCCAGCCTTTGGCCCGCACTCCAAAGCCCTAAGCATCACAAAATATCTCAGAAATATCCTAGGGTTTTCTTGAGCTTCACGTTTGAGATTATCTCGAAATCTTTCAAAGATATAATTCAACCGAAACTAGGAAACTACACAAAAACCACACCCTCAAACCGCATAAGCTTATGCGGTTTGGGGAGGCAACAGCATAAGCCTATGCGGTTTGCCCTGGCAACCGCATATGGCTATGCGGTTCCTAGGCCTGTTTTTATCCCCGGATTTCCTAATTTCTCCGAGGTTTTTAGTATATATACACCCATATACCCTCGACCACATTTCACAACCAGAAATACACAATTTCTCTTCAGAATACATCTTTCACACATAATTTCTTGTACCCTTCCACAATACATTCACAAAAGCCTCAAGCACTCAAATCCTTGAGTTCAACACACCATCCCGTGTTAAATTCATCCTCCTTTTAAGTTCAAGAAGCGAAGCTCTGCCCAGATCTGAAGCGTCAGGACAAGGTAGGTACCGATCCACTTGGATCAAAGCTTTTTCTTATTTTCTATGGACTAAAAAAGGGGTCTACACTTTAGCGCCGGTTTGTGGCACCCAGCCGCTTGCACTCAAGTGTTCTATTTACTTGGTACACACCATATCCGATGACACGCCAAAGTCGCATAAGCAACCGACCTTATAAAATAAACCAATGGACAATTGAACTTTATTTTATTTGCATGCATCTTGCACCTTCTTCTTTTGCATTAAAATCAACTTAAACAATGAATTCGACCTTTAACTGAACCGTATTCGTTAACAAGTTTAACATGCTAAACCGAGGGTTTTAATCAATCTTTTACATCCAGATCTGCATTCTTTTACAAACTTATCGCACTTGTAATGCGTAGCGATAACATTAGCTCAAATATCATCTTACATGGATTGTTCTAGGTCAGTAGAGGCTATTTTTACATAGGCTTTTCTAAAAGGTTTTCATAAATCATTATTTGAATTAACTCTTTTTCTAAAGTACCCTCACCCCGAATCCAATCTGGTTTCACAACCTTAGATCTAGGGGTGTCGGCATGCTCCAAAATCTAGGACATGTTTTTAACTTAGAACATGGTAGCAGGTTCCTAATTTCCGCGATAATTAGGTGGCGACTCCATAACAGTTCTTAAAGGTTTTTCCAACTTAATCTTTTTTAACTTTAAAATCCGCCCTTAAGCAAGACGCCGAGTTGGGTCCCTCGACGCGGTTCCCGGGTTCCACACCCGTGTCATATACGTACAAATGCGAGGCTATAGTACCCTCACTATAGCCGTCTTTCAAAATGCATCATCCAAAATCATTTGACAACATTGCATTTACATTTTCAAAAAAAATGAACGAATAGTTCTTTTTGAAACTTTTGAAATAACATTATTCAAAAACCTTCCGCATAAACCGGCTGACCTATAATCATTTCGGTTTAGCACGACAACACAGTCTTTCAAAACGCCCGCGAATAATCACTACATTCGCAAGGCCTTGCAAAAACGTAAACGGATTACGCGACTCACGGTCACTGTAATTCATTTATAGCAAAACATTTTCACATTCCGCGACTTTGAGTGTACTCTTTGTTCAAATAAAGAAAGAAAATCACAATAACACAAATACATTACAAAATCAGTTTTTAAGCGCTAAAAATGAAGAGTTGTTGTTGTTGCATGTGTTGAGCACTTGTTTATGTTGCGATGTTGTGTAGAGGAGATCGATGTGATGTTTTCGATCCTTATTTGATTGGGAAAGTTGGGTTACATGTTGGTTTGGATGAATACTTAAGTAGTACTAGTGGTTTCTAGTGGCTTTAGCTCCACGATTCCATAACCATTTGTCCACCTTCTTATCCTTTACCTCGCTTTAGCCTACACACCTCATTCCTATGTAAGCCTTCATGTTTGGTTCGTTTTTGTGACATTATTGTGTACGGGAATGCGAGAGTTGATGCACATTAGATTGCGGGCGTGCTTCCACGAGTTGAGTAGGTGAGTGTCACTACAATATATCACCTTGTTCATCATTTATGTTGAGTGGAAACCGCGAGGAGTCCGTGATTTGATTCCTAGAGAGCCGGAAGCTTAAGCCATTCCATCCATCTTTTTTTGTCATGTAATTCTCAGCCGTTAGCTAGCTATTTCCTTATGTCCCATGCTGTTTCGGGAACGATTGCCATTTGTTAAGCTAGTAGTCGGTTAGTGTTGTTTTGGGAAGTTTCTTTGTCTCGCTTTGTCCTCTTTTGTTTATGGTTGTGCTTGGTTGCTTGAGGACAAGCAACGGTTCGGTTTGGGGGAGTTTGATGTGTCGTGTTTGTATCTACTTTTAGCCCCCGGTTCACTAGCGATTCTATGCGATTTTCGTGCTTCTATTTGCATTACGCTTCCTATTTTCCTCTGTGTGGTTCTACTGCATTTCTATGTCTATTTTGTAGGGAAACACGCTTATTTGGAGGATGGATGCTAGACGGGTCGAAGCCAAGGGCCCTCGTGATCGCTACGTGACGTTTCGTGATGATTTGCACGAGTTTCGGTTGAGTACGAGCCTTACAATGTTGTTTTAAGTGGTCCCGAGACTTGGGGACGGAAAACGAAGCTTACATAATCACTTTAGATCTCGTCCCTACCTCTAGAGACGACCCATGCCCCGTCCCTACGCCTTGGGACGACAAAATATCAAATATAAGCTAAGGCGTGAAGTTGGAATGCAAGGGAAATAAAGAGGAATGAGCTGAAGCCAACGGGTTGCCTGTCCCGAGGTCCAGGGACACTGTCCCAACCGGGATGGCCGTCCCGACCTCTAGGGACGGCCCCAAACTCTTCGTGTTCCTAATTTGCTCTACTATAATGCTTGTGCATTGGTTATATTCGAAGGATATGCTTTTTACACTAGTTTTTGCTCTCTTTTTCATACAATACTCTACAAACCCTAGTTCCTAATTTTATCACTTTGTACTTCAAATTCCCGGGACAAATTTCAAACTTTGATCATCTATTTGCTTTTATTATTGGTACTCTTCTCTTTCTCTATGATTATGTGTTTGTTTGGTATTGTTTTCATCTTCATTCCAATTGCAATTTCATTTCCTTTGTTGTCAATCATGTATTCATCTATTTCCTTTGCTTTGGTTATAGTTTTTATCATTGTGAGTAGTTTTATTATCTAGGGAGAAAGGTGATCATGGGTGTTGGTTTTGGTTGTGTTTGGTGATCCTTTGGGTTAGGGTTTTACATGTGTTTTTTGTGGTTTTGTTTGATTGTGTTTGTTAACCCCTTGGCCAAGGTTTAGCGAGCTTTTAGCGCCCTTAAACTTAAGAACGAAAGCCTAGTTTAAGGTAGGGCACAAGACCATCCATTAGGACCCTCGATAGTAAGTAGCGAGAGCCTATTATCGAGACCTAGAGGACACTTAGGACCGAGAGGCCGAGCTTTATCCTTAGCACATGTGATTCCCGACTCATCCCGATTACCATTCCTAAACCTAGCTATACCTATGCTAAACCCGACTTCCTAGACCTTTCTCTTATTGCTTAAACCCTTACCTTGCTCTAGCTTTATCTATCAACCAAAATACTCGAACCGAAACTAGAATCACTCCATAAGTAACAACCAAATTCGACCATCTCCCTGTGGATACGATCCCGACTTACCCTAGCTACCCTAGTGTTTAGTCCGGTTTATTTTTGATTAGGTGAGTGCGACTTAAGCCTATCAAGCGTCGGTACAGTTCTCCCTCTACCAGGATAAACCAGGGGGCCAGCCATTTCAGCTTGGCGGCCTCAATTTTGTCTTCCGGGATTTCCCCCTCCAATTTGTACTTGAGGATTGGCTGCATCCAACCGTTGTCTTCCAAAATTGCATTCACGGTCAGTTTGCCTTTGTGCCGGCGAAAATCTACTGTCACAATTTTTGATTTGTTGTCGGCTGTTGCGTTGGCCAGCTTGGCCAACGCGTATGCCTTGTTGTTCTTGGATCGCGGAACATGTCGGACTTTGAAAGCTCTCAGTACTGATGTTAAACCCTTAGCGTTTTTTAAATATTGTGTCATACCCTTTTCACGGGCCTCGTATTCTCCCCTCAGCTGACTCGCCACGAGCTATGAATCTGTTTTCAACTCTATCTCCTCTGCACCCATTGCCTTGGCTAGCTCCAATCCCGCCAGGACGGCCTTATACTCGACCTCATTATTTGTGGTCGCGAATGAAAACTTCAAGGCGTGTTCAAATTTGTGCCCCTCTTGGCTGATAATGACGACCTATGCTCCCGAGCCATGGATGGTTGCGTACCCGTCGGTATAAACTTGCCATACTCCCTTCGGCACATGCCCCCTGGCCGGATGTGTACACTCAGCGAAGAAATATGCCAAGGCCTGTGCCTTGATTGATGTTCTTCCGGTGTATGTAATACGAAAACCGGATAGCTCTATTGCCCACTTGAGGAGTCTCCCTGACTTTTCAAGTTTTTCCTGTGCTTCTCAAGCGGCTGGTCAGTACGAACCTTGATGAGGCTAAAGTCGTGTCACCTAATCAAAATAACCTAAAAGCAACTAACTAGGTAGCTAGCGGCAGTAGGGTCGAGATCCACAGAGAGAAGGAGTAGTCAAGGGATGCTTAGTTAAACTAGGTCGGTCTCGAGTTAACTAAAGGTCGGTGTTTTGAAGGTCTAAACTAAGAACAATGAGTGAAAAGGTATAAAAAGGTGTATAAGAGAGGGAGATTAGGGCATCGGGGTCATGTGACATCGATTCAGGAACGATACTCAGAAGGAAATACAACCAATTGAAGTCATGCAAGTGATTAGGTTTTAGAAAACGCTCTCTCGAGTCAATTTCAACCTTAAGCAAATTTAGCGGGTTCTCGCTACGTACTAAATTCAACTTATCGATTACACGTGAGTCTAGTTTCAATTCGGCTTTCGATCTTAAACTGAAACAACCTAAATTCAATTCAACAAAGGCATCCCTAAATTCAATTGATTATAAAACGCGTAGGAAGAAATCAACTTGCACAAATTCAATCGATAAAAGCAATTAAAACATGTTCTGAATCAAAATCACAATCACCTTAAACCCTAATTGAAGGATTAGCTAGACATGGAAAGGGGAAGAACAAAACAATTGCAATAACAAGACATAATGAAATAAATAAGAACGATTGAAATTAAACCTGGAGTAATTCAAGAATTACAATGGAAAGATCGAATCTTGCAAGAGTAATTAAATCTAAACTAAGGTTTTTAGAGTTTAAAAGAGAGGAAAAGTAGTTTCTAATCTAAAGCAGTAGAAAAAAAAACAAAACATGAAGATAAAACCCTAACTTGACTTATATTTATAGGCCTTCGAAAAACTCATGAAACAGGGGACAGAACCTATCGGTTCGGGGCCAAACCGATCGGTTCTGGGGGCAAACCGATCGGTTCTGGGGCCAAAACGATCAGTTCTAAGCATTGGCAGCAACTACAGCAAGTTTAGCCTTCGTTTCACGTAACCAGAACCTATAGGTTTGCTCTGAACCTATAGGTTTGACGTCCCAAATTGTCGTATTGACTCCGAATCGACTCTCGGGCTTCGTCTTGACTTCACGATACTCGATAACGCTCTCTCGACCTCAGGTTTTAGCTCAGGACCACCAAAACCTGCAAATTACACACAAGGAACGACAGTATCGCAATATAAAGCAAATAGCTACTAAAACAATAATGAAATCGAGCAAATGCGAGCTAAATGCAACTGTATCGGGGGCATAAATGCTATATAAATGACATGTATCAAACCTCTACCGGGTGTGCATCAAAGAATGGTCATAGCTTCCTGGTGGCTAAGATCACGGCGTAGGCTGCTTTCTCAATGATAGGGTAGTTTCATACTGACGGCCCCAATGCATGGCTGATGAAGTAGATTGGTGGCTGTTGTTTCTCATCCTCCCGTAGGATGACGGCAGATACTGCCCCCATGGTCACGACGATATATAGGATGAGCGTTTCACCCATGACAGGTCTCGCTAACGTGGGCAGTGTGGTGAGGTCGTTCTTGAGTTGTTCAAAACCTTTGCCCTGCTCTCGTCCCCATTCAAATTTTGTGTTCCCTTTCACCACTTGGAAGAAAAGGGTTGATTTGTCTGCTGACCGGGAAATGAATCTGGAGAGTGCTGCCATTCTTCCCGTCGGGATTTGGATGTCTTTGATTGTCTTCGGTGCCGGTAGGTCGAGGATGGCCTTAACCTTTTCAGGGTTGACATCAATACCCCTGGAGCTTACAAGGTAGCCCAGGAATTTTCCCGATCGGACCCCGAATGTGCATCTCTTGGGATTAAGCTTCACCCGGTACTCTCTAAGTGAGTTGAACGTTTCCTTCAGGTCCTCAAGCTGTTGTTCATCTGTTTTTCTTTTTACAATGGCGTCATCAACATACACCTACATGTTTCTCCCCTTTTGATTTGCGAATACTGCATTAGCCAACCGCTGGTATGTGGCTCCGGCGTTCTTTAGGCCAAACGGTATCATCTTGTACATGTAGACTCTGTGTCCCGTGATGAAGGCACACCGAGGTCTATCCTCATCTAATAAGTATACTTGGTGGTACCCCGAGAAGGCGTCCAAGAAACTCAGCGTAGAATGGCCGCTGGTTGAGTCAACCAGCTGGTCGATTCTCCAGAGCGGGTAGCAGTCCTTAGGAAAAGCTTTGTTCAAGTTTGTGAAATTCACGCACATCCTCCATGCCCTCGAGGGTTTTTTGACCATGATGACATTGGCCAGCCACTCAGGATAATTATAGATTTTGATAAAGCTTGCTTCCAGCAATTTGTTGATTTCTTCCAGGATGGCCGCATCCTTCTCGACACTCATGGGCCGTAGCCTCTGCTTAATCGGCTTGAAGTTGGGGTTCACATTTAGCCGGTGCTCAATCACCTTTGGGCTGATCCCCGACATCTCAGCAGCCAAGTATGCGAATACATCCATGTTCTCTCTAAGGATGCTAATTGGACTTTCTTGGAAGCCAGGGTCGAGCCATGACCCCACGATTATAGTTCGTCCTAGGGACAGTTCAATTTCCTTGGTTTCACCCTCAGGGCCTGGTGTGACTCCCAGTCCTCTTTTTTCATCCTCTTCTTCTAGTGTAGGTGTTCTTACTTCAGACACTGTTTTCTTGTCTGCCCCCGGACTGACATTGAGTTGCATGATCTCCCGGCGCTCTGATCTCCGTAGAGCTTTCCCGCGGTCCAGTTATCTGTGATGTAAGTCATTGTCAAGGCCCTCACCGACGCCACAACTTGAATTTCGTCCTGGGTGACGCGGCCGATTACAGCATTATATGCTGACGGTGCGTCCATAACGACAAAGTTTGCCTCAAACCCTCTGGCCGTAGAGGCTTCACCCACCGTGACCGGTAATGTTATCATTCCCACGGGTCTGATGCCGTTTCCAGCGAACCCGTATAATGACCCTATGTAAGGCGTCAACTGCTCTTTTTTCAGTCCTAGCTACTCGAATACCTATCGGTACAGGAGGATGGTGCAGGCGCCGGTGTCAATCATACACCGTTGAACCAGATGGTTGTTGATGTCAACTGCTACAACCAGGGGTCGGTGTGTCGGTAAGTGACCCGTTGGTAGTCCTCGGCGCTGATTAGGGGTGTTCATTAACGGTTTGGTGCCGAATCAGATTAATTTTACGGTCAGATATACGGTTCGGTTGGGGAAAAATCTGAACCTAAACCGAACCATTAAGAACGGTTACTTTACGGTTTGGTTCACGTTTTTAACGGTTCAGTTATGCGGTTCACCGCGAACCATTTACTCTGTCAATTTTTATTTTTTTTGCTGTTAAGTTAATTATCGATTACGACGCACTTTAACAACATACTATCGGTCCAAAATAAAAACGACAAATTACAAATACCTTATCTAATGTACCATTATCCACTAAATTATAGTAAATATAAAATTTATCAAAGTTATAACTCAAAGATGCGTATTGAACTATAACAAAGTAATAAACATGTCAAAAGTGAAGCGAGAGTGGTGCATATGAGATTTTATTTTACGAGATGATGCTTTTGAGTGTTAGAAAAATAAGGTAGAATACTAAATTGATATTTGATGTTTGATAAAAGTTGTAAAGTTAAACTTTATGCTTTAGTTTATATATATAAGTATAATTTATTTATATTTTTGCTCTTAACATCGGTTTGGTTAACTGTTAACTCAAAATGCCGAACCTAAACCGAACCGTTAACCGTTAATTTTAACGGTTCGGTGCACTGAACCATTATTTCTTAACAGTTCGGTTCACCGAACCTATAAAACGTGCGGTTCTCGGTTTTTTCGGTTCGGTTTATCGGTTCGATTGTTTTTGCACACCCCCAGCGCTGATTGATAGGGTCGGGATGGGTTTTGGTGCACTGGTTCCTGTTGAGTAGATGTATTGCCGGGTCTCGGCGCGTCTTTCAGCTTTACGTTTCCTGCCGGACATGGCTGACTCCTCTATCCCGGCGATCATATGAATCTCCCCTATTCGTTGCTTATTCTTACGGTTGTCATGGTGATCTCCTCTGTTTCCTTTGTCCCCGTCATCTCTATCCCGCTTATCCTTAACAAAACGTCGCAAGCAACCCTGCTGTATCAATCGTTCTATCTCATTCTTTAATAATAGGCACGCCTTAGTGGTGTGTGCTATTACCTTGTGATACTTGCAGAATTTTGACTCGTCTCTCCCGGGGTTGATGAACCTTGGGTACGCGTACTTGACGTGGTTTTTCGTCATCTCAAATATTTCGGCCAACGGTCTTAGTAAAGGTGATAATGCATGGGTCTGAATCTGCTATCCAGCCTTCGCTCGTCTCTTCTTCTATCATTGTTGTTGCTCTTCCGGGGCGGTCACCCCCATTTATCCAGCTCCCGGGTTTCTGATCAGGAGGCTCTTCAGCTCTCCTTCCTTTAACCCCACAGTTAGGGCGTGAATGCCTATCTTGGGTTCCATGACCCGGATCTACTGTGACTCTTGGTCAAATCTTCTCATGTAGTCTTTCAGTCCCTCTTCTCTCCCTTTCACAATGTTAAGCAGCTCGATGGCTACTGATAGGATTGGTCGCACTCTCCTAATCAAAAAAAGACCGGACAAACTCTAATGGGTAGCAAGGGTAAGTCGGGGTCGAATCCACAGGGAGATGGTCGCTTAAGTTGGTTATTTTGTGTGATTCTAGCCTCGGCTCGAGTGTAGGTTGAGTTACTAAAACTAGAGCGAGGAAATAAGGGGTTTAAACGATTAGGAAAAGGTCTAGGGAATCGGGTTAGGCAATGGGTAAGTCAAGGTCAAGGATGATGATCGGAATGAGTAGGTATCGCACATGCTAAGGATAACGCTCGGCCTCTCGGTCTTAAGCTCCTCTAGGTCTCGAATGCGGGCTCTCGCAACTTACAAACGAGGGTCCTAATGTTTAGTCTCGCGCCTACCCTAGAACTAGGCTTTCGTTTCTTAAGTTCAAGGGTGCTAGATACTCGCTAAAACGTGATCAAGGTATCAACGAGAGCAATCAAGCAAGACATAAACAAATCAAGCACAAAACCTACTCAAAAAGATCATCAAATACAACCAAAACCAAAACCTATGCTTCACCCTTCTCCCTAGATGAAAAGACTACTCACACATAACGAAATTAACAACAAAAGCAAAATAGAAAGATGAAAACATGATCAACGATGATAAATAATGAAATGATAATCAAATAAGAGAAGTTGAATACAAAACCTAATCAGAAATTGCAATAGAAAATGAAATAACAAAGGCAACACTACCGAAATTGGATGATCAAACAACGTTTCCGAGTAGATAATTCAAAGTACAAGAAGGAAAAATGATCCAACCCTAAATTTTGGAGAGAAACTAGTTTAAAGTGTCTTAAAAATGCTCAGAAAAAATTAGACGAAAAAAAATATGTAGAAGGCCTTCAAATTGACGAAGTATATAAAGCACACGAGGAGTCACAAGTCGTCTCTGGCCTCCGGGATGAGTGTCCCGTCCGGGACCACCCTAGCCCGACCGGGATGGACCTGTGCCGTAGTGTTCAGGCTACATGCTCTTTGTTCCTCTTTTCTTCCTTAGTTTTTCTTTGCTTTGTTTTACTTCTTTGTCGTCCCAAGGCTAAGGGACGAGGCTCATGAGTAGGGACGAGTCTTAGGATGAATATGTGAACTTCAAATCCCGTCCCAAGGTCCCGGGACACCTTCATTTAACAAAACGAGGCTCGTACGCAAGCGAAACGCAACGAAACCAACTCGAATCACCTCCAAACTTCACGAAACTTTACGAAACTTCACGAAACCTCTCGAATAGCATCCTAACCTCCAAATATGCGTGTGTACCTGCACAATGGACACAAAAACGCAGCAGAGCCAAAACGGAGAGAAATAGGAGCCGAAATGCATATAAAAGCACGGGAAACGCGAAGTAAAGCTCGTGAACAGGGGGCTATATATATGTAAATATATGAGACATCAAACTCCCCCAAACCGAACCTTGCTTGTCCTCAAGCAACCAAGCATGACAGAAAATAGAGGACAAAGCGAGCAAAAGAAGAACTTCCCCAACAATCACCTTACCGCAAGTAGCATGAGCAAATGGCAATCAATCCCGAATCAACATGGGACGTATGGATATAGCAAGCTAACGGATGAGAATTACAAGACGGCGCAGAATGAATAGCATGGCTTAGACTTAGGCTCTCTAGCAATCAAATCACGGATCTCTCGCGGTTTCTACTCTAGCACAAATGATGAACAAGGTGATAAATGTGATGACACTCACCTACTCGACTAGTGGAAGCACGCCCGCAATCTAATGTGGACCAAATCTCGTATTCCCGTACACAAATAATGTCACAAAACGATACAACATGAGGACTTACATAGGAAATGAGGTGTGTATAGGCCAAAGAGAAGGTAAGGGTGAAATGGTGGACAAATAATTATGGAAACGTGGAGCTAAGCCACTAGAAACCACTCGTACTATTCAAGTGCTCATCCAACCAAAACGTAACCCAACTCTCATGAAAAATGGACCGAAAGCAGCATATCGGTCTCCTTTACACATCAACGCAACATAACAAATGATCACAAGTGCTCACTCATCAGCAACAACAACTTCCATATTTTTGTGCACACATTTCTTTCTTTTGTATTTTTTTGTGTTGTGTTTGAATTTTTCTGATTTTTGGGTTTCTTCTTTTCTTGAGCAAAGAGCACACTCTCAAAGTTGCGGAAATACCTCATAAAAGGTCGGGGAAACAGCAATCCCGACTCATATTCACCAACACTCTCAAAGCAAACGACGTCAGCAAGTCGTAGCATGGCCAAAACCCAAAGAACGAGCACAAGAGTAAGCAAAGCGGTAACTAGCAAGGCTAGGGGAGGCTATTTGGCATGTAGCTAGCAAACTCATGTTTATAAGGGTATTAGGATCATAAATGAGAGGGTAAAAGCAATGTAAGAACAAGGTGAATAATAAGGAAATCGACTAAAGCCTCATATGCAAAACAAGTGACAAAATCGTGGGAAACACGGGATAGGGGCCACACTTATGCGTGTTAATATAACGCACCCCACGAGGAGAACTACTCACAATCAAAGCACGGGGACCGGGATAGATGAACCGGCCTCTGGAGGCTAAAAACCTCACAATAAAGTAGCTAAAGTCCATGAAATGATAAAGCCAAAACGTAAAAGCACGCCATCATCTGCAAGCACCTCTAAACATCCCCGTAGCGCTAATCCAACAATATAAAACATGCCAAAGCTCAAAGCACACAAGGGAAGGGATGTCGGGAAAGAATCAAGGTAAAAACAAGCTCGCAACAACGGAACGGGATACGTATTTTTGGTATTTTTGTGAAATTTTCTGATTTTTTTGTATTTTTCTGAAATTTTCAGATTTTTTTGAATTTTTGAGTTTTTTGGAAAATGAAAAACAAAAAGGAGAATGCAAAAATAAAGCAAACGGAAAGCAAAGCGTTCCTCCCCCCAAACCAAACGACACAGTGTCCCCAATGTGTCCTACAGCACATCAACCAGGGACCTTAAAATAAGGGAGAAAAATGATAAAAAGTCTTAAAAGAAACAAAGTACATACATGATATATACAATGAAAAACGTCCCCCCAAACCAGCTTAAAACGGGGGGGTTAGCAGCAGGTACTAGAAGTACCACCATCCATGGGTCTCGTCGTAGACGAACCCGCTACCGTCATCCTCATAGTCGTCTCCATCATCATCATCTACTTCATTCACACGGCCACTTTTAGCTCGGCCCTCATCTCCAGCTCGGCCATCAACACTCGCAACAGCATGCACGTCGTCTTTGATCACAGCTCTACCCGCGTCCGTCCTCCCTAAAGTACCTGCGATCATATCACAGCAAAGCACGGCCTCAAGAGGATCCCTCTCGAGGACTTGAGGTAAGCACTCGTCCACACAATCATCAATGACATCGACCGCAAAGACATGCTCCTGCAACATAGGGCGTTTTAAAGCATTAGAAAGGTTGAAAGTAACTTTATCACCTCCGATATCCAACGTCAATTTCCCGTTCTTGACGTCAATGATTGCACCAGCAGTGTGCAAGAAAGGCCGACCCAATATGATTGGAATTTGGGAGTCCTCGGCCATGTCAAGAACAATGAAATCGACGGGAATGAAAAACTAACCCACTTTGACAGGAACGTCCTCCAAAACACCTAGAGGGCGTTTGACAGAACGATCCGCCATCTGGAGCGTGATATTAGTTACTTTCAACTCGCCCATGTTGAGCTTCTCGCATACCGAATACGGCATGACACTCACACTTGCACCTAAATCACACAAAGCTTTATCAATAAAAGTAGTTCCGATAGTGCAAGGGATGGAGAAGCTACCCGGATCCTTTAGTTTAGGAGGAGACTGGTTTTGTAAGAGTGCACTGCATTCCGCAGTAAAAGCCACAGTCTCGACCTCACTGAAGGATCGTTTACTGGTGAGAACGTCTTTGAGAAATTTAGCGTAAGCAGGAACTTGAGTGACAAGTTCAATAAAAGGAACAGTTACCTTTAAGTCCTTGACGACTTCCATGAGTCAAGTTTGGATTTTACCACTCGACTCGGGAATGGTAGTTTGATTTGAATTGGAGGCTCCACTGGCTTGCTCTTCTCCTTGTTCTCCACGTGCACACCACCACCTTGAGCACCACCATGACCCACGTGTGACCCTCCTCCTTTGCTCTTCTCGGCCACACCTTCACCACCTTGGCCCACGGCTGCATCACCACCTTGCCTAGCTCCACTCGTGCTTGCTCCATTGCTCTTCGTACCTGCTCCTGCAAAACCATCACTAGAAGCATGCATATCATTAGGAGAAAGAGGAGGGTCTACCTCACTTACCACCGTAGGCATTGGTGGACCATCATAGCTCGTGCCACTTCGCACGGAAATAGCATTGATCGACTCATGTTGTTGAGGTTGTGATCCTTGCGAAGGAAGAGAGCCCGGCTTCCGTTGAGAACTAGAGGAAGCAAGTTGAGCCATTTGAGTTTCAAGCATTTTGATGGCGGCGTCCTTCGCTTGATCGCTCTTTTGCATTTGAGCCATCATAATTTCTTGCGTTTTTGGCCATTTGCATCATCATGGCCCTCATTTCGCTCATTATAGGATCACCACTCGACGACGGAGCGGCTTGCACGGGTGGCGGAGCATTTTGTGGTTGAAAATTGGGGCGATTGAAGCCCGGAGGGTTGTATGGTCGTGGGGGATTGTTGTAGGTGAAATTTTGTGGGCTGTTTTGGTAATGTGGTTGTTGTTGACTGAAATTTTGTTGTTGTGGAGGTGGATTCAAGACGTTGGCACTTTTGTAGCTCAAATTTGGGTGATTCTTGTACCCTTCATTATAGTAGTTAGAGTATGGATTGTTTTGTTGAGATTGAAAAGCATGAACTACCTCGGCATTCTAAGGAAGAATGACCGGAAACGCCGCATGAACCACAAGTCGGGTCATGGGAAGTGTGCATCGCCGCTACCGTTTGGCCACTAGCGTTTGAGGAACCCGCTTGCATTTGACTCATTATCATTGCGGTCATGGCATCCATCTTAGCATTAAGCATGGCCACCGCATCAACATCATTCTTACTACCGCTCCTAGGGACATTTCTCGAGCTCCCGTATTGCGCATTATGGATTGCCATGGCCTCAATCGTATCCATAGCCTCATCCACGTCTATATTATCAAACCGACCATTCGCCGCCGAGTCAAGCACTTGGCGTGACTCATTATAAAGACCGTTATAAAATTGCATCACGATAAACCACTTGTCCATGCCATGATGAGGGCATTGACGTTGAAGGTCTTTGTAGCGCTCCCACGCATCAAAGAGAGACTCGTCTCCCCTTTGGCGGAAGCTCGTAATTTGACTCCGTAGCATTGCGGTCTTCTCGGGCGGGAAGTACTTTTGGTAGAATGCTAAGACCAAGGAGTTCCAATCGGTGATGGCATGCGCAACACGATTCAATGAGTTGAGCCACAACTTTGCTGTGTCCCTTAGTGAGAATGGGAAGAGCATCTCCCGGATTTGATCTTAAGTCACACCCGTTTGTTTAATTGTAGAGCAATAATCACATAAATTTTGGATGTGCAAGTTAGGGTCCTCACCGGGACTCCCTCCAAATTGAGTACGCTCGATGAGGTTGATAAAAGCGGGCTTAACCTCAAAGTTGTTAGCGGCAATATTGGGCATAGCATTGCCCGTAGGAATTTGATCCGCGGTAGGCCTCGAGTGATCGGATAGCTTCACCATTTTCTTTGTTTCGGGTATGGGTTCAATGTGAGCTTCCTTTGGCGATGAAGTAGATGAAACACTAGCTTCCAAGTCCCTCAACAAGTTCTTGCGCCTTAAGAATGTACGCTCCGGTTCCGGGTCAAACTGAATTGCCAAACCTTTTTGAGACGTACGCGTTTCCCTGGGCATACAAAAACACTAGAGGCAACGATAAGTAACGGCCTCAAGGAATTGAGGTTCCTTGAGACAAAGAGTAACAATGAGAAAAGAACCAAATAACAACAAAAACAAAAGCCGTCTCCCCGGCAACGGCGCCAAAATTTGATAGGATTGGTCGCACTCTCCTAATCAAAAAAAGACCGGACAAACTTTAATGGGTAGCAAGGGTAAGTCGGGGTCGAATCCACAGGGAGATGGTCGCTTAAGTTGGTTATTTTGTGTGATTCTAGTCTCGGTTCGAGTGTAGGTTGAGTTACTAAAACTAGAGCGAGGAAATAAGGGGTTTAAACGATTAGGAAAAAGTCTAGGGAATCGGGTTAGGCAATGGGTAAGCCAAGGCCAAGGATGATGATCGGAATGAGTAGGTATCGCACATGCTAAGGATAACGCTCGGCCTCTCGGTCTTAAGCTCCTCTAGGTCTCGAATGCGGGCTCTCGCAACATACAAACGAGGGTCCTAATGTTTAGTCTCGCGCCTACCCTAGAACTAGGCTTTCGTTCTTAAGTTCAAGGGTGCTAGATACTCGCTAAAACGTGATCAAGGTATCAACGAGAGCAATCAAGCAAGACATAAACAAAGCAAGCACAAAACCTACTCAAAAAGATCATCAAATACAACCAAAACCAAAACCCATGCTTCACCCTTCTCCCTAGATGAAAAGACTACTCACACATAACGAAATTAACAACAAAAGCAAAATAGAAAGATGAAAACATGATCAACGATGATAAATAATGAAATGATAATCAAATAAGAGAAGTTGAATACAAAACCTAATCAGAAATTGCAATAGAAAATGAAATAACAAAGGCAACAATACCGAAATAGGATGATCAAACAACGTTTCCGAGTCGAGAATTCAAAGTACAAGAAGGAAAAATGATCCAACCCTAAATTTTGGAGAGAAACTAGTTTAAAGTGTCTTAAAAATGCTCAGAAAAAATTAGACGAAAAAAATATGTAGAAGGCCTTCAAATTGACGAAGTATATAAAGCACACGAGGAGTCACAAGTCGTCCCTGGCCTCCGGGATGAGTGTCCCGTCCGGGACCACCCTAGCCCGACCGGGATGGACCTGTCCCGTAGTGTTCAGGCTACATGCTCTTTGTTCCTCTTTTCTTCCTTAGTTTTTCTTTGCTTTGTTTTACTTCTTTGTCGTCCCAAGGCTAAGGGACGAGGCTCATGAGTAGGGACGAGTCTTAGGATGAATATGTGAACTTCAAATCCCGTCCCAAGGTCCCGGGACACCTTCATTTAACAAAACGAGGCTCGTACGCAAGCGAAACGCAACGAAACCAACTCGAATCACCTCCAAACTTCACGAAACTTTACGAAACTTCACGAAACCTCTCGAATAGCATCCTAACCTCCAAATATGCGTGTGTACCTGCAAAATGGACTCAAAAACGCAGCAGAGCCAAAACGGAGAGAAATAGGAGCCGAAATGCATATAAAATCACGGGAAACGCGAAGTAAAGCTCGTGAACAGGGGGCTATATATATGTAAATATATGAGACATCAGCTACCTTCTCCCTACGCCTGTTCCCGGCGTACTGCTGTTTGAACACTCGGCACATGTCATCGTAGCCACAGATTGAGTCGGTATGAAGGTTACAGAACCATGTCTGCGCAAGGCCCGTGAGGGTGGTGGGGAAAATCTTGCACCATACAAAGTCCGTGAAGTCGTACATCATCATATGACTCTCACAGACCGCTAGTTGCTAATCCGGGTTAGTCGTCCCGTCATACCTTAATTACCGTTGGCATCTTCATTTTTGGTGGTAGAGGGTACTCTAGCACCGAGGACGCTTGCGGTGATTTGACCATGACTCTCCCGCCCAAAGCGTTGCAGTGCATAGGCTCGTTTCTCCTGGGTATTTTCAGGTTAGACATTACTTGGACCGAGGGCTCGGAACGGAATGTGGAATATGTTTCCCCCAAGTCTTTCCACTCGTCCTCCTTATTGGATCCTGAGTTTTCACCCCGAAGAGCCTTTTCGGGGTGATATGCGATGCATTTTCTTTTTCTTCGTTTTCTTTCACTTCTTTTTCTTTTACCAGAGAGCCATTCTTCTTCCCTTTTCCGCGTGGTTCTTGTGGTGTCTCCCTCATCTTTAATTTGTAGGAAGGCGTTTAGCATTCTTCTTTCCTCTAGGGTCAGAGGGTTTTGTATCTTATTGTCGAAAGGAGTCCCCCCCGACTGCTTCTCCTAGGGAGGATGTCCCGGCAACGTTTTTTTGTTGGTCTTATTTGTCTGCCATTTTTTGTGTGCTTTTCTTGTCTTTTCCCCACAGACAGCGCCAATTGTTTCGGGTACAAAGTTAGGGCAACTAAGTACGCAAACTAAATTACAATGAATAAACTAACTATGAATCTTATCCCGCGAGGTTTCTTTCCTTCGTAGTCAAACCTTCCTCTCTTAAAGCCTGAAATACAAAGTCAAACCTAGCCCCGGGGGTTCCAGGGAGAAGCCCCTCTGATGCTTAAGTCAGATTCTGATTAAGATCAACTTAGAGAGAGATAGAGATAAACCTTTTTAGTGAGATGTTTTGGTATTATGTGTGAATAGTTGTAAATTAGGGTTTGTCTCTTATTTATAATGGTATGTGTTTTTGTCCTCATGCGCCTAGTGACCGTACAGTACGGCCTAAGCAGGCTAGCGTCCGTACATGTCAGCACAGCCATCTTCCCGGTCCCGGGTGGTTTAAGTGAGGTCCTTGGTGAAGGGTTGCCCCCGGCCTAATGTTCACTCGGCCCGGCCTTGTTCACCCGGGATGACTCACCCCTAACAAAATCAAACACCACAGCAAGCAATTGTTTCTCTGTAGTAGTTTAATTCTTCTACGCCTCATTCAAATTAATCGACGCATACTGAATCACATGAGAAAGTCGTCTAACTATTTGGCCAAATACCGCACCCAATGTGTAGTCACTCGGGTCACATATAATCTCGAAAGGGAGTGACCAATCCGGAGCCTGAATAATAGGAGTTGTGGCTAACCGCTCCTTCAAATCATCAAAGGCTTCCTTGCATCCATCATCAAACACAAAATCACTCTCGTTTTGCAGTAGCTTACACAATGGTGAAACTATCTTAGAGAAATCCTTAAGGAACATGCGATAAAAACCTGCATATCCAAGAAAAGAACGAATTTCGCGCACACTAGTAGGGTAAGGCAAAGACTGAATCGTATCTACCTTAGCTTTATCAACTTCAATACCGCGTGAAGAAACCACATACCTAAGATTATCCCTTGTTCTACCATGAAGTGGCATTTTTCAGTATTTAGAACAAGATTAGTGTCTACACAACGTTGTAGAATGAGGGATAGGTGGTGTAAACAAGCACCAAAAGAGTCATCGTGAACGGTGAAATCATCCATTAACATCTCAATATAATTCTCGACATATTAAGAAAATATGCTCACCATACAACGCTGAAAAGTTTCAGACACATTGTAGAGCCCAAAGGGCATATGCCTATAAGCAAACGTGCCAAAAGGACACGTAAATGTAGTCTTCTCCTGATCTTCAGGAGCAATGACCACTTGAAAGTAGCCCGAATAACCATCCAGAAAACAGTAAAAGGCCTTACCAGCTAACATTTCCAACATTTGATCAATGAATGGAAGAGGAAAATGATTCTTATGAGTCACGACATACAATCGGCGATATTCAATACATATCCTCCAACCGTTCTGGACTCGCGTAGCTAGTACCACTCCTTCTTGATTCTTCACACCAGTAATCCCCGACTTCTTTGGAACCTTTTGAGTCGGACTCACCAATTTACTGTCAGAAATTGGGTAGATCATTCCCAATTGCAGCAGCTTGATCACTTCTTTCTTCACCACCTCCATCATTGGTGGATTCAACCTTCTTTGGGGTTGTCTCACCGGCTTCGCACCCTCTTCTAGCAAGATGCGGTGCATACAAGTGGATGGACTAATACCTTTGATATCGGCAATCGTCCACCCTATAAATGTCTTGTGCTCAGATTACACCTTTACCAGCTTCTCCTCTACTTCCTCTGTGAGTTTGCTAGAGACTATGACCGACAACGTATCTCCCTCACCTAGTAACGCATACTTCAGATGCTCAGGCAGTGGCTTCAACTCCACAGCAAGTGCCTGCACAGTAGATGGTAACAACTTGTCTACAAGAAGGGTAAGTAGCGCCTTACCATAGGAGATAAGGCTCCTTTCATATATCTCAAGCTCTGACATAATATCCTGCACATTAGTAGGCAATACAATATCCATACCATCTTTATCAAGATTATTCTCAAACACAATTTACAATGCATCCGAACTACTCACATGAAACACATCTTCCACATGACTATCAATCACATCAACAAAGTTCACAACATGCACATCATGGGGATATTTCATAGAATCATAGATGTTAAACTTAACAACTTGACAGTCCGACTCCATAGTAAGAGAACCACTAGACACATCAATCTTAGTACTAACAGTTTTCAAGAAAGGTTGCCCTAACAAAATAGGGACAGCGTGCTTATCATGTCCCATTTCTAGCACATAAAAATCTGCAGGAGAAATCAAATTATCAACCATAACAAGAACATCCTCAACAACACCTTTAGGATAAGCATTCGAACGATCAGCTAATTGAATAACAACTCTAGCTTCAACCAAAGATCCTAACTTCGTAGACTTATACAGCGAATAAGGCAACACGTTAATAGAGGCACCTAAATCCAGCATAGCACATTCGATTTTAGTGTCACCTAAGGTATAAGGAAAAGTAAACATACCGGGGTCACCGCACTTGGGTGGCAACTTACGTTGGAACATCGCACTTACGTGCTCTCTAACCTTTGTTGTCTCTTGACCGTGCACAATTCTTTAAGGAACTTAGCATACCTAGGTACGCTCTTCAAAAGATCAAGCAAAGGAATGTTCATCTCGCACTTACGAAAGGTCTCGTAGATGTCTTTATCGTTCTCAATACGGCGAGTGGACTTAAGAGCTTCAGGAAATGGAACTTCCACCTTATAAATTGGTGGCGGCGCATCGGCTTTCACCTCCACGGAAGGTGAATCATTACTAGTCACAACAACTGTTTATTCCTCCACATGAAGAATTGCCTTCTTCGACTAGCAACCGGCTTCTCAGCTTCAACGAATTGCCTACCAATCCTCAACGATACCGCGCTCACATTGGATTTTTGGTTTTCCACAGTTTGACTCGGTAGAGATTTCGAGTCTCTAGCTTCTAAACGGCTAATAGCAGTAGCCATTTGACCCATTTGAGTCTCAAGATTGCGGATGCTATTTTTGTTCTCTTGTTGATTCTGAGTAACACTCATAGCAAGTGCAGGAATCATTTCCTCCGTGGACATAGATGAACTCGGAGGTGGCTGTGATGGAGCGGTGTTCTGAACCATCGGTTTAGGTACAAATGGGGGCCTAAGTGCTGCAAACTGATTACCTTGACCATACTATTTACTTCCTTGCTTCCACCTCATGTTAGGGTGATCTCTCCAACCTTGGTTATAGGTTTTAGAATACGGGTCCCATTAGCATTGAGAAGGCTCCTTGTAACCTGTATCGTTCACATCTTCAACCGGCCCCTCTTGCATTTGAGGACAATGTTCACTAGGGTAGGACTCAAAAGAGCAAATTCCACATGCCGTGACCGTCTTTCGTCATATCACCAAATCTTTCACCAACGAAGTCAAACTATCCACCTTATCCTCTAGCATACTATGGATCGACCGAGGAGTGTTCATCGGTCCAAAACCGGACCGGACCGGACCAGGACCGTTTTGGACCGGAACCGGAATATTGAAATTTTGGGGACCGGAGACCGGACCGTAAAAAACTATTCGGGTCCAAGGATCGGACAGGTTAAAACCGGTCCATAACCGGACCGGACCATATTTTCTTGAACGCATAAAATATGTAACACCCCGTGTTTTTGAAACACAATATTATAAAAGAATTTAATTCCTTAAATTAAATTCATCCTTTTTCCTTATAATAAAAATGCGTCTGAATTTTTTTCGCCAAATAATATTAAATTTCCTAAGTTCAAATATAAAAATTTTGAAAAATAAAGTATGTTGTATTATATTCAGAATTCAAAAAGAAACACCTTTCAAAATTTTATAAAAGTCAACACAAAACTTATGTCGTCTTTCAAATTTAAGTCGACGATTTCAAAACCTACAATTCCTAACACAACTAAACTAAAACCATTTTATATATACTTCGAATTTGAACTTTATTTTTACATATTTGGACTCGATAAATAAAATGACGGATCGACGACAAATTTTCGACGACAAATTTCGACGCGCAAAACGAGACCGAAATTGGCCAAGTGAGCCGAGCCACCTTAGGTGACTAAGTCACCATTTTCCTTCTTCTAAAGCTACATTACAACAATTAAACACCAAAATGATAATCATTTTGATTATTATTTATAAATAATATTATATTAATATAAAATTACTATTCCTTTTGATTTAACTAACACTTTCGCTAAAACCCGAAATAATGAACCACACTTATTCAAAACTGATAAACTTTTTGACGTCTGAGCATAATGATTTAATTCGATAACATTCAACGAAAAAAATATATATTTCGATCAAGTAAGATTTTTTTTCAAAGTTACGAGGACCTAATACCCAATTTTTATTTTGATTTCGTTTTGAGTTTTATTTTCATTTTTATTTTCAATCTTACTTCGAAACAATATTTTAAGGTCATATCTTTTGTTTTGAGACTTTTCGCGTGCACGTAAATCGAAAAATTGAAAAACGAAAATCGAGCCCTTAAATGATCAAGTAGGCCGATTCATTTGACCATTCTTGGTCCAAGTTTTCTTCTTCCACTTTGCTTTCTCTTACACACCTACATTTTGATCATTACTCTTAGTAGGCTTATTTACATTTAACATTATTTAACAAAACTAATTTACTTGTTGATTTTAATGTAACCCGTATGTATGTTTGAGGCCTAACTTTTGAGGTCCGAAAAGTGGTCATACGGACTCGGAATTTAACGAAACAAAAGCCTAAACCACCTAATTTTTCGAGACGGATTTAATGGTACAGTTTTCATAAATATCAGACAGACCGAACTAAATTCATTTTTCTGTTTTCTTTCAAAGGTCAAATTGCATTCCTCGAAAACATTCTATTCGTCTATTCTCGACGTTCCTCAACTTTTAAATATTTTATTCAATAGTAAATAAAATATTTTAGTCTTAGAATTTAAAGGTAGAGATATTTCAAAAAAATTGTCAAACGCGCACACTTTAACTTTTATCGCTTTTGGCCTTGACTTTCTAAAGCTGACCAAATTGAGGAAAACATTTTAAAACACAAATTAGACATTTTTAATACATGAATAGTAATGTGGACTTAATTTTGGATGATGGAGGTGATGATGTATTATTGCATTTAATTAAACATTAGTTATTAAATAAAAAAAAACCAACTTTACCTAAATTCACTTAACCTAATATTCCAACAACTTGTTCTCATAATTTGGAAGAGCAAAAATCAGCCCTTGTCTCTCCCAAAATGCCGTATGACTTCCTCCTTGCTCTCCCTTTTATTTCTCTTCCATTTTTAATCAAAAACCTCCTAAATTAAAACCTTAATATTATCTTTAGTAATTCCTAAGTATTCCTAATTATATTAGTGGGTTTAGGAGCTAACTTGCAAGGATTTTTGGGTGAATAACTTGGGTGTTATGGGTGAAGAAAAATCCGATCTAAAATCTATTTTAGATCCCCGACGATTAACATCCTTTTAAAGGTGACTAGTTATATCTCTTATTAGCCTCTTAGTAAATTAATTTGATTTTTATTATATGTTTTATGAGTATGATTTTTATGTTAAATATGTTAAACATCACTTATATGTTATGTGTTGTATAATAAAATGATAATAAATAAGTAATAATGATAATAGTGTAATTGTAGTAATATGTTCATATGGGTAGGTAATTTATTTTTGAGTACTTTAAATTATTGTTCATATGATTTATATGTTTATTTGTGTTTTAGTAAAGTGGTAATCATATATAAAAATTATGTGAAATATTAACAATGAGTTTAAGTGAATAAAAATTGAAAATGAAAATTTATACACACATGTACAAACTCACGGTTTTCCCCTATTTTATTTGATAAATTTTCACTTTTAATTTTTGTAAATAATATGTTAGAATAAGTTAGTTAAAATGGATGTTACCATATAAAAAGAATTAAATTAGGAAGATAAATTATAAGTTGTTAAAATTAAAAATGGTGTTCTTGAGCTTATTGTTGATCTTCATGTATGTTCATATTTATCTTCATGTGTGTTCTTCATTCTTGCTCATTTTGATTCTTGATTATTTATGTTTGTTGTTACTTATTGTTTTATTTAACTAACAAGTAATTATATTACTAACTATATAAATTAAACTAGCTAAATCGTTAAGAATAAAAAGTTAGAAAATTAAAGTGTTGAAAAACACTATTCATAAATATAAATGAAATTTTTAGTAAATTTCATTTTTAGTTTAAATCGTTTTAGTATAATTAGAATAATTAGAATATTAAAACTTTAAGCTAAGCAGATAAAAATCAAAAATGAAAATTGTCCATCACCATGTATTAGCCACGGCATTTTGGCTCTTTTTAGGGTTAAATTTTATTTTTATCACTTTTTAGTTTAATTGTTAAAATAATTTAATTATTAGTTAATAAGTTAGAATTAATAAATTAAAAGAAATGAAAAGAATTATAACATATACTACCTCACACGACATTTCCACTTTAACTTGACTAAATTTAATCAAAATGAAAATATCACTAAGTCACCAAAGTTAAATAGTAATTAGAATTGGATTTTTATATAAATCGTTTTAGTTATAAATGAAATATACTAAACCGATAAAAATAAGTAACCGTTATAAAAATGAATTAAATCGTGTGTTACTACCTTTGCTTAAATGTGGATTTGGACATATGGACTATATAAAATGAACTACGACAACCTCGCTAAAAATTTGAAACCGTTAAAATATTAGTTAAGTATACGACTAAATTTAACCGAGTTTTACGTTTGAAATATCATTTAAATCACCAAGTATAAAATAAACTTAACCACTTTGATTTAAATATGTTTCAAAATCACTAAATACAAAATGAACTTAACAACTTCGATTAAAATATATTTCAAAATGACTAAATACAAAACGGACTTAACGACTTTAAAACTAAAAATCTATACTTAGTAAATAAAAGGATTTTAGAAGAATATCCTAAGTATGGAATTGCGTATAAAAATACGTATAAATACTAAGTATAAAAATACGAATAAAATACAATGAATAGTAAAATACAATGAATAGTAAATACGATGAATAGTAAATACGATGAATAGTAAATACGATGAATAGTAAAATACGTGAATAGTAAAATACGTGAATAGTAAAAATATTTAAAATTTACGATCGGACTCAAAATAAATTATTTAAGTGTTCTAAGTGTTTCCGTTTATCTGAAGAAGCTATTTAGAACTAAATTTTTATTATACAAGTTCGACGATGCTATTTATTATGAATTGTCACCTGAGTTATGAATGATAAAAGAAATAATGAATTACGAGTTAAATACTTAGAGTGAAAACTCTCGTCACATGTTTAGAATAATTATCGCGCCACCCTTGTGAATTGACCTATGATTGACTGCACTTTGACTATCCACTCTAACTTGGGAACCCTTAGACTCTCTACGGTTGTTTGGGTTGAATCCGATAATGAGCGAGTTATTCCTCATACTCGATATTCCTTCGACAACTTGGGATTTGAGTTCAAAGGCATGGCCTGACATGAGATTATACCCCACGATTATAACGTTATATGAATAGTACTCGGGTGTCTGTCATGTTGCGAATCTATTGTGCCATCGTTGGAAAGGTAGCCGCGTATGGGGACTCTTTCACTCTCAGTGCTGACTGAGGCGTTCTAATGACTCTCATAGTCTTTAGGCAAGCAGGCGTATACATCCCTTGAATGGGCATAAATGTTGCGTTTTGCGGTCCATACGAGGTAACGGAAGATGACCATCCCATCCGGGGACCTTGTCATTAGGTATTAATCGTTTTGGTTAGGAAAAGCATACTCTCTCGTGTAGCGAGGACCGTGTCGTTTCTAAGTGAAAGTGTGTGCACACATAAGATAAGGGATTGAATCGTCCTTCTTACCTAGTGGTATCCTTAGCATTAAAGTCCGTTGATGTACCGTGACTTTGCGCAGGCCTTGCTTTTGTAGGGTTTTGCATGCTTCCATCCTGACTTGTTGTGGCTCATAGGACAACGTATGATAGATTATCCATATTGTATTGGATGTTAGGTAGTTATCACGAACGCTACTTAGTGTTTGATCCGATTCTGAGCTTGAGTAACTAGTGCACTTTGATATCGACTATGAAAGTACACGAGTCGCTCTATAGTCAAGACTCGTGAGTTTTACTTGAGATTTGTGACTTGAGAAGGGTCGACTATCCCTCGTGCTACGTGAGATATTGCATGATTGTTTACACATATCTGTTATTGAATTGAATTCAGTTTATACAATATCTTGATTATATGATTGAAATGATAATGATTTGCCTATATGATTTATCGCTTTAAACCGCATGCTTATTATGACTTATATGTCCTTATATGCTATATGTAATAAGCATGTTTATATTTTTATCATAATGTTATAATTATAAAGCGATAGTAATAAATCAAAGTAATTGAATTCGAGGGTAAGTATGAGCATAGCTAGTCACTGTCCGCTCAGCGGGCATCCCCCCAACAGTTTATTGTGCAGGAAAAGCGTGGACCGGATGCTTGGATTTTGGGACGGGACCAGTTTATATTTATTGCTTTACCTTTGTTTGTTTTGAGAGAAATTGTAATCGAATACTCTGTTTTTAGCTTAACTCATATTATGAATATTGAGTTTGTAAGACGATAACAGCTGGTTTGTAATATATAGACTTAATTAATTTTCCGCCTTAGTTTAATTAAAGTCACGAAAAACCGGGTTGTTACAGTTGGTATCAAAGCTGTCTTGCGACCGTGAATAACTTAAAGTTATCTCATCTAGCGAGACGACACCTGGGCCAGACATTCATATTGTATGTCAGGCATAGACTTATAGGATCAAATAATGAAATAGATTTTTCTTTAATTAGATCACTTAAATAATAACTTTAAATCGCTTAAAAGTGTGAGGATGGGTAGAAACCTTAAGGACATACCATAGGCTTTGGACTTTTTAAATAAATGAACTATTACCCTCAAAATAAAATACACTAATTATCGTATACTTGCTACTTGCTGATGTGACTAACCAAAACTAACAACTATCCTCGGATATAAAATCTAAGTAATAAATTTAATTCTCGAAGATCGAAGCCTTTAATCGAATACATGACGACAAGATCTCAAGCGCAACAAATGGACGCATCCTGAACCTTACGACTGATAAGACGTTCAAAATCTCGAAGATTTCTATCGCAGAAAGGAATTCTACAACTTCATCTAAATATCCTCGTAACTAAAATTTTTATTTCGTTCTCTTTCAAAAAAAAATTTAAACCTCTTAAACCTCTTTCTTCTAATTTCTAATTTCCTATATCTATAATGCCCTTACAATCGACTTTTTAAAATCTCGCAAAATGATTTTTATTTCTGCTTGTCAATTCCTTAAACTTCTTTTGATTGGTTCTCAAAAACCATAGAACTTTAGTTCTCTTAATCTTTTAAGCTTACTATCTCCTTCAAAGTTTAAAGATTTTCGAAAATTTATAAATTTTAATTATCTTCTAAAACTAACTTTCAGGTTTCCTCTTTAAAACATATTCGATACTTATTCAATTATTCTTAAAAACTTTGTTTTGCAATTTCAAATATCTTCGAAATTATTTGGTTTTAAATCGTATATTCTTTACTTCATTTTCTATCGAATTTTATTACTTTTGGATTTTTGAACATATCAATACCTTTTCTAAATTCTCAATCTTTAAAACGAAATTCTTTTTCCTTTTCTTTTTAAACTTGATAAATATGTTTAAAATTTTCTTAAGGGTAGGATAAAATTTTGATTATACCACGACCTCATTAAATATTAAAAGTTTTTTATTTCAACCTATTTTAAGGTTAACATATATTACAGAAATTTAAATAAACGGTTTTTATTCTTAAAACACTTATTATTTTAATTTCATTTAATTCAAATACAAAACTTCTAGGCCCTACCTTTTTATAAATCTCTTTCGCGTCATTTTCAAAAATAACGTTCTAGTAACATTCTATATTTATTTAAACATCTCATTAATAAATCAAACGCGATTTTGTTCTCCAATATTATTACTCTATCCGATGTTTCTACATTAATACGAAAACTCAAACTTTTCAAAGAGTCTTGTTCCAACAAAATCAAATGTTATTAGCCAAATTTGTAAAATCACAATATTCTCTCAACCTGCCATGTTTAACCTCGAGCAGTTATCCACTCTTTTCAAGTTTCGGGGACGAAACTTTTCTTAAGGGGGTAGGATTGTAACACCCCGTGTTTTTGAAACACAAAATTTTAAAAAGAATTTAATTCCTTAATTTAAATTCATCCTTTTTCCTTATAATAAAAATGCGACTGAATTTTTTTAGCCAAATAATATTAAATTTCCTAAGTTCAAATATAAAAATTTTGAAAAATAAAGTATGTTGTATTATATTCAAATTCAAAAGAAACACCTTTCAAAATTTTATAAAAGTCAACACAAAACTTATGTCGTCTTTCAAATTTAAGTCGACGATTTCAAAACCTACAATTCCTAACACAACTAAACTAAAACCATTTTATATATACTTCGAATTTGAACTTTATTTTTACATATTTGGACTCGATAAATAAAATGACGGATCGACGACAAATTTTCGACGACAAATTTCGACGCGCAAAACGAGACCGAAATTGGCCAAGTGAGCCGAGCCACCTTAGGTGACTAAGTCACCATTTTCCTTCTTCAAAAGCTACGTACAACAATTAAACACCAAAATGATAATCATTTTGATTATTATTTATAAATAATATTATATTAATATAAAATTACTATTCCTTTTGATTTAACTAACACTTTCGCTAAAACCCGAAATAATGAACCACACTTATTCAAAACTGATAAACTTTTTGACGTCTGAGCATAATGATTTAATTCGATAACATTCAACGAAAAAAATATATATTTCGATCAAGTAAGATTTTATTTCAAAGTTACGAGGACCTAATACCCAATTTTTATTTTGATTTCGTTTTGAGTTTTATTTTCATTTTTATTTTCAATCTTACTTCGAAACAATATTTTAAGGTCATATCTTTTGTTTTGAGACTTTTCGCGTGCACGTAAATCGAAAAATTGAAAAACGAAAATCGAGCCCTTAAATGATCAAGTAGGCCGATTCATTTGACCATTCTTGGTCCAAGTTTTCTTCTTCCACTTTGCTTTCTCTTACACACCTACATTTTGATCATTACTCTTAGTAGGCTTATTTACATTTAACATTATTTAACAAAACTAATTTACTTGTTGATTTTAATGTAACCCGTATGTATGTTTGAGGCCTAACTTTTGAGGTCCGAAAAGTGGTCATACGGACTCGGAATTTAACGAAACAAAAGCCTAAACCACCTAATTTTTCGAGACGGATTTAATGGTACAGTTTTCATAAATATCAGACAGACCGAACTAAATTCATTTTTCTGTTTTCTTTCAAAGGTCAAATTGCATTCCTCGAAAACATTCTATTCGTCTATTCTCGACGTTCCTCAACTTTTAAATATTTTATTCAATAGTAAATAAAATATTTTAGTCTTAGAATTTAAAGGTAGAGATATTTCAAAAAAATTGTCAAACGCGCACACTTTAACTTTTATCGCTTTTGACGCCCGACTTTCTAAAACTGACCAAATTCGAGGAAAACATTTTAAAACACAAATTAGACATTTTTAATACATGAATAGTAATGTGGACTTAATTTTGGATGATGGAGGTGATGATGTATTATTGCATTTAATTAAACATTAGTTATTAAATAAAAAAAAACCAACTTTTACCTAAATTCACTTAACCTAATATTCCAACAACTTGTTCTCATAATTTGGAAGAGCAAAAATCAGCCCTTGTCTCTCCCAAAATGCCGTATGACTTCCTCCTTGCTCTCCCTTTTATTTCTCTTCCATTTTTAATCAAAAACCTCCTAAATTAAAACCTTAATATTATCTTTAGTAATTCCTAAGTATTCCTAATTATATTAGTGGGTTTAGGAGCTAACTTGCAAGGATTTTTGGGTGAATAACTTGGGTGTTATGGGTGAAGAAAAATCCGATCTAAAATCTATTTTAGATCCCCGACGATTAACATCCTTTTAAAGGTGACTAGTTATATCTCTTATTAGCCTCTTAGTAAATTAATTTGATTTTTATTATATGTTTTATGAGTATGATTTTTATGTTAAATATGTTAAACATCACTTATATGTTATGTGTTGTATAATAAAATGATAATAAATAAGTAATAATGATAATAGTGTAATTGTAGTAATATGTTCATATGGGTAGGTAATTTATTTTTGAGTACTTTAAATTATTGTTCATATGATTTATATGTTTATTTGTGTTTTAGTAAAGTGGTAATCATATATAAAAATTATGTGAAATATTAA
Organism: Dianthus caryophyllus; assembly: GCA_023091065.1. Taxonomy (NCBI): domain Eukaryota; kingdom Viridiplantae; phylum Streptophyta; class Magnoliopsida; order Caryophyllales; family Caryophyllaceae; genus Dianthus; species Dianthus caryophyllus. Next base: position 9,825,164 of record CM041530.1, read on the forward strand.
CAATGAGTTTAAGTGAATAAAAATTGAAAATGAAAATTTATACACACATGTACAAACTCACGGTTTTCCCCTATTTTATTTGATAAATTTTCACTTTTAATTTTTGTAAATAATATGTTAGAATAAGTTAGTTAAAATGGATGTTACCATATAAAAAGAATTAAATTAGGAAGATAAATTATAAGTTGTTAAAATTAAAAATGGTGTTCTTGAGCTTATTGTTGATCTTCATGTATGTTCATATTTATCTTCATGTGTGTTCTTCATTCTTGCTCATTTTGATTCTTGATTATTTATGTTTGTTGTTACTTATTGTTTTATTTAACTAACAAGTAATTATATTACTAACTATATAAATTAAACTAGCTAAATCGTTAAGAATAAAAAGTTAGAAAATTAAAGTGTTGAAAAACACTATTCATAAATATAAATGAAATTTTTAGTAAATTTCATTTTAGTTTAAATCGTTTTAGTATAATTAGAATAATTAGAATATTAAAACTTTAAGCTAAAAACCGATAAAAATCAAAAAAATGAAAATTGTCCATCACCATGTATTAGCCACGGCATTTTGGCTCTTTTTAGGGTTAAATTTTATTTTTATCACTTTTTAGTTTAATTGTTAAAATAATTTAATTATTAGTTAATAAGTTAGAATTAATAAATTAAAAGAAATGAAAAGAATTATAACATATACTACCTCACACGACATTTCCACTTTAACTTGACTAAATTTAATCAAAATGAAAATATCACTAAGTCACCAAAGTTAAATAGTAATTAGAATTGGATTTTTATATAAATCGTTTTAGTTATAAATGAAATATACTAAACCGATAAAAATAAGTAACCGTTATAAAAATGAATTAAATCGTGTGTTACTACCTTTGCTTAAATGTGGATTTGGACATATGGACTATATAAAATGAACTACGACAACCTCGCTAAAAATTTGAAACCGTTAAAATATTAGTTAAGTATACGACTAAATTTAACCGAGTTTTACGTTTGAAATATCATTTAAATCACCAAGTATAAAATAAACTTAACCACTTTGATTTAAATATGTTTCAAAATCACTAAATACAAAATGAACTTAACAACTTCGATTAAAATATATTTCAAAATGACTAAATACAAAACGGACTTAACGACTTTAAAACTAAAAATCTATACTTAGTAAATAAAAGGATTTTAGAAGAATATCCTAAGTATGGAATTGCGTATAAAAATACGTATAAATACTAAGTATAAAAATACGAATAAAATACAATGAATAGTAAAATACAATGAATAGTAAATACGATGAATAGTAAATACGATGAATAGTAAATACGATGAATAGTAAATACGTGAATAGTAAAATACGTGAATAGTAAAATACGTGAATAGTAAAAATATTTAAAATTTACGATCGGACTCAAAATAAATTATTTAAGTGTTCTAAGTGTTTCCGTTTATCTGAAGAACTGCTAGAACTAAATTTTTATTATACAAGTTCGACGATGCTATTTATTATGAATTGTCACCTGAGTTATGAATGATAAAAGAAATAATGAATTACGAGTTAAATACTTAGAGTGAAAACTCTCGTCACATGTTTAGAATAATTATCGCGCCACCCTTGTGAATTGACCTATGATTGACTGCACTTTGACTATCCACTCTAACTTGGGAACCCTTAGACTCTCTACGGTTGTTTGGGTTGAATCCGATAATGAGCGAGTTATTCCTCATACTCGATATTCCTTCGACAACTTGGGATTTGAGTTCAAAGGCATGGCCTGACATGAGATTATACCCCACGATTATAACGTTATATGAATAGTACTCGGGTGTCTGTCATGTTGCGAATCTATTGTGCCATCGTTGGAAAGGTAGCCGCGTATGGGGACTCTTTCACTCTCAGTGCTGACTGAGGCGTTCTAATGACTCTCATAGTCTTTAGGCAAGCAGGCGTATACATCCCTTGAATGGGCATAAATGTTGCGTTTTGCGGTCCATACGAGGTAACGGAAGATGACCATCCCATCCGGGGACCTTGTCATTAGGTATTAATCGTTTTGGTTAGGAAAAGCATACTCTCTCGAGTAGCGAGGACTGTGTCGTTTCTAAGTGAAAGTGTGTGCACACATAAGATAAGGGATTGAATCGTCCTTCTTACCTAGTGGTATCCTTAGCATTAAAGTCCGTTGATGTACCCGGCAGCTTTTGCGCAGGCCTTGCTTTTGTAGGGTTTTGCATGCTTCCATCCTGACTTGTTGTGGCTCATAGGACAACGTATGATAGATTATCCATATTGTATTGGATGTTAGGTAGTTATCACGTACGCTACTTAGTGTTTGATCTGATTTACGAGCTTGAGTAACTAGTGCACTTTGATATCGACTATGAAAGTACACGAGTCGCTCTATAGTCAAGACTCGTGAGTTTTACTTGAGATTTGTGACTTGAGAAGGGTCGACTATCCCTCGTGCTACGTGAGATATTGCATGATTGTTTACACATATCTGTTATTGAATTGAATTCAGTTTATACAATATCTTGATTATATGATTGAAATGATAATGATTTGCCTATATGATTTATCGCTTTAAACCGCATGCTTATTATGACTTATATGTCCTTATATGCTATATGTAATAAGCATGTTTATATTTTTATCATAATGTTATAATTATAAAGCGATAGTAATAAATCAAAGTAATTGAATTCGAGGGTAAGTATGAGCATAGCTAGTCACTGTCCGCTCAGCGGGCATCCCCCCAACAGTTTATTGTGCAGGAAAAGCGTGGACCGGATGCTTGGATTTTGGGACGGGACCAGTTTATATTTATTGCTTTACCTTTGTTTGTTTTGAGAGAAATTGTAATCGAATACTCTGTTTTTAGCTTAACTCATATTATGAATATTGAGTTTGTAAGACGATAACAGCTGGTTTGTAATATATAGACTTAATTAATTTTCCGCCTTAGTTTAATTAAAGTCACGAAAAACCGGGTTGTTACAGTTGGTATCAGAGCTGTCTTGCGACCGTGAATAACTTAAAGTTATCTCATCTAGCGAGACGACACCTGGGCCAGACATTCATATTGTATGTCAGGCATAGACTTATAGGATCAAATAATGAAATAAATTTTTCTTTAATTAGATCACTTAAATAATAACTTTAAATCGCTTAAAAGTGTGAGGATGGGTAGAAACCTTAAGGACAGACCATAGGCTTTGGACTTTTTAAATAAATGAACTATTACCCTCAAAATAAAATACACTATTTATCGTATACTTGCTACTTGCTGATGTGACTAACCAAAACTAACAACTATCCTCGGATATAAAATCTAAGTAATAAATTTAATTCTCGAAGATCGAAGCCTTTAATCAAATACATGACGACAAGATCTCAAGCGCAACAAATGGACGCATCCTGAACCTTACGACTGATAAGACGTTCAAAATCTCGAAGATTTCTATCGCAGAAAGGAATTCTACAACTTCATCTAAATATCCTCGTAACTAAAATTTTTATTTAGTTCTCTTTCAAAAAAATTTAAACCTCTTAAACCTCTTTCTTCTAATTTCTAATTTCCTATATCTATAATGCCCTTACAATCGACTTTTTAAAATCTCGCAAAATGATTTTTATTTCTGCTTGTCAATTCCTTAAACTTCTTTTGATTGGTTCTCAAAAACCATAGAACTTTAGTTCTCTTAATCTTTTAAGCTTACTATCTCCTTCAAAGTTTAAAGATTTTCGAAAATTTATAAATTTTAATTATCTTCTAAAACTAACTTTCAGGTTTCCTCTTTAAAACATATTCGATACTTATTCAATTATTCTTAAAAACTTTGTTTTGCAATTTCAAATATCTTCGAAATTATTTGGTTTTAAATCGTATATTCTTTACTTCATTTTCTATCGAATTTTATTACTTTTGGATTTTTGAACATATCAATACCTTTTCTAAATTCTCAATCTTTAAAACGAAATTCTTTTTCCTTTTCTTTTTAAACTTGATAAATATGTTTAAAATTTTCTTAAGGGGGTAGGATAAAATTTTGATTATACCACGACCTCATTAAATATTAAAAGTTTTTTATTTCAACCTATTTTAAGGTTAACATATATTCTGAAATTTAAATAAACGGTTTTTATTCTTAAAACACTTATTATTTTAATTTCATTTAATTCCGTACAAAACTTCTAGGCCCTACCTTTTTATAAATCTCTTTCGCGTCATTTTCAAAAATAACGTTCTAGTAACATTCTATATTTATTTAAACATCTCATTAATAAATCAAACGCGATTTTGTTCTCCAATATTATTACTCTATCCGATGTTTCTACATTAATACGAAAACTCAAACTTTTCAAAGAGTCTTGTTCCAACAAAATCAAATGTTATTAGCCAAATTTGTAAAATCTCAATATTCTCTCAAACTGCCTTGTTTAACCTCGAGCAGTTATCCACTCTATTCAAGTTTCGGGGACGAAACTTTTCTTAAGGGGGTAGGATTGTAACACCCCGTGTTTTTGAAACACAATATTATAAAAGAATTTAATTCCTTAAATTAAATTCATCCTTTTTCCTTATAATAAAAATGCGTCTGAATTTTTTTCGCCAAATAATATTAAATTTCCTAAGTTCAAATATAAAAATTTTGAAAAATAAAGTATGTTGTATTATATTCAGAATTCAAAAAGAAACACCTTTCAAAATTTTATAAAAGTCAACACAAAACTTATGTCGTCTTTCAAATTTAAGTCGACGATTTCAAAACCTACAATTCCTAACACAACTAAACTAAAACCATTTTATATATACTTCGAATTTGAACTTTATTTTTACATATTTGGACTCGATAAATAAAATGACGGATCGACGACAAATTTTCGACGACAAATTTCGACGCGCAAAACGAGACCGAAATTGGCCAAGTGAGCCGAGCCACCTTAGGTGACTAAGTCACCATTTTCCTTCTTCAAAAGCTACGTACAACAATTAAACACCAAAATGATAATCATTTTGATTATTATTTATAAATAATATTATATTAATATAAAATTACTATTCCTTTTGATTTAACTAACACTTTCGCTAAAACCCGAAATAATGAACCACACTTATTCAAAGCGATAAACTTTTTTGACTTCTGAGCGTAATGATTTAATTCGATAACATTCAACGAAAAAAATATATATTTCGATCAAGTAAGATTTTATTTCAAAGTTACGAGGACCTAATACCCAATTTTTATTTTGATTTCGTTTTGAGTTTTATTTTCATTTTTATTTTCAATCTTACTTCGAAACAATATTTTAAGGTCATATCTTTCGTTTTGAGACTTCTCGCGTGCGTAAATCGAAAAATTGAAAATTAAAATCGAGCCCTTAAATGATCAAGTAGGCCGATTCATTTGACCATTCTTGGTCCAAGTTTTCTTCTTCCACTTTGCTTTCTCTTACACACCTACATTTTGATCATTACTCTTAGTAGGCTTATTTACATTTAACATTATTTAACAAAACTAATTTACTTGTTGATTTTAATGTAACCCGTATGTATGTTTGAGGCCTAACTTTTGAGGTCCGAAAAGTGGTCATACGGACTCGGAATTTAACGAAACAAAAGCCTAAACCACCTAATTTTTCGAGACGGATTTAATGGTACAGTTTTCATAAATATCAGACAGACCGAACTAAATTCATTTTTCTGTTTTCTTTCAAAGGTCAAATTGCATTCCTCGAAAACATTCTATTCGTCTATTCTCGACGTTCCTCAACTTTTAAATATTTTATTCAATAGTAAATAAAATATTTTAGTCTTAGAATTTAAAGGTAGAGATATTTCAAAAAAATTGTCAAACGCGCACACTTTAACTTCTTTTATCGCTTTTGGCCTTGACTTTCTAAACTGTCCAAATTCGAGAAAAACATTTTAAAACACAAATTAGACATTTTTAATACATGAATAGTAATGTGGACTTAATTTTGGATGATGGAGGTGATGATGTATTATTGCATTTAATTAAACATTAGTTATTAAATAAAAAAAAACCAACTTTTACCTAAATTCACTTAACCTAATATTCCAACAACTTGTTCTCATAATTTGGAAGTGCAAAAATCAGCCCTTGTCTCTCCCAAAATGCCGTATGACTTCCTCCTTGCTCTCCCTTTTATTTCTCTTCCATTTTTAATCAAAACCTCCTAAATTAAAACCTTAATATTATCTTTAGTAATTCCTAAGTATTCCTAATTATATTAGTGGGTTTAGGAGCTAACTTGCAAGGATTTTTGGGTGAATAACTTGGGTGTTATGGGTGAAGAAAAATCCGATCTAAAATCTATTTTAGATCTGACGATTATCATCCTTTTAAAGGTGACTAGTTATATCTCTTATTAGCCTCTTAGTAAATTAATTTGATTTTTATTATATGTTTTATGAGTATGATTTTTATGTTAAATATGTTAAACATCACTTATATGTTATGTGTTGTATAATAAAATGATAATAAATAAGTAATAATGATAATAGTGTAATTGTAGTAATATGTTCATATGGGTAGGTAATTTATTTTGAGTACTTTAAATTATTGTTCATATGATTTATATGTTTATTTGTGTTTTAGTAAAGTGGTAATCATATATAAAAATTATGTGAAATATTAACAATGAGTTTAAGTGAATAAAAATTGAAAATGAAAATTTATACACACATGTACAAACTCACGGTTTTCCCCTATTTTATTTGATAAATTTTCACTTTTAATTTTTGTAAATAATATGTTAGAATAAGTTAGTTAAAATGGATGTTACCATATAAAAAGAATTAAATTAGGAAGATAAATTATAAGTTGTTAAAATTAAAAATGGTGTTCTTGAGCTTATTGTTGATCTTCATGTATGTTCATATTTATCTTCATGTGTGTTCTTCATTCTTGCTCATTTTGATTCTTGATTATTTATGTTTGTTGTTACTTATTGTTTTATTTAACTAACAAGTAATTATATTACTAACTATATAAATTAAACTAGCTAAATCGTTAAGAATAAAAAGTTAGAAAATTAAAGTGTTGAAAAACACTATTCATAAATATAAATGAAATTTTTAGTAAATTTCATTTTAGTTTAAATCGTTTTAGTATAATTAGAATAATTAGAATATTAAAACTTTAAGCTAAAAACCGATAAAAATCAAAAAAATGAAAATTGTCCATCACCATGTATTAGCCACGGCATTTTGGCTCTTTTTAGGGTTAAATTTTATTTTTATCACTTTTTAGTTTAATTGTTAAAATAATTTAATTATTAGTTAATAAGTTAGAATTAATAAATTAAAAGAAATGAAAAGAATTATAACATATACTACCTCACACGACATTTCCACTTTAACTTGACTAAATTTAATCAAAATGAAAATATCACTAAGTCACCAAAGTTAAATAGTAATTAGAATTGGATTTTTATATAAATCGTTTTAGTTATAAATGAAATATACTAAACCGATAAAAATAAGTAACCGTTATAAAAATGAATTAAATCGTGTTACTACCTTTGCTTAAATGTGGATTTGGACATATGGACTATATAAAATGAACTACGACAACCTCGCTAAAAATTTGAAACCGTTAAAATATTAGTTAAGTATACGACTAAATTTAACCGAGTTTTACGTTTGAAATATCATTTAAATCACCAAGTATAAAATAAACTTAACCACTTTGATTTAAATATGTTTCAAAATCACTAAATACAAAATGAACTTAACAACTTCGATTAAAATATATTTCAAAATGACTAAATACAAAACGGACTTAACGACTTTAAAACTAAAAATCTATACTTAGTAAATAAAAGGATTTTAGAAGAATATCCTAAGTATGGAATTGCGTATAAAAATACGTATAAATACTAAGTATAAAAATACGAATAAAATACAATGAATAGTAAAATACAATGAATAGTAAATACGATGAATAGTAAATACGATGAATAGTAAATACGATGAATAGTAAATACGATGAATAGTAAATACGTGAATAGTAAAATACGTGAATAGTAAAATACGTGAATAGTAAAAATATTTAAAATTTACGATCGGACTCAAAATAAATTATTTAAGTGTTCTAAGTGTTTCCGTTTATCTGAAGAACTGCTAGAACTAAATTTTTATTATACAAGTTCGACGATGCTATTTATTATGAATTGTCACCTGAGTTATGAATGATAAAAGAAATAATGAATTACGAGTTAAATACTTAGAGTGAAAACTCTCGTCACATGTTTAGAATAATTATCGCGCCACCCTTGTGAATTGACCTATGATTGACTGCACTTTGACTATCCACTCTAACTTGGGAACCCTTAGACTCTCTACGGTTGTTTGGGTTGAATCCGATAATGAGCGAGTTATTCCTCATACTCGATATTCCTTCGACAACTTGGGATTTGAGTTCAAAGGCATGGCCTGACATGAGATTATACCCCACGATTATAACGTTATATGAATAGTACTCGGGTTATGCATGTCATGTTGCGAATCTATTGTGCCATCGTTGGAAAGGTAGCCGCGTATGGGGACTCTTTCACTCTCAGTGCTGACTGAGGCGTTCTAATGACTCTCATAGTCTTTAGGCAAGCAGGCGTATACATCCCTTGAATGGGCATAAATGTTGCGTTTTGCGGTCCATACGAGGTAACGGAAGATGACCATCCCATCAGGGACCTTGTCATTAGGTATTAATCGTTTTGGTTAGGAAAAGCATACTCTCTCGAGTAGCGAGGGTGTGTCGTTTCTAAGTGAAAGTGTGTGCACACATAAGATAAGGGATTGAATCGTCCTTCTTACCTAGTGGTATCCTTAGCATTAAAGTCCGTTGATGTACCCGGCAGCTTTTGCGCAGGCCTTGCTTTTGTAGGGTTTTGCATGCTTCCATCCTGACTTGTTGTGGCTCATAGGACAACGTATGATAGATTATCCATATTGTATTGGATGTTAGGTAGTTATCACGTACGCTACTTAGTGTTTGATCTGATTTACGAGCTTGAGTAACTAGTGCACTTTGATATCGACTATGAAAGTACACGAGTCGCTCTATAGTCAAGACTCGTGAGTTTTACTTGAGATTTGTGACTTGAGAAGGGTCGACTATCCCTCGTGCTACGTGAGATATGGCATGATTGTTTACACATGTCTGTTATTGAATTGAATTCAGTTTATACAATATCTTGATTATATGATTGAAATGATAATGTGTAACAACCTGGTTTTTCGTGACTTTAATTAAACTAAGGCGGAAAATTAATTAAGTCTATATATTACAAAACCAGCTGTTAATCGTATTAAAACTCTGAATACATAGTACGAGTTTAGAATAGCAGAGTACAAGTTTGATTACATTCTCTCAAAACAGATTACAAAAATAAGGCCTTCAATCCCCTGATAGATCAACAGTCAATACTCGGGGTACCTGCATTAAACCCTCATCATTTTCCCGCACACTCCTTCGAGTTTTCGACACATGCAATTTCTAAAGCAATATGCAGTATAATAATGAATAACAAGGAAAAACAAATAGCAAGTATGCAAATAAAACACGTAAGGAGATCATGATGATTCAATACGGGTATAAACCAATCAAATAACACACCATGCTCACAAATAATCATACTCCACAAATCACATTTCAATACTCAACCAAGTCATTCCGATAATCATCAAACAAACAAGGAAATACACTCAACATGTGATAACAAATGAGTCTTCGTTAGTAAGGCGGAAGCATGCAGACAGAATCCGCGCAGTAGCAGCCAGGGCCGTTAAAACGGACGTGTCTGGATATGCTAAAGATACCTAAGGTAATAAGGACGATTCAATCCCTTGTCTAATGTATGCATACACTACCTATCGAGGATCATACTTATTCGCTAATCAAAAGGTATCACCGACGAAAAAGTTCGACTATCACCAGAGACGGGTACCCCCGGATGGGGTTGGCGTTTCCAATTACTATTCTATGGGCCCGCGGAAGTATCAAGTATGCCCCATCCCTGAGGTTGATACCACACGTCAAGCAAAGAATCTTAAGATCGTTGAATAGCCTTGGGCAACTCAGGTAGGGAGCCCAAGTCCCCATAGACAGCTACCTCGTTAACTTCGAATTTCAAGAGTCGCAACATGGCGAACAATCCTAGTATTTTACTCAAGTACTTGCTTTCTCAATTTCTCATTCTCTCGTTCATAAATAATAATAATGACAAACTTGTAATATAAATATAACGTCGAACTTGTATAATGAAATTTTAGTAACAGCAGTTCTTCAGGTAAAACAGAACACATAGAAAAACTTAATTGTTTATTTAGAGTCCGTTCGTAACTTTTAAATATTTTTCACTATTCATTATTTTACTATTCACCGTATTTACTATTCACCGTATTTACTATTCATCGTATTTACTATTCATCGTATTTACTATTCATCGTATTTACTATTCTTCGTATTTACTATTCCTCGTATTTATACGTATTCGTATTTTAAGTATTCGTATTTATGCGTATTTTTATACTTAAGTATTTTTTTCGTATTTTATACGTATATGTATTTTTATACTTAGTATTTATTATTTTATTTCTTTCATACTTAGTATTTTTATTTTATCTTACTTTATTTATACTTAGTATCTTTATACTCTTATACATTTTTGTTATACTAAGGATATTTTAGAAAATAAAACTAAGCTTTTTATTTACTAAGTGTAAAATTCTAGTTTTAAAGTCGTTAGGTTCGTTTTGTATTTAGCGATTTGAGAATTTATTTTAAATGTGAAACTCGATTTTTAACTTAAGTATAAAATCTAATTTCAAATTGTTAAGTTCATTTTGTACTTGGTCAATTTTAATAACATTTCAAAAGTAAAACTCGGTTAAATTTAGTCGTATACTTAACTAAGATTTTAGCGGTTTCCATTTTTAGTGAGGTTGTCGTAGTTCATTTTAAATAGTCCGTGTGTCCATATCCAATTTAAGCAGAGGTAGTAACACTCGACATCATTCATTTTAATACGTGTAACGTTTATTTTTATCGGTTTCGTTGATTCTTTTTATTAACGATTTAATACATAAACAAATATAAACCTAATTACTATTCAATTTTAGTGACTAAGTGATAAATTCATTTTGACAAAAATTGACCAAAAATAAGGGTGAATGCCGAGAGCCTCTATTTAATTTAGCTATTTATTTCTTTTGTTGTTTTTATTAATAAATCATTACTTTAACTATTTTAATTACTTATATGATAAAAATAAAAAGTGATAAATTCATTTTAGGTCTAAAATGGACCAAAATGCCGTGGACATACATACATAACAATCCATTTTCGTTTTCTAATTTTATCGGTTTTTAACTTCAAGTTTGTATATACTAAATATTCATATTAACTTAAGGTGATTCAAACTAGTAATTAAAACAACAAACATTAAAACTTATGAAAATTTATAAATCAAAACCTAGTTATAAGATGAAGAACATATTGTAACACCCCGTGTTTTTATTAATACTAATTAATTATTTTAACAAAATTCTTAAATTTAAATTTATATAATTTCACTTTTACTCAATTACTTTAAAAACGCGGCTGAAAAATTTCGATTAAATAAACTTTCTCCAATACATTTCTAATTAAACTTTCTTGATTTTATATTAACCTATACTATATTTTTATTTATAAAATACTTGTCGAACTAAAACGTTACTTTTGTTACCATTATTAGACTTTATAAATTTGCGCTACATTTTAAAAATCCTCACGTTCATAAAATTTACTCCTTATAAAAATATTCTTTCAAATAAGCAGACCGTTTGAAAATCTATGAGATCGTAATAAAATTTGTAACTGACAACTTTTATACATTTATATTTTCAAACTATAAATTTTATAATATGAATAATGGAATTAAAATTTAAAACAAATAATTTAAAATATAATATATTTTATAAATTATTTAAGTTTATAAATAAGAGCGAATGAAACAGAGCAAATCGGAAAACAGACCCAACTTATACTCCCTCTATGTCGACATACATACCACTACACCCACTTGATTTGTGATATTTATTTTAACCTAATTCCTACTCAAAACCCTAACTCCTTCATTTCATTTACTGCCTCCATCTCCTTCTTCTTCTTTTCTTCTGCTTCTTTCTTTCTTTCTCTTTAAATAAAACAAGCTAAAACAACAGCTCAAACAACAACAACAAACGACCTCAACAACAAACAAAAACGACAACAACAATAACAAGAACAACAACGACGACCTGAACACCATGGCCATGGCCTTCGAACCACCATTAATGGCGAGCTCAAGCTCGAGCTCCGTCACCGTGCTCTGCTCTCTTTCTCTCGCCTATCCGCTTCTCCCCTGTTTCCCCTGTTTCGGCCCCACCATGAGCCACACCACCGTGACCACCGCCTCACCACCTCAGGCCGCCTCCACTCGGCCAACACCACCACCGTAGCTCCCTCGTTCTCCTCGAGCTTCCACTCTCTCCCTGCTCTTTCTCGTTTCTCCGCCTGTTTTGTTTAGTCTCACGAGCTCTGACCTTCGAGACCTGGAGTTGTACAAGGCCGTAAGCTCCACCTCCTCTCCTTCATCTTTTTCGTTCTCCCCTTCTTTCTCTCTTGGTTCTCTGCTCACTACTTTCCTCTGTTTTATTTTTCGTCGCCGGAAACCGCCCTAATCACCGGAGACGCCACCTCAAACCACCATGGCCATCACCACCGTGTCAGCCACCACGTTGTTGCTGTGGGTCGTGCTCCTCCGCTCTCTTCCTCTGCCACCGTGAGCCACCACCACAGGGGGTTTCACCTCCATTTCGTCATCGACTTCACGTGGCCCTGCTTACTCTTTCCGTCGTATTCTTATCGTCGGTAAGTAGCTTTGATTAAATCATTTTCTGTCCGTAAATTTATCGTCATTTGATTTTGCTGGTTTTAATTCACTCTATCTTTTTCCCCGCGTGTTCTGTTTAATTGTCGGCGTCGATTTCGAACACAAATCTTGAACGCCTTCACTGGTCTCCTTGGAGCTGCTGTCCTTTTCGACTTTACTGCGATTATTGGTTGATTAAGATTGGGTTGATTTTGGGTCTCTCGGGTTGACAATATCGTGGGTCCAGAGACGAGCTAAGGAAATTCGTACCGAGCTAACATAAGGTGCCCCCGCACACTAGTTTAATTTACGTATTTAGAATATATAATTTTTGTGTTCATGTGATATGAAAATGATTTATGTGATTTTGTGAATTTTGATTATGTGTTATTTTTGTTCTAATATAATGTTGAATTGAATTGTTAAATATGATTTTTGTGACGATATGTGTTGAGTATATATTTCATGATGAACTTGTGAATTTTGAGTTTTTATTTAATGTGTAATTGTTGATTTTCTTAAATGATGATTATATATATAAAGTGGCATGTTTAGTAGGTTAGTATACCTTATTTTAGTTCCTTGAAGTTTATGATTATTTTCATGTAAGTATTATAAATTAATTTGGTGAAAAATAATTAACATACAAATAAAATTCCACTCGGCCAAAATAATAAACCACTCTAAGTTTTCATTTAAAAAAATTATGTATAAGTATAAAAGTATAAAATATGTATAAGTGTAAAAGTATAAAGTATGTATAAGTATAAAAGTGTTAAAATGAATATGGATGTAAAAACATAAAAATTGAATTAAGGAATAAAAAGGAGTAAAAATGAAAAGAACCAAATGGGCCAAACCACCCTTAATCACACGGCTATAATAGGACGAAATAGTCGATTTTTGCAAATTTATCACTAAGCATAAATTCGGTTTAAATAAATACTAAAACATACTAAATAAAAATAAAAGAAAAGGCCTAATGAAAATATAACTAAACATGAAGAATTAAGTTAAAAGAGTATTAAGTTCAAATTAGGATTGAATCAATTTAAAAGTAAAGTTCATTTTTAATATACATAAAAGTTACTCATATTAAATTTTCTAAAATAAATAGTTATATAAAAAGTCATATATCACATTTAATAAGACGATTACTTTATTAAAACTCTAAAGTTGATAATGAACTTAAAATATACTAAATAAGTATTTAGTTAAAATAATTAAATGAAATGAAGAACTTGAAATTTATAATAATCCTAAGTAAAACTATTATCAAATAAAGTTAAAAATTAGTATCACTAACAAACGTTTTGAAAATAAAATGAAGTTAGGCAAAGTCGCGTAAAAAGGAATTTAAGAACTAACGTCACAAATATAAATTAGGGTACAAATAAAGTGTCAAGAAATTTGCTAAGTATAAAAATGTAAGGATTAAAAAGATTATCGAATCATATAAATAACTTAGTGAGTATAACATTTTATATGAAAAGATTAACTTAAATCCAAACTTACAAATTTAAATAGTATCTTTAAAATTAGGAATTTGTCTTAAAGTCGACAACTCACTAAATCAATGTAGGTCGTATAAAACAAATAATAATAAATATATAAAAAGTAAGACATTATAAAAAGACACTAATGGTTATTCCATAAAAATAATGTACAAAGAATTCTAAGTTATAAAAAGCTTAAATAAGATTCTACGATCAGATTATCTTTCCACTTAAATCGAATAACTAAGTAAAAATAATAATGTAAAGCTTTATTAAGAAATTAAACCCCCTAAAAGAAATTTAACTAAATGTCAGTTAATTATATTTTAGCAAAATCTAAAACTTGACAAATCTCATTTAAGTAATATTTCTAAAGTTAAAATAAATGTTATGAATATTATGTAACTAAACACCTTCATTATTTTTATTAACTATGAAAATATCAAATAATTATTATATTAAATGAAACTTGGAATATTGATATCACTAATGGTAAACATACTTAAGTTGAAATTTAAACGAAACTAAATCATTTAACTTAATCAAATAAAATACTTACACTTGAATGAAATAAATTAATTACTTGAACCTATTTAAGTTATTCGAAATAAATCATTTTAAAGTAAACTAAGTAACGAGAATTAATATTTAAAAGTAAAGTAATGAATCGTGAAAATATCTAAAGTATACGAACGAACTCAAAATAAATATTTAAGTTTTCTATGTGCTTCCGTTTACCTGAAGAACTGCTAGAACTAAATTTTCATTATACAAGTTCGACGTTATTGTTTATTATGAACTGTCACTGGAGAAATAAAGGAACGAGAAAATGATAAAGAAAGTACTTGTTAAATACTAAGGGTGTCTCGCTATGTTGCGAATCTATTGTGCCATCGTTAGAAAGGTAGTCACAGATGGGGACTCTTTCACTCTCAGTCACGATCGAGGCGCTCTAATGACTCTCATAGTCTTTAGGCAAGCAGCGATACAACCCTTGAATGGGCATAATTGTTGCGTTTATGCGGTCCATACGAGGTAATCGGAAAATGACCATCCCACCCGGACCTTGTCATTAGGTATTAATCGCTTTGGTTAGGAAAAGCATACTCTCTCGAGTAGCGAGGATCGTGTCGTTCTAAGTGAAAGTGTGTGCACACATAAGATAAGGGATTGAATCGTCCTTCTTACCTAGTGGTATACTAGCATTAAAGTCCGTTGATGTACCCGGCAGCTTATGAGCAGGCCTTGCTTTTGTAGGGTTTTGCATGCTTCCATCCTGACTTGTTGTGGCTCATAGGACAACGTATGATAGATTATCCATGTTGTATTTGGATATTAGGTAGTTATCACGTACGCTACTTAGTGTTTGATCTGATGTACGAGTCTGAGTAACTAGTGCACTTTGATGGCGGATCATATGGGTGATTTACCATGAGAGTACACAAGCCACTCTGTAGTCAAGACTCGCGAGTATATGTTGCTATATGAATAATTGAAAAGGGTCGACTACCCCGAATATGAATGAGATGGTAATGATTTGCTTACATGATTATGAATTGTGATAATTTGATGATTAAATTGTTGTGTTATATGAATTGATAAGATCTGATGATTTAATTACCATGTTAAATGAACTGTTTCATGTTATGCTTTATGATCTGCATGGCTATATGTATATGTGTTGCTTATTAGGTGCGGGGCTGAAAAAGCTAATTCGGGAATCAACAGGTACCCCGAGACTTGACTGTTGATCTATACAAGGGGATTGAAGGCCTTATTTTGTATTTTGAGAGAATGTAATCAATTAAACTCCGCTTTATCTATGACTCTTATTATGTATAATGAGTTGTACTACGATGACAGCTGGTTTTGTAATAAATAGACTTAATTAATATTCCGCCTTAGTTTAATTAAAGTCACGAAAAACCAGGTTGTTATAGCTAGTATCGAGTCGCTTCATGACCGTGAATAACTTAAAGTTATCTCATCTAGCGAGACGACACCTGGGCCCGACATTCATATCATATGTCAGGCATAGACTTATAGGGTCAAATAATAAATTAGAAATCTCTAGACCGCTAAAATAATAACTTAGATCATTTTAAATTGTGAGAAAGGGTAGAATCTTAAGGATCGACCAAAGAATAAAAGACTAGTCAGATGAGCGTTAGAATCCCTACTTTTATAATTCCTTTACTTGCTATTTGCTCTGTGACTAACCTTTTTGACTAACAAGTCTTCTATACTAACGTTACCAAAAATCGAGACGTATGAATCGAAGACGAGACGACCAGGACTTAAGCACTTGCAAATAGACGCATCAAGAGACGAACAATTCTGAGGCGACGCTCTAGACCTTGAAAAATACTACTGCTTTGAAGACCTCTATAACTTTCTCAATATCCTTATTAAATAGATTATAATTCTTTCTCCTCTAAAAATGTCAAATCTATTTAACTTATTTTTCTCCTTCTAAAATAAAATCTTCCTAACTTATATTCCTATAATAACTTCATAAAATGAATTTTTATCTCTTTCCATTTCTCGCAAATGCAAGACTTGAAGACAAGACCTGAAGCGCATGCGAAGAGACGTATTAAGAATCACGCTATCCAAGACAACTTTCAAGACGTCGAAGATTTCTTTAGCATTGAAGATTTCTAAAGCTATATCAAAATCGATCTCTAATGATCACCATCTTTTCAACGCTTATCAATTTTCAGATTTTCTAATCAAAAAAAAAATATATATTTCCTAATATTTAATCCCCATGATTTTAGTGTTTCCCGTGACATTTTAAATTCCCTACCAAAAAGAAGTTAACTCAGTGATTTTACAACCTCGTAAAAATTTTAACTCTTTCGAAATTGTTGATTTCCTAAATCAATAATTCCTCGTAAAAATTTTTAACTCTTTCGAAATTGTTGATTTCCTAAATCAATAATTCCTAATAATTACCGTCTTAAATTGATTTTCATCTCTTCTCCTTAATCTCATAAAATTTTATCATTCTTACTTTTGAATTTTCGTAAACTCCTTAATCTTTATACTCAAAAACTTTCAAACTTGATTACTTTCTTACGTTTTGACCTCGTACAATTATTAAATTTCTTCTAAAATTTCTAATCTTGAAATCTATCTATAATACTTACTAATTGAATTCATAAAGTTAATTTTCATTTGTTCTCTTCAATCTCAAATAAAAATGACTTTATACTTCCCTTGTAATTTCATTAACTTTCTTATTCAACCTCGAAAACTTATTACTTTATTCTAGAATTTTGAACTCTTAAATTATAATTTATACGAAATACGTATTAATCTCATACGATGAACTTTCATTGTTTTCCTTCATTTATGTAAACCCTTTATCTTTTTATTAAATATTTTGAACTTGTAAACTCAATTGTTCTAAACTACTCACCCTTTAATTTTAAATATTTTAAACTTGATTACCTTTCAAATTCTTAGCCTTACGATCTCGTTTTATATTTCTAACATTGTAAATTTGTAATTCCTAACTATCTGCTAAGAATTTACCTTCATATTTCACCTTTAAAACACCCTTGAAAATTAAGTGTTTGTTCCGTAAAATCTTTGTAACGTAATTTGAAATACTGTTGAAACTTCGCGGTTTTAAACTTTTTATTCCTTTATTTCAAAAACCATTGAAATTGTTTTACTTCTACTATATACACAACAATATTATTTTACGTCATCAATTGTTATAAATTTTCAATCTTACCCGAAATATGATTCATAACATTTCCATTTTACCTAATAACATTCTAATAAAAATTTTATGAAAATGAGCTATATCAACAAGGTTATTCATAATTCTCTAAAATTTTAATTCAACGATAACCTGAATTTCCTTAATTTCATTAAAGCTCATATTTTAATTATGATCACGACGACTTTTACATAATTTCCCTAAAATGCCGTTTTCCTAAGGCTATATTTCATATACACGTGATCATTAAAAGTAACAACAAATAATATTATGTATATACGTTTAAAACTTCTTAAGGGGGGTAGGACTATAATTTAAATTATATTAAAGCCCTAATTAAATTTTAAAACTTCTTATTTTAGCCTATTTTAAGGCTAACACTCCTTCTCAAAAATTAAATAAATTATTTTATTTCTTAAAACGCATATAATTTTAATTCGATTTAATTCCGTACAAAACTTCTAGGCCCTACCTTTTTGAAAACCTCCTTCTCGCTGGTTTTGAAAATGACAATGCAGCAACATTTAGATATTAATTCGAAAAAGAACTATTAATATTTTAAAATTATTAAGTTCATCAATCTTTCCTTTTTAGAAAATTCAAACCCAATCAAGAGCAATACTACTATTTCAATTCCAAAACCCTCGATGTTTTCTCCAACTGCTTTTTAATCTGGAACAGTTTTCCATCCTATTCAAGTTTCGGGGACGAAACTTTTCTTAAGGGGGTAGGATTGTAACACCCCGTGTTTTTATTAATACTAATTAATTATTTTAACAAAATTCTTAAATTTAAATTTATATAATTTCACTTTTACTCAATTACTTTAAAAACGCGGCTGAAAAATTTCGATTAAATAAACTTTCTCCAATACATTTCTAATTAAACTTTCTTGATTTTATATTAACCTATACTATATTTTTATTTATAAAATACTTGTCGAACTAAAACGTTACTTTTGTTACCATTATTAGACTTTATAAATTTGCGCTACATTTTAAAAATCCTCACGTTCATAAAATTTACTCCTTATAAAAATATTCTTTCAAATAAGCAGACCGTTTGAAAATCTATGAGATCGTAATAAAATTTGTAACTGACAACTTTTATACATTTATATTTTCAAACTATAAATTTTATAATATGAATAATGGAATTAAAATTTAAAACAAATAATTTAAAATATAATATATTTTATAAATTATTTAAGTTTATAACAAGAAATAAATTTAAACAGAGCAAATCGGAAAACAGACCCAACTTATACTCCCTCTATGTCGACATACATACCACTACACCCACTTGATTTGTGATATTTATTTTAACCTAATTCCTACTCAAAACCCTAACTCCTTCATTTCATTTACTGCCTCCATCTCCTTCTTCTTCTTTTCTTCTGCTTCTTTCTTTCTTTCTCTTTAAATAAAACAAGCTAAAACAACAGCTCAAACAACAACAACAAACGACCTCAACAACAAACAAAAACGACAACAACAATAACAAGAACAACAACGACGACCTGAACACCATGGCCATGGCCTTCGAACCACCATTAATGGCGGGCTCAAGCTCGAGCCCAGCCACCGTGCTCTGCTCTCTTCTCTCTCTCGCCTATCCGCTTCTCCCCTTCTTTTTCCCCATTTCGGCCCCACCATGAGCCACACCACCGTGACCACCGTCTCACCACCTCAAAGCCGCCTCCTTACTCGGCCAACACCACCACCGTGAGCTCCCTGCTCTCCTCGAGCTTCCACTCTCTCCCCGCTCTTTCTCCTGTTCTCCGCCTCGCTTTTGTTTCAGGTCTCACGAGTTCGACCGAGACCACCGGAGTTGTACAAGGCTGGTAAGCTCCACCTCCTCTCCTTCATCTTTTTCGTTCTCCCCTTCTTTCTCTCTTGGTTCTCTGCTCACTACTTTCCTCTGTTTTATTTTTCGTCGCCGGAAACCGCCCTAATCACCGGAGACGCCACCTCAAACCACCATGGCCATCACCACCGTGTCAGCCACCACGTTGTTGCTGTGGGTCGTGCTCCTCCGCTCTCTTCCTCTGCCACCGTGAGCCACCACCACAGGGGGTTTCACCTCCATTTCGTCATCGACTTCACGTGGCCCTGCTTACTCTTTCCGTCGTATTCTTATCGTCGGTAAGTAGCTTTGATTAAATCATTTTCTGTCCGTAAATTTATCGTCATTTGATTTTGCTGGTTTTAATTCACTCTATCTTTTTCCCCGCGTGTTCTGTTTAATTGTCGGCGTCGATTTCGAACACAAATCTTGAACGCCTTCACTGGTCTCCTTGGAGCTGCTGTCCTTTTCGACTTTACTGCGATTATTGGTTGATTAAGATTGGGTTGATTTTGGGTCTCTCGGGTTGACAATATCGTGGGTCCAGAGACGAGCTAAGGAAATTCGTACCGAGCTAACATAAGGTGCCCCCGCACACTAGTTTAATTTACGTATTTAGAATATATAATTTTTGTGTTCATGTGATATGAAAATGATTTATGTGATTTTGTGAATTTTGATTATGTGTTATTTTTGTTCTAATATAATGTTGAATTGAATTGTTAAATATGATTTTTGTGACGATATGTGTTGAGTATATATTTCATGATGAACTTGTGAATTTTGAGTTTTTATTTAATGTGTAATTGTTGATTTTCTTAAATGATGATTATATATATAAAGTGGCATGTTTAGTAGGTTAGTATACCTTATTTTAGTTCCTTGAAGTTTATGATTATTTTCATGTAAGTATTATAAATTAATTTGGTGAAAAATAATTAACATACAAATAAAATTCCACTCGGCCAAAATAATAAACCACTCTAAGTTTTCATTTAAAAAAATTATGTATAAGTATAAAAGTATAAAATATGTATAAGTGTAAAAGTATAAAGTATGTATAAGTATAAAAGTGTTAAAATGAATATGGATGTAAAAACATAAAAATTGAATTAAGGAATAAAAAGGAGTAAAAATGAAAAGAACCAAATGGGCCAAACCACCCTTAATCACACTCTGGCCATAATAGGACGAAATAGTCGATTTTTGCAAATTTATCACTAAGCATAAATTCGGTTTAAATAAATACTAAAACATACTAAATAAAAATAAAAGAAAAGGCCTAATGAAAATATAACTAAACATGAAGAATTAAGTTAAAAGAGTATTAAGTTCAAATTAGGATTGAATCAATTTAAAAGTAAAGTTCATTTTTAATATACATAAAAGTTACTCATATTAAATTTTCTAAAATAAATAGTTATATAAAAAGTCATATATCACATTTAATAAGACGATTACTTTATTAAAACTCTAAAGTTGATAATGAACTTAAAATATACTAAATAAGTATTTAGTTAAAATAATTAAATGAAATGAAGAACTTGAAATTTATAATAATCCTAAGTAAAACTATTATCAAATAAAGTTAAAAATTAGTATCACTAACAAACGTTTTGAAAATAAAATGAAGTTAGGCGAAGTCGCGTAAAAAGGAATTTAAGAACTAACGTCACAAATATAAATTAGGGTACAAATAAAGTGTCAAGAAATTTGCTAAGTATAAAAATGTAAGGATTAAAAAGATTATCGAATCATATAAATAACTTAGTGAGTATAACATTTTATATGAAAAGATTAACTTAAATCCAAACTTACAAATTTAAATAGTATCTTTAAAATTAGGAATTTGTCTTAAAGTCGACAACTCACTAAATCAATGTAGGTCGTATAAAACAAATAATAATAAATATATAAAAAGTAAGACATTATAAAAAGACACTAATGGTTATTCCATAAAAATAATGTACAAAGAATTCTAAGTTATAAAAAGCTTAAATAAGATTCTACGATCAGATTATCTTTCCACTTAAATCGAATAACTAAGTAAAAATAATAATGTAAAGCTTTATTAAGAAATTAAACCCCCTAAAAGAAATTTAACTAAATGTCAGTTAATTATATTTTATCAAAAATCTAAAACTTGACAAATCTCATTTAAGTAATATTTCTAAAGTTAAAATAAATGTTATGAATATTATGTAACTAAACACCTTCATTATTTTTATTAACTATGAAAATATCAAATAATTATTATATTAAATGAAACTTGGAATATTGATATCACTAATGGTAAACATACTTAAGTTGAAATTTAAACGAAACTAAATCATTTAACTTAATCAAATAAAATACTTACACTTGAATGAAATAAATTAATTACTTGAACCTATTTAAGTTATTCGAAATAAATCATATTAAAGTAAACTAAGTAACGAGAATTAATATTTAAAAGTAAAGTAATGAATCGTGAAAATATCTAAAGTATACGAACGAACTCAAAATAAATATTTAAGTTTTCTATGTGCTCGCTTAATTCAAGAATCAAGCTAGAACTAAATTTTCATTATACAAGTTCGACGTTATTGTTTATTATGAACTGTCACTAGAGAAATAAAGGAACGAGAAAATGATAAAGAAAGTACTTGTTAAATACTCGGGTCTGTCATGTTGCGTAATCTATTGTGCCATCGTTAGAAAGGTAGCGCGTATGGGGACTCTTTTTCACTCTCGCCGATCGAGGCGTTTCTAATGACTCTCATAGTCTTTAGGCAAGCAGCGATACAACCCTTGAATGGGCATAATTGTTGCGCTTTGCGGTCCATACGAGGTAACGGAAAATGACCATCCCACCCGGGACCTTGTCATTAGGTATTAATCGCTTTGGTTAGGAAAAGCATACTCTCTCGAGTAGCGAGGACTGTGGTCGCTTTAAGTGAAAGTGTGTGCACACATAAGATAAGTGGATTGAATCGCCCTTCTTACCTAGTGGTATACTAGCATTAAAGTCCGTTGATGTACCCGGCAGCTTATGGGCAGGCCTAGCTTTTGTAGGGTTTTGCATGCTTCCATCCTGACTTGTTGTGGCTCATAGGACAACGTATGATAGATTATCCATGTTGTATTGGATATTAGGTAGTTATCACGTACGCTACTTAGTGTTTGATCTGATGTACGAGTCTGAGTAACTAGTGCACTTTGATGGCGGATCATATGGGTGATTTACCATGAGAGTACACAAGCCACTCTGTAGTCAAGACTCGCGAGTATATGTTGCTATATGAATAATTGAAAAGGGTCGACTACCCCGAATATGAATGAGATGGTAATGATTTGCTTACATGATTATGAATTGTGATAATTTGATGATTAAATTGTTGTGTTATATGAATTGATAAGATCTGATGATTTAATTACCATGTTAAATGAACTGTTTCATGTTATGCTTTATGATCTGCATGGCTATATGTATATGTGTTGCTTATTAGGTGCGGGGCTGAAAAAGCTAATTCGGGAATCAACAGGTACCCCGAGACTTGACTGTTGATCTATACAAGGGGATTGAAGGCCTTATTTTGTATTTTGAGAGAATGTAATCAATTAAACTCCGCTTTATCTATGACTCTTATTATGTATAATGAGTTGTACTACGATGACAGCTGGTTTTGTAATAAATAGACTTAATTAATATTCCGCCTTAGTTTAATTAAAGTCACGAAAAACCAGGTTGTTACACATATGAAGGAATGAAGAACACTAGTATTTTTCATATGATTATTAATTAGTCAAATTTTCATATGTTTATATAATTTCCTCAAATTTTTCATACAAGTCTAATTTACCTAAACTAATCATAATATGTTATTTAGAAAAATTAAAACTAAAAATTGATCCAAAATATTTAGGTATGCCGTGTATATATATATATATTTATAAATTTTGATTTTTGATTTTTATACTTCTAATACAATAACTAATTTACTTTATATCATTTATGTGTTTAGCATAAGTAAAAATCATACACAAACATTAACACACATCAACAAAATCATCCAAACACAAGAATAACAACATATACTCAAGAACACACATAAATACTTCAAAAACATTTAAATTCATAACAAATTCATTTTAAATCCTAAACATAATCTACTTATATTTTCATGTCCATTTCATTACGAGTATTTTAAGCATGCAATTTACAAAAATTAAAACGAAAAATTAAACCAAGATAGGGGTAAATGCCGTGTGATATACTAATGTTACTCTAATATTGTTTTTCGATTTTTGTCTCCTAATTTAACATGTGATTACTAGGTGATGAAGACAAAACATACATGCATCAAAAACATTAACATATAATCATATTCGAGGCGCTTTTCACATAAGTGTGCGGGAAGCACCTTAGTTAGGTTATGAGTGCAAAGATCAACAGTTGTCCTGGTCGACTATGTGATCAAATTGGCTTAAATCAACACCACCACCTTGCTCCTCGTCTTTAGTTAGGAGAGGTACATAAGAATGAAATAAACAAGTTAGTAAGTTATTTTAAAACTAAACTAGCTAAACTTAAATATAAAGTTGTAGTATTATTTTTAGGTTAGGTGATGTTTTAAATTTTTTTATGATTTCGATTTATGTTCATGTTCATTTTCAAGTTTAGGAGAAGAAGTGATTAGTGAATATAAAGAGTGGAGAAGCATGTTAAGAGCTTGAGTGAATTATAGACATGAAAATAGAAGTTTAAAGAAGAAATGTTGTAAGGAGGAAGATGAAGATCATAAGGACTTGAAGTTGAGGATGAGTTTGTTCTTACTAATGTTCTTGGGTTGGTTTTATTTAGAGAGAAAATAATCTAAGTGTTGGGTGTGTTGGTGTTGTTTTGTGCGTGTGATATGTATATGTAGTAGTAGTTGTTGTGTTTTATTTTTGTTGTAAGTTTATGTGTGAAAGCAAGTATTAAACTAGTTAATAAGTGATGATGATTTAGTAGTTGTGTAAGGTGGATTAGACATGGAAGAAAAGGAGGTAAGGTGTGTAAGAGTAGGGAAGAAAATGGAAGAAGCAATGTTGGACTAGAGGTCCAATATCTCGGCCAAAATGCATGTACATGGGCTCGGTTTTCGTTTTTCAAATTTTCGATTTGCGCGCACGTGAAAAGTCCCGAAATGAAATATATAGTCTTAGAAAAATGTTTAGAAGCAAGATCGAAAATAAAAATGAAAATAGACTTCAAAACGAAATCAAATAAAAATTGGGTATTAGATTCCTCGCAAGTTTGAAATAAAATCTTATTCGATCGAAATATATATTTTTTTCCTTGAGTGTTATTGAATTAAATCATTATACTCAAACGTCGGAGAGTTCATAAGTTTTGGTTTAGTGTAACTCAATATATCGAGTTTTAGTGAAAGTGTTAGTTAAATCAAATTGGAATAGTAATTTGATATAATAAAATAATGGTTGTTAGTAATAACCAAAATAATTGAAATCTAACTAACTTAATTAGATTTGGATTATGAGTAAGTGTATTTGAAAAAGGAATTAGGTGATTTGGTCACCTAAATGGCTCGGCCAATTTGGGTCAACAATGACCTCGATTTGCGTGCCAAAATTTGTCGTTGAGAAAATTGTCGTAGATGCCTCGTTTGATTTATCGAGTTTGAATATGAAAGAATAAAGTTCAAATTCAAAGTAATTCAAAATGGTTTTAGTTTAGGTGCGAGAAAAACTTGTAGTGTATTATTTTAGGAAAATAATTGAGCTAGATTGTCTAATTATTGATTTCCTAATTATGATTAGATTAAATTAACACGGGGTGTTACAATCCTCCCCCCTTAAAGAAGTTTCGTCCCCGAAACTTAAAGTAATCTGGGTGGTTAAGGTTACCTGTGCTAAATAGCTCCGGATATTTTTCCTTCATCGACGCCTCGGTCTCCCACGTTGCTTGCTCAGTCTTCTGTCCCCTCCAGAGAACCTTGACTAAGGGTATCGACTTGCGTCGTAAGAATTTGGTCTCTCTGGCGAGAATTTCCACCGGTTTCTCAGAGTAAAGCATGTTAGGCTCGATGGCGATCACATCGGGCGTAACAATGTGACTCGGGTCGCTTCTGTATCTTCTGAGCTGAGATACATGAAATACGTCGTGTACCTTGGATAAGTTTGGCGGTAAGGCGAGTCGGTATGCCACCTCGCCAATCCGTTCAAGTATTTCATAGGGTCCGATGTACTTTGGACTAAGCTTCCCCTTTAGCCCGAAGCGTCTTACCCCTTTCATGGGTGAGACCTTTAAGAAGACCTTATCTCCACTGTCGAACTCAATAGGTCGACGGTGCTCGTTTGCATATTTCTTTTGCCGATCTTGAGCCGCTTGTAGTCGTTCTCGGATGATCTTGATGTGCTCAATCTGGTCTTGTATAACCTGGGGTCCAGTACCCACGTTGTCACTAGCGTCATCCCAACACACCGGACTGCGACATTTTCTCCCGTATAATGCTTCAAAAGGAGCACAACCTAGGCTAGCGTGATGACTATTGTTGTAAGAGAATTCAACGAGAGGTAAACTCTTTTCCCAGTTCACGTTGAACTCCATCGTGCACGCCCTCAACATGTCTTCCAGTGTCTGGATAGTTCGCTCTGTCTGACCGTCAGTTGCTGGATGAAAGGCCGTACTCATCTTTAATTTACTACCCAAAGCCTCTTGCAATTTCTTCCAGAAATGCGATGTAAATCTTGCGTCCCTGTCTGATATGATGTCGAGGGGAACGCCATGAAGTCGTATAATCTCCTTCTCGTAGGCTTTGGCTAGTTCCTCTAATCCCCAAGTCTCCTTGATCGGAACGAAGTGGGCCGCTTTAGTCAAGCGATCCACAATAACCCATATTGCATCCTTTCCTCCTGATGTCCTCGGTAACCCCATAATGAAATCCATGGATATGGAATCCCACTTTCCTTGAGGAATCTCCAATGGTTGAAGCAGTCCTCCTGGTCTTTGGTGCTCAAATTTTACCTTCTGGCAAATCATACATCTCGCCACGTACTCGGCTATCTCTACCTTCATCCTTATCCACCAGAAACGTAACTTAAGGTCCTTGTACATTTTATCTGACCCAGGATGCACTGAGTAACGCGTGCTATGTGCTTCATCAAGTAGCTTATGCGTTTAAGTCTTCATTGTTAGGTATGCACCATCTACCATTGAAACGTAGACTCCGTCGATGTAAATCTCAAACCCTTCGCCTCCTCGATGGAATCTTTTCCCGATTTCTAACAAGGCCGGTCTTCCCATTGTAGTGCTCGAATGTCATGGAATAAATACCGGTTCGACCACCATTGCATTCAGTGTCTGTGGTCATCCGATTGTACTAGATCTAAGCTCGGTCTCTTTAGATCCTAACGATGTCCGAGGGAATTTCCCAAATGTTGTTCGTAGTATGTATTGCCTTACGACTCAAGGCCAAAGAACTACATTAGCCTTTCCCTCGTGGTATAATAACTCGATTTTGTAATCCTTGATCAATTCTAACCACCTTCGTTGTCTCATGTTCAACTCCCTGGGTGAAAATATATTTCAAGCTCTTATGGTCGATTGTAGAATTTGATCTTTGACCCCAATAGAGATAATGACGCCAAATCTTCAGTGCAAACTCGACCGCAGCAAGTTCTAGGTCGGGCGTTGGGTAATATCTTTCATGCACTTTAAGTTGGCTGGACGCATATGCTATTACCTTCCCTTGTTGCATTAGAACACAACCCAAAACCATTCAATGACGGCGTCATCAGACACCTCATATTCATCCCCATCTCAGGCAAGGTTAACACTGGTGCCGTAGTAAGCCTCGTCTTAAGTTCTTGAAACGCTTTTTCACAATCATCGCTCCATAAGAACTTTGACTCCTTTTGTAGTAGTTTAGTCATTGGGCGGGCTATTTTTGAGAAGTCAGAAACAAACCTTCTATAATAGCCAGCCAATCCTAAGAAACTTCTGACTTCAGTGACTGTTTTTGGTGCTACCCATTCCTTGACAGCTTCAATCTTGGCTGGATCCACCATTACACCTTCCTTGGAGATTACGTGGCCTAGGAACGCCACTTGGTCTAGCCAAAATTCACACTTTGAGAACTTAGCATACCACTTATGATCTCTCAAGATATTCAGGATAATGTGTAGGTGTTCCGCGTGTTCTTCTTTATTCCTGGAGTAGATCAGGATGTCGTCAATGAACACTACAACGCAGGTGTCGAGGTATTCGTGAAATGTTCTGTTCATCTGATCCATGAATCTCTTTGGAGGCGTTGGTAAGGCCGAACGGCATTACTTTGAACTCGTAATGTCCGTACCTTGATCTGAAAGCAGTCTTTTGGATATCTTCCTTACGAACCGCGATCTGATGGTATCCCGATCTCAGGTCAATCTTGGAGAAAACTCCCGCTCCTTTGAGCTGGTCAAAGAGATCATCTATCCTCGGTAGGGGATAACGATTCTTGATCGTCACTTTGTTCAGTTCCCTATAATCAATGCAGAGTCTCATACTTCCATCCTTCTTCTTTACAAAGAGTACCGGTGCACCCCAAGGTGAGACACTCGGTCTTATAAATCCTAACTCAATCATCTCCTCTAACTGTTTCTTGAGTTCCTGGAGCTCGACGGGTGCCATTCTGTACGGTGCCTTTGATATAGGTGCAGTGCCGGGTACAAGGTCGATAGAAAATTCGACATCTCGTGCAGGAGGCATACCTGGTAAGGCATTCGGGAATACATCGGGGTATTCATTTACGATTGGGATATCCTCGATTCGTAAATCGTCCTCGACTTTGGTAATGCTGCAAAAATACACCTGGTCCCCCTTTCTCTCCATACTCTGAAGTTTCAGTACAGACACTAGTTTCACTCCCCTTTTCCTCTTCAAACTCTGATATGATACCTCCTCCCCTTGATTAGTTTTCAATGTAATCTTTTGGTCGTGGCATTTGAACGTTGCGTTATGTCGAGCTAACCAATTCATTCCCAGAATTACATCGAACTCGGGAAGATCAAACAACACTAGATCTGACAGGAAGTCTGTGTTGTGAATTGAAATCCTCACATTGGTGTATTTTGAAGAACAAGAAACGTTTTTACCATCAGGTAATGATATGTTAGTTTTGATTTGCGTAGGATTTGTGAGTTTAGATTGTTTGATAAACTTTGAGGATATAAAGGATAGGGAAGCCCCTGTATCGAATAAAATAAAAGCAGGTACAGAGTTAACCAAGAATTTACCGGTAATGACGTCGACATCGATAATGTCATCAGCCCCTTCCTCAGATTCTGTCAGGACGTACACGCGTCCCTGGACTCTAACAGCTGGCGGTGGTCCCGCATTTGCTTTGGCGGCAGTACCCCTCTTTGGGCATTCATTCGACTTGTGCCCCACTACCTTACAGAAGTAACACACAACCGGTTCCCCGTTGCAACGCTTCCCCGGGTGGTTTGGCTGTCGACAGAAATGACATTGGCCTGCTTGAACGGCCGGAGGTCCGGGAAGTGGTGGGTTATTCCTTGCGACGTACGCGGTAGGGTTTCGGTTGGCGTACTGGTTCCTGCCCTGGTTCCTGTTTCGGTTATCTTGGTTTTGGAAACCTGGGCGACCGAACATTGGTTTCTGTATGAAACTAGCACTCGCCACAGGAGGCGCAAATGTTTTCCTCTTCTTTTTCTCTTCCGCTTCTCCCTTTTGGATGGAGGCCCAGATACACGTTGCCTTTTCGTAGGCTTCTGCGAAGTTCTTGCAGTTGAACCCACACATATTGTTCCTCAGGCCATTTTCCATGCCTCTCACGTAACGAGTCGCAAGTTCCTCCTCGTTAGTTATAATCCTAGGAGCGAACTTGGACAGCTCCTGGTATTTTTCCGTGTATGCCTGTAGGGACATATCACCCTGTCTTAGGTTTCTGAACTCCTCTTCCTTGTCCCATTTCAACTCCTCCCCAAAATACTTGTTTTCCAGCAGAGTCTTGAATTCACTCCAGGAGTAGATTCTTAAGGGAAAGGTGGACCTGATTAAACGCCACCAACTGTTGGCCTCTCCCTTGAGGTAGTAGGCCACTACATTCACCCTCTCGTTAGCTGGAGTCTTGCTAAGTTCTAGCAACTTCTCCATTTCTTCAATCCACTCTGTCAAGACTGTGGGGTTGACAGAGCCATGATATGGTTGAGGTCGATGTTTGGAGAATCTCTCAAATGCGGACTGGTTGTTTCCGCCACCCTGATTTTGGTGCAAGTTTTGTGCAATTTTTGTGATTGCATCTTCGAAACCTCTCCTTCTCGCCTCTTCTTCTAAGAATGCATGGTTGAGGTCATCGTCTTGAATATCGTTGGCAGCCATTCTGAAAATATTAAACTGTATGAATTTTGAGTAGTTCCAAAAGATTGACATAATATAAAATGCAAGGTAAAAGACATTTCATTGATAATGTAAAAGGTTTACATCAAAAAGTTACAAGCCTCCTAATACATTCTCTATGAAATGAACTAAGGTGAAAACTTAGATAAAAGTTCAGCAAAATAACATAAAAGTTTAGATACATTCTCAAGAGATATGAAATTGAATCGAGAATGACAAAAGATTTGCTCTAGCCCCTAAGCAAATTTTGAGTAGCGATGCTCCTCCTCCGCGAAGCTATGCTTATACTTAACAGCATAAGTCATGTCGCTCGAGCCAAGTTTGAAATCCTCCCAGCTCAGGTAGTACTCACCCTCAAGTATAGCTGGGGAGCGCAGTCGTCTCCACCATGCTTTGGCCTCCTCGTCAAGGCACGCAGCTGCTAGGGAGGTTTTCCATTCCTCTCTAACGGAGTGTTCCAGGAACCTCGCATTCATACTCCTGATCCATGGGTATAGTGTTCCACTGATCCCCTCAAATGTCTCAGGTTTTCCCTGCATGAACGCTTCGATCACATCTGTGTATTCTGAGGATCGGCGGAGATGATCAGGAATTCGATGTTCCATATACGGAGTCTTAAGTGCCCTAGTCTTCCAGTCGACTTCCGCATTGCTCGAGTCCTGTGATCTTTTCCAGGACTTCAATTGTTGACGTCGCGCGTAGGCCTCGATGGCTTTCTTGCGGGCCTTCTCTTTTGGTGTCCATTCAGAGTACTTCTTACCGCACGGTAGTCTCATCTGAAATCAATTTAGATAAGGTAATTTGAATGAGATTTGGAAGTACAACATGTATGTAAAATTTTAAAATAATGAATTAAGAAAAGCACATGACTAGGTAGTAACATAACGTCTCCATATATATAAACATATACATGGGTAAAATATTACATTTCAAGGAATATAATACATAAGTTCACCAAACGTCACCTCCGAATATAACACCCATAGCCGAAAGAAAAGAAGACGATATTAAGATCGTTCTTAGGATGGTTAAAGTTGGTTACATATATTTTACAAATTGGAGTCCAAAGACCCTAAATATGATTTGCGACCCTGAAAAGTCTCCCTGATAGGAGATCCCTCTCCCAGACTGGGAGTTGTTCAGCTGGCAATGGAGGATAGTCGTGCCTTAATTCTTGATACATCAAGTTCTCAAGTAATTCTTCGTGCTCCATCCACCCTGGTGGTTGCATCTCCCTCAGAAGTGGGTCGGGGTGACACATGCGATCCATATATCGGTCGTAATCCAGGAGGAGTTGCCATCCTAGTGGTGTCCAAAACTCGTCGTACGGGTGAAAGCTCTCAATCAGCGTCAGGCCTAAGCCAATGCCCCTAGTGTGGTAGGGTCTAGTCGTCGTGATCCCATTAGCTTCCACGTATTGCTCTATGGCGTGAGAATGGTTACATATATATGCATCTCGTGGCATCATCGGTGGACGTCGTGGTGCGTAGTAACGGAAAGAGCGGAAAGATGACATCCTAAGGCCTTTGTCAGACTAAAGTTAGCCATAGAGCAAATAGCAGGTAAAAGAATTATAACAATATAAGACTCTATTGCTCGTCTCACTAGTTTATTATTAATTGGCCTGGCCCTTAAGATTCTACCCTTCCTCGCATTTAAACTGATCTACGTTATCATTTTTAGTGATCTAGAGATTTCTAATTTATTATTTGATCCTATAAGTCTATGCCTGACATACGATATGAATGTCTGGCCCAGGTGTCGTCTCGCTATGTGAGATAACTTTAAGTCATTCACGGTCGCAAGACAGCTTTGATAATTAATCAGAATAACCTGGTTTTTCGTGACTTTAATTAAACTAAGGCGGAAAATTAATTAAGTCTATATATTACAAAACCAGCTGTTAATCGTATTAAAACTCTGAATACATAGTACGAGTTTAGAATAGCAGAGTACAAGTTTGATTACATTCTCTCAAAACAGATTACAAAAATAAGGCCTTCAATCCCCTGATAGATCAACAGTCAATACTCGGGGTACCTGCATTAAACCCTCATCATTTTCCCGCACACTCCTTCGAGTTTTCGACACATGCAATTTCTAAAGCAATATGCAGTATAATAATGAATAACAAGGAAAAACAAATAGCAAGTATGCAAATAAAACACGTAAGGAGATCATGATGATTCAATACGGGTATAAACCAATCAAATAACACACCATGCTCACAAATAATCATGCTCCACAAATCACATTTCAATACTCAACCAAGTCATTCCGATAATCATCAAACAAACAAGGAAATACACTCAACATGTGATAACAAATGAGTCTTCGTTAGTAAGGCGGAAGCATGCAGACATAATCCGCGCAGTAGCAGCCAGGGCCGTTAAAACGGACGTGTCTGAATATGCTAAAGATACCTAAGGTAATAAGGACGATTCAATCCCTTGTCTAATGTATGCATACACTACCTATCGAGGATCATACGTATTCGCTATTCAAAAGGTATCACCGACGAAAAAGTTCGACTATCACCAGAGACGGCACCCCGGATGGGGTCGGCGTTTCCAATTACTATTCTATGGGCCCGCTAAGTATCAAGTATGCCCCATCCCCGAGGTTGATACCACACGCCAAACAAAGAATCTTAAGATCGTTGAATAGCCTTGGGCAACTCAGGTAGGGAGCCCAAGTCCCCATAGACAGCTACCTCGTTAACTTCGAATTTCAAGAGTCGCAACATGGCGAACAATCCTAGTATTTTACTCAAGTACTTGCTTTCTCAATTTCTCATTCTCTCGTTCATAAATAATAATAATGACAAACTTGTAATATAAATATAACGTCGAACTTGTATAATGAAATTTTAGTAACAGCAGTTCTTCAGGTAAAACAGAACACATAGAAAAACTTAATTGTTTATTTAGAGTCCGTTCGTAACTTTTAAATATTTTTCACTATTCATTATTTTACTATTCACCGTATTTACTATTCACCGTATTTACTATTCATCGTATTTACTATTCATCGTATTTACTATTCATCGTATTTACTATTCTTCGTATTTACTATTCCTCGTATTTATACGTATTCGTATTTTCGTATTCCGTATTTGTACGTATTTTTATACTTCGTATTTTATTCGTATTTTATACGTATATGTATTTTTATACTTAGTATTTATTATTTTATTTCTTTCATACTTAGTATTTTTATTTTATCTTACTTTATTTATACTTAGTATCTTTATACTCTTATACATTTTTGTTATACTAAGGATATTTTAGAAAATAAAACTAAGCTTTTTATTTACTAAGTGTAAAATTCTAGTTTTAAAGTCGTTAGGTTCGTTTTGTATTTAGCGATTTGAGAATTTATTTTAAATGTGAAACTCGATTTTTAACTTAAGTATAAAATCTAATTTCAAATTGTTAAGTTCATTTTGTACTTGGTCAATTTTAATAACATTTCAAAAGTAAAACTCGGTTAAATTTAGTCGTATACTTAACTAAGATTTTAGCGGTTTCCATTTTTAGCGAGGTTGTCGTAGTTCATTTTAAATAGTCCGTATCTCCACATCCTCATTTAAGCATAGGTAGTAACACTCGACTTCATTCATTTTAACACGTGTAACGTTTATTTTTATCGGTTTTGTCAATTCTTTTTATTAACGATTTAATACATAAACAAATATAAACCCAATTACTATTCAAATTTAGTGATTAAGTGATAAATTCATTTTGACCAAAATTGACCAAAAATAAAGGTGAATGCCGAGAGCCCCTATTTAATTTAGCTATTTATTTCTTTTGTTGTTTTTATTAATAAATCATTACTTTAACTATTTTAATTTCTTAAGTGATAGAAATAAAAAAAGTGATAAAATCATTTTAGGTCTAAAATGGACCAAAATGCCGTGGACATACATACATAACAATTTATTTTCGTTTTCTAATTTTATCGGTTTTTAACTTAAAGTTTTTATATACTAAATATTCATATTAACTTAAGGTGATTCAAACTAGTAATTAAAACAACAAACATTAAAACTTATGAAAATTTATAAATCAAAACCTAGTTATAAGATGAAGAACATATGAAGGAATGAAGAACACTAGTATTTTTCATATGATTATTAATTAGTCAAATTTTCATATGTTTATATAATTTTCTCAAATTTTTCATACAAGTCTAATTTAACTAGACTAATCATAATATGTTATTTAGAAAAATTAAAACTAAAAATTGGTCCAATAAATTTAGAAATGCCGAGTATATATATATATATTTATAAATTTTGATTTTTGATTTTTATACTTCTAATTCAATAACTAAATTACTTAACAACATTTATAAGTTTAACATAAGTGAAAATCATATACAAACATTAACACACATCAACAAAATCATCCAAACACAAGAATAACAACATAAACTCAAGTACACACATAAATACTTCAAAAACATTTAAATTCATAACAAATTCATTTTAAATCCTAAACATAATCTACTTATATTTTCATGTCCATTTCATTACGAGTATTTTAAGCATGCAATTTACAAAAATTAAAACGAACAATTAAACCAAAATGAAGGGGTATGCCGTGTAGTATACCTATGTTACCCTAATATTATTTTTCGATTTTTGTCTCCTAATTTAACATGTGATTACTAGGTGATAAGATAAAACATACATGCATCAAAAACATTAACATATAATCATATTCGAGGTGCTTATCACATAAGTGTCTTGGGAAGCACCTTAGTTAGGTTATGAGTGCAAAGATCAGCAGTTGTCCCGGTCGACTATGTGATCAAACTGCTCAAATCGACACCACCACCTTGCTCCTCGCCTTTAGTTAGGAGAGGTACATAAGAATGAAATAAACAAGTTAGTAAGTTATTTTAAAACTAAACTAGCTAAACTTAAATATAAAGTTGTAGTATTATTTTTAGGTTAGGTGATGTTTTAAATTTTTTTATGATTTCGATTTATGTTCATGTTCATTTTCAAGTTTAGGAGAAGAAGTGATTAGTGAATATAAAGAGTGGAGAAGCATGTTAAGAGCTTGAGTGAATTATAGACATGAAAATAGAAGTTTAAAGAAGAAATGTTGTAAGGAGGAAGATGAAGATCATAAGGATCTTGAGCTTGAGGATGAGTTTGTTCTTACAAGTGTTCTTGAGTTGGTTTTATTTAGAGAGAAAATAAGCTAAGTGTTTGTTGTGTTTGTGTTGTTTTGTGCGTGTGATATGTATGTGTAGTAGTAGTTGTTGTGTTTTATTTTTGTTGTAAGTTTATGTGTGAAAGCAAGTATTAAACTAGTTAATAAGTGATGATGATTTTAGTAGGGTGTAAGAAGGATTAGACATGGAACTAAAGCAAGTATGGTGTGTAAGAGTAGGGAAGAAAATGGAAGAAGCAAAGTTGGACTTATGGTCCAAAATCTCACCAAATACATATACATGGGCTTGGTTGCGTTTTCAAATTTTCGATTCTTGGCAAGACGTGAAAAGTCCCGAAATGAAATATATAGTCTTAGAAAAATGTTTAGAAGCAAGATCGAAAATAAAAATGAAAATAGACTTCAAAACGAAATCAAAATAAAAACTGGGTATTAGATTCCTCGCAAGTTTGAATAAAAATTTTAATCGATCGAAATATATATTTTTTTCATTGAACGTTATTGAATTAAATCATTATACTCAAACGTCAGAGAGTTTATCAGTTTAGGCTTAGTGTAACTCAATATATCGAGTTTTAGTGAAAGTGTTAGTTAAATCAAATTGGAATAGTAATTTGATATAATAAAATAATGGTTGTTAGTAATAACCAAAATAATTGAAATCTAACTAACTTAATTAGATTTGGATTATGAGTAAGTGTATTTGAAAAAGGAATTAGGTGATTTGGTCACCTAAATGGCTCGGCCAATTTGGGTCAACAATGACCTCGATTTGCGTGCCAAAATTTGTCGTTGAGAAAATTGTCGTAGATGCCTCGTTTGATTTATCGAGTTTGAATATGAAAGAATAAAGTTCAAATTCAAAGTAATTCAAAATGGTTTTAGTTTAGGTGCGAGAAAAACTTGTAGTGTATTATTTTAGGAAAATAATTGAGCTAGATTGTCTAATTATTGATTTCCTAATTATGATTAGATTAAATTAACACGGGGTGTTACATAATGATTTGCCTATATGATTTATCGCTTTAAACCGCATGCTTATTATGACTTATATGTCCTTATATGCTATATGTAATAAGCATGTTTATATTTTTATCATAATGTTATAATTATAAAGCGATAGTAATAAATCAAAGTAATTGAATTCGAGGGTAAGTATGAGCATAGCTAGTCATTTGTCATTCAATGAGCATCCCCCCAACAGTTTATTGTGCAGGAAAAGCGTGGACTGGATGCTTGGATTTTGGGACGGGACCAGTTTATATTTATTGCTTTACCTTTGTTTGTTTTGAGAGAAATTGTAATCGAATACTCTGTTTTTAGCTTAACTCATATTATGAATATTGAGTTTGTAAGACGATAACAGCTGGTTTGTAATATATAGACTTAATTAATTTTCCGCCTTAGTTTAATTAAAGTCACGAAAAACCGGGTTGTTACAAAATATGTTTTATTTTTACGAATAATATAATTAATTTTTTAGCTTTAAAAATAAAGAAATACGAACAACTTTAGTGTGGTAATGTTAGACTAATCAAACCCAAATAATTTTAATGTATAATCTTATATAAAATATATTTATGATTAAAAAAAAAAAAAAATTAAAAAAAAAAAAAAAAAAAAAAAAAAAAAAAAACAACATTTTTCAAGCTTTTCCGGTCCAAATCGGTACGGACCGTTTAGGACCGGGTCAAGACCGGACCGGACCGAAAACCGGAAATCCAAAAAATCATGGACCGACGACCGGACCGGATTATGCACACTTCGGTCCGGTTCAATTTCGGTCCGGTTCGGTCCGGTTTTACGGTTTGGACCGGATTATGCACACTCCTAGATCGATCGAATGGCGTTCACTCCTTTGCGATATGGTTTCCTATCAAATTCCCTTGAGCTGAAAGCTAGCTCGGTGATCAACGCCCTAACTTCAGTCGGGTTCTTATTCATGATTCCTCCCCCGCTAGCCGTGTGAACCATGCGTGAATTATCCTTGGAGAGAACACCCACAAAGTACATGATAAGATCTTGGTCTTCATACCCATGATATGGGCACATACCACAAAGCCTTTTAAAACGCTCCCAATATTCATACATCGTCTCGCTATCATGTTGCTCAACATTTGAAACCTCTTTCTTCAACTGAGAGGCACCAGAAGCAGGGAAGTATTTCTCCAAAAATGCTTTCTTCATCTTGAACCATGTATCAATGCTACCCGCAGGTAGATAATAATGCCAATCCCTCGCAGCGTCCTTTAGTGAGAACGGGAATGCCTTTAACTTCTGCTGCTCATCAGTCACCGCAGTTGGCTTCATACTCGAACATAAAATGTGAAAATCCGATAGATGCTTATTCATATCCTCATCACTCAACCCATGGAATGTGGGTAGCAGATGTTTCCTGTGTAAAGTAGTGGGGCACAAGGCTAATGAATGCCCAAAGAGGGGTGCTGGTAGTAAGGCAAACGCGGGACCACTGCCAGCCGTCAGGGTTCAGGGACGCGTGTACGTCCTGACAGAATCTGAAGAAGGTGCGGAAGACATTATCGATGTCGACGTCATCACCGGTAATTTTCTAGTTAACTCTGTACCTGCTTTTATTTTATTCGATACAGGGGCTTCCCTATCTTTTATATCCTCAAAATTCATTAAACAATCCAAACTCACAAACCCCGAATAAATCAGAACTAACATATCACTACCAGATGGTAAAAACATTCCTTGTTCTTCAAAATACAATAATGTAAAAATTTCGATTCACAACACAGACTTCCTGTCAGATCTAGTGTTGTTTGATCTTCCCGAGTTCTATGTAATTCTGGGAATGAATTGGCTAGCTCGTCATAATGCAACATTCAAATGCCACGACCAGAAAATTTCACTGAAGACTAACCAAGGAAAGGAAGTATCATACCAGAGTTTGAAAAGGAAAAGGGGAGTGAAGCTAGTGTCTGTACTGAAACTCCAGAGTATGGAGAGAAAGGGGCACCAGGTGTATTTTTGCAGCATTAACAAAGTTGAGGACGACTTGCGCATCGAGGACATCCCAATCGTAAACGAATACCCTGATGTATTCCCGGATGTATTTTCGGGTATGCGTCCTGCACGAGATGTCGAATTCTCTATCGACCTCATACCAGGCACGTCACCTATATCAAAGGCACCATACAGGATGGCACCTGTCGAACTCCAGGAAATCAAGAAACAGTTGGAGGAAATGATTGAATTGGGTTTTATAAGACCGAGTGTTTCGCCTTGGGGCGCACCGGTACTCTTCGTAAAGAAAAAGGATGGGAGTATGAGACTCTGCATCGATTACAGGGAATTGAGCAAAGTGACGATCAAGAATCGTTATCCTCTGCCTAGGATAGACGATCTCTTTGACCAGCTCAAGGGAGCAGGAGTTTTCTCCAAGATCGATCTGAGGTCAGGATACCATCAGATCGCTGTCCGCAAAGAGGATATACAGAAGACTGCTTTCAGGTCTAGATACGGACATTACGAATTCAAAGTGATGCCGTTCGGTCTTACTAACGCACCGGCAGTGTTCATGGATCAAATGAACAGGACTTTTCACGAATATCTCGACGTCTGCGTTGTCGTGTTCATCGACGACATTCTGATCTGCTCCAAGGATAAGGAGGAACACAAGGAACATTTACACATTATTCTTAGCATCCTGAGAAATTATAAATGGTATGCTAAATTTTCAAAGTGTGAATTTTGGCTAGACCAAGTGGCATTCCTAGGCCACGTTATCTCCAAGGAAGGCGTGATGGTGGATCCAGCGAAGATTGAGGCTGTCAAGGGATGGATCGCACCAAAGACTGTCACGGAAGTCAGAAGCTTCCTAGGTTTGGCTGGCTATTATAGGAGATTTGTACCCGACTTCGCAAAAATAGCCCGCCCAATGACCAAACTGCTACAGAAAGAATCAAAGTTCTTATGGAGCGATGACTGTGAGAAAGCGTTCCAAGAACTTAAGACAAGGCTTACTACGGCACCAGTTTTAGCCTTGCCCACCGATGGTGATGAGTATGAGGTGTACAGTGACGCATCATTGAATGGTTTGGGTTGCGTTCTGATGCAACAAGGGAAGGTAATAGCGTACGCATCCAGACAACTTAAAGTGCATGAAAGGAATTACCCAACTCACGACCTAGAGCTTGCTGCGGTAGTGTTTGCACTGAAGATTTGGCGTCATTATCTCTATGGGGTCAGCATCAAATTCTACACAGATCACAAGAGTTTGAAGTATATCTTCACCCAGAGGGAGTTGAACATGAGGCAACGAAAGTGGTTAGAACTAATCAAGGATTACAAAATCGAGTTATTGTACCACGAGGGAAAGGCTAATGTAGTAGCCGACGCGCTAAGTCGTAAGGCGTCACACACCCTGAACAACATTTGGGAGATTTCATCAGACTTAGTCCAAGATCTGAAAAGACTAAGCTTGGATCTAGTGCAATCAGATGACACTGA
Organism: Dianthus caryophyllus; assembly: GCA_023091065.1. NCBI lineage: Eukaryota > Viridiplantae > Streptophyta > Magnoliopsida > Caryophyllales > Caryophyllaceae > Dianthus > Dianthus caryophyllus. The sequence goes on from CM041530.1 coordinate 9,865,221, forward strand.
CCTAAACGCTATGGTGGTAGAACCGGAAATATTTCATGACATCCGGGCACTTCAATGGGAAGACCCGGCATTGTTAGAGATTAGAGAAAGGATTCCGTTAGAGGGAACATAAGGGTTTGAGATTTACACTGACGGGAGTCTACGCTTCAATGGAAGATGGTGCATACCTCACAATGGAGACTTAAAACGCAAGATTCTTGACGAGGCACATAGTACTCGCTACTCGGTACATCCTGGCTCAGATAAGATGTACAAGGACCTGAAATTACGTTTCTGGTGGATAAGGATGAAGGCGGAGATCGCCGAGTACATGGCTAGATGTATGATTTGCCAGAAAGTAAAATTTGAGCACCAGAGACCAGGAGGACTGTTCCAACCGTTGGAGATTCCCCAAGGGAAGTGGGATTCCATATCGATGGATTTTATCATGGGGTTACCGAGAACATCGAGCGGCAAGGATGCGATATGGGTTATTGTGGATCGCCTAACTAAAGCGGCTCACTTCGTTCTGATCAAGGAAACGTGGGGATTAGAAGAACTAGCCAAGGCTTATGAGAAAGAAATAATACGACTTCATGGCGTCCCTCTTGACATCATATCAGACAGGGACGCAAGGTTTACATCGCATTTCTGGAAGAAACTACAAGAGGCTTTGGGTAGTAAGTTGAAGATGAACACAGCTTTTCACCCAGCGACTGACGGTCAGACTGAACGAACTATACAAACGCTGGAGGATATGTTGAGGGCTTGTACGATGGAATTCAATGTGAACTGGGAAAAGAGTTTACCCCTCGTTGAATTCTCATACAACAACAATCATCACGCTAGTCTTGGGTGTGCTCCTTTTGAAGCACTATACGGGAGAAAATGTCGCAGTCCTGTTTGCTAGGACGACGCTAGTGACAACGTGGGTACTGGACCCCAGGCTATCCAAGATTAGATTGAACACATCAAGCTTATTCGAGAACGACTACAAGCAGCTCAAGATCGGCAGAAGAAGTATGCGAACGAGCACCGTCGACCGATTGAGTTCAACAGTGGAGATAAGGTCTTCTTAAAGGTCTCACCCATGAAAGGGGTAAGACGTTTCGGGCTAAAGGGAAAGCTTAGCCCAAAATATATCGGACCCTCCGAAATACTTGAACGAATTGGCGAAGTGGCATACCGACTCGCCTTACCGCCAAATTTGTCCAAAGTACACGATGTATTTCACGTATCACAGCTCAGGAGATATAGAAGCGACCCTAGTCACATTGTTACGCCCGATGTGACCGCCATCGAGCCTAACATGCTCTACTCTGAGAAACCAGTCGAAATTCTCGCCAGGGAGACCAAATTCTTACGACACAAGTCGATACCTTTGGTCAAGGTCCTTTGGAGAGGACAAAAGACTGAACAAGCAACGTGGGAGACCGAGGCGTCAATGAAGGAGAAATACCCGGAGCTGTTTAGCGCAGGTAACCTTAGCAACTCAGATAATTATAAGTTTCGGGGACGAAACTTCTTTAAGGGGGGAGGATTGTAATACCCCGTGTTAATTTAAGCTAATCGTAATTAGGAAATCAATAATTAGACAATCTCGCTCAATTAATTCCTAAAACAATACACTACAATTTTTCTCGCACCTAAACTAAAACTATTTTGATATATTTCGAATTTGAACTTTATTTTTACATTTTTGAACTCGATAAATAAAATGACGAATCGACGACAAATTTTTCAACGACAAATTTCGGCGCGCAAAACGAGGTCAAATTTGACCAAAGTGGCCGAGCCACTTAAGGTGATTAAGTCACCTATTTGTCTTCCTTTTTGACTTGCACAAATTCAACACTTAACATCAAACTACTTGTTAGAAAATAATTATTTTGATTTTTAATTATAAATTCTAAGTTTTAATATCTAAACACTATTTCGATTCAATTTAACTAACACTTTCGCTAAATATCGAAATAATGAGTCACACTAAGTCTAAACTGATAAACTTTTTGGCGTTTGAGTATAATTATTTAAATCGATAACATTAAACGAAAAAAAAAATAAGTTTTTCGATCAAATAAATTTTTATTCAAAGTTTCGAGGATTTTAAACCCAATTTTTGTTTTGGTTTTCTTTTGAAGTTTATTTCCATTTTTATTTTCGATCTTGCTTCAAAACATTATTTTAAGATTATATATTTTATTTTGAGACTTTTCGCGTGCGCGTAAATCGAAAATTTCAAAAACGAAAAATCGAGCCCACTTGACACATGTTAGCCGAGATTTTTGAGCTCCTTGGCTCAATATTATCCTCTTCCATTTCTCTACTTTACTACCATGTCAATTCACTTACACCCTATGCTACATTTCATCATCACTTGTATTTGCTTTATTAAGATTAAAGATTATACATTTTTAATACACAAATACAATACATACATTACTACTACACTAGTATACAATTCACTACTACACATTCATTTACACACAACACAAGAAAAACTCTAAGTCTTTTCTCTCTAATAAAAAAAACTACTCTAAACACTTGTAAGAGCAATCTTCATCTTCCTCCTTAAGCTTACTTGAAGATCTTCATCTTCTACCTTTCTTTTTCTTCCTTAAACTTCTATTTTCTTGCTTTAATTTTCTTAGAGCACCTAAATTAATTCTCCACCATTTTAATTAGTAATCACTTCCTCTTTTAACTTATAAATGTTCATGAACACAAATCGAAATTGTAACACCCCGTGTTAATTTAAACTAATTATAATTAGGAAATCAATAATTAATCATCCTCGCTCATTAAATTCCTAATACAATACACTACAAGTCATTTTCATACCTAAACTAAAACCATTTTGAATTACTTTGAATTTGAACTTTATTCTTTCATTTTCAAACTCGATAAATCAAATGAAGACTATACTACAAATTTCTCAACGACAAATTTTGGCACGCAAATCGAGGTCAATGTTGACCCAAAAATGCCGAGCACTTAGAGTGATTTAAATCACCTAATCTTTTTCAATTTCACTTACTCCTAATCCTAATCTAATAAAAATGGTTAAGGCTTAATCAATTTAGATTATACTAACAAAACATATTATAATAATATAAGATTACTATTCCTTTTTGATTTAACTAACACTTAGCTAAAACTCGATATAATGAGCCACACTTATTCAAAACTGATAAACTTTTTGACGTTTGAGCATTATGATTTAATTCGATAACATTCAATGAAAAAAATATGTATTTCGGGCAAGTAAGATTTTATTTCAAAGTTTCGAGGATTCTAGACCCAATTTTTGTTTTGGATTCTTTTCAACGTTTATCTTCATTTTTATTTTTGATCTTACTTCGAACCATCATTTTAAGACTATATATTTTATTTCGAGACTTTTCGCGTGCGCGTAAATCGAAATTCTGAAAAACGAAAATCGAGCCAAGTGGCCCTTGTTTGGCCGAGATATTTGGACCTCAAAGGTCAAGTTATCCTCTTCCATTTTCTTACAACTTTAACACCATGTCAAATCCCCTTAAGACTCTATAATTTTCATCATCATACTAGCTTAATTAATTTAATGATTTAAGCAAACAAAATAGAAATGCATTCACACATAATCTTACAACTAAAATAAAACACAAACTACTACTACATTATATACATACCACACGTACAACACACACAAACACCAATTATTTCTAAGTCATTTTCTCTCTAAATAAAACCTTACTCAAGAACAAGTAAGCTTGTTCTTCATGCAAGCTCAAGAACACACCTATTTTTCATCCTCTTTAATCCTTTTCATTCTTTAATCTTTCATTTTATTTGCTTGAATTAATTAGCACACTTAAATAAGCTCTTCATCATCTATATTTAGTACTCACTTGCTCTATATACATACAATTAAAATATGAACATAAATCGAAATCATTTAAAATGAAAACAACAACTAAACTAAAAACAATACTACACATAAATTTTATTAGTAATGTTTAACTAGCTTAGTAAAAATAAATTACTAACTTTCTTATTTTCATTTTTATGTACTCTCCTAATCAAAGACGAGGAGCAAGGTGGTGAAGACGACTTGAGCCGGTTTGATCATATTGTCGATCCCGACAACTGCTAAACAAATTTGCTACTAACCTAATTAAGGTGCCCCCGCACACTAGGTTTTTAATTTTGTTAATCGCATGATATAAATGTTTATGTGTTATATTTATTGTGTTTATGAACACCTAGCATCACATGATAAATTAGGAGACAAAAATCGAAAAATAGAATTTGTTGCTCATGTACAAAACCCACGGCCACCCTAATATTTTTGGCTTAATTTTTCGTTTTAATTTTTGTAAATTGCATGCTTAAAATACTTAGGCTAATATGTACATGAATATATAATTAGTTTTTGTTTAGGACTTAAAATGAAATTGTTATGAATTTAAATGTGTTAAAATGTTTTATTGTGTTCTTGAAGTATTATTGTTATTCTTATGTTATAATGATTTTTCTTTTGTGTGTTAATGTTTGTAGTTGTTTTTCACTCATGATTAAATATGTATATGATATAGAATAAATTAGTTGTTGAATTAGGAGTATAAGAATCAAAAAAATAAAATTTTGGAATACATATATACATACTCGGCCAAAATGAATTAAATGGACCAAATTTTAGTTTTAATTTTTCTAAATAACATATTATGATTAGTCTAGTTAAATTAGACTTGTATGAAAAATTTGAGAAAATTATATAAACATATGAAATTTTGGCTAAATAATGTTCATATTAAAAGTATTAGTGTTCTTTACATCTTCAATGTGTTCTTCATAATATGACTAAGTTTTGATTTATAAATTTTATAAGTTTTAGTATTTATCGTTTTTGTTTACTAGTTTAAGTCACCTTAGTATAAATTAAATAATTAGTATATAAAAACTTTAAGTCAAAAACCGATAAAATTAGAAAACGAAAATAAATCGCTAAGTAGTTAAGTGCCACGGCATTTAGGTCCATTTTTGACTAAAAATGAATTTGTCACTTTTTATTTTTATCACTTAGGTAATTTAAATTAGTTAAAGTATTGATTTATTAATGAAAAACAAAAAAAGAAATCAATTGCTATGTATAAATAGCTCACGGCATTTTCACTTTATTTTGGTCAATTTTGGTCAAAATGAATTTATCACTTAGTCCATAAAATTTGAATAGTAATTAGACTTATATTTTATTGTGTATTAAATCGTTAATAAAAAGAATCAACGAAACCGATTAAAATAAACGTTACATATATTAAAATGAATCATATCGTGTGTTACTACCTATGCTTGATTGTGGATGTGGAGATATGGACTATTTAAAATGAACTACGACAACCTCGCTAAAATTTGAAACCGCTTAAATTTTAGCTAAGTATACGACTAAATCTAAACCGAGTTTTACTTTTGAAATATCATTTAAATCACCAAGTATAAAAATGAACTTAACCACTTTGATTTAAATATGTTTCAAAATCACTAAATACAAAATGAACTTAACGAGTTCGATTAAAATATATTTCAAAACCGCTAAATGCAAAATGAACTTAACAACTTCAAAACTAGACTCCTAAAATATTTCCAAAAGTCACTAAGTACAAAACGAACTTAACGACTTTAAAACTAGAATTCTACACTTAGAAAAAAAAATAAGCTTAGTTTGTATCTAAATAAAATACTAAGTATAAAAAAATACGAATAAGATATTATGTATAAAAATACACATACGAATAAAATACAATGAATAGTAAATACGATGAATAGTAAATACGAATAAAATACAATGAATAGTAAATACGATGAATAGTAAAATACGATGAATAGTAAATACGGTGAATAGTAAATACGTGAATAGTAAAGTGATGAATAGTAAAAATATTTAAAATTTACGATTGAACTCCAAATAAATTATTTAAGTTTCTATGTGCTTCCGTTTACCTGAAGAACTGCTAGAACTAAAATTTTCATTATACAAGTTCGACGTTATTAATTATTATGAACTGTCACTGGAGAAATAAAGAAATGAGAAAATGATAAAGAAAGTACTTGTTAAATACTCGGGTGTCTGTCATGTTGCGAATCTATTGTGCCATCGTTAGAAAGGTAGTCACAGATGGGGACTCTTTTCACTCTCGGCCGATCGAGGCGTCTAATGACTCTCATAGTCTTTAGGCAAGCAGGCGTATACAACCCTTGAATGGGCATAATTGTTGCGTTTTGCGGTCCATACGAGGTAACGGAAGATGACCATCCCATCCGGGGACCTTGTCATTAGGTATTAATCGTTTTGGTTAGGAAAAGCATACTCTCTCGAGTAGCGAGGACTGTGTCGTTTCTAAGTGAAAGTGTGTGCACACATAAGATAAGGGATTGAATCGTCCTTCTTACCTAGTGGTATACTAGCATTAAAGTCCGTTGATGTACCCGGCAGCTTATGAGCAGGCCTTGCTTTTGTAGGGTTTTGCATGCTTCCATCCTGACTTGTTGTGGCTCATAGGACAACGTATGATAGATTATCCATGTTGTATTGGATATTAGGTAGTTATCACGTACGCTACTTAGTGTTTGATCTGATGTACGAGTCTGAGCAGCTAGTGCACTTTGATAATTATCTATGAGAGTACACAAGCCGCTCTGTAGTCAAGACTCGCGAGTTATGTTACTATATGAATAATTGAAAAGGGTCGACTACCCCGAATATGATTGAGATGGTAATGAATTGTTGAGTATGGTTGGTTATGATTGGGGTGTGATATTTGATTTGATCTATGCTCATGTTTGAATCATCCTGATTTTCTTATGTGCTTTGCTTGCCTGTTTGCCATCTGTTTTATTTAATTATCATGTATGTTGCACATGTCTATAATTGCTGTACTACATGATTTATTGGATGCGTTTACATTGTGTTGGGGGAGAAAACACTAATACGTGATGAACTGCAGTACCGAGGGCTTATATTTATCAAATGCTGGGGATGGTTTACCTTATTTTGTACTCCGTTGTTTTTGGAGAGATTTGTAATAGAATATATACTCTGTTTTATCCTAAAACTCGTACTATGTATTTAGAGTTTTAATACGATAACAGCTGGTTTGTAATATATAGACTTAATTAATTTTCCGCCTTAGTTTAATTAAAGTCACGAAAAACCAGGTTGTTACAGAAATAATTAAAAGCTATACATCACCTAAACATAAAATGTTACTACACTTAAATTTTTTAGTATAGTTTAGCTTGCTTAAATAAATTACTAACTTATTTATTTGCATTTTTATGTACTAATCTACTCAAAGAAGAGGAGCAAGGTGGAGGCATCGATCTTAGCATTTTCGACAATATCGTTGATCCCGACAATTGCTAGGCTTTCTTTTTCACTAACCTAATTAAGGTGCTCTCGCACACTATATTTGCTAAGCACTAAACCTAATTGATTTTATGTTATTTTCCTAATTGATGTTTTGATGCATGCATGAATTATTTTGTCACCTTGCATTCATATGTTAATTTAGAAGACAAAAATCGAAAAATAAAATTGATTGCTCACATAAAAACCACACGGCATTTCCTTTTATTTTTACTTAATTTTTCGTTTTAATTTTTGTTAATCATATGCTTAAAAGACTTAAATAAATGGGTACTAAAAATATGGTTTACACGTTGATGTTCTTTTCTTAACATTTAATTTTTAATACTTACTTGTGTGTGTATGAAATGATTTACTTTTAATTGTTAATGTTTTTATATGATTTTCACTTATGTTAATTATACACATAATATAGAGGAAATTAGATATAGAATTAGTAGTATAAAAATCAAAAATAAAAATTTACAAATATACATAAGGGGCCACGGTTTTGTTAAATAATTTGGACCTATTTTTAGTTTTAATTTTTGAAATAATATGTAATGTTAGTTTAGGTTAATTAGTGTTGTTAGTAAAATTTGAGAAATTTCTATAATCATATGAAAATTTGAGTTAATGTGTTCTTTAGAAAAACATATATGTTCTTCATATCTTCATGTGTTCTTGATAAATTAGCTCATTTTGATTTATAATATTTGTTATGTGTGTTGTTATTTATTGTTTTTATTAACTAATAAGTAAATACAAAACTAAATATATAAGTTAAATAAGCTAAATCCTTGAAATATAAAAGTTAGAAATTTAAAGTGAGTAGAAACACTATTCATAAATGAAATAAAATATTTAGTGAAAATTGTAAACTAGTTAAATCACTTTAGTATAATTTAAATAATTAGTATATAAAAACTTTAAGTCAAAAACCGATAAATTAGAAAATGAAAATAAAATGAGTAAGTATAATAGGGCCACAGTTTAGGGTTCAATTTTGGACCTAAAATGAGTTTGTCACTTTTTATTTTTATCACTTAAGTATTTTAATTAGTTGAAGTAATGAATTATTAATAAAAACATAAAAAAGAAATAAATAGCAAATTATAAATAAGGAGCCACGGTTCTACTAATTAAAGTGGGTCAATTTTGATCAAAATGAATTTATCACTTAGTCACTAAAATTGAATAGTGATTAGGATTATATTAGATTGTATAATAAATCGTTAATAAAAAGAATCGACGAAACCGATAAAAGTAAACGTTACACGTATTAAAATGAACAATTTCGAGTGTTACTACCTTTGCTTAAATTTAGATTTGGACATACGGACTATTTAAAATGAACTACGACAACGTCGCTAAAATTTGAAACCGTTAAAATTTTAGTTAAGTATATGACTAAATTTAACCGAGTTTTACGTTTAAAATAATTTTTCAAATCAATAAATACAAAACGAACTTAACGACTTTGAAACTAGAATTTTATACTTAGTAAATAAAAGATTGTTTTGTAGAATATCCTAAGTATGAAAATACGTACAAGTATAAAAATACATACCAGTATAAAAATACGTACAAGTATAAAAATACGTATAAATACGAAGTACTCCCTCCATTCCACAATCTTCTTCCCACTTTCCCTTAAAGGAAATTTCACTATCTTCTTCCCATTTCTATTTTTGTCAATTTTCAATTAATCTTATCCATCCAATCTACTTTATCATCTTTCTACTTTAATCTCACCCACACAATTCACTCACCTTAATTTTTGAGCCAAACTAAAAGGGGAAGAACATTGTGGAATGGAGGGAGTATAAAAATACGCATACGTATAAAAATACGTATAAATACGAAGTATAAAAATACGAATACGTATAAAAATACGTGGAAATACGAAATACGAAAATACGAATACGTATAAAAATACGATGAATAGTAACTACGATGAATAGTAAAATGATGAATAGTAACCGTGATGAATAGTAAAATAATGAATAGTGAAAATATTTAAAATTTACGAACGGACTCAAAATAAATATTTAAGTTTTTCTATGTGTTATGTTTACCTGAAGAACTGCTAGAACTACAATTTCATTATAAAACGTTTGACGATATATTTAAGTTTCAGAATTAAAACATGTTACGATTGAATGAGGAAATAAGAATTTGAGAAAACGAGCTACTTGAATAAAATACTAGGATTGTTCGCCATGTCGCGACTCTTGAATTCGATGTTAATGAGGTAGCTGTCTATGGGGACTTGGGCTCCCTCCCAGAGTTGCCCAAGGCTATTTAACGATCTTAAGATTGCTATTTGACACGGTATATACAACCTCAGGGATGGGGCATCATTGATATTTCCGTGGGCCCATAGATGGTAATTGGAAAATATCAGCCCCAACCGGGGGTACCCGTCTCTGGTGATAGTCGAACTTGTTCGACGGTGATACCTTTTGAATAGCGAATACGTATGATCCTCGATAGGTAGTGTATGCATACATTAGACAAGGGATATGGCCGTCCTTATTACCTTAGATATCTTTAGCATTTCAGTCATGTCCAAGTTATGTTGGCCCTGATTGCTACTGCGCGGATTATGTCTGCATGATTCCGCCTTACTAACGAAGACTCATTAGTTATCATATGATGAATGTATTTCCTTGTTTTGATTGGTTATTGTCTGAATAATTGTTGATCCTAAGTGTTGAATTACGTTGTGTGATTATGAGTGTTGTACGTTGTGTGATTTCATGTATACTCGTTTTTGAATCATCATGTTTTCCTTATATGTTTTGCTTGCCTAACTGCAATGTGTTTATATTTATTTATTTCCTATATTGTATACGTTTTAGATTGCATGTATAGAAAGAGTGATGCGAGAATATGAACAATTGCAGGTACCCCGAGACTAATGCTTATGTATACTGGGGATGGTTTACCTTCTTTTGTAATCCGTTTTGAGAGATTGTAACCGAATACTCTGTTTTATCCTTAAACTCGTATTATGTATATTGAGTTGTAAGACGATAACAGCTGGTTTGTAATATATAGACTTAATTAATTTTCCGCCTTAGTTTAATTAAAGTCACGAAAAACCAGGTTGTTATACTGTATACATCCCCTTTAAACATCCAGGATTATAATGAAATTCATACTATATGATTAATTAATGGTCATAAAAGAAATTGCATAATTAAACAAGAGATAAGAAGAACAACCTTTAGTCCTTGCCCATGGCTTAGGGTTTTCTTCGAAAGTTAAGCAATTACAATTCTGTGATTCTATGGCAAGAGGGAGAGGTCGTCCGTCAAAATTAGTCTTGGGAGAAGCACCTGTAGCTATCGATGAGCCTATTCAGGCCGTTACTTCTTCAAAAACACGGGATGCTGCTGCTATTTCTGGGGAAACATCACAGGTATCCAAATCGCCTCTTTTGTTGAGCTCTTTTGTTGATGTTGTGTTGGGTACTGCAATTGGGAAGTCAACGCTGAGGAGTCAGGAGGCATCTCCTATTCCGGTGCCTGTGAGTGCTCCGGTGGTTTCTGGAGGTCAAGCTTTCGGGCAACAAAGAAGGCGGGTCGCTTCGTGGAGCGCTAAGCATTACCGGTGGTCCGCAAAAATTGGGTATGCAATTGTTTTATGATGAAGAATCTGCTCGTTCTGTGGAGGTTTCTATTGAGGCTGAGGATATTGCTGATGAACTAAAAGTATGGAACCGTACTCTCATGGGTAGTGTAATTGGTTCACGAATGCAGGTGCAACTGTAACAACCCGGATTTTTCAACAAAATAAAATAAAGAAATAAAAAGGATTTATGAAATAAAAGAAAATAAAAGCGAGCCACGGTGGCGGAAACACCGTGGAATCCGGATCATTACTCACTAAACCAACTAAACAACGATAAAAAGGTAGGCTTTGAGGCCTAGAAGTGGGGAGTAAATACCCCTTACACATTCAAACTCCAAAATGAAAGTAAAATAACAATAATAAATCTAAACATCCTCGTAAGCCTAATCCAAAATCACTCCAAGGTTAGCTATAGGTCATCCTCACGGCGTCCTCATTTGACAAACCTGATCCCGCGCATACCTATAAAAGAGAGGCAACAACCACAATCAGTGGGGAGTAACTAGGTGCTCCCCAGTCATATTTTAACATAACAAAACGTAAACAACAATGCAACAAGCTCACCTGGCCTACGGCCTAATAACAAAGTACAACAACATTTACGACCACCAAACAACCAACGAACAATAATACATAAACAACAAACAACACGGCACAACCAAAGTTGTGTCCAAACCAACTGAGCTCTCAAGACGATCTTTCTTCCAACCAATTGCGAGAGTAAGCGCGGAGAACTGGGTGAAGCAACAAGAATCACCCCGGGTGAAGCAACAAGAATCACCCAAACCCTATGGCGGAACAGCAACAAGAAGTTCCTCAATCACAAGTCTAAATTTGGCCAAATTCCACCGAGCAACAAGAACGGTGACGACATAAATAACCATAGTCTCTAACCCTTCTGGTTGAGAACCCATAGTCGCTCTAACTAAGCAACAAGAATAGTCGAGGGGATCATGGGCGGTATCCGTCCATCCTAGGACGTTGTATCTCCTCACACATGTGCCAGAACAGTACCCATGTGCAAACCTGTTAACCTGTCTCCAACACTTCCAACACAACCATACAACCACAACAACCAAACTCATACATACACAAGCCTCATTACAAGCATATCCAACCATGCATACGGAGTACAACATGATTAACATACATTACATGTCATACATTCAATTGACATGCTCATAATCCTTTATTTAGTGATCAAACAAAGTGTATTTCGATTCCACTTAGCATAGTTAACATCCTAAGACATGCCAAGACTCAAACAAGTGACAAACAAACCGACTCCCACACACAAACCTCACGGCCAACATGCACATCACACGGCCAACACACACAACACCCGTATCCATGCAACATATTCAATTCTTATGTGATCCTTTAACAATTTATGTGATCAATTCATTAAAACATGCGTACATACACTTTTAGACTCAATCAAATCATCATAATTCATAGTATCTCAATCCAAAATCTTAACACACTCCAAACGCACTTTAAAATCGTGGACATCCTAACTAACGTCACCAATACAATTGCCGCACAAACTAATCCTCAAATCAATGCCAAAGACAAACCTCATACCCTCAATCACAACGTGATCCAAGCTCAAGTCTATATCGCTTCTCATATCTATCCACACTCTCCACAATGAAATAACCATAATTATGTCATACCATATCGTCTCAACCCCAAATCAAAAGTATATTATCCAATAACTATCAAAATGTGTCGTCAAAAGCTTACTACTCTCTCAACCCATTGTTACCATACACAAGTCTATCCATACCTTCCTCGAACGTCACTACCTCACTGACCTCGATTTCTTTCCTTCCATTAATGAATTTCCTTATATTTAACACATACACAAAACCACAAGATGCACACTTGTCATTCCTACAATATCCTTTAAAGTAAAAACCCCAAAGTTTTATCGTGCTCACTATAACCTTTAAGTTTTCCTCAAAGCCGATTGTTGCTCATCACAATATCACTTCCCAATTCTCACTAACTCATGATTGTCACAACTAATCTAGCAACATAACTAAGTCCTAAAAATACTCCCTACGCAGATACTATAATCTCCCTAACGTTCGCTCACCATAAATTAAATCATTAATCTCAAAGACTAAGAATCACATGTGCATTAACTCATAATTATAAAGCGGTCTCGGGTTGCACTAGCTAAGAATCGCAAAACTAAGAATCCTCAAAAGTTACAACGACCAACCATGTGCATTAGCTAGTAAACCACTCATACTATCAACTATTTATTAACCAAACTCTATCATCTATGACTCAAATAACAGCGACAGCCTAAGGATCAGATTTCGAGCTAGATAAGGGTGAAGCACCTTACGGCTAGATGCCAAGGAATACGATTATAGAAATTTATCAAGGACAAGATTGATGTTAATACACCAAGAGTTTTTTACAAAATCAAGAATACGGAAAGGAATGGAAAATAATAGAAGATCGACGTCTTAAAAGTCGGCTCAAAGGCAATAGAACTGAAGTAGCCACTAGAGGGAAACCTAAGGAATGAAATGACATAAGACCCGAATGACAAGACTAAAAGGTGATCGACAGGGTCATGATATAAAAGTGATGAGTTATGATGAATAAGAAAGAAAAGAAGGAATTAAACGAATTAAGTAAAAATATGACATAATAAATCTTTTGCAAGAAACTGCTCAACAACAACCAATTAGACAAAAGAAATTTTTAAAACGAAACGATGAGAGAAGATAGAAATATTCTTTAAGAGTTCACACATGAAGGCATAAGACTCGTTTCCAACAAAGAACTCAAATTGGTTTCGCTATGAATGAGAGACGAAAAGGTAATTCCCGAAAAGTTTGACAGATATAGAATATGATCAAAAGATACGATTGAAAGGAGAAGTCTCAAAGTTAAGTTTCAAAACGACAAATAATTTAGAAAAATGAAGCTACTAAAATACTGTAGAATAAATAATATTCAAATAAACCAAATGCTCAAATTAGAAAATTTAATAAAAGAATGTTTAGGATAACAAAGAGGTTTTGATTAAAAGTGAAAGCTTGAGATAAGTGTCAATCATTTCAAATTTGATTGAGTAAAAAGCCATCAAAATGTATTGACGTTTAAAATTGAATGGTAAAGTAAAGCGATACCGATTAAAATTTCCCTCAACATAGTTACAAAATAAGAAAGTTCAAGAAGGACAAACAAACCATTATAGCACAATTATACAAAAATAGGTTTTGTTAATAGAATCGATCAAAACATTCTTGAAATAAAAGAGTTTAGAAATTATTTCAAAGACGATCTATTGAAAAAGATGAGGATAAACATAATAAGAAATTTTATTGGGGAAAAAGAAACTCAAATCAGAATCACGGTGATAGTTTTAAAACAACTATATAATAAGATCAAGAACTAGAAGGAACTAAGGACAAGCGTAGCTAACAAGCTGAAAGACGTCCCTACGAATACGGTAGGTGACTTAGATTAGGAGCTTCCGCTGCGTGCTCTGATGGTAGGACCATACATTCACACTTCGGCTTCAAGTTTCTTACTCCAGCTGATCAATCAGTACGAATCAAAGACTTTAAGAGTTAAATTTCTAGACATTTCGAAAGGTCAAATGAAAGATGAAGTTTTTAAAGTAGAATAATCAAATGATTAAATTCGTATAAACCAAAAAGAAATTAAGACAATAAATCATCAAGAAATAGATAAACTAAAATTTCAAAGGAATTGAGCTGTCAAACAAATATTGTTAAAAGCAAGCGTCATTAACAATAAGGGGAAATGCAAAAATACATTTGGACGGAAAATAGGAGTATTATCATTCGATAAGAAAATAGAAGAATAGGGTATTTAATCGTAAAAGATGAGTTTTGAGGAAGTCAAAGATGTCTGCTAATAACTAAGAATGTAATTATCAGAGTAAAACATGTTGCAGTAAAGAAATAGGTTTAAAGAGAATGATTAAATCGAATGAAAAGCCTTAACCATTTATTTTAGAGATAAACAAGGAATCTTTAAAGAAATATCGAGGCGGTACACGATCCCCCACGTCACTATTACTCTTGTACCTGCATCCAAAGAAAACGTGTGATCTAATGGTGGGGATCCTAAGTCCACCATTTATACAACTACTCATACACATGCACAAATAACGCAGACCCCCTAATGTGTCTACCCAACACTCTCACTCGGTGTTCTAGGTCAAATCCTACTCACTCACCTAGGAGAGTTGGGAGCGTATTCGCTCTGATACCAACTGTAACAACCCGGATTTTTCAACAAAATAAAATAAAGAAATAAAAAGGATTTATGAAATAAAAGAAAATAAAAGCGAGCCACGGTGGCGGAAACACCGTGGAATCCGGATCATTACTCACTAAACCAACTAAACAACGATAAAAAGGTAGGCCTTGAGGCCTAGAAGTGGGGAGTAAATACCCCTTACACATTCAAACTCCAAAATGAAAGTAAAATAACAATAATAAATCTAAACATCCTCGTAAGCCTAATCCAAAATCACTCCAAGGATAGCTATAGGTCATCCTCACTGGCCCTCATTTGACAAACCTGATCCCGCGCATACCTATAAAAGAGAGGCAACAACCACAATCAGTGGGGAGTAACTAGGCGCTCCCCAGTCATATTTTAACATAACAAAACGTAAACAACAATGCAACAAGCTCACCTGGCCTACGGCCTAATAACAAAGTACAACAACATTTACGACCAACAAACAACCAACGAACAATAATACATAAACAACAAACAACACGGCACAACCAAAGTTGTGTCCAAACCAACTGAGCTCTCAAGACGATCTTTCTTCCAACCAATTGCGAGAGTAAGCGCGGAGAACTAGGTGAAGCAACAAGAATCACCCCGGGTGAAGCAACAAGAATCACCCAAACCCTATGGCGGAACAGCAACCAGAAGTTCCTCAATCACAAGTCTAAATTTGGCCAAATTCCACCGAGCAACAAGAACGGTGACGACATAAATAACCATAGTCTCTAACCCTTCTGGTTGAGAACCCATAGTCGCTCTAACTAAGCAACAAGAATAGTCGAGGGGATCATGGGCGGTATCCGTCCATCCTAGGACGTTGTATCTCCTCACACATGTGCCAGAACAGTACCCATGTGCAAACTTAACTCAAGCACAACCTGTTAACCTGTCTCCAACACTTTCAACACAACCATACAACCACAACAACCAAACTCATACATACACAAGCCTCATTACAAGCATATCCAACCATGCATACGGAGTACAACATGATTAACATACATTACAAGTCATACATTCAATTGACATGCTCATAATCCTTTATTTAGTGATCAAACAAAGTGTATTTTGATTCCACTTAGCATAGTTAACATCCTAAGACATGCCAAGACTCAAACAAGTGACAAACAAACCGACTCCCACACACAAACCTCACGGCCAACATGCACATCACACGGCCAACACACACAACACCCGTATTCATGCAACATATTCAATTCTTATGTGATCCTTTAACAATTTATGTGATCAATTCATTAAAACATGCGTACATACACTTTTAGACTCAATCAAATCATCATAATTCATAATTTAACCTTAGGTGATTCATCCAAACATTGAGATTCATCATGATTAAGCCAAAACAAGAAGGAAAAACAAGGGAACACAAGAGCAAGGGCCTCGGCCCTCCCTCACTCATCTCGGCCAACAACAACAAACAACACCAATTCGATTTTCATCATTTTACAAGCATGATTTGTGATACAATATGTGAATTATGCATGAAAATATGATAATATGACAACCCTAGTATGAGGCCATGGATCTAGCATGATTTTATGACATAACAACCATCAACAACATGAATACTTGCATTCACACAATAGATCAAACAAGTAGAACACAAGAACAACAACATATAGGCCTCATACATGTTAAAACACAACTAGATCACACCTAGTTACCTTTGTTGAGATCAAAAACCTTCCTACTCCTCTTCTTCTTCAACCAAGATGGTGTCTCCTTCCTCCAAATCACCTTCTCCTCTGATGATCCAAGCCAAAACATACAAATAATGAATACACAACATGATAACACATAGGATAATATAAAACCAGAAAATAAAAGAGATAAAAAGGAGATCATACACTAAGGGAAAGGCTAGGAAAGAGCTAGAGCACAAGAGATGAAAGCTTTGATGAAAACAATGGAGTTTTAGGAGTTTTTGAGAGAGATTTGTGAGAGGATTAAGGGCGATGAATGGGGATGAGATAAGGGAGAGATTAGGAAGAGAGAAATCAGATTATAATGTTGCTAAGATTAGGAGATAATAGGATATTTAATTGCCTTGATCAAAAAGCTATCCAAAACCCTAAACCCAACCCGAGCAATGGGGGTTTCGGTTCGGTCCAGGGTGGACCGGTCCAAACTGGCTTCTGAAAATTTGGCAGTTGCGACGGCGTCGAAAAAATACGCAGTTTAGCCTTTTGAATCACCTGAATCGGAGTCCGTATGAGGAAATTACACCGTTTTTAAGTTCTGACTACAGTGTAGCTTAATCCACGCGACAAGTGAACTGATTTTCTCGAGCTAAAAATGAGAAAATCAAGAGGAATGGATTACGAATATTATTGAGGTGAACGATTAATATTAGGAAAAGTCGGGGTGTTACAGCAACAGATTAAGGATTTCGTGTATAAAACGTGGAATCATATATCCCAACCTTTAGTGCAACATTATCGTAAAGGTTGGTACAGTTTTCAGTTCAAGAATGAGGAGGATTTGAATGAAATTTTGAAAGGAGGACCACGGATGATAGGGGGACATGCTTTGCTATTGAAGAAGTGGTCGCCAACTTTTTCACAGGAGTTGGACCATGTCTCGGTAGTTCCAGTCTGGGTGTTGTTCCCGGCTCTTGATCCTCACTTTTGGTCTTTGGCTGCTTTGAGCAAGATTGCAAGTAAGGTGGGTAAACCCCTCTTTGCTGACCAAGTCACCACTACTAAAGCAAGGTTAGGATTTGCACGGGTTTTGGTTGAGGTGGACGTAGCTAAAGAGGTCCCTGAAGTGGTCCTTGTGAATACTCCGTTTAATGAACAGCTAGCTCAGAGGGTGGAGTACGAATGGATTCCCTTCTTCTGTCACACTTGTAAGAGGCTGGGTCATGAAAAAGATAGGTGTCGACTTAACAAGCCAAAAATGGAATATCGACCTAAGGCTCCTAACCCTGCACCAGTGCTTGAAGCAACTGCGGAAGTGGCTGAGGACACTCCTCCTCCTTCAGTGGATGGCTTTGTACCTGCGAGGAAAGGCTCTGTGTCTAAACTGAAACATCCGATGAGTGGTGTTTCACTTGCTAATAAGTTTGATAAGCTGAGTGGGGATGCGATAGAAGTGCTTCTTACTGATATTGGGATGTTTGCATCAAAGGCAGATAAGGGAAGTGCGGTAACTGTTCCACCTGATAAGTAATGTATATTGCCAGTTGGAACATTCGTGGGTGTAACACCGTTTTAAAGCAACGAGAATTAATAAATTTTATTCGGAGAAATAAGGTAGATCTTTTTGGAATTTTGGAGACTAGAGTTAAGGAGAATAAGGCTGCAGCCATTGCTCGTGATAGGTTTTCGGGTTGGTCCTTTTGCTATAATTATGATTATCACTATAACGGAAGAATTTGGCTCCTCTCTAATTCACAGACTTGCAGGGTAGACGTTCTTTGTAAAGGAGATCAGTTTATTCATTGCAAGGTCTTACATTATGCCTCTCAACAAAGCTTTTGCGTGACTATGGTTTACGGTTCAAATGATCGGGGTGATAGGATGCGTTTATGGTCTGGTCTTCAGGCTGTTTGTGCAACTGTGACAGATAGTTGGATAGTTGGATTATACTTGGTGATTTCAATGTTGTTAGATATAAGGAGGATAAATGTGGGGGTAACTTGCCTTCTCAACGGGACATGGATGACTTTAATCAGTGTCTTTTGTCTTGTGATCTTCTTGACATGGCTAGTAAGGGTTGTCATTTTAGTTGGACCAATAAACAAGATGGTGTTGCTAGGTGTTGGTCTAGGCTTGATAGGGCTTTGATAAATGATATTTGGCTTTCTCGTTTCCCTAATTCTTTTGCAAGTCTCCTACCATCAGGAATTTCCGATCATTCCCCTGTGTTGGTTTCTCTCTCAAGCAGTAGAGAGGGTCATCGTAGTTTCCATTTTTTGAATTGCTGGACTACGCACGGTCAATTCTCTCCGACCGTGAAAGAGGCATGGAGTGTTGATATTCAGGGGCCGCCAATGTTTCTGTTGTTTGAGAAATTAAAAAGGGTAAAAATGCAGCTTAAAATTCTCAATGGTCTTTTCTTTTCTAACTTGTCGCAACGCGTGGTGGAGGCTGAGCTATCTTTAACGGGGCTGCAGCAACAACTGGCTGCCAATCCATTGGATGCTAATCTGATGTTGAAGGAGAAAGATGTTATGACTCTATACAGTCACCTTCGGAAAGCTGAGGAAAGTATGCTGCTACAACGGGCAAAAATTTTGAATTTGTGCCACGGTGATGTGAATTCCTCTTACTTTTTTAAGAAGATAGCTGAGCGACAACATGTAAACAATATTGGCCAGATACTTGATGAAAATGGACAATGCCATACAGAGGAAGAGGATGTTGCTCGTGCTTTCATCAATTATTACTCGACTTTGCTGGGCTCTACGGATGATGTGCTGCCTCTAGACACGGCTTTTATCCGCAGTAAAGGCTGTCTTGGGGTCGATCAGATTACATTGTTGACTCGTCCTATTACGGTGGAGGAAATTCAGGAGGCCCTGTGGGAGATTGATCCAAACAAGAGTCCGGGACAAGACGGTTTTACTTCGGGTTTCTTTAAAGCAGCTTGGGCTACTGTGAAGTCTGACTTCGTGGCTGCTATTCTCGACTTCTTCAAATCAAAACGGATGCTCAAGACAGCTAATGTGACTGTCGTGACCTTGATTCCAAAGAAGGAAAATGCGTCGTCTGTGATGGATTATAGGCCCATTTCGTGTTGTTCAACGGTGTATAAGACTATCAGTAAAATACTAGCAAATCGATTAAAGGAGGTTCTCCCGTCTTTGGTTGGGTATGAACAAGCTGCGTTTGTCAGTGGGAGAAGTATTTTTGACAATATTCTACTCTCACAAGCTTTGTCAAGGGCTACACTCGGAAGACTATTTCACCACGGTGTTTAATTAAGGTTGACATCCGTAAGGCATTTGATTCTTTGAATTGGTCTTTCATCTCAAGCACCCTTACTGCACTCGGTTTCCCTGCTCTCTTCATTGAATGGGTCATGCTTTGTATATCCACACCTCACTATACTTTGAAGATTAATGGTGCAAACTTTGCTTTTTTTGAGGGTAAGAGAGGTATAAGACAAGGGGACCCTATTTCCCCTTATATTTTTGTTCTTAGTATGGAGATTTTGTCTCGCTATTTGAGGGAAATTCCTAAACTGCGGACGTTTTCTTATCATCCCAAATGTTCTCGGCTTAATCTGACACATCTTGTCTTTGCCGATGACCTAATGATCTTTACTCGAGGGGATGTGCCCTCTGTTAAAGCCGTAACAGAGGCTCTGAAATGTTTTGCTGGCATCTCTGGTTTGGTGGCCAATCCTGCGAAGACTGACATCTATCTTGGCGGAGTTAAGGATGACGTGAAGCGTCAGATTCTTCATGAGTCCCAGTTCAGCGAAGGCGCTTTCCCCTTTCGATATTTGGGGATTCCACTTGCTTCTGTCAATCTGAAATCTTATATGTATCGTCAGCTGTTTGACAAGGTACGTAAACATATCGTTAATTGGTCTACTAGAAATATCTCATATGCCGGACGAGTACAACTCATTAATTCGATGTTATTAGGTCTTGAGAACTTTTGGTGTGCTGTTGTCCTTTTACCTAAAGGAGTGGTTAAGAGGTTGACTAAGCTTTGTAAGGATTTCCTATGGCGGATTGAGGAGGGGAGAAGGCGGATCACATTTACAAGTTGGAAAACTGTTTGTATGCCAAAGGATGAAGGCGGTTTTGGTATAAAAGAGCTTTTGTCCTGGAATAAAGCGTTAATTTGTCGGCATTTGTATAATTTGGAGGCTGGACATTCGAGTATTTGGCTTTCATGGTTACGCGTTTATAAGCTGCGTCGTTTGGACCTCAGGTGATCGATCACCCGACTCTGAATGTTGGACTGATATTCTTCATGTCCGTGATGTCCTAGTGAGCGAAGCCGGGGGAATTAGTCAGGCTCGGGCTTTGTTACTGGAGTGGGATGGCTGCGTTTCAAAAGCCTATGATTTTTTCAGGCCTAAGTCGGCTATGGTCAAATGGGCTCCTCTGTTATGGTGTTCATTGAATGTTCCTAAGCATTGTTACATTGCTTCCATGGCATCTCAGGCCAAGCTCCCTACAGTGGATAACCTGTGCTCTCGAGGTATGGTATTGGTTAACTGGTGTATCTTGTGTAAAGACGCGAGTGAAAGTCATGGGCACTTATTTTTTGAGTGTTCAGTGGCTAATGCAATATTACAGGGGATCTTTCATTGGCTTCGTATTTGTCGGCGAGTAAGGAGCTTACGGTACGAGTTGAGATCTTGCACGCACATGTGTCGGAGTAAGCATTGGAAGGCGAGGTGGTTCTCCTGTAGTCTCATTGCTACTATTTACCACATTTGGATGGAGAGAAATAGACGCATTTTTTCGGAGGTTTATACGTCTCTTGATTGTATAGTGTCTAAAATTAAGCGAGATGTTAGTATTCGGCTAGTTAATCTATCGAGGGTGCGAGATGAGATGGCTATTGTACACGCACTAAATGGGTAAACTTTGTAACTTTGTTGGATGAAATGAAATTGGAGCTAAATTCTTTCAAAAACAAAACATTTAGTCCTTGCTTTAATGGCCTAAGATTGAATATCAAAAGTATGATATCTCCTAATTGTAGCACCCAAGATTGTTCAAGATATGCCTTGATTTTGCTAGAAAACCTTTTAGAGAGAAAACTGTTTTTCTTAATTTTGTGTATGTGAATTATGATTGAATGAATTAGGATGAATGATGAGAGAATTAGCTTAAATAAAACTCTCCTCATTCTCCTCTTATCTCACGGCACACCTCTATTTTGGGGAGAATATTTTCTCCTCAAAATATAACTTATTGACCACGAAAATTAAAGTGTATCTAGACAGAATAAATCTGGACACTTTTCTTTTGGTCATTTTAGCTTTAATTTCAATATAATGCAATATATTACTAGTGTCATCTTTATGAACCAACATAATATATCATATAAATATCCATATATTTATAATTTACTAATTAATTATAACGGTTTATGTTTAATTAGCTTGCATTATATATAATAATTAAATATAACATTTTATATTCAATTTACGAATTACATTTAATTCGTCTCAGCTAACATTATTAAATCCTTATTAAATAGCCGTATTATCATCACACTGACTAACATTTTAGTCATTATCACATTGACTAACATTTTAGTCAAAAACACTGACTAATCATTTAGTCAATTAGTAAGATATCAATATGATTATTTTCTCAAGTAATCACATATCTTAAACACATTCTTTAGGTGTGACTTTTAGGGACCAATTGATCACCGCCATCTGTACGACAATAATGTCAAACTTATCTAGCAAGCCAACCGTTATCGATAAACGTTAATCAACTGATTATAATACAAAATGTACCGTGTGAAGCTGTAGAGATTTATATATGTTATTGCACTAATTGTGGAGACATTAGCTCCAACATATTATTCTTTAAGTTTTCCCCCTTTTCCTACTAATTCCCCTTATTTAACCATAAACATCCTTTAATTTATTTACTTACTCTTTCTTCACTTGATTATTTACTCATTTGTTTCATACCCTTTATTTAACCTCTCATCTAAGTTATTTCATCTCTTTTCAATTTTTTTTTTCACTCTTTCTTCCATTAGAAGCACACTTGCACAGTTCTTCCACCTCGTCGTCATCTTCATTTTTTCATTTAACTCTGACCTGGTTGTGGTACGTCAAATCCCCTCTTGCAATTCCACCCATTAACACCAAAACACCATTGTTGTACGTAATGGTCTTCTTCTTAATCACAAACATCCCACCGACGTGCAGACGAACATCGAAAACAGAAAGAAACAACATCCTAAAACACAATTACCCTTTACATGTCATCAGGAATTTTCTAATTATAGAAGTTAAATCAAAAATTTCTGGATAAATTCGCAAAATTAGGGTTTCTGGGTAATTTGGGAAAATTTAGCATTTGCTAATTATACACTTTATGAAGTTAATCACACTTATTTAAACGAAAATTAGTGTAATTATCATCACAATCAAACAAACAAAAAACTAGGATTTACCCTATTTCAACGAAAAACGAAGTGACTGAAACCCACAATTCAATTGCAATTTGCAACAGTGGAAAACAAAAGATACAAACTTGAAATCGACACTAACATCGCCTTTAGAGAGCTTGGTGATGATGGAAAATTGTTCAATTTTTCAACAACGGGAAGGAAGAGCTCGAAATTTTGGGAGTGTTTCACAAACTAAATTAAGAACAGTAAAAAAATGGAGTAATTTCTAACTCAGGTGATAAAATAAGGAGTACTAAGTGAAAGATGAAAAATAGATAAAAAAAGCAAAAAAAAAAAAGTTGAGGGCAACTTAAATGAGGGGCATTTTAGTCTTTTCATGTGTCTTTTTTTAGGTTCGGATTAAAAATGGTAGTAGTCATTAACCGAACCAATACATTTGGTAGTAGTTATAAAATCGAAAACGATGTGGCTGTAAGTTTGAAAAATGCATTTATGCGTAAGTGTAACTGTTAATTTACTGATATATAGACCACGTATATCATCATCATCACCTATTCATTCACTTTTAAATATTCTCATATACTGCATATATATCTTCAGATACCTCTCCCTCCCAATGTCGACTTCACCTGTGCTAACCATAAGTCAACTCAAACCCGGCGTAAGAATTACTCAGATGGATATGAGAGTAATTCATAAGTGGAGCAGACCGGATTTCAAAGACAAAAAAAAAAGACTGATGCAATTGAATTGTTATTCCTTGATTCTGAGGTGAAGCTGTAACAACCTGGTTTTTAGTCGACTTTAATTACTAAGGCGGAAATTAATTAAGTCTTAAACCAGCGTCATTAATTATACATAAAAACCCAAATGTTACAACATCGTTCAAGAGTTGAATAAAACAACTCTAAGTACGGAAATTGAAAAGAGTAAAGTGTTATATATTACAAATCTCTCGTAAAAACAACTAAAGGTAAAGCATAAACCGTTGCATGGCCCCGTCCAAAATCCAGCTTCCAGTCCACGATTATCCTGCACAATAAACTGATGGGGGGTGCCCGCTGAGCGGACAGTGACTAGCTATGCTCATACTTACCCTCGATTTCAATTATTTTGGTTTATTACTATCGCTTTATAATTATAACATTATGATAAAAACGTAAACATGCTTATTACATATAGCATATAAAGACATATAAGTCATAATAAGCATGGGGTTTAAAGCGATAAATCATATAAGAATGATATTCAGTTATGAAAGCAAATAACAGATAATATCATAGCAATAGTGTCACAGCATATCAGCAGGATTACGAAGCGATATCAGATCGCAAACAAACATATATATTGTATCATTCTCATCATGCAGACTCGATTCACTTCAGAAACTTGTGGTCTTTAATTTTCAAAGATAGTACACACTCATTCTCATTTAATCAAACAACACATACTGCTTATGAGCCTGACCACTGAGTAGGCCATTGTACTCTAGTCGCTTTCATCTCACTACCATAGTGCAGCGACTTACTCGACTCGTAAACCACGCCGAATACTATAATACTTGCATCTGATCGTCTAGTGTTCGAAATGATTCGAACTTCTGTTACAATCCCGTCAAGTGATCTGTACATGTGGTAAGAACGAATGCTAGTGTCGCGCCCACTAAGAACGAAACACGGCAAGGAGACAGAACCGCAAGATGACAATCGCAATAAGGTCGCGGTGGCCCTGGTAACATTAGCGAAATAGGGGAATAAAACCCTAGTCTAATATGCATATACTAATATTCACTTTAAGAATGGGCTATGCTATTCATAGAGCACCTTAACTCTGAATAAAACGACTATTTCCTAATGCCTGACCCAAAAGAGTTGGCATATTCATTATCTTGTACGGCTTAGGCTATACGACTTAAGGCGTTATGGCATGGGCAGGATGCACTAAGCATATAATGCTGCCGGCTAAACCACACTATTCGAGAAGACAATCACAATAAGGTCGAGATAGTGGCGTCCGTATCAAGACTATCTTAACCCCACTTCACTCCCGATTGACGTTTTCATAACAGAGGCCCAAGCTTTTGACCTTTTATTTAACTTACTCAGTATTTATTATTTATTTGATATTACATATCACATGTTACTAGACTCTCCTAGTCTCATCGTCAAACGTTTAAGTATTTTATTTCGGTTTCATATGATCACATAACACGTTCGTTTATTATTTGAAGTGTTTGTTAATTATTAACGTTTTTAAGTTTCTATATTAATACGTTTATTAGTATGTCCAATTTTATTTAAGTGTTTTTCAAAACACTTTAAGTCATTTACTTATTCATTTTCAATTTTTCTATACTTAGCAAAATTTTCAATAATTCCCAATATTTCAAATTTTGAAATTTGAAATATCTTTGAATTTTGAGACGTAACTTGTTTTACAAGTTTCGTGAATTTTTCACTATTCACGTCTCGGGATTTGAAAAGATAACTTGTTCAACAAGTTACCTCAAATTCCATTAAAATAGGTTTTGGGACATTACTTGTTCAACAAGTTTCGTCCCGGGTACTATTCACCGTCTTGAAAATTGGGACGTTACTTGCTTAACAAGTTTCGTCCCGATTTACTATTCATCAATCACTATTCACTCATCACTATTCATCTCAGTCACTATTCATCTCAGTCACTATTCATCGGTCACTATTCATCTCAGTCACTATTCACATCGGTCACTATTCACATCCTAACTTAATTACTAAGTTTAAAAATCTAGTTTTAAAATCGTTAAGTTCGGTTTGTAAAAAGTGATAATCGATATTTATTTTAAAATGAGACTTAGTTAAATTTAGTCGTCTATTTACTAAATTTAGCGATTTTCATTTTTAAAATAATAGTATCGTGGATGATTCATTTAGTCCGTATATCCAAGTCCAACAGTCCAATATTTGCAAAGGCAATAGCACACGATTTAATTCATTTTTATAACGGTTACTCATTTTTATCGGTTAAATATATTTCTTTTATAACGAAATCGATTTATACAAAAATTCAATTCTATTAACTAGTAAACTTTAGTGACTTAGTGATAATTTCCTTTTGATCAAATTTAGCCAATTTTTAATGGTATGTCATGTGATATGTGTATTTCATCAAAATTTATTTATTTCTTTTAATTTCTTAATTCTAACTTATTAACTACTAATTAAATTATTTTAACAATAAACTAAAAAGTGATAAAAACAAATTTTAACCCTAAAAACATCAAAAATGCCGTGAGCAAGTAGTAGGATATTCTAAATTTTGTTTTTCGATTTTTATCGGTTTTTAGCTTAAAGTCTTTATATTTAATTATTCTAATTATACTAAAACGATTTAAACTAAAATGAAATTTTACTAAAACTTTCATTAGACTAAAATTTGAGCTAAAATATAAAGTTAAAATTTCTAAAAGTTTTTCTAAATATATAAGTTGATTTAACTGATGTTATTAGCATAGTATAAACTAATACTTAAACAAAAACAAAAATTAATAACAAACATAAACTAAAACAAAATCAAAGTGAGTAAAAATGATGAACACACATGAAGGAACTTAAGAACATCAAGAACATCAACAACAAAGTTAAGAACACAATTTGCAATTTAACAACTTATAATTTATTTTTCTAAATTAATTCTTTTAAAATGATAACATTCATTTTAACCCAACTTAACACAACATATTATTTACAAAAATTAAAAGTGAAAATTTAATAAAAAATTAGGGAAATGTCGTGAGCATGAATACACATACATAAATTTTCATTTTCGATTTTTAATCACTTTAAACTCATTGTTAATATTTCACATAATTTTTATATATGATTACTACTTAACTAAAACATAAATAAACATATAAGTCATATGAACAATAATTAAAATGCTCAAAATTAATTTAACTAAACATATTATCATATTACTACACAAATCTATTTAAAACATTATTTAGTTATTATCATTATTTATACATCACATAAATATTCAAGTGCACACAAGTGATGTTTAACGTATTTTAACATAATTTTCATATTCATAAAATTATAATAACAAAACAAATTAATTTACAAAAGAGGTTAAAATGAGATATAACTAGTCACCTTAAATTGGATGTTAATCGTCGGGGATCTAAAATAAATTTTAGATCGGAAATTGTAACAACCTGGTTTTTCGTGACTTTAATTAAACTAAGGCGGAATATTAATTAAGTCTATTTATCACAAAACCAGCTGTCATCGTATTACAACTCATTATACATAATAAGAGTCATAGATAAAGCAGAGTTTAATCGATTACATTCTCTCAAAAATTTAAAATAAGGCCTTCAATCCCCTTGTATAGATCAACAAATAAGTCTCTGGTACGGTTGATTCCTCAGTATTAGCTTTTTTTCAAATTTCAAGACCTAATAAGCAACACATATGTACATACAGCAATGCAGTTCATAAAGCATAACATAAAACAGATCATTTACATAGCAATTAAATCATCAGGTCATCTCAAATCATAATCATGTAGGCAAATCATCATCACTTCATTCATATTCGGGGTAGTCGACCCTTTTCAATTATTCATATAGCAACATATACTCGCGAGTCTTGACTACAGAGCGGCTTTTGTACTCTCATAGATAATTACCCATATAATTTCCTATCAAAGTACACTAGTTACTCAGACTCGTACACCAGATCAAACACTAAGTAGCGTACGTGATAGCTACCTAACATCCAACGCAATATGGATAATCTAAGATGAGACCCACTATGAATCACTGATAAGTAAGGATGGAAACATGCGGCCTAATAAGCGTCCGCGCAATAGCTGAAGGGCCGGAAACATTCAACGGACAAGTCATTCAAGCTAAAGATATCAAGCAGGTAATAAGGAGGATCAGTCCCTTGTCTTTTGTATGCATACACCACCCTATTGGTGCGACTATTACACTACTTACTGCATTCCCTGATGGGAATGGTCATTTTCCGATTACCTCATATGGGCCCGTGAACGAATCGATACATAGGGCGAAAATCACGTTAAATAATGACTAGGAGAGTCATTAAATCACCACTGGCAATACATAGGGTGACAGTGTCCCCATATGCGGCTACCTTACAAATCCTGACTCTAACAATGTTTAACATCGCAGACACCCGAGTATTTAACACTTACTTCTTTTCTCAATTTCTCATTCTTATAATACTCAAGTGGTAGCTCATATTATTCGATATTGTCAAACTTGTATAACGAAAATCTAGGATCTAGCTTGATTCTTAAACTAAGCACATAGAAAACTTAAATATTTATTTTGAGTCCGTTCGTAAATTTTAAATATTTTCACTATTCATTATTTTACTATTAATCGTATTTACTATTCATCGTATTTACTATTCATCGTATTTACTATCCATCGTATTTTTATACGTATTCGTATTTTCGTATTTCGTATTTGTACGTATTTTTATACGTATGCGTATTCTTATACTTCGTATTTTATACGTATTTTTATACGTACATGTATTTTTATACTTAGTATCTTTTTATAATGACTTACGTTTTATATGTTTTATTTTTATTATACGACTTACATTTATGTAGTGAGTTATCGACTTTAAGACAAATTCTTATTTTTTTAGATATTGTTTAAATTTGTGAGCTTTGCTTTAACTTAATATTTTCATATAAAATATTATATTTACTAAGTTATTCATAAGATTTGATAATCTTTTTTTTATCCTTACATTTTTATACTTAGCAAATTTAGTGTTTTTAATAAAATCTAATATAATGACATTTAGGAACTATTCGTTTAGGTGGCCTAATTTCTGAATTGATTTTATTTATGTAACCTTTACGTAGTCGTATTAGGTGATTTAATACGTGAGATTATTAATATTTATATTTTGATACTATTCACTTAATTTAAATTTATCTAATTATTTATAACCTTTTAAAATGTCAACAACTTTATAGTTCAAAATTTTAGTTAGGTTTTGTATTTATATATATATAAATATATTATTCATAATTTTTATATAACTATACTTAGTTAATTTTGAGTCGATCTTTATATATTACTATGATCTTAACAATTTACCTTTTTGTTAATTTTGTTATTTGTGATTCTAATTTTTAGCTTTATTTAGTAATAGTTTTACTTAGATTCATTTTAAAATCTTAAAGGATCCAATTTCTTTTTATTATTTTAATTACATACTTATTTAGGATATTTTAAGTTCATTGTAAATTGTAACTTTAGAGTTTTAATAAAGTAATCCTTATGTTAAATGTAATATATGAAATTTTATATAACTATTTATCTTAGAAATTTTATACGGATAATTTAATTTATACTTTTACTTTTAATTTGATTTAATACTAATTTAAACTTAATACTCTTTTAATTTAATTCTTCATTCTTAGTTACATTTCATTTGGACTTTTTAGTGTCGATAAATATTTTATTAATATAATTATTTTATTTAAATTTAAATATTTACTTAAGTAATTTTAATAATATTTTAGTCACATATTATACTTGTGATACTTATAATTAATATGATTAATAATTTACACATAACATATAATTTCAACATGATAAAATTACATATAAAATCAACGATAATTTAACAACACTTTTTTCACATAAAACATTTTATCACATAAAACATTTTATCACAAAAATCATATTTCACAATTTAATTCAACATTATATTATAACAACAATAACACACAATCAAAATTCACAAATCACATAAATAATTTATATATCACATGAACACAAAAATTATATATTCTAAATACGTAAATTAAACTAGTGTGCGGGGGCACCTTAAATTTGGCTCACGAACAGAGGGCCTCCAAATAAAAACCCGATACCCGTCCTTAGGTAAAACTTCAGCCCCAAAAGAATTGAATTCCAAGCATAACAAGAGCATCACGATTCCGAGCCAGCAACTCAAACATGAACAAGGACAAGACGGTAAGTAAGAAAAGCGAATTAGAAGCGAGAACGATTAAGTCGATATAATAAAGAATAGAAAGTGTTTAACTGAAATCGAAAGAAGCTCACCAAAATGAAATTAAAGTGAGAGTCAGGGGAAAACACGGTGAGGGTGAAGTGAGAGGGAAAAACGTCGGTCTTCATTACAGCAACGTTGACGAAAAGCTGAGTTAGGTCACGTTGGTGACCTCGAGGTGGTGAGGTAGAGGAGTTTATTGTAGCACAGTGTTGACTCGGTTGTGACCGACAGAGGGGCTGACCTCCGGTAGGTGGTATTGGTACTCGAGTTCCAGTGGTCGGAGCCCTGACGACGGCGAAAACGGAGGACAGAGGCAGAGCAACACAGGGGAGAAAGGGAGGAAGCTCGAGATTGACAACATGGCGACGATGGTCCTCGACCAAGTCGTCGGAGGTGGTGCACAACTTGAGTTCTCCGGTGGCACTCCGGCGAGGCTACTCCGGCGAGAGAGAGAAAAAGAATAACAGAGCAAAGGAGAGAGAGCAGGGGAACATGGCGATTCAGCGGTGAAGAACAGGGGGCTACGGTGGTCGTGGTGACGTGGCTCATGGTGGTGACCACCGTGGTACTGGGCTGAACTTTGGTGTCGTAAACGAAACAAAAAAGAGATGCAGGGGAGATAGACGGTGGTGAGGCTCCAGGCAGTGTTCCGGTGGTGGTGAGTCGACGGTGGTGGCCGTCTTTGATGGTGGTTGTTGTCGCCGTTGTTCTTGTTGTTGTTGACCGTATTGTTGTTGTTGTTTTGTTGATGTCGGTGTAGTTGTTTTAGTTGTTAAAGATGATGATGATTATTATTATTATTATTATTATTATTATTATTATTATTATTATTATTATTATAAATAAGGTATGGAGTTGATGTTGGTTTGTTTTAAAAAGAAAATTGAAGGAGAAACAAAGATAAGGTTGAAGATGAAAATAATCCGTAGAAAATGAAGGGAGGTATATATGAGGGAGATGAAAGTGTTAAGTAGATGAAGTGTAGGAAGGAAGCTAAAAGTAAAATATCTAATTGAAAAGGTGAAAGTGACCGACATCAATGAGGGAGAATTTGGGTCTGTTTTTCCGATTTGCTCTGTTTCATTCGATCTTATTTATAAATCTTTATATTTTATAAAATATATTAAGTATAGTATATTTCATTGTAATTCTATTTTTATTTTCTATAACGTTAAACTTATATTTTAAAATTTAAATAGTGTATAAAAATATTAGTAACAAATTTTATTACGGTCTCACAGATTTTCAAACGGTCTATTTATTTGCAAGATATATTTTGATAAAATTATATTTTATTCAAGAAATAATAATTTTTAAAATAGAATGCAAATTATTAAGTTTTATAAAAGTAACTGAAGTAAAGTTTTAGTTCGACAAGTATTATAGACTTAAAACTTATAATACAAATTAATATAAAATTTAAAGAGTTTGAAATGAGAAATTATATTGTAAAAGTTTATTGGAACGAAATTTTTAGGCCGCGTTTTCTAAACAAAGGAATAAAGTTTAAATTATATAAATTTTAATTTACTAATTCAGTAAAAATAATTAATTAGTATTAATAAAAACACGGGGTGTTACAGAAATTCTTCACCCATATTACTCAAGTTCTTCACCCAAAAACCCGTAACAAGTAAGCTTCAAAAACCCAAAGATAAGCTAGTAATACTAGTGAATTATATTAGAGTAATATTTAAAGGTTTTAATTAGAGTGTTTTAGAATAAAATGGAAGAAAAATAAAGAAAGTAAATGGAGGCAAGTAGCTCGGCTATTTTGAGAGCAAAGGAGTTGGTTTTGCACTTGTGAAATAATGAGGAAAGCTAGCATGAAAAATTAGGTTAAATGACTTAGGTTATGTTTTGTTTATTTAGTAAATAATGTTTTATTATAATGAAATTAGGGAACCAAATAATCAAGTTGGCTTAAATGTGTGCTCATTACTATTTGGGAAAATAAAATGTCCCCTTGATGTTTTAAAATGTTTTTACGAAATAAATCGGGTTTAAAAAGTTGGGCGTCAAAAGACGATAAAAGTTAATGTGTGCGCGTTTGACGATTTTTCGAAATATTTCTACTTTTGAATTTTAAGACTAAAATATTTTATTTACTATTGAAGAAAATAATTAAAAGTGATGGAAATGAAAATGGTAGTATTAAAGTAGTAGTATTGTATTTGTATACGTATTTTTATTAAAGGGTATAAACTTTAAATTTTAATTACAAAAACAAAAACAATGATGATTAATTAGATGTGTAAGAAAAATTAAATTGGTGTAAGTAAAAATGGAAGAGAATAAAACTTTGAATAAGGTGTCCAAAAGTCAAAAGTCTATTTTTCGGGCTCGATTTTCATTTCTCGAAATTTTCGATTTGTGCGATCGCGAAAGGTTTTGAAATAAAAGATATGATCTTAAAATAGTGTTTTGAAGTAAAATCGGAAATAAAAATAAAATAAATTTTCGAAAGGTACTAAAAACAAAAATTGAGTTTTAATCCTCGAAATTTTGAATAAAAATTTCCTAGGTCGAAATACTTATTTTTTTGTTGAATGTTAAAGATTTAAAGATTTATATTTAGCCGTCAAAAATTTAATCTATTTAAATTAGGTGTGACTTATAATTTCGACAATTTAGAAAAAGTCAGTTTAAATAGAATTGAAATAGTAATTATTTATTAATATAATATGATTTATTAAAAATAATCAAAATGATTATATTATCTTTAAAAGCTTGATGTTAAGTTTGCTTTTCCAAAATTAAAAATAAAGTGGAAGAGGATAATATGGCTTGACCTTGATTTGCGTGTTTGAAATCGTGGAGTTGAATTTCAAAGCCGAGAAAAGTATAAGGGTCCATTTTTATTTTGAAAACGAAAAATGTTCGAAATTGAATTTTATGAGTAAAAGGTTTTACATTTATTTTTATGAATAGTAAAAATAACTTAACCTTTTTGAAATTTAAAAGGCGATATTAGTTTTGTGTTGATTTTTATAAAATTTTGAATTGTGTTTCTTTTTGAATTCTAAAGATAATACAATATATTTTATTTTTCAAAATTTTTAAATTTGTACTTAGGAAATTTAGTATTATGTGGCGAAAAAAATTCAGACGTATTTTTATTATAAGGAAAAGGATGAATTTAATTTAAGGAATTAAATTCTTTTATAATATTGTGTTAAAATACCACGGGGTGTTACAGAAGCATAAGATCATAACTATACATTTTATTATTGTTATCACAGTAGTACAAGATCATGTCATTCACAGTGTGTTATTATGTTTGTAAATGTTGCTCAATATTACAGGATGAAATTGTCCAAGCGACTATCAGGAAGCAGTTAATTTCTATGTTTGGATCTACGATATTAGTTGGAGACGTATATACCATTCGTAACCTGACTTGTTAGCAACAATACCGGACTTGATAAAGCTACGCCAAATCCATTTCGCTTACAGTTTGAATTGTCAACCAAAGTGGAAAAGACAAACAATACATCTATTCAACTTCATGGCTATCGATTTGCCAAATTTGAGGACATTATCAATGGAAGGGTCTCCACAATACTACATAGGTACGATTATCATACACTACTCTCTGTTGTGTTTATGTATGATCTGGAAATACTTATAACAAGCTTTAAATCAATGCGTATATTAAAAAGTATACATAATCATAATATGATAAAAATATAGTTACCTTCAAAGTAATAAAAGAAGTATGGTCCAAGGATGACAGATATTGTCGGGAAGTTATACGAGATTGGACCAATCATCGAAACCAGGAATGGACATAAGTGTCGCACTATAAAACTAGAAGATATTGAGTAAGTAAATGGTGTTATAATATTTATTTATTTTTATTTATGTAATGTGCTATTATTAGTTTTAAATGAACTTAAACATATAGACACTGTTATAATCAGACACTGTACTACTTTTTATTAGTTTTATTTATTCATACAGACACTTTGATAATCATACATTGTGATGTGCTACTATTAGTTTTAAATCAACATAAACATACCATATGTTCATCATGTCATTCACATTGTACGATAATAAGTCACCTTGAATAAATGTACTTTTTGTTTTCTTTATGCAGCGGGTGTCAGATATCTTGCACCTTATGGCCACCACATACATTGCAACTACCAGCTCTTATATCAGAACAACCTAATCCAACTCAATCAAAGATCATTGTTATCCAATGTGTTGAGGCCAAAAAATATGAGGGTATTACCACTTATCTATCGGATTTGGGTGTCTTATATGTATGTTCATATTGTGTTTATAGATATGACTGTTTATCCCTTATGTAGGACAATGGCGTGTTCAAACAACGTATAATGCAACAGTTTATCATGTCAATCCTGATATACCAGAGATTATTGCATTCCATGGAAGGTAATATACTAAATTTTCTATTATCAAATATATCTAAAAAATTAAATGTAACGTATAATCTTAAAATTTCTTACCATGTATTTCATATTTGTAGTTTGTCGACTCGGCACGAAGCAATTCGTTGCAAATTATTGATGTGCCTGATAATGACGTTGACGATTTCCTCTGCAATAATAATCTAAAATCCATTAGTGACATCAAATTGAATGAAAAGGTAAGCATTTATTATCAGTAAACGTACTACAATTGAATAAAAAAAATAAGTAAATGTAATCCATCCATGTCATTTCAGGACGAAACTTACTACACATTAGCGAAGATTATTGACCTTGACTGCACAGCTGGATGGTATTATGCTAGCTGCAGAGGGTGTTTCACAAAGGCAATAAAAAACGATAAAGGTAGATGGATGTGCTCTAAGGCGGGATGTGATGGTAACACTAGTTTACATCTACCATACCAAGGTAACTATTATAATATTGCGTTTTAAATATTTGTACCTAATACGAATTTAGTTGACAAATAAATGATCAATATTGTTTCCATAGGTTTCAGGTGAAATTCTTGGTTATCGACCCGACTGATGAGGTCGCCTATTTTGTAGCCTTCGACTCCTTAATAAGTC
This sequence comes from Dianthus caryophyllus, assembly GCA_023091065.1. Lineage (NCBI taxonomy): Eukaryota > Viridiplantae > Streptophyta > Magnoliopsida > Caryophyllales > Caryophyllaceae > Dianthus > Dianthus caryophyllus. Next base: position 9,900,693 of record CM041530.1, read on the forward strand.
AATATATATATAGGTCCAACTGCTGCTGAGCTAATTCGGATGTTAGATCAGGTTTTTTACATTCAAATGCACATTACTCTATGTGGATACCCATATCCGTACCCTCCCAAACCAAACCCTGTGATGTAACTCGGACTTTTTATTAAGCATGCTTTAACGTTGACTTTAACGGTTCTAAATATGTCGAATTCGTTTCGAGTCGTTTTGAAATGTTAAATGATTTAGGTCGTTTCACATCACATTTAAATAAACGTTCATTTATGTTCATTTAGGGTCTAGCTTGGTCCACGTCCTGCTTCATTTGGCATGAGCTTCGCATTTGCATTACAATTAGCCCTTTTACATTAACAAGGTCTAATTAACATTCCTAAATCCCTAAATTTAGGCCCGGTGGCTAAATCCCTCTTTAGCCCCCTCTCACACAAAATATAGCCTCACGGGTTACCTTATTTCACAAAACTCTACAAAATACACCTTTTTCACATTTTCGGGTCTCGGGTCCAGAACCGAGCCCAAACCCGCCTTTGGCCCTCACTCCAAAGCCCTCAACCCTCAAAAATATCTTAGGGAGCCCTCAGCTGTTTTCTTGACGTACAAGCTCGATATTATACTGTATCTTTTCAAGATATAATCAAACCGGAATTTGGAAACTAGACCTAGAACCACACCCCCGAACCGCATAGCCTTATGCGGTTTAGGGGCCAAACCGCATAAGCCTATGCGGTTTATCTGGCCAACCGCATAAGCCCATGCGGTTTGCCTGCCTGGTATTATCCCGGGATTTCCTAATTTCGCCGAGGTTTTTAGTATATATACTCCCCTATACCCGACCTCAGAACACACAATTCACAATCATAATTTACCAGCAACTCTCTCAAAGCCTCAAGCACTCAAATTCTTGAGTTCAACACACCATCCCGTGTTGAACTCATCCTCCTTTTTAGTTCAAGAAGTGAAGCTCTGCCGGATCTGAAGCGTCAGGACAAGGTAGGTGTAACAACCTGGTTTTTCGTGACTTTAATTAAACTAAGGCGGAAAATTAATTAAGTCTATATATTACAAAACCAGCTGTTATCGTCATAAAACTCTGTATACATAATACGAGTTTAAGATAAAGCAGAGTTATTCGATTACATTCTCTCAAATGCGTACAAAATAAATAAGGTAAACTCTCCCCAGCATTCAATAGCGTTGGTCTCGGGGTACCTGCGTTTAACCAATTATCATTTTCCCGCAACACTCTTTCGACACATGCAATTCTAAACATGTGAAATACATAATATAAATAGGTAAAAACAAATAGCAAGCGTTTAAACAACACATAAGAGGAATCATGGTGATTCAAACATGAGCATCGTCAAATAATATAACCATAAAACAATCATTGATAATTATTCTCAACAGGCAATTTCAATCTCAAGTACAACATCAATCATGCAAGAATCAATCAAACAAAACAAGGAAAATACATCCTTCATACGTTAACTAGTGATTGTTCATTAGCGAGGCGGAAGCATGCAGACGTAATTTCGCAATAGTAGACAGGGCCAAACAGATTGGACGTGTCTGTCACACTAGACAACGATGGGCCAGGGGCCAAAGCAGTTGGGCGTGGTCGACATACTAGACGTCCGCGCAATAGCGGTCAGGGCCGAACAGAGCGGACGTGTCAGAGCAGGCTAAGGATACCTAAGGCGATAAGACAAACCAAATCCCGAGTCTAATGTATGCATACACCACTATAGATAGGTTCAGATCATACTCGCCCTCGAGTAAGTAGTCACCTAATAATACGACTATCACCTTAGACGGGTACCCCCGGGTGGGGCTGGAGTTTCCAATTACTATCTATGGGCCCACGGAAGTATCAAGACCGCCTCATCCCTGAGGTTGATACCACGTGTCAAATAACGATTCAGATCGATTAGATAGCCTTGGGCAACTCTGGTAGGGAGCCCAAGTCCCCATAGACAGCTACCTCGTTTAACTTCAAATTCAAGAGTCGCGACATGGCGAACAATCCAAGTATTTTATTCAAGTAGCTTATTTTCATATTCTTATTTCCTTGTTTATTCGTATCATGTATTATTTCTAAAACATAAATATAACGTCGAACTTGTGTAATGAAATTTTAGTAACAACAGTTCTTCAGGTAAAACAGAACACATAGAAAAACTTAATTATTTATTTTGAGTCCGTTCGTAACTTTTAAATATTTTTCACTATTCATTATTTTACTATTCACCGTATTTACTATTCCTCGTATTTACTATTCCTCGTATTTACTATTCCTCGTATTTATACGTATTCGTATTTTCGTATTTCGTATTTGTACGTATTTTTATACTTCTTATTTTATTCGTATTTTATACGTATGCGTATTCTTATACTTAGTGTTATTATTATATTTCCTTTAAACTTAGTATTTTTATTACATTTCTTTATACTTAGTATTTCCTTTTTATACTTTACAACTACTTTTATACTTAAGATATTTTATTTAGTTACAAAACCAACTTTTATTTTCTAAGTACAAAATCCTAGTTTTAAAGTCGATAAGTTCGTTTTGTATTTAGTGATTTGAAATATTATTTTAAAAGCGAGACTCGGTTATATTTAGTCATATACTTAACTAACATTTTAGCGGTTTCAAATTTTAGTGATATCGTCAAAGTTCATTTTAAATAGTCCGTATGTCCACATCCAAATTTAAGCAAGGGTAGTAATACACGATTTAGTTCATTTTAATACGTGAAACGTTTATTTTAATCGGTTTCGTTGATTCTTTTTATTAATGATTCATTGTACAATTTAATATAATCCTAATTACAAATCAACTTTAGTGATTAAGTGATAAATTCATTTTGACCAAAATTGACCCATTTTAATTGTGAAGACCGTGGCACTTGTTTATAATTAGTTATTTATTTCTTTTTATGATTTTGTTAATAATTCATTACTTTAACTAATAAATTTACTTAAGTGATAAAAATAAAAAGTGACAAAAACATTTTTGGCCCAAAAATGACCCCAAGGCCGTGTACCCTTATACTTGTACCATTTATTTTCATTTTCTAATTTTATCGGTTTTTGACTTAAAGTTTTCATATACTAATTATTTAAATCATACTAAAGCGGTTTAACTAGTTGACGATTTTCACTAAACATTTTATTTTCATTTATGAATAGTATTTTTACTCACTTTAAATTTCTATCTTTTTCATTATTGAGATTTAGCTTATTTAACTTATATAATTAGTATCTTATTTGTTTACTAGTGGTTTTAAACAACAAATAAAATAAAACTTATAATTATTTTGGATCAAACTAGTCACCTAAATGAAGAACACATGAATGTATGATGAACTTTAATATTTTTCATATGAACTCAACTTAGTCAAATTTTTATATGTTTATATAATTTTCTCAAATTTTCCATACAAGTCTAATTTAACTAAACTAATCATAATATGTTATTTAGAAAAATTAAAACTAAAAATTGGTCCCTTTAATTTAAAATAGCCGTGTATAATATATATATGTTCCAAATTTTATTCTTTTGATTTTTATACTCCTAATTCAATAACTAACTTACTTTATGTTATTTACGTATTTAACATATGTGAAAATCATATACAAACATTAACACACAAAAGTAAAAATCATTTAAACACATGAATAACAACAAAAGTTCAAGAACACACATAAACACATTATAACATTTAAATTCATAACAAATTCATTTTAAGTCCTAAACATAAACTAATTATATTTTCATGTTCATTTCATTACAAGTATTTTAAGCATGCAATTTACAAAAATTAAAACGAAAAATTAAACTGAAAACAAAGGGGTGGCCGTGGGTTTTGTGTATGTTACTCAAATGTTATTTTTCGATTTTTGTCTTCTAATTTAACATACGATTACTAGGTGATATAAACATCATACATATAAATCAAAAGCAATAAAATCAAGTACGAGGCGCTTATCACATAAGTGTGCGGGAAGCACCTTAGTTAGGTTAATGAAAAGTGCTTAGCAATTGTCGGGATCCACTATGTGGTCAAATTGGCTCAAGTCGACGCCTCCACCTTGCTCCTCGTCTTTGGTTAGAAGTGGTACATAAAAATGAGAATAACAAGTTAGTAAGTTTTATTTAAGCTAGACTAACTAAATTAAGAATTTAAAGTGTAGTATCATTTTTATGTTTAGGTAGTATATATATTTTAAATATTTTGATTCAAGTTCATATTTATTTACATGTTTAAAAGATGTAAGTCATTACTAACTAGAAGTGGTGTTGGATTTATTTAAGAGCTTAAGTAATTTAAAGCAAGAAAAATAAGAGTTTAAGGAAGAAAATAAATGGAGAAGGTGAAGAACTTCAAGAATGCTCAAGGTTGAAGATGAAGAAGCTTACTAAAGTTCTTGTGTTTGTGTTTTATTAGAGAGAAAAGAGTTAGTAAAGTTTTGATGTTGTTGTGTAAATGAAAATGTGTAGTAGTAATAAGTGTATACTAGTAAACTTTGTGCATAATAATGTTTAATCTTTAAATGAAAATAGGCTAGAAAATGATGATGGAAAATAGGAGGTGTAAGAAGGATTAGACTTGGTAGTAAAGGGGGCATGGTGGTGTAAGAGGAAAGAAGAAAAAATGGAAGAAGATAAGTTGGACTTGGTGTCCAAATATCTCGGCCAAAACAAGGGCCATTTGGCTCGATTTTCGTTTTTGAAATTTTCGATTTACGCGCACGTGAAAAGTCCCGAAATGAAATATAAAGTCTTAAAATAATGTTTAGAAGTAAGATCGAAAATAAAAATGAAGAAAAACGTTGAAGGGTGATCAAAACAAAAATTGGCCAAAGGATCCTCGAAACTTTGAAATAAAATCTTGTTTGATCGAAATATATATTTTTTTCGTGGAATGTCACTGAATTAAATCATTATGCTTAAACGTCAAAAAGTTTACCAGTTTAGGCTTAGTGTAACTCATTATATCGAGTTTTAGTGAATGTGTTAGTTAAATCAAAATGAAATAGTAATTTGATATTATTATTATATGTTTTGTTAGTAATAATTAAAATGATTAAGCTTAAACAACTTTAATTAGATTTGGATTATGATTAAGTATATTTAAGAAAGGATTAGGTGACTTAATCACATTTAGGTGGCTTGGCCATTTGGTCAACGTTTGACCTCGATTTGCGTGCCAAAATTTGTCGTTGAGAAAATTGTCGTAGATTCTTTGTTTGATTTATCGAGTTTGAAAATGTAAAAATAAAGTTCAAATTCAAAGTAATTCAAAACGGTTTTAATTTAGGTGCAAAATAACTTGTAGTATAATGTGTTAGGGAAATAAGTAAGCGAGGATGTTTAATTAATGATTTGCGCAATTATAAAGGCTTAACTTAACATGGAGTGTTACATGTTTAGCGAAAAAAATTCAGTCGCATTTTTATTATAAGGAAAAAGGATGAATTTAATTTGGGCGAATCAAATTCTTTCATAATATTTTGCTATAAAAACACGGGGTGTTACAATCCTACCCCCTTAAGAAAAGTTTCGTCCCCGAAACTTGGAAAGAGTGGATAACTGCTCGAGGTTAAACAAGGCAGTTAGAGAGAATATTGAGATTTTAAGAATTTGGGTAATAACATTTTAGCTTTGGTGGAATAAGACTCTTTGAAAAGCTTGAGTCTTCTAAATACTATAGAAACGTTGGGTAGAGTGAAAATATTGGAGAACAAAATCACGTTGTTTTATTAATGAAGTATTTAAATAAATATAGAAATGTTGCTGGAACGTTATTTTTGAAAATGTCTTGAAAGAGGCTCACCAGAAAGGTAGGGCCTAGAAGTTTTGTACGGAATTAAATTAAATCAAAATAATAAGAGTCTTAGGAACAAAAATAATTTATTTAGTTTTGAGAATACAAGCTAACCATAAAATGGTTTGAAAATAAGAAATTTCAGATTTTAGTAGGATTTTATCATAGTCAAAATATAGTCCTACCCCCTTAAGAAGTTTTAAACGTATATACCTAATATCGTTATTGTTACTTTTAATGGCCACTCGATCAAGATATATCGCCTTTAGGAAAAGAACGGTAATTAGGGAAATGGATAAAAGTCGCAGTGATCATTAGGAGAATATGAGCTTTAATAAAAATTAAGGAAATATAGGTTATCGTTGAATGATTAAATAAAACGTTTAGGGGGTTATGGATAACCTTGTTGATGTAGCTCTTTTCCTTAAAATTGTTATTATAATGTTAATAGGTGAAACGGAGATGTTAATATCATATTTCGGTTAAGATTGAAATTTATATTAATGGATGTCGTAAGAATCTAAAATTTTGTATGTATATTTCTAAAATAGAGGAAATAGTAGAAAACAATTTCAAAGATTTTAGAAATAGAAGTATGAGAATTTTAATTCATGAAGTTTCAAAAGCATTTCCAAATACGTTATAAAGGATTTTACAGAACAAGTAATAAATTTTTAAAGGTATCTTTATAGAGGACGTATGAAAACAAATTTTTGAAGCATGCACTAAGAGGTTGATAAGAATCTTAAATATAGGGGGTCAAAACAAAATGAGGTCGTAAGGAAATTTGTGTGATGGATTGTAATTCGTACATTAACGTATTTTGAAAAACAAGACATATCTTGCCCTTCGGTAGGGGTATATTGGTTTTGATTTGCTTGTGACTTGTGAGTTTGATTTGTTTAATAAAATTGGAGGAAACAAAATATAGTGAGTCTCCTTTATTGAGTAAAATAAATGTAAGTATAGAGTTAACTAGGAATTTTACCGGTGATGTCGTCAACATCGATAACGTCTTCAGCACCCTCTTCCGATTCGGTTAAAAGGTACACACGCCCTTGAACCTTCACGGCTGGCGGTGGTCCCGCGTTTGCCTTTGTAATCGTACCCTTTCTTGGGCATTCATTCGACTTGTGTCCCACTACATTGCAGGAAAAACATACTACTGGTTCTCCATTACATTGTTTTCCTGGGTGGGTCGGTTGTCGGCATCTACGACACTGGCTTGGTTGTAAAGTCGGAGCTGTAACAACCCGGTTTTTCGTGACTTAATTAAACTAAGGCGGAAAATTAATTAAGTCTAATACATGCCGGATGTTAATTAAATTACATTCAAATGGCATAGGATACAAATATATATTACAATCTCTCAAAGAAAACAACGAAACATCCTAATCGTCCCGATAATCCTGAGTCTCGAGAATTTCCTGCAACGGAGACAAAAACACAAAATAGGAGGATCTCCCGCTCAGAGGCGGGAAGTGACTGTTCTAACCAACAACCTCTAAACCACAGTTTTGGTTTATTTAACCTATGATTAAAAGTAACTTGGCAAAGACTAAACGCTGTATAACTCCAAAGAATGCATATTTCGATAAAATTGGACAATTAGCATATAATATCAGTTCTCACATATAGATATTTAAATCTCATCCAACATGATAAACAAAACTTAAAACATTTCAATTTATAGAATCACAATAAATAAACATGACTATTATCTCAATTAATATAATATATATATGAAACCTAAATTATGGAAATCAAGATATATGCATAAGCCGTAATCAATTAATAAACACATAGTCGTGAACGATCATGCAATTCTAAACATATGCAATATAGAAAATGAATAAATAAAACACATTGCAAGTAGACAAGCAAAAACATATAAGGAATCATGATAATTCAAATATGAGCATACGTCAATTCATATAATCATAAAACATTTCTCGATAATCATACTAAACAAAGCAATCTCAACTCAAGGACAACGTCATTCAGACAATAATCAAACAAACAAGACAAGGAAATGCATTCAACATGTGATAACAAATGAGTCTTCGTTAGTAAGTGGAGAAGCTTGCCAGACGTAAAATGCGCTTATAGTAGACAGGGCCAACATAACTTGGACATGGTCGACATACTAGACGTCCGCAAGCAATAGCAAGCCAGGCCAACATAACTTGGACATGGTCGACCAGGCTAAGGATACCTAAGGTAATAAGGGCGACTAAATCCTTGTCTAATGTATGCATACACCATCTAATCGAGGATCATACGTGATTCGCTATTCAAAAGGTATCACCGACTTAAAAATACGACTATCACCTTAGGCGGCAATTTGCCCAGGTTCTGGAGTTTCCAATTACTATCTACGGGCCCACGGAAATATCAATGTTGCCCCATCCCTGTGGTTGCATATACCGCGCCGAATAGCACTCTTAAGATCGTTATAAGCCTTGGGCAACTCGTCGGTGGAGCCCAAGTCCCCATAGACAGCTTCCTCATTACCATCGAGTTTCAAGAGTCGCACCATGGCGAACAATCCAAGTATTTTATTCAAGTAGCTCATTTTCTCAATTTCTTATTTCCTCGTTTATTCAAATCAAGTGACAATTCTGAAACTTAAATAATATCGTCGAACTTTGTATAATGAAATATTAGTTCTAGCAGTTCTTCAGGTAAGCAGAACACATAGAAAGACTTAGATATTTATTTTGAGTCCGTTCGTAAATTTTAAATATTTTCACTATTCATTATTTTACTATTCATTGTATTTACTATTCATCGTATTTACTATTCCTCGTATTTTTATACGTATGCGTATTCTTATACTTGTACGTATTATTAGTTTATATTTTAGTAAATAATAATAGTTCATTTTATTTATAAACTTGATTAAGTTTCATTTAAACTATAAGTAATTTAAAGTAGATTAGTGATATAAATAATTGAATTTCATTATAACTCACATTTATGTCTTCCTTTTATTTAAATTGTAAACTGTCTAGTGATTTAGTAGTTTTAACATTCATTTTAAATTGTAAACATATCTTGATGATACTTAGCACAATTTAGTGTTTTTAATAAAATCTAATATAATGACATTTAGGAACTATTCGTTTAGGTGGCCTAATTTCTGAATTGATTTTATTTATGTAACTCTTACGTAGTCGTATTAGGTGATTTAATAATTCGATCGTGAGATTATTAATATTTAAATTTTAGTAATATTCACTTAAGTTTAATTCACTTAATTATTTATAACTTTTAAAAATGTCAAAAACTTTATAATTCAAAATCTTAGTTAGGTTTTGTATTTATATATATAAATATATTATTCATAATTTTTATATAACTATACTTAGTAAAATTTTTGTCAACCTTTATATATTATTATGATATTAACAATTTACCTTTTAGTTAATTTTTATTTGTGATTCTAATTTTTAGCTTTATTTAGTAATAGTTTTACTTAGATTCATTTTAAATCTTAAAGTACCCAATTTCTTATTATTATTTTAACTAAATACTTATTTAGTATATTTTAAGTTCATTGTAAACTTTAAAGTTTTAACAAAGTAATCTTTATAGTAATTGTGAGATATGACTTTTTATATAATTATTTATTTTAGAAACTTTAATATGAGTAACTTAATTTATATTTTTACTTTTAGTATGATTTAATATTAATTTAAACTTAATATTCTTTTAACTTAATTCTTTATTTTTAGTTATTTTTCGATTTAACTTTTTAGTGACAATAGATAAGTTATATTACTTTAATTTATTTACTTGAGTTATTTAATAATATTTTGGTCACATATTATACTTGTGATACATAAATTTTATATATTTTAACTTACACATAACAAATAATTTTAACATGATAACATTACATATAATTCAACAATAATTCACAACACATTTTCACCCAAAATATAATTTCACAAAATCATATAAATATCATATTTCACAATTCAATTCAACAATATATTATAACTAAAATTAACACCCAATTTCATACTATAGCGAATCATACAAAGTTATCAAATTAAACTGAAACGGGACTCATACGTGTCTAATGCATACTAGCTCACTTTTAATAACAAATTAATTAGAATAAAACCAAAACGTTAATATTAGAGATTTTGAGGAAGAATCGAGTCACCTAAATTTGGCTCACGAACAGAGGCCTCCAAATAAAAGTCCAACCCGTTTTCTTATGGACCCAAAATCAAAAGCGATGAAGCCGAATGAAAATAGCAAGACCGTTGTGCTAACGTCATTTGGGTGACGATTCTGACGATGACATCGTAACATCGTCAAAGTCAAATATAGGGACCACAAAAATAGTTGACAAATCACCCCATGAAAATAAGAGGGAAATGAAGTGAGAGCTCAGAACAAGTTTGTAACCGGAATAAGAACGATAAGTTGAGCGGAGTTAAAATAGACTCACCATCGACATAGAAAAGACGAGGACGGGTGTCGACATATAGAGAAGTCACTTGTCTGAGACTCAGCAAAGGTGATAGTGGCGAAAAGAGAGAGGCAGAGGAGAGCAGAGGCGAGGGCCTCGAGCTCCTGTGACAACACCGAGATGGCGACAGCAGGGCAAGGGCCATGGTGGCTGACCTGGTGGTTGCCGGAGGTCAGAGCTCCGGTGAAATCGAAAGGAAATGAAGGAGAAGCAGGGGACGAGAGAAGCGCCAGAAAACGGTGCTTTGGTGACGGTGACGGAGCTCGAGCTCGAGCTTGCCATTAATGGCGGCTCCAATGGTGGGGGCGGTGGTGGGGGCGGGGGGCTGGGCCGACGGTGTAGGCGAGGCTGGTGGTGTACGGTGGTGTCGTGACAGAGAGGGGAGAGGAAGCAGGGGACCACGGTGAGCAAGGCGGCGGTGCTCCGGCGAGTGTACGGCGGCCGTGGTGGCTGTTATTGCTGCCGTCAGTTGTTGTTGTCAGTGTCGTGTTGTTTGTTGTTATTTGTTATGGTGATGATGATGAAGTTGTTACGTTGGTTTGGTTGTTGTTGTTAAGCTGCTTGTTTTATTATGATGCTGTTGTTTTTGTTTTATTTCAATGAAAATGGAGGAAGTTTATGTGGGAGAAAGAAGGAGGACTTAGATAGAAGTGTGTGTAGGAAGCTTTAACACAAAAAAAATCTGAAAATTGGAGGTAGAATTAGGGGAGGTTAAAATGAAAAGGGAAAAGGAGGTATGTCTGACATAAGGAGTATGTCGACATAATGGAAGGAGATATTTGGAGTGCTTTTCGATTTGCTCTGTTTAGATTCATTTCTTATTTATTAATCTTTATATTTTATAAAATATATTATTTATAATATATTTCGTTGTAGTTCTATTTTTATTTTCTATATCTTTAAAGTTATATTTTAAAATTAAATGGTATACAAAAATATTAGTTACAAATTTTGTTACGGTCTCACAGATTTTCAAACGGTCTATTTGTTTTAACGAAAACATTTCAAAACGATTATATTTTATTCAAGTTATACTATTATTTATCTTGAAATGCAAATTTGCAAAGTTTAATAAAAATGACTGAATCAAAGTTTTAGTTCGACACGTATTTTAGAAACAAAAAGAATAATATAGATTAATATAAAATTTAAGGAGTGTTTAATTACGAATATTTTCTTGAAATTTTATTTGAACGAAATTTTTCGGCCGCGTTTTCTAAACAAAAGAATAGAAGTTAAATTATATAAATTTTTAATTTAATAATTTAGTTAAAATAATTAATTTGTATTAATAAAAACACGGGGTGTTACAATCCTACCCCCTTAAGAAAAGTTTCGTCCCCGAAACTTGAATATGATGGATGACTGCTCGAGATTAAAAAAAAGCCGTTGGAGAAAACAATGATGTTTTTGGAATTGAAATATTAATATTGCTCTTGATTGGGTATGAATTTTCTAAAAAGGAATTATTGAAGAATTTACTTAATAATATAAATAATTCTTTTTCGAATTAACATATAAATGTTGTTGCGTTGACATTTTCAAAATCTGCGTGAAAGAGGTTTTCAAAAGAGTAGGGCCTAGAAGTTTTGTACGGAATTAAATTAAATAAAAATAATAAGCGTTTTAAGAATTAAAACAATTTATTTAAATTTGAAAATAAATGTTAACCTTAAAATAGGTTGAAAAAAAGAATTTTAATATTTAATTAGGATTGTGATATAATCAAATTATTGTCCTACCCCCTTAAGAAATTTTAAACGTATATACTTAAAAATATTATTATTGTTACTTTTATTGATCACATGCATAAGATTTATAGCCTTAGGAAAAACGGCATTTAGGAAAAATATGTACAAATCGTAGTGATCGTAAGGAAAGTATGAGCCTTAATGAAATTAAGGAAATTCAGGTTATCGTTGAATGATAAATAAAATTTTAGAGAATTACGGATAACCTTTTTAATATAGCTCTTTTTCTTAAAATTGTTATTATGATGTTATTAGGTGAAACGGAAATGTTATAAATCATATTTAGGATAAGATTCGAAGTTTACAATAAGGGTTAAAATAATTGATAAATGATATCTATATGTATATATATTTTTGAAGAGAGGTAATTATAATAGATAGAACAAGATTAGAAGTATTTAATAAAAAGGTAAAGAGTTTACAAAAAATGAAGGAAACGAGCAAAATCACATCGTATGAGATTAATAAGAATTTTGTAGAAATTAAAATTTAAAAGTTCAAAATTTTAGATCAAGTAAATAAGTTTTAGAGGTTGATTAAAAAGAAAACGAACTTACCAAGGGAGGATAAAGCCATTTTTCGTGATTAAATGACAAATGAAAATTAACTTTACGAAATCAATTAGTAGGTATTATAGATTTCAAGATTAGAAATTTTAGAAGCTGATAACAAGTGTAGAGGTTAAAAATACGCAAAATTCAAGTTCGAAGGTTTTTGGAGAATGAAGAAAAAAAAATTTATGAAATTGAAAAGTAAAGATGAAATCATTTTACGAGATTGGGGGAAAAGGGAAATCCACTTAAGAAATCATTTATTAGGAATTATTGATTTAGGAAATCTGAAAGTTGAAAAGCATTGAAATAATGGTGATAATTAGAGAACGATTTTGATATGGTTGTAGAAGTCTTCAATGCTAAAGAGATCTTCGACGTCTTGAAAATTGTCTTGAATAGCGTGATTCTTGATACGTCTCTTTGCATGCGCTTCAGGTCTTGTCCTCGAGTCTTATATTTGCGAGGAAATGAAAAGGATAAATATCCATTTTATAAAATCATTATAGGAGTAGAAGTTAAGAAAGTTATATTTTGGAAGAAGAAAATAAGTTAAAAAGATTTAAAATTTTTGAAGGAGATGAATAATAATTTAGTTAATAAGGATGTTTGAGAAAGTTATAGAGGTCTTCAAGGCAATAGCATTTTTCGAGGTCTAGAACGTCTTTTCAGATCGTTCGACTCTTGATGCGTCCATTTCCATTTGCTTGAGTTCTTGTCGTCTTGTCTTCACTTTATACGTCTCGATTTTCGTAATGTTAGTATAACATACTTGTTAGTCAAAGAGTTAGTCATAGAGCACTTAGCAAGTAAAAGAATTATAATACGATAAGATTCTATCACTCATCTAACTAGTATTTTATTTTTAGGTCGATCCTTAAGTTTCTACCCTTGCTCACAATTTAAAGTGATCTAAGGTATTATTTTAGCGACCTAGAGACTGCTAATATATTATTTGATCCTATAAGTCTATGCCTGACATATGATATGAATGTCTGGCCCAGGTGTCGTCTCGCTAGATGAAATAACTTTAAGTTACTCACGCATAAGACACTTTGATACCAATCAGAATAACCGGTTTTCTTGACTTAATTAAACTAAGGCGGAAAATTAATTAAGTCTAATACATGCCGGATGTTAATTAAATTACATTCAAATGGCATAGGATACAAATATATATTACAATCTCTCAAAGAAAACAACGAAACATCCTAATCGTCCCGATAATCCTGAGTCTCGAGAATTTCCTGCAACGGAGACAAAAACACAAAATAGGAGGATCTCCCGCTCAGAGGCGGAAGTATCGTATTCTAACCAACAACCTCTAAACCACAGTTTTGGTTTATTTAACCTATGATTAAAAGTAACTTGGCAAAGACTAAACGCGCGTATAACTCCAAAGAATTGTGATATTTCGATAAAATTGGACAATTAGCATATAATATCAGTTCTCACATATAGATATTTAAATCTCATCCAACATGATAAACAAAACTTAAAACATTTCAATTTATAGAATCACAATAAATAAACATGACTATTATCTCAATTAATATAATATATATATGAAACCTAAATTATGGAAATCAAGATATATGCATAAGCCGTAATCAATTAATAAACACATAGTCGTGAACGATCATGCAATTCTAAACATATGCAATATAGAAAATGAATAAATAAAACACATTGCAAGTAGACAAGCAAAAACATATAAGGAATCATGATAATTCAAATATGAGCATACGTCAATTCATATAATCATAAAACATTTCTCGATAATCATACTAAACAAAGCAATCTCAACTCAAGGACAACGTCATTCAGACAATAATCAAACAAACAAGACAAGGAAATGCATTCAACATGTGATAACAAATGAGTCTTCGTTAGTAAGGCGGAAGCATGCAGACGTAAAATGCGCTATAGTAGACAGGGCCAACATAACTTGGACATGGCTGACATACTAGACGTCCGCGCAATAGCCGACAGGGCCAACATAACTTGGACATGGCTGACAGGCTAAGGATACCTAAGGTAATAAGGACAGCTAAATCCTTGTCTAATGTATGCATACACCATCTAATCGAGGATCATACGTATTCGCTATTCAAAAGGTATCACCGACGAAAAATACGACTATCACCTTAGACGGGTACCCCCGGTTGGGGCTGGAGTTTCCAATTACTATCTATGGGCCCACGGAAATATCAATGTTGCCCCATCCCTGAGGTTGTATATACCGTGCCGAATAGCAATCTTAAGATCGTTATAAGCCTTGGGCAACTCTGGTAGGGAGCCCAAGTCCCCATAGACAGCTACCTCATTAACATCGAATTTCAAGAGTCGCAACATGGCGAACAATCCAAGTATTTTATTCAAGTAGCTCATTTTCTCAATTTCTTATTTCCTCGTTTATTCAAATCAAGTGACAATTCTGAAACTTAAATAATATCGTCGAACTTTGTATAATGAAATATTAGTTCTAGCAGTTCTTCAGGTAAGCAGAACACATAGAAAGACTTAGATATTTATTTTGAGTCCGTTCGTAAATTTTAAATATTTTCACTATTCATTATTTTACTATTCATTGTATTTACTATTCATCGTATTTACTATTCCTCGTATTTTTATACGTATGCGTATTCTTATACTTGTACGTATTATTAGTTTATATTTTAGTAAATAATAATAGTTCATTTTATTTATAAACTTGATTAAGTTTCATTTAAACTATAAGTAATTTAAAGTAGATTAGTGATATAAATAATTGAATTTCATTATAACTCACATTTATGTCTTCCTTTTATTTAAATTGTAAACTGTCTAGTGATTTAGTAGTTTTAACATTCATTTTAAATTGTAAACATATCTTGATGATACTTAGCACAATTTAGTGTTTTTAATAAAATCTAATATAATGACATTTAGGAACTATTCGTTTAGGTGGCCTAATTTCTGAATTGATTTTATTTATGTAACTCTTACGTAGTCGTATTAGGTGATTTAATAATTCGATCGTGAGATTATTAATATTTAAATTTTAGTAATATTCACTTAAGTTTAATTCACTTAATTATTTATAACTTTTAAAAATGTCAAAAAACTTTATAATTCAAAATCTTAGTTAGGTTTTGTATTTATATATATAAATATATTATTCATAATTTTTATATAACTATACTTAGTAAATTTTTAGTCAACCTTTATATATTATTATGATATTAACAATTTACCTTTTAGTTAATTTTTATTTGTGATTCTAATTTTTAGCTTTATTTAGTAATAGTTTTACTTAGATTCATTTTAAATCTTAAAGTACCCAATTTCTTATTATTATTTTAACTAAATACTTATTTAGTATATTTTAAGTTCATTGTAAACTTTAAAGTTTTAACAAAGTAATCTTTATAGTAATTGTGAGATATGACTTTTTATATAATTATTTATTTTAGAAACTTTAATATGAGTAACTTAATTTATATTTTTACTTTTAGTATGTAACACCCCGTGTTAATTTAAGCTAATTATAATTAGGAAATCTATAAATAATCATCCTCGCTCATCATATTCCTAAAACATTACACTACAATTATTTTTGCACCTAAACCAAAACCATTTTGAATTACTTAGAATTTGAACTTTGTTCTTTCATTTTCAAACTCGATAAATCAAATGAAGCACACACGACAAATTTCTCAACGACAAATTTTGGCACGCAAATCGAGGTCAAACGTTGACTAAATGGCCAAGTCACCTAAATGTGATTAAGTCACCTAACCTTCTCTTAAATATACTTACTCTTAATCATTTTGATTTATACTAACAAAACATATTATATTATTAACAAATTACTATTCCACCTTGATTTAACTAACACATTCATTAAAACTCGATATATTGAGTTACACTAAGCCTAAACTGATAAACTTTTTGACGTCTGAACATAATGATTTAATTCGATAGCATTCAACCAAAAAAATATATTTTTCGATCAAATAAAATTTTATTTCAAACTTGCGAGGAATCTAATACCCAATTTTTATATTGATTTCGTTTTGAGGTGTATTTTCATTTTTACTTTCGATCTCACTTCTAAACATTATTTCAAGACTATATATTTCATTTTGAGACTTTTCACGTACGCGTAAATCGAAAATTTCAAAAACGAAAAATCGGGACTTGTGTGCTCAAGTTGGTGAGATATTTGGCCTCTTTGGTCAAGATTATCTTCTTCCATTTTCTTCCTACTTTTGCACCATGTCTAATCCTTCTTATACTCTATATTAGTCATCATCACTTATAGCTTATTTTTAATTAAAGATTATATGTTATTAGTACTAAATTACACACTACATAATATCAATCTTACAAGATACAAAAAAATAAAACACAACTACTACTACTACTACACATACACGGTCCAAACAACAAACACAAACAAACACTTAACTCTTTTTCTCTCTAAATAAAAACCTAACTCAAGAACAAGTAAGACATGTTCTTATTCAACCTCAAGAACACTAACCCTCCATATTTCTTATTCTTCCTTTAACTCATTTATTTCTTACTCATTAAATCATTTAAGTTCATAAATCAATCCTTCATTAATTATGTTAGTAATCACATCCTCTTTATGCTTATATTTATTTAAGAATATGAATTAAACAAATTAAAAATACAACCACCACCTAAACATAAAATACTACAACTTTAAATTTAAATTTAACTAGTTTAGTTTTAAAATAATTTACTAACTTGTTTATTTCATTCTTATGTACCTCTCCTAATCAAAGACGAGGAGCAAGGTGGTGGAGTCGATCTAAGTCAATTCGATCATATCATTGTTCCTGGGACAACCTGCTAAGCTAATTCTCAATAACCTAACCTAAGGTGCTTCATGCATTTATATGATAAGCGCCTCGAATTTGATTATGTGTTATTGTTTTTGATGCATGTATTGTTTTATTATATCACCTAGTATTCATATGTTGAATTAGGAGACAAAAATCGAAAAATAATATTTGAGTAACATTTAAATAACCCACGGCTATACCCCTATTTTTGGCTTAATTTTTCGTTTTAATTTTTGTAAATTGCATGCTTAAAATACTCTTAATAAGATGAACATGAAAATATAATTAGTTTGTGTTTAGGATTTAAAATGAATTTGTTATGAATTTTTAAGTGTTTTAATGTATTATGTGTGTTCTTGAATATTGGTTATTATTCTTGTGTTTGAATGATTTTATTTTGTGTGTTAATGTTTTTGTTATGTTTTCTACTTATGATTAAATACATAAATAATATAAGATAAATTAGTTAGTGAATTAGAAGTATAAAAATCAAAAATCAAAATTTATGAACATATATATATATACACGGCCAAATTGATTTATATGGACAAATTTTTAGTTTTAATTTTTCTAAATAACATATTATGATTAGTATAGTTAAATTAGACTTGTATGAAAAATTTGAGAAAATTATATAAACATATAAAAATTTGACTAAATAATGTTCATACTAAAAACATTAGAGTTCATCACATCTTCATTGTGTTCTTCATCATATGACTAAGTTTTGATTTATAAATTTTATAAGTTTTGGTATTTATCGTTTTTGTTTACTAGTTTGATTCACCTTAGATTAATTTGATTAATTAGTATATAAAAACTTTAAATCAAAAACCGATAAAATTAGAAAACGAAAATAAATGGTGTAAGTATAATAGGCCACGGTTTTGGGTTGAATTTTAGACCTAAAATGAATTTGTCACTTTTTATTTTTATCACTTAAGTAATTAAAATAGTTAAAGTAATGATTTATTAATAAAAACAACAAAAGAAATAAATAGCTTATATAAATAAAGTCACACGGCATTTAGGATATTTTTGGGTCAATTTTGGTCAAAATGAATTTATCACTTAGTCACTAAAATTGAATAGTAATTAGATTTATATTTGCTTATGTATTAAATCGTTAATAAAAAGAATCAACGAAAACGATAAAAATAAACGTTACACGTATTAAAATGAATGTTGTCGAATGTTACTACCTCTGCTTAAATTGGATATGGACATACGGACTATTTAAAATGAACTACGACAACCTCACTAAAAATGGAAACCGCTAAAATCTTAGTTAAGTATACGACTAAATTTAACCGAGTTTTAATTTTGAAATGTTATTAAAATCAACCAAGTACAAAATGAACTTAACAATTTGAAATTAGATTTTATACTTAAGTTAAAAATCGAGTTTCACATTTAAAATAAATTCTCAAATCACTAAATACAAAACGAACCTAACGACTTTAAAACTAGAATTTTACACTTAGTAAATAAAAAGCTTAGTTTTATTTCTAAAATATCATTAGTAATAAAAAAATGTATAAGAATACTAAGTATAAATAAAGTCAAATAATAAATACTAAGTATAAAGAAAAATGTAATAAAAATATTAAGTATAAAGAAAATAAAATAATAAATACTAAGTATAAGAATACATATACGTATAAAATACGAATAAAATACGAAGTATAAAAATACGTACAAATACGGAATACGAAAATACGAATACGTATAAATACGAGGAATAGTAAATACGAGGAATAGTAAATACGAGGAATAGTAAATACGATGAATAGTAAATACGATGAATAGTAAATACGATGAATAGTAAATACGGTGAATAGTAAAATAATGAATAGTGAAAAATATTTAAAATTACGAACGGACTCAAAATAAATAATTAAGTTTTTCTATGTGTTCTGTTTTACCTGAAGAACTGCTGTTACTAAAAATTGCATTATACAAGTTCGACGTTATATTTATTTTACAAGTTCGTCAGTATTATTATTTATGAACGAGAGAATGAGAAATTGAGAAGGCAAGTACTTGAATAAAATACTAGGATTGTTCGCCATGTTGCGACTCTTGAAATTCGAAGTTAACGAGGTAGCTGTCTATGGGGACTTGGGCTCCTATCGAGTTGCCCAAGGCGAATTAGCGATCTTAAGATCGCTACTCGACACGGTATATACAACCTCAGAGATGGGGCATTCTTGATATTTCCGTGGGCCCATATATCAGTAATTGGAAAATCCAGCCCCAACCGGGGGTACCCGTCTCCGGTAATAGTCGAACATTTTCGTGGGTGATACCTTTTGAATAGCGAATAAGTATGATCCTCGAGAGGTAGTGTATGCATACATTAGACAAGGGATTAGGCCGTCCTTATTGCCTTAGATATCCTTAGTAGATAACCCAGACACGTCCGATTTCGTTCGGCCCTGGGTCGCTTATTGCTTGGATTATGTCTGCATGCTTCCGCCTTATTAACGAAGACTCATTTGTTATCACATGTTGAATGTATTTCCTTGTTTGTTTGATGATTATCGGGATGACTTGGTTGAGTATTGAAATGTGATTTGTGGAGCATGATTATTTGTGAGCATGGTGTGTTATTTGATTGGTTTATACCCGTATTGAATCATCATGATCTCCTTACGTGTTTTATTTGCATACTTGCTATTTGTTTTTCCTTGTTATTCATTATTATACTGCATATTGCTTTAGAAATTGCATGTGTCGAAAACTCGAAGGAGTGTGCGGGAAAATGATGAGAGTTTAATGCAGGTACCCCGAGTATTGACCGTTGATCTATCAGGGGATTGAAGACCTTATTTTTGTAATCTGTTTTGAGAGAATGTAATCAAACTTGTACTCTGTTATTCTAAACTCGTACTATGTATTCAGAGTTTTAATACGATTAACAGCTGGTTTTGTAATATATAGACTTAATTAATTTTCCGCCTTAGTTTAATTAAAGTCACGAAAAACCAGGTTATTCTGATTAATTATCAAAGTCGTCTTTGCGACCGTGAATGACTTAAAGTTATCTCACATAGCGAGACGACACCTGGGCCAGACATTCATATCGTATGTCCGGCATAGACTTATAGGATCAAATAATAAAGTAGAAATCTCTAGACCACTAAAAATAATAACGTAGATCAGTTTAAAGGTGAAAGGGTAGAATCTTGGGGCCAGACCAATTAATAATAAACTAGTGAGACGAGCAATAGAGCCTTATATTGTTATAATTCTTTTACTTGCTATTTGCTCTATGGCTAACTTTAGTCTGACATAGGCCCTTAGGATGTCATCTTTCCGCTCTTTCCGTTACTACGCGCCACAACGCCCACCGATGATGCCACGAGATGCATATATATGTAACCATTCCCACGTCATAGAGCAATACGTGGAAGCTAATGGGATCACGCATTTGACCAGACCCTACCACACTAGGGGCATTGGCTTAGGCCTGACGATTGAGAGCTTTCACCGTCTGACGAGTTTTGGACACCACTAGGATGGCAACTCCTCCTGGATTACGATCGATATATGGATCGCATGTGTCACCCCGACCCACTTCTGAGGGAGATGCAACCACCAGGGTGGATGGAGCACGAAGAATTACTTGAGAACTTGATGTATCAAGAATTAAGGCACGACTATCCTCCATTGCCAGCTGAACTACTCCCAGTCTGGGAGAGGGATCTCCTATCAGGGAGACTCTTCAGGGTCGCAAATCATATTTAGGGTCTTTGGACTCCAGTTTGTAAAATATATGTAACCGACTTTTAACCATCCTAAGAACGATCTTGATATCGTCTTCTTTTCCTACGGCTATGGGTGTTATATTCGGATGTGACGTTTGGTGAACTTATGTATTATATTCCTTTGAAATGTAATATTTTACCCATGTATATGTTTATATATATGGAGACGTTATGTTACTACCTAGTCATGTGCTTTTCTTAATTCATTATTTGAAAATTTTACATACATGTTGTACTTCCAAATCTCATTGAAATTACCTTATCTAAATTGATTTCAGATGAGACTACCATGCGGTAAGAGGTACTCTGAATGGACACCAAAAGAGAAGGCCCGCAAGAAAGCCATCGAGGCCTACGCGCGACGTCAACAATTGAAGTCCTGGAAGAGATCACAGGACTCGAGCAATGCGGAAGTCGACTGGAAGACTAGGGCACTTAAGACTCCGTATATGGAACATCGAATTCCTGATCATCTCCGCCGATCCTCAGAATATACAGATGTGATCGAAGCGTTCATGCAGGGAAAACCTGAGACATTTGAGGGAATCAGTGGGACACTCTACCCATGGATCAGGAGTATGAATGCGAGGTTCCTGGAACACTCCGTTAGAGAGGAATGGAAAACCTCCCTAGCAGCTGCGTGCCTTGACGAGGAGGCCAAAGCATGGTGGAGACGACTACGCTCCCCAGCTATACTTGAGGGTGAGTACTACCTAAGCTGGGAGGATTTCAAACTTGGCTTGAGCGACATGACTTATGCTGTTAAGTATAAGCATAGCTTCGCGGAGGAGGAGCATCGCTACTCAAAATTTGCTTAGAATCTAGAGCAAATCTTTTGTCATTCTCGATCCAATTTCATATCTCTTGAGAATGTATCTAAACTTTTATGTTATTTTGCTGAACTTATATCTAAGTTTTTCACCTTAGTTCATTTCATGGAGAATGTATTAGGAGGCTTGTAACGTTTTGATGTAAACCTTTTACATTATCAATGAAATGTCTTTTACCTTGCATTTTATGTTATGTCTATCTTTGAACTACTCAAAATTTATACAGCCTTGTCCTTATTTATTTTATTTTCAGAATGGCTGCAAACGATGTTCAAGATGATGACCTCAACCATGCGTTCTTAGAAGAAGAGGCGAGAAGGAGAGGCTTTGAAGATGCAATCACGAAAATTGCACAAAATATGCACCAACATCAGGGGGGCGGAAACAACCAGTCCGCATTCGAGAAGTTCTCCAAACATCGACCCCAACCATATTCTGGCTCTGTCGACCCCACAGTTTTGACAGAATGGATTGAAGAGATGGAGAAATTGCTAGAACTTAGCAAAACTCCAGCTAACGAGAGGGTGAATGTAGTGGCCTACTACCTCAAGGGAGAGGCCAACAGTTGGTGGCGTTTAATCAGGTCCACCTTTCCCTTAAGAATCTACACCTGGAGTGAATTCAAGACTCTGCTTGAAAACAAGTATTTTGGGGAGGAGTTGAAATGGGACAAGGAAGAAGAGTTCAGAAACCTAAGACAGGGCGATATGTCCCTACAGGCATACACGGAAAAATATCGTGAGCCGCCCAAGTTCGCTCCTAGGATTATAACTAACGAGGAGGAACTTGCGACTCGTTACGTGAGAGGCATGGAAAATGGCACGAGGAACAATATGTGTGGTTCGATCAAGAAGAACTTGGCGAAGCCTATGAAAAGGCAACGTGATCTGGGCCTCCATCCAAAAAGGAGAAGCTGAGGAGAAAAAGTACAGGAAAACATTTACGCCTTCTCTGGCGAGTGCTAGTTTCATCCACAAACCGATGTTCGGTCGCCCGGGTTTCCAAAATCAGGACAATCCAAATAAAGGCCAGGGCAGACCCCTGGATACCAACCGAAACCCCACCGGGTTCGTAGGGAGGAACAACCAACAACCTCCCGCGACTGGCCGTTGCCGCTGTGTCAATGTCGCTTCGCCGACAAATGACCTCACCACCCGGAAGCGTTACGGAGGCCGTGTAGTATGCTACTACGTAAAGTAGTGGGACACAAGTCGAATGAATGCCCAAAGAGGGTAATCTTTGCTAAGGCAAACGCGGGACCACCGCCACCGTCAGGTTCAGGGACGTGTTTACGCCCGACCGAGTCAAGAAGCGGTCCGATGATATTATTGATGTCGGCGTAAATCACCGGTAAATTTTGGTTAATTACGTACTGCTTTCATTTTGTTTGATACCGGAGCATCTTTATCGTTTATATCCTCAAAATTTATCAAACAATCCAAACTCACGAATCCTGAACAAATCAGAACTAACATATCACTACCAGATGGTAAAAACATTCCTTGTTCTTCAAAATACAATAACGTAAAAATCTCGATTCACAACACAGATTTCCTGTCAGATCTTGTATTGTTTGACCTTCCCGAGTTCGATGTAATTCTGGGAATGAACTGGCTAGCTCGTCATAACGCAACATTTAAATGCCATGACCAGAAAATCACTTTGAAAACTAACCAAGGGAAGGAAGTGTCATATCAGAGTTTTAAAAGGAAAGGAGGAGTGAGGTTAGTATCTGTACTGAAACTTCAGAATATGGAGAGGAAGGGGCACCAGGTGTATTTTTGCAGCATTACTAAGGTCGAGGACAAACTACGCATAGAAGACATCCCAATCGTGAAGGAATACCCCGATGTTTTCCCAGACGTATTACCAGGTATGCCTCCTGCACGAGATGTCGAATTTTCTATCGACCTTGTACCCGGCACTGCACCTATATCAAAGGCACCGTACAGAATGGCACCCGTCGAGCTCCAGGAACTCAAGAAACAGTTAGAGGAGATGATTGAGTTAGGATTTATAAGACCGAGTGTCTCACCTTGGGTGCACTTGCAGATTTTGTAAAGAAGAAGGATGGAAGTATGAGACTGTGCATTGATTACGAGGAATCGAACAAAGTGACGATCAAGAATCGTTATCCCCACCGAGGATAGATGATCTCTTTGACCCATTTCAAAGGAGCGGGAGTTTTCTCAAGATTGACACGAGATCGGGATACCATCGGATCGCGGTTCGTAAGGAAGATATCCAAAAGATCGCTGGATCAAGGTACGGACATTACGAAGTTCAAAGTAATGCCGTTCGGCCTTACTAACGCTCCAAAGGTATTCATGGATCGGATGAACGTAACATTTCACGAATACCTCGACACTGCGTTGTAGTGTTCATTGGCGACATCTGATCTACTCCAGGAATAAAGAAGAACACGCGGAACACCTACACATTATCCTGAATATCTTGAGAGATCATAAGTGGTATGCTAAGTTCTCAAAGTGTGAGTTTTGGCTAGACCAAGTGGCGTTCCTAGGCCACGTAATCTCCAAGGAAGGTGTAATGGTGGATCCAGCCAAGATTGAAGCTGTCAAGGAATGGGTAGCACCAAAAACAGTCACTGAAGTCAGAAGTTTCTTAGGATTGGCTGGCTATTATAGAAGGTTTGTTTCTGACTTCTCAAAAATAGCCCGCCCAATGACTAAACTACTACAAAAGGAGTCAAAGTTCTTATGGAGCGATGATTGTGAAAAAGCATTTCAAGAACTTAAGACGAGGCTTACTACGGCACCAGTGTTAACCTTGCCCACAGATGGGGATGAATATGAGGTGTACAGTGACGCGTCATTGAATGGTTTGGGTTGTGTTCTAATGCAACAAGGGAAGGTAATAGCATATGCGTCCAGACAACTTAAAGTGCATGAAAGAAATTACCCAACGCACGACCTAGAACTTCTCGCTTGATCGTGTTTGCACTGAAGATTTGGCGTCATTATCTCTATGGGGTCAGCATCAAATTCTACACCGACCATAAGAGCTTGAAATATATTTTCACCCAGAGGGAGTTGAACATGAGACAACGAAGGTGGTTAGAATTGATCAAGGATTACAAAATCGAGTTATTATACCACGAGGGAAAGGCTAATGTAGTTGCTGACGCACTGAGTCGTAAGGCAATACATACTCTGAACAACATTTGGGAAATTCCCTCAGACATCGTTCAGGATCTAAAGAGACTGAGCTTAGATCTAGTACAATCGGATGACACAGACCTGAATGCAATGGTGGTCGAACCAGATTTATTCCATGACATTCGAGCACTACAATGGGAAGACCCAGCCTTGTTAGAAATCAGGGAAAAGATTCCATCAGAGGGAACTGAAGGGTTTGAGATTTACACTGACGGGAGTCTACGTTTCAATGGTAGATGGTGCATACCTAACAATGAAGACTTAAAACGCAAGCTACTTGATGAAGCACATAGCACGCGTTACTCAGTGCATCCTGGGTCAGATAAAATGTACAAGGACCTTAAGTTACGTTTCTGGTGGATAAGGATGAAGGTAGAGATAGCCGAGTACGTGGCGAGATGTATGATTTGCCAGAAGGTAAAATTTGAGCACCAAAGACCAGGAGGACTGCTTCAACCATTGGAGATTCCTCAAGGAAAGTGGGATTCCATATCCATGGATTTCATTATGGGGTTACCGAGGACATCAGGAGGAAAGGATGCAATATGGGTTATTGTGGATCGCTTGACTAAAGCGGCCCACTTCGTTCCGATCAAGGAGACTTGGGGATTAGAGGAACTAGCCAAAGCCTACGAGAAGGAGATTATACGACTTCATGGCGTTCCCCTCGACATCATATCAGACAGGGACGCAAGATTTACATCGCATTTCTGGAAGAAATTACAAGAGGCTTTGGGTAGTAAATTGAAAATGAGTACGGCGTTTCATCCAAAGAATCGAGCGGCCGACAGAGCTAACCATCCGGATAATCGGAAGACATGTTGAGGGCATGTACGATGGAATTCAACGTGAATCGAAAAGAGCTTACCTGGTTGAATTCTCATACAACAATAGCTATCATGCTAGTCTAGGGTGTGCTCCTTTTGAAGCACTATACGGGAGAAAATGTCGCAGCCCTGTGTGTTGGGATGACGCTAGTGACAACGTGGGTACTGGACCCCAGGTTATACAAGATCAGATTGAACACATCAAGATCATCCGAGAACGACTACAAGCGACTCAAGATCGGCGTAAGAAATATGCAAACGAGCACCGTCGACCTATTGAGTTCAACAATGGAGATAAGGTCTTCTTAAAGGTCTCACCCATGAAAGGGGGTAAGACGCTTTGACTAAAGGGAAGCTTAGTCCAAAGTACATCGGACCCTATGAAATACTTGAACGAATTGGCGAGGTGGCATACCGACTAGCCTTACCGCCAAACTTATCCAAGGTACACGATGTATTTCACGATCTCACCGTAAGATACGTGTTTACCCAAGTCACATTGTTACGCCCGATGTGATTGCCATCGAGCCTAACATGCTTTACTCTGAGAAACCAGTGGAAATTCTCGCCAGAGAGACCAAATTCTTACGACGCAAGTCGATACCCTTAGTGAAGGTTCTCTGGAGGGGACAGAAGACTGAACAAGCAACATGGGAGACCGAAGCGTCGATGAAGGAAAAGTACCCGGAGCTGTTTAGCAAAGGTAACCTTAACCACCCAGATTACTTTAAGTTTCGGGGACGAAACTTCTTTAAGGGGGGAGGATTGTAACACCCCGTGTTAATTTAAGCTAATTATAATTAGGAAATCTATAAATAATCATCCTCGCTCATCATATTCCTAAAACATTACACTACAATTATTTTTGCACCTAAACCAAAACCATTTTGAATTACTTAGAATTTGAACTTTGTTCTTTCATTTTCAAACTCGATAAATCAAATGAAGCACACACGACAAATTTCTCAACGACAAATTTTGGCACGCAAATCGAGGTCAAACGTTGACTAAATGGCCAAGTCACCTAAATGTGATTAAGTCACCTAACCTTCTCTTAAATATACTTACTCTTAATCATTTTGATTTATACTAACAAAACATATTATATTATTAACAAATTACTATTCCACCTTGATTTAACTAACACATTCATTAAAACTCGATATATTGAGTTACACTAAGCCTAAACTGATAAACTTTTTGACGTCTGAACATAATGATTTAATTCGATAGCATTCAACCAAAAAAATATATTTTTCGATCAAATAAAATTTTATTTCAAACTTGCGAGGAATCTAATACCCAATTTTTATATTGATTTCGTTTTGAGGTGTATTTTCATTTTTATTTTCGATCTCACTTCTAAACATTATTTCAAGACTATATATTTCATTTTGAGACTTTTCACGTACGCGTAAATCGAAAATTTCAAAAACGAAAAATCGGGACTTGTGTGCTCAAGTTGGCCGAGATATTTGGCCTCTTTGGTCAAGATTATCTTCTTCCATTTTCTTCCTACTTTTGCACCATGTCTAATCCTTCTTATACTCTATATTAGTCATCATCACTTATAGCTTATTTTTAATTAAAGATTATATGTTATTAGTACTAAATTACACACTACATAATATCAATCTTACAAGATACAAAAAAATAAAACACAACTACTACTACTACTACACATACACGGTCCAAACAACAAACACAAACAAACACTTAACTCTTTTTCTCTCTAAATAAAAACCTAACTCAAGAACAAGTAAGACATGTTCTTATTCAACCTCAAGAACACTAACCCTCCATATTTCTTATTCTTCCTTTAACTCATTTATTTCTTACTCATTAAATCATTTAAGTTCATAAATCAATCCTTCATTAATTATGTTAGTAATCACATCCTCTTTATGCTTATATTTATTTAAGAATATGAATCAAACTAATTAAAATACAAACATCACCTAAACATAAAATACTACAACTTTAAATTTAAATTTAACTAGTTTAGTTTTAAAATAATTTACTAACTTGTTTATTTCATTCTTATGTACCTCTCCTAATCAAAGACGAGGAGCAAGGTGGTGGAGTCGATCTAAGTCAATTCGATCATATCATTGATCCCATTAACCTGCTAAGCTAATTCTCAATAACCTAACCTAAGGTGCTTCCCGCACATTTATATGATAAGCGCCTCGAATTTGATTATGTGTTATTGTTTTTGATGCATGTATTGTTTTATTATATCACCTAGTATTCATATGTTGAATTAGGAGACAAAAATCGAAAAATAATATTTGAGTAACATTTAAATAACCCACGGCTATACCCCTATTTTTGGCTTAATTTTTCGTTTTAATTTTTGTAAATTGCATGCTTAAAATACTCTTAATAAGATGAACATGAAAATATAATTAGTTTGTGTTTAGGATTTAAAATGAATTTGTTATGAATTTTTAAGTGTTTTAATGTATTATGTGTGTTCTTGAATATTGGTTATTATTCTTGTGTTTGAATGATTTTATTTTGTGTGTTAATGTTTTTGTTATGTTTTCTACTTATGATTAAATACATAAATAATATAAGATAAATTAGTTAGTGAATTAGAAGTATAAAAATCAAAAATCAAAAGTTATGAACATATATATATATACACGCCAAATTGATTTATATGGACAAATTTTTAGTTTTAATTTTTCTAAATAACATATTATGATTAGTATAGTTAAATTAGACTTGTATGAAAAATTTGAGAAAATTATATAAACATATAAAAATTTGACTAAATAATGTTCATACTAAAAACATTAGAGTTCATCACATCTTCATTGTGTTCTTCATCATATGACTAAGTTTTGATTTATAAATTTTATAAGTTTTGGTATTTATCGTTTTTGTTTACTAGTTTGATTCACCTTAGATTAATTTGATTAATTAGTATATAAAAACTTTAAATCAAAAACCGATAAAATTAGAAAACGAAAATAAATGGTGTAAGTATAATAGGCCACGGTTTTGGGTTGAATTTTAGACCTAAAATGAATTTGTCACTTTTTATTTTTATCACTTAAGTAATTAAAATAGTTAAAGTAATGATTTATTAATAAAAACAACAAAAGAAATAAATAGCTTATATAAATAAAGTCACACGGCATTTAGGATATTTTTGGGTCAATTTTGGTCAAAATGAATTTATCACTTAGTCACTAAAATTGAATAGTAATTAGATTTATATTTGCTTATGTATTAAATCGTTAATAAAAAGAATCAACGAAAACGATAAAAATAAACGTTACACGTATTAAAATGAATGTTGTCGAATGTTACTACCTCTGCTTAAATTGGATATGGACATACGGACTATTTAAAATGAACTACGACAAC
The DNA here is from genome assembly GCA_023091065.1 of Dianthus caryophyllus. NCBI lineage: Eukaryota > Viridiplantae > Streptophyta > Magnoliopsida > Caryophyllales > Caryophyllaceae > Dianthus > Dianthus caryophyllus. The sequence continues at coordinate 9,930,149 of CM041530.1, forward strand.
CTCACTAAAAATGGAAACCGCTAAAATCTTAGTTAAGTATACGACTAAATTTAACCGAGTTTTAATTTTGAAATGTTATTAAAATCAACCAAGTACAAAATGAACTTAACAATTTGAAATTAGATTTTATACTTAAGTTAAAAATCGAGTTTCACATTTAAAATAAATTCTCAAATCACTAAATACAAAACGAACCTAACGACTTTAAAACTAGAATTTTACACTTAGTAAATAAAAAGCTTAGTTTTATTTCTAAAATATCATTAGTAATAAAAAAATGTATAAGAATACTAAGTATAAATAAAGTCAAATAATAAATACTAAGTATAAAGAAAAATGTAATAAAAATATTAAGTATAAAGAAAATAAAATAATAAATACTAAGTATAAGAATACATATACGTATAAAATACGAATAAAATACGAAGTATAAAAATACGTACAAATACGAATATTTAAAATACGAATACGTATAAATACGAGGAATAGTAAATACGAGGAATAGTAAATACGAGGAATAGTAAATACGATGAATAGTAAATACGATGAATAGTAAATACGATGAATAGTAAATACGGTGAATAGTAAAATAATGAATAGTGAAAAATATTTAAAATTACTTAACTGACTCAAAATAAATAATTAAGTTTTTCTATGTGTTCTGCTTTTACTCAAGAACTCATTGCATTAAAAATTGCATTATACAAGTTCGACGTTATATTTATTTTACAAGTTCGTCAGTATTATTATTTATGAACGAGAGAATGAGAAATTGAGAAGGCAAGTACTTGAATAAAATACTAGGATTGTTCGCCATGTTGCGACTCTTGAAATTCGAAGTTAACGAGGTAGCTGTCTATGGGGACTTGGGCTCCCTATCAGAGTTGCCCAAGGCGAAATAACGATCTTAAGATCGCTACTCGACACTCAGATATACAACCTCAGAGATGGGGCATTCTTGATATTTCCGTGGGCCCATATATCAGTAATTGGAAAATCCAGCCCCAACCGGGGGTACCCGTCTCCGGTAATAGTCGAACATTTTCGTGGGTGATACCTTTTGAATAGCGAATAAGTATGATCCTCGAGAGGTAGTGTATGCATACATTAGACAAGGGATTAGGCCGTCCTTATTGCCTTAGATATCCTTAGTAGATAACCCAGACACGTCCGATTTCGTTCGGCCCTGGCTGCTATTGCGCGGATTATGTCTGCATGCTTCCGCCTTATTAACGAAGACTCATTTGTTATCACATGTTGAATGTATTTCCTTGTTTGTTTGATGATTATCGGGATGACTTGGTTGAGTATTGAAATGTGATTTGTGGAGCATGATTATTTGTGAGCATGGTGTGTTATTTGATTGGTTTATACCCGTATTGAATCATCATGATCTCCTTACGTGTTTTATTTGCATACTTGCTATTTGTTTTTCCTTGTTATTCATTATTATACTGCATATTGCTTTAGAAATTGCATGTGTCGAAAACTCGAAGGAGTGTGCGGGAAAATGATGAGAGTTTAATGCAAATTTTAGTATTGACCGTTGATCTATCGTGGATCAAGACCTTATTTTTGTAATCTGTTTTGAGAGAATGTAATCAAACTTGTACTCTGTTATTCTAAACTCGTACTATGTATTCAGAGTTTTAATACGATTAACAGCTGGTTTTGTAATATATAGACTTAATTAATTTTCCGCCTTAGTTTAATTAAAGTCACGAAAAACCAGGTTGTTACATAGTATGATTTAATATTAATTTAAACTTAATATTCTTTTAACTTAATTCTTTATTTTTAGTTATTTTTCGATTTAACTTTTTAGTGACAATAGATAAGTTATATTACTTTAATTTATTTACTTGAGTTATTTAATAATATTTTGGTCACATATTATACTTGTGATACATAAATTTTATATATTTTAACTTACACATAACAAATAATTTTAACATGATAACATTACATATAATTCAACAATAATTCACAACACATTTTCACCCAAAATATAATTTCACAAAATCATATAAATATCATATTTCACAATTCAATTCAACAATATATTATAACTAAAATTAACACCCAATTTCATACTATAGCGAATCATACAAAGTTATCAAATTAAACTGAAACGGGACTCATACGTGTCTAATGCATACTAGCTCACTTTTAATAACAAATTAATTAGAATAAAACCAAAACGTTAATATTAGAGATTTTGAGGAAGAATCGAGTCACCTAAATTTGGCTCACGAACAGAGGCCTCCAAATAAAAGTCCAACCCGCTTTCTTATGGACCCAAAATCAAAAGCGATGAAGCCGAATGAAAATAGCAAGACGGTTGTGCTAACGTCATTTGGGTGACGATTCTGACGATGACATCGTGAACATCGTCAAAGTCAAATATAGGGACCACAAAAATAGTTGACAAATCACCCCATGAAAATAAGAGGAAATGAAGTGAGAGCTCGTAACAAGCTCAGAACCTAATAAGAACGATAAGTTGAGCGGAGTTAAAATAGACTCACCATCGACATAGAAAAGACGAGGACGGGTGACGACATATAGAGAAGTCACTTGTCTGAGCTCTCAAGGTGATAGTGGCCGAAAAAGAGAGAGGCAGAGGAGAGCAGAGGCGAGGGCCTCGAGCTCCTGTGACAACACCGAGATGGCGACAAGCAGGCAAGCGGCCATGGTCGACTGGTGGTCACGGAGGTCGAGCTCGGTGAAATCGAAAGGAAATGAAGGAGAAGCGAGGACGAGAAGCGCCGTAAAACGGTGCTTTGGTGACGGTGACGGGGCTCGAGCTCGAGCTTGCCACTAATGGCGGCTCCAATGGCGAGGTCGGTGATGGTGGTCGGTGGTGCAGGCAAGCGGTGTAGGTCATGGTGGTGTACGGTGGTGCCGTGACAGAGAGGGGAGAGGAAGCAGGGGTCCACGGTGAGCAAGGCGGCGGTGCTCGGCGAGTGTCTGGCGCCGTGGTGGTCATTATTGCTGCCGTCAGTTGTTGTTGTCAGTGTCGTGTTGTTTGTTGTTATTTGTTATGGTGATGATGATGAAGTTGTTACGTTGGTTTGGTTGTTGTTGTTAAGCTGCTTGTTTTATTATGATGCTGTTGTTTTTGTTTTATTTCAATGAAAATGGAGGAAGTTTATGTGGGAGAAAGAAGGAGGACTTAGATAGAAGTGTGTGTAGGAAGCTTTAACACAAAAAAAATCTGAAAATTGGAGGTAGAATTAGGGGAGGTTAAAATGAAAAGGGAAAAGGAGGTATGTCTGACATAAGGAGTATGTCGACATAATGGAAGGAGATATTTGGGTCTGTTTTCCGATTTGCTCTGTTTCATTCGCTCTTATTTATAAATCTTTATATTTTATAAAATATATTATTTATAATATATTTCGTTGTAGTTCTATTTTTATTTTCTATATCTTTAAAGTTATATTTTAAAATTAAATGGTATACAAAAATATTAGTTACAAATTTTGTTACGGTCTCACAGATTTTCAAACGGTCTATTTGTTTTAACGAAAACATTTCAAAACGATTATATTTTATTCAAGTTATACTATTATTTATCTTGAAATGCAAATTTGCAAAGTTTAATAAAAATGACTGAATCAAAGTTTTAGTTCGACACGTATTTTAGAAACAAAAAGAATAATATAGATTAATATAAAATTTAAGGAGTGTTTAATTACGAATATTTTCTTGAAATTTTATTTGAACGAAATTTTTCGGCCGCGTTTTCTAAACAAAAGAATAGAAGTTAAATTATATAAATTTTTAATTTAATAATTTAGTTAAAATAATTAATTTGTATTAATAAAAACACGGGGTGTTACAGGAGCCCCAGGAATTTGTTGGTTGTTCCTTGCGACGAATGTGGTGGGGTTTCGGTTGAAGTACTGGGATCTGCCCTGGTTCTTATTGCGGTTGTCTGAACTCTGATAACTCGGGCGACCATAGAATGGCTTCTGAATGAAGCTAGCACTTGCCACAGGAGGAGTGAAGACCCTCTTTTTCTTTTTCTCTTCGACTTCTCCCTTCTGGATCGAGGCCCAAATACTTGTTGCTTTTTCGTAGGCCTCTGCAAAGTTCTTACAGTTGAACCCGCTCATGTTTATCCTCAGATCATTAGTCATGCCCCTTATATAACGAGTTGCGAGTTCCTCCTCGTTAGTTAATATTCTAGGAGCAAACTTAGATAGCTCCTGATACCTTTCGGTGTATGCCTGCAGAGACATATCACCTTGATCTAAGTTCCTGAATTTCTCTTCCATCTCCCATTTTAGCTCTTCCCCGAAGTACTTGTTTTCTAGCAGCAGTTTGAACTCGCTCCAATTGTATATCCTCAGGGGAAAGGTGGACCTGATCAAGCGCCACCAGCTGTTGGCTTCTCCCTTCAGATAGTAAGCTACCACATTCACCTTCTCTGTAGGTGGTGTCTTACTGAGCTCTAACAGCTTCTCCATTTCTTCGATCCATTCAAATGTAATCTGTAGGGATTTTGAGCCTGAGTATGGTTGAGGTCTGTGTTTTGAGAACCTCTCAAATGCGGACTGGTTGTTTCCGCCACCCTGGTGTTGGTACATGCCTTGAGCAATCTTTGTGATTGCATCTTCGAAACCTTTCCTCCGTGCCTCTTCTTCTAAGAATTGAGGGTCGAGGTCATTGTCAGGAATACCGTTTGCAGCCATTCTGAAAATATTAAACTGTGTGAATTTGAGTAGTTCTAAAAGAGGCATAACATAGAATACAAGATAGGAGTTGTTTACATAGATTTCGAGCAGCAAAAACATCTAATACATTTCCTAGGAAGATAACTGAAAGTAGAAGGTAGGGATAACGATTCCTAATAGTGTCATACAAAATCACTGAGGTTAGGTAGTTAAAGTCTAGAGGTTTTACAAAATGTTATCTGTACTAGTAGTTAACAGGGCTAAAAGATCTAGAGCCCGTTTGAAGACCCCGCATCGCTGACCTCCTGCTCATCATCAAAGGTGTGTCCCTGAGCAATGGCACGGCATGCAAGTCTGAGGCCGCATTTGAAGAAATTCCACCCATGGAACTTTCCCTCGAGCTGTAGGCGGGTGGCGATCAGTAAACCACCAATGGAAAGCTTCACCTCCGAGGAACCTCTCGCTAAACGCATTTCCACTCTTCGTGAACTCCCGCTTCAACGAACTTCGCCTCCATTTCGCATAACCAAAACCAGCAGGTGTCATGGTCTCCTGCGAATGTGCGCGGGGGATCTCCTAAGAAAATCCCGTAAGCATCGATCCTGGCAGGGTCAGTCCATGCAAGCTCCGGAGTAACCGGAAGTGCAGGCATGAAAGCACGTAGGGCGCGCTGCTTAATCGAACGATTGTCCTTTCCGTCTCCACATGCTGGTGAATCGCCGGTTGATGACATCTACAAGGGATTTTAAGGAGAGGAGTCAAACAACGACAAAAAACATTGTTTGAACGGAAATAAAATGGCTATTAAGAGAATATAAATTTTTGATTGAACGAAAACAGGATTAACAAAGGTTTAAGAATTTTATTAGTGAATTTGGTTAAGGATTTAGTAGATGTTCCTACTTCGTATAGCCTGGTACTCCTTTAGTGTCTCACTTCTCGAGAGTTAAGTTTATTAACTCGATTTTTATATCCGAGGATAGTTGTTAGTTTTAGTCACCACATCAAGAAGTAGCAAGTATACGATGGTTAGCGTATTTTATTTTAGGGTAGTAGCTCGCTTATTTAAGAAGATTTTAGCGTATGGCCTGCATTTAAAGTTTCTACCCATCCTCACACTTTAAAGTGATCTAAGTTATTTATTTTCGCGATCTAAGATTTCTAATTCATTATTTGATCCTATAAGTCTATGCCTGACATACGATATGAATGTTCGGCCCAGTGTCGCCTCGCTATGTGAGATAACTTTAAGTCATTCACGGTCGCAAGATGACTCGATACCAATCAGTAATAACCTGGTTTTTCGTGACTTTAATTAAACTAAGGCGGAAAATTAATTAAGTCTATATATTACAAAACCAAATTGTTATCGCCATAAAACTCAGATACATAATACGAGTTTAAGATAAAGCAGAGTTATTCGATTACATTCTCTCAAATGCGTACAAAATAAATAAGGTAAACTCTCCCCAGCATTCAATAGCGTTGGTCTCGGGGTACCTGCGTTTAACCAATTATCATTTTCCCGCAACACTCTTTCGACACATGCAATTCTAAACATGTGAAATACATAATATAAATAGGTAAAAACAAATAGCAAGCGTTTAAACAACACATAAGAGGAATCATGGTGATTCAAACATGAGCATGCGTCAAATAATATAACCATAAAACAATCATTGATAATTATTCTCAACAGGCAATTTCAATCTCAAGTACAACATCAATCATGCAAGAATCAATCAAACAAAACAAGGAAAATACATCCTTCATACGTTAACTAGTGATTGTTCATTAGCGAGGCGGAAGCATGCAGACGTTATTTCGCAATAGTAGACAGGGCCAAACAGATTGGACGTGTCTGACACACTATACAACAGTGGACAGGGCCAAACAGATTGGACGTGGCTGACATACTAGACGTCCGCGCAATAGCGGTCGTATTTAACAAAGCTGACGTGGTTCAACAAAGCTAAGGATACCTAAAGCGATAAGGATGACCAAATCCCGAGTCTAATGTATGCATACACCACTATAGATAGGTTCAGATCATACTCGCCCTCGAGTAAGTAGTCACCTAATAATACGACTATCACCTTAGACGGGTACCCCCGGGTGGGGCTGGAGTTTCCAATTACTATCTATGGGCCCACGGAAGTATCAAGACCGCCACATCCCTGAGGTTGATACCACGTGACAAATAACGATTCAGATCGATTAGATAGCCTTGGGCAACTCTGGTAGGGAGCCCAAGTCCCCATAGACAGCTACCTCGTTTAACTTCAAATTCAAGAGTCGCGACATGGCGAACAATCCAAGTATTTTATTCAAGTAGCTTATTTTCATATTCTTATTTCCTTGTTTATTCGTATCATGTATTATTTCTAAAACATAAATATAACTTCGAACTTGTGTAATGAAATTTTAGTAACAATGATTCTTGAGTAAAGCAGAACACATAGAAAAACTTAATTATTTATTTTGAGTCAGATTCGTAACTTTTAAATATTTTTCACTATTCATTATTTTACTATTCACCGTATTTACTATTCCTCAGATTTACTATTCCTCGTATTTACTATTCCTCGTATTTATACGTATTCGTATTTTAAATATTTACGTATTTGTACGTATTTTTATACTTCTTATTTTATTCGTATTTTATACGTATGCGTATTCTTATACTTAGTGTTATTATTATATTTCCTTTAAACTTAGTATTTTTATTACATTTCTTTATACTTAGTATTTCCTTTTTATACTTTACAACTACTTTTATACTTAAGATATTTTATTTAGTTACAAAACCAACTTTTATTTTCTAAGTACAAAATCCTAGTTTTAAAGTCGATAAGTTCGTTTTGTATTTAGTGATTTGAAATATTATTTTAAAAGCGAGACTCGGTTATATTTAGTCATATACATAACTAACATTTTAGCGGTTTCAAATTTTAGTGATATCGTCAAAGTTCATTTTAAATAGTCCGTATGTCCAAACCCAAATTTAAGCAAGGGTAGTAATACACGATTTAGTTCATTTTAATACGTGTAACGTTTATTTTAATCGGTTTCGTTGATTCTTTTTATTAATGATTCATTGTACAATTTAATATAATCCTAATTACAAATCAACTTTAGTGATTAAGTGATAAATTCATTTTGACCAAAATTGACCCATTTTAATTGTGAAAACCGTGGCACTTGTTTATAATTAGTTATTTATTTCTTTTTATGTTTTTGTTAATAATTCATTACTTTAACTAATAAATTTACTTAAGTGATAAAAATAAAAAGTGACAAAAACATTTTTGGCCCAAAAATGACCCCAAGGCCGTGTACCCTTATACTTGTACCATTTATTTTTATTTTCTAATTTTATCGGTTTTTGACTTAAAGTTTTCATATACTAATTATTTAAATCATACTAAAGCGGTTTAACTAGTTTACGATTTTCACTAAACATTTCATTTTCATTTATGAATAGTATTTTTACTCACTTTAAATTTCTATCTTTTTCATTATTGAGATTTAGCTTATTTAACTTATATAATTAGTATCTTATTTGTTTACTAGTGGTTTTAAACAACAAATAAAATAAAACTTATAATTATTTTGGATCAAACTAGTCACCTAAATGAAGAACACATGAATGTATGATTGTAACACCCCGTATTTTTATAGCAAAATATTATGAAAGAATTTAATTCCTTAAATTAAATTCAACCTTTTTCCTTATAATAAAAATGCGACTGAATTTTTTTCGCTAAACTTGTAACACTCCATGTCAAGTTAAGCCTATTTATGATTGCGCAAATCATTAATTAAACAATCTCGCTCAAGATTTTTCTAAAACAATGCGCTACGACTTTTCTCGCACCTGAATTAAAACCATTTTGATATGCTTCAAATTTGAACTTTATTTTTACATATTCAAACTCGATAAATCAAAGGAAGCACCTACGACAAATTTCTCAACGACAAATTTTGGCACGCAAATCAAGGTCAAACGTTGACTAAATGGCCAAGCCACCTAAGTGTGATTAAATCACCTAATTCCTTTTTCAATTACACTTACTCATAATCCAAATCTAATTAAGTTAGTTAGAATTCAATTATTTTGATTAATACTAACAAAACATATTATATTATTAACAAATTACTATTCCATTTTGATTTAACTAACACTTTCACTAAAACTCGATATATTGAGTCACACTAAGTCAAAACTGATAAACTTTTTGACGTCTGAGCATAATGATTTAATTCGATAACATTCAATGAAAAAAATTATGTATTTCGGTCAAGTAAGATTTTATTTCAAAGTTTCGAGGATTCTAGACCCAATTTTTGTTTTGAATTCTCTTCAACGTTTTTCTTCATTTTTATTTTTGATCTTACTTCGAACCACTATTTTAAAATCATATATTTCATTTCGAGACTTTTCGCGTGCGCGCAAATCGAAAATTTCAAAAACGAAAATCGAGTCCAAGTGAACTCAAGGGGGCCGAAATTCTTGACCATTATTGGTCTTCACTTATCTTCTTCCATTCTTCTTTTCTCTTACACATTTGCATGCTCTTGCTTTTCTTTTCTCTTACACATGCATACTCCTAACACTTACCATCCTACAAATTCATCATCACTTCTTAGCCTTTTAAATTTAATCATTAATTACTTACTAAAACATAATATATACAAGTTACAATTACTACTACAAACTACTACTACTACACGTACATACACATACACACACAACAAACACACCTATTCAAAGTTGTCATTTTATTTATTTACTTTGACATTATTTAACAAACCAATTTCCTTCTTGATTTTTATGCAACCCGTATAACTTTTTAGAGTCTGACTTTCGAGGTCCGAAAAGTGGTCATACGGACTCGGAATTTAACGAATCAAAAGCCTAAACCACCTAATTTTTCGAGACGGATTTAATGGTACAGTTTTCATAACCATCAGACAGACCGAACTAAATTCATTTTTTCTGTTTTCATTCAAAGGTCAAATTTCATTCCTCGAACCTTCTATTCTATTTTCGCCGTCTTAGCTTTTGAAAATTTTATCGACTTCCTCAACTTTTAAATATTTTCTTCAATAGTAAATAAAATGTTTTAGTCTTAAAATTTTAAAGTAGAGATATTTCGAAAAATCGTCAAACGCGCACACACTAACTTTTATCGTCTTTTGACGCCCGACTTTTTAAGCCCGAATTATTTCGTAAAAGCATTTTAAAATATCATAGGAACATTTTCTAACCCCAAATAGTGTTGTGGACTTTGGGTGGCTTAATGTCATGAGTATGTTTATTTTCATTTAATTAAACTTTAATTAAATCAATTATTTAACACATAAACCTTTAACACTTATTCTTACAAATCATACAAGTGCAAAAGTCATTTTCTTTGTCTCCATAATACCGTAGCACTACTCCCTCCTTTCTCCCTTTTATCTCCTTTCATTTTTCTTACAAAACAATTAGAATAAAACACTAATATTATTTCTAATAACTACTAAGTGTTCTAGTAATTAGTGGGTATATGTTAGAGGCCAAACTTGCTTGGATTTTTGGGTGAAGAACATGGGTATGTTCGGGTGAAGAAAAATCCGTTCTAAAATTTATTTTAGATCCTCGACGATAACCATCTAATTTAAAGGTGCCCCCGCACACTAGGTTTTAATTTTGTAATCGCATGCTATAAATGTTATGTGTTATATATGTTGTGTTGTTTATCACCTAGTAATCATATGTTAAATTAGAAGACAAAAATCGAAAAATAACATTTGTGTAACATGTATAAAACTCACGGCCATCACCCTATTTTTCACTTAATTTTTCGTTTTAATTTTTGTAAATTACATGCTTAAAATACTCTTAATAAGATGAACATGAAAATATAATTAGTTTATGTTTAGGACTTAATATGAATTTGTTATGAATTTAAAGGTGTTAAAATGTTTTATTGTGTTCTTGAAGTATTGTGTTATTCTTGTGTTATAATGATTTTACCTTTGTGTGTTAATGTTAGTAGTTGTTTTTCACTCTTGATTAAATATATAAATGATATAAAACAAATTAGTTGTTGAATTAGAAGTATAAAAAAAAATCAAAAATAAAAATTAGTAAACACATATACATATACACGGTTTTAGTGAATGAAATGGACCAATTTTTAGTTTTAATTTTTCTAAATAACATATTATGATTAGCTTAGATAAATTAGACTTACTATAAAAATTTAGGAAAATAAAACGATAATATAAAAATTTGACTTAATTCGTTCTTTAGAAACTCATAGGTGTTCTTCACACATTCATGTGATCTTCATGTAGATGACTAATTTTGATTCATAAATTTTATAAAGTTAAAGTTAAAAGTTGTTTTAATCCATTAGTGAATAAACACATAGCTAAATATATAAGTTAAGTAAGCTAAATCTTTAAAATATAAAAGTTAGAAATTTAAAGTAAGTAAAAACACTATTCATAATCATAATAAAATATTTAGTGAAATTTCAACTTAGTTTAAATCACTTTAGTATAAACTAAATAAATAGACAATAAAAACTTTAAGTCGAAAACCGATAAAATTAGAAAACGAAAATAAATTGCTACCTAGTAAAGGGCCACGGTTTTGGTGTCATTTTTGGACCTAAAATAAATTTGTCACTTTATATTTTTATCACTTAAGTAATTAAATTTGTTAAAGTAATGAATTATTAATAAAAACGAAAAAAGAAATAAATAGCTTAATATAAATAAAGGCTACGGCATTTCTAGTATTTTTGGGTCAATTTTGGTCAAAATGAATTTATCACTTAATCACTATAATTGATTAGTAATTAGCTTTATATTTTTATTGTAAAAAGAATCGTTAATAAAAAGAATCAACGAAACCGATAAAAATAAACGTTACATATATTAAAATGAATCACATCGTGTGTTACTACCTATGCTTAATTGAGGATGTGGAGATACGGACTATTTAAAATGAACTACGACAGCCTCGCTAAAATTTGAAACCGCTAAAATTTTAGCTAAGTATACGACTAAATCTAAACCGAGTTTTGCTTTTGAAATATCATTTAAATCACCAAGTATAAAGATGAACTTAACCACTTTGATTTAAATATGTTTCAAAATCACTAAATACAAAAGGAACTTAACGAGTTCGATTAAAATATATTTCAAAACCGCTAAATGCAAAATGAACTTAACAACTTTAAAACTAGACTCCTAAAATATTTCCAGAAATCACTAAGTACAAAACGAACTTAACGACTTTAAAACTAGAATTCTACACTTAGAAAATAATAAGCTTAGTTTAGAATCTAAATAAAGTACTAAGTATAAATATACGAATAAAATACTAAGTATAAATACACGAATAAAATACTAAGTATAAAAATACGTATAAAATACGATGAATAGTAAATACGATGAATAGTGAAATACGATGAATAGTAAAAACGATGAATAGTAAATACGATGAATAGTAAATACGTGAATAGTAAAATACGTGAATAGTAAAAATATTTAAAATTTACGATTGGACTTCAAATAAATTATTTAAGTTTTCTACGTGCTTCCGTTTACCTGAAGAACTGCTAGAACTAAAATTTTCATTACACAAGTTCGACGTTATTAATTATTATGAACTGTCACTGGAATAATTGAGAATAAGAAAATAAGAAGAGAATTACTTGATAAGTACTCAGATTATGCAATCGTATTCTTGAATCTATTGTGCCATCGTTAGAAAGGTAGCGCAGATGGGGACTCTTTTCACTCTCGGTCGATCGAGGCGTTCTAATGACTCTCATAGTCTTTAGGCAAGCAGGCGTATACAACCCTTGAATGGGCATAATTGTTGCGTTTTGCGGTCCATACGAGGTAACGGAAGATGACCATCCCATCCGGGGACCTTGTCATTAGGTATTAATCGTTTTGGTTAGGAAAAGCATACTCTCTCGAGTAGCGAGGACTGTGTCGTTTCTAAGTGAAAGTGTGTGCACACATAAGATAAGGGATTGAATCGTCCTTCTTACCTAGTGGTATACTAGCATTAAAGTCCGTTGATGTACCCGGCAGCCATTGCGCAGGCCTTGCTTTTGTAGGGTTTTGCATGCTTCCATCCTGACTTGTTGTGGTTCATAGGACAACGTATGATAGATTATCCATGTTGTATTGGATATTAGGTAGTTATCACGTACGCTACTTAGTGTTTGATCTGATGTACGAGTCTGAGCAGCTAGTGCACTTTGATAATTACCTATGAGAGTACACAAGCCGCTCTGTAGTCAAGACTCGCGAGTTATGTTACTATTTGAATAATTGAAAAGGGTCGACTACCCCGAATATGATTGAGATGTAATGAATTGTTGGGTATGATTGGTTATGAGTGTGGTGTGTTATATGACTTGATCTATTCTCATGTTTGAATCATCCTGATATCCTTATGTGATTTTGCCTGCCTGTTTGTCATTTATTTTAATTGTCATGTATATCGTACATGTCTATAATTGCTATACTACATGATTTATTTGATGTGTTTAGATTGTGTTGGGGGAGAAAACACTAATACGAGATGAACTGCAGGTACCCCGAGGACTTATATTTATCAAATGCTGGGGATGGTTTACCTTATTTTGTACTTCGTCGTTTTGGAGAGATTTGTAATAAAACATATACTCTGTTTCATCCTAAGACTCGTACTATGTATATAGAGTTTTAATACGATAACAGCTGGTTTGTAATAAATAGACTTAATTAATTTTCCGCCTTAGTTTAATTAAAGTCACGAAAAACCAGGTTGTTACAATGATGAACTTTAATATTTTTCATATGAACTCAACTTAGTCAAATTTTTATATGTTTATATAATTTTCTCAAATTTTCCATACAAGTCTAATTTAACTAAACTAATCATAATATGTTATTTAGAAAAATTAAAACTAAAAATTGGTCCCTTTAATTTAAAATAGCCGTGTATAATATATATATGTTCCAAATTTTATTTTTTTGATTTTTATACTCCTAATTCAATAACTAACTTACTTTATGTTATTTACGTATTTAACATATGTGAAAATCATATACAAACATTAACACACAAAAGTAAAAATCATTTAAACACATGAATAACAACAAAAGTTCAAGAACACACATAAACACATTATAACATTTAAATTCATAACAAATTCATTTTAAGTCCTAAACATAAACTAATTATATTTTCATGTTCATTTCATTACAAGTATTTTAAGCATGCAATTTACAAAAATTAAGCGAAAAATTAAGCGAAAACAAAGGGGTGGCCGTGGGTTTTGTGTATGTTACTCAAATGTTATTTTTCGATTTTTGTCTTCTAATTTAACATACGATTACTAGGTGATATAAACATCATACATATAAATCAAAAGCAATAAAATCAAGTACGAGGCGCTTATCACATAAGTGTGCGGGAAGCACCTTAGTTAGGTTAATGAAAAGTGCTTAGCAATTGTCGGGATCCACTATGTGGTCAAATTGGCTCAAGTCGACGCCTCCACCTTGCTCCTCGTCTTTGGTTAGAAGTGGTACATAAAAATGAGAATAACAAGTTAGTAAGTTTTATTTAAGCTAGACTAACTAAATTAAGAATTTAAAGTGTAGTATCATTTTTATGTTTAGGTAGTATATATATTTTAAATATTTTGATTCAAGTTCATATTTATTTACATGTTTAAAAGATGTAAGTCATTACTAACTAGAAGTGGTGTTGGATTTATTTAAGAGCTTAAGTAATTTAAAGCAAGAAAAATAAGAGTTTAAGGAAGAAAATAAATGGAGAAGGTGAAGAACTTCAAGAATGCTCAAGGTTGAAGATGAAGAAGCTTACTAAAGTTCTTGTGTTTGTGTTTTATTAGAGAGAAAAGAGTTAGTAAAGTTTTGATGTTGTTGTGTAAATGAAAATGTGTAGTAGTAATAAGTGTATACTAGTAAACTTTGTGCATAATAATGTTTAATCTTTAAATGAAAATAGGCTAGAAAATGATGATGGAAAATAGGAGGTGTAAGAAGGATTAGACTTGGTAGTAAAGGGGGCATGGTGGTGTAAGAGAAAAGAAGAAAAAAATGGAAGAAGATAAGTTGGACTTGGTGTCCAAATATCTCGGCCAAAACAAGGGCCATTTGGCTCGATTTTCGTTTTTGAAATTTTCGATTTACGCGCACGTGAAAAGTCCCGAAATGAAATATAAAGTCTTAAAATAATGTTTAGAAGTAAGATCGAAAATAAAAATGAAGAAAAACGTTGAAGGGTGATCAAAACAAAAATTGGCCAAAGGATCCTCGAAACTTTGAAATAAAATCTTGTTTGATCGAAATATATATTTTTTTCGTGGAATGTCACTGAATTAAATCATTATGCTTAAACGTCAAAAAGTTTACCAGTTTAGGCTTAGTGTAACTCATTATATCGAGTTTTAGTGAATGTGTTAGTTAAATCAAAATGAAATAGTAATTTGATATTATTATTATATGTTTTGTTAGTAATAATTAAAATGATTAAGCTTAAACTACTTTAATTAGATTTGGATTATGATTAAGTATATTTAAGAAAGGATTAGGTGACTTAATCACATTTAGGTGGCTTGGCCATTTGGTCAACGTTTGACCTCGATTTGCGTGCCAAAATTTGTCGTTGAGAAAATTGTCGTAGATTCTTTGTTTGATTTATCGAGTTTGAAAATGTAAAAATAAAGTTCAAATTCAAAGTAATTCAAAACGGTTTTAATTTAGGTGCAAAATAACTTGTAGTATAATGTGTTAGGGAAATAAGTGAGCGAGGATGTTTAATTAATGATTTGCGCAATTATAAAGGCTTAACTTAACATGGAGTGTTACATGTTTAGCGAAAAAAATTCAGTCGCATTTTTATTATAAGGAAAAAGGATGAATTTAATTTAAGGAATCAAATTCTTTCATAATATTTTGCTATAAAAACACGGGGTGTTACAGTAGGTACCGATCCACTTGGATCAAAGCTTTTTCTTAGATCACCTTTAATGGTGATTTTTTTGGTATAGGTTGCAACATGAAAATTGAAAGAATAAAAGCAAATACAAGACAAATACACATGGGTTGGCAACCTCATGTGATTTGGGTTGGTTGACCAACCTAAGGCAACCTCCCATTTAATTGGTTAAAAGAAGATGAGTGGGGTAGATATATATATTAAAATAATAGATATGATATGGTTTGAGTTGGGTTGTTGATAAAGTATGTAAAATATAATGAAAGTTGAGATTGTGGGTTGTGGGGTTTTGTTGAATAAAATATTATTTTTTTGTATAGGTTGTGTATGGAAGAAATCACCAATAATGATGGTCTTATTTTCTATGGACAAACAAAGGGGACTACACTTTAGCGCCACCCCCCCCCCCCCCCCCCCCCCCGCCGGCTTTGGCACCGAGCCCGCTTGCCGCCAAGTGGTCTTATTACTTCGGGTACACTCCATATCCGATGACACGCCAAAGTCGCATAAGCAACCGACCCTTTTAAAATGAACCAATGGACAATTGAACGTTTATTTTAATTGTATGCATCTTGCACCTTCTTCTTTTGCATTAAAATCAACTTAAACAATGAATTTGATCGACCTTTAACTGAACCGTTTTCGTTAACAAGTTAAACATGCTAAACTGAGGGTTTTAAACTACTCCCTCCATTCACTTCCATTTGCTTCATTTGTTTTTTCACGTTTGCCAACGCGAATGTTGGGATACAAATATGTAGAGTTTTACGTTTTTAAAAATTATAAAATTTAGATATTCTTGTTGTATTCATTAAAACCTATCAAACAAGATCCCACATGACTATATTTTATTTGATACGTTGTGAGAAATTTTGAAAATTACCCACTTGAATGAATAGTGGTTTTTTTTCTCTTTGATGCAAATGGAAGTGAATGGAGGGAGTATCTTTTTTGCACTTGTATCTGCATTCTTTTAAAAACTTTATCGTACTTGTACGTAGCGATAACATTAGCTCAAATATCATCTTACTTGGATTGTTCTAGGTCAGTGGAGGCTATTTTTACATAGGCTTTTCTAAAAGGTTTTCATAAATCATTAATTGAACTAATCTTTTTAAAAGTACCCTCACCCCGAATCCAATTTGGTTTCACAGCCTTAGATCTAGGGGTGTCGGCGTGCTCCAAAATCTACGACATGTTTTTAGCTTAAGACATGATAGCAGGTTCCCAATTTCCGCGATAATTAGGTGGCGACTCCAAACAGTTTTCAAAGGTTTTTCAAACTTAATCTTTTTAACTTTAATCGCCCTTATGCAAGACGCCGAGTTGGGTCCCCCTCGATCTCGGGCTCCACAGTTTGGCGACTCCGTTGGGGATATTTTATTTTTAAAACTAAAAACTAGCTTTTTCTTTTTAAAATAAAGCGGTGAAACTTGAAAGCCTTGAATAATCCATTATACATATTTGAGCTATGCACATTCGTTTAGAGTCCATTCCTTTTGGAATCTAGGCACCCTTTGCACCCTCGAGAGGTGGTTCCAAAACGCAGGCTTGTCCACTCGATAAAGCACGTGCAGGACTAACTTTCCTCTCACCCCTCCACGGCTTGCCGTAAACGACTATCTCGACCGCCTCAGTGCTCCCTTTAGAAAACCGCATGCCATGGCGTGAGGAAATAAAGGGGTTAAGTATCTGCTAAAGCGTACAGAAGATAGTTGGAGGTGTACCCGACTTGACCCTACCCTTTGAGTCGAGTCATACGTACAAATTCGAGGCTATGCACTCCATGGTCTTTTTTCAAATGAGCATTTGCATTCATATCTTCGAAAATTCGCTTAAACTTTTCAAAGATAAACGAACCTAACATCTGACAAAGCTAACACTTTTTAAACAAAACTATCGCGAACTTTTAAAACAAGCTTGTTCAAAATTTCCTTTCTACTAACAAGCAAAAACCCGAGCAAGGATTAAAGCCCAAGCTCGTGGATTTAATCCTCTAGGTCATACGGCCTAGACTCTACTTTTAACATCCTCGACTCGATTTGCTAATTACTCTCGAGTCGAATCCTTTCTCTTTTACACATCCGAACTCGAGCTCGCCTCGGCAAATTACCGATATCGGTTCGACGGGTGCAAAGCAAAATCATTTAACATCGAGACGGGATGTGCGCACGCAACCTCGCCTCAAAAGCTTCCCTTAGCTAAAACCTTTTCGAAAACCACCTTTTTCAAGCATAAAAGGTCTTTCTAAACAAAGAAATAAGCTAAAATGAACGCTTAGAATGATCGTGAGTCTAGTGGGTCGAGTCGTGTCACTAATATGCGAAGTAAAATGCAGGTCTCAACTGGATACTCGTCGTACTAAGAATCGCATCGTCATCCCACATAAAAAACGAACCTACACCTGCAAAATGGCCGGCAATGACGAAGTTAACGCACTCCGTGACCTAGTCACAAAGCTGACCGCTGACCTCGAACGCCTTTTGACCCACCATACAACTGAGGTGGAACGTATGGACCAAAAGATTAAGGAAGAGGCGGATAGGCATGCAAAGAAACTCCAAGCCATGGAGGAAAGGCTCTATGTCTCGAGCACTTACTCTATACACAAGGAGAATGAAAATGTACCCGCTAGTATCAAGGATGAGCTGCCTAGCAAGCTCGCCCTTAGTGATCCCCCTATCTTCCAAGGACATGAGAGCCCGATCATTCACATCCGAGCTTTCAAGTCCCAAATGGCCATTAAAGGGGTCGATTCCAAACACTGGCTAACTCTCTTCACGCACTCTCTAGCAGCAGTGCCGAAGACATGGTTCTACTCACTAGACCCACAACGGATCCCTACTTTTGAAGAACTCACAGTTGAGTTGGATCGAGAATATCGAGACAATGAGGACACCCAAGTCTCGATCCGTACTCTAGAAGTCCTTGCTCAAAAGGACAACGAAGGCTTCACCGACTACTTCACTCGTTGGAAGAAGCTAAGTGCTCAGATTCCCAACCGTCCCCGCGAGGACGAGCTCGTACCGAAGTTCATAAACAACCTACCCGTGTATCAATTTTACATGAGGTACAGCAACATCCAAAACTTCAAGGAGCTAACTAAAGTCGGTACCCAAATTGAAGACGATCTTAGGACCGGCACGATGGCCAAATACACCGGCCATGCTTACCAAGGGAGCTCCTCCAAGTCCTCCCGCGCGGTCAAGAGCGAAGAAAATCGCACCGTTAGCAATATCGACGACGATAGCCTTGACGCCTTCGCAACCACCTTCTCACCGCCTCCTAATAAGGCTAAGAGAAACTTTGACCCTCTCTTCATGTCTTACTCCAAGGCATTTCAAAGGTTGGTCGAAAAGAACTATCTACAACCGATTGGGCCTACTAGCGAACCGCCTGAAGACAAAAAGCCTAAATATTGGAACTCCAACGCCTTCTGTGCATACCATCGAAGCAAGGGGCATGACACCGAGAATTGCTTTAGGCTTAAGAACGCTTTCCAAGATCTCATTGATCAAGGAAAGCTCAAAAAGCCGTCTCAACCAACCAAGCCTTCAAACAACGATAACCCGCTTGGTAATCATGCAATCTTCGTCGGATCGGTTCCCATCATAGATTGCTCCTATCTGATCACACCCACTAATGACCAAATCAATGGGGTTTGGTTCACTGATGACGAAGACGAAGAGTGGCCACCTACTAACAAAATGGTAGCCCAACTCTCAACTACTCTCTCCTCAACTAAGAACAAAAAGAACAAGAAGGGGAAGAAAAAGAAGGGCAAACAGCCCGAAAAGAAATACCAAGACGAGGTCTCACACCTCACACGTTCTGGTCGTCCTTACCAGAATTTCTTCACTGACGAGTACGCTCAAAAAGTGACCGCGGCCGAGAAGGGCAAGGCCGTAGTCCAAGAAGACGTTCCTTCCACAAGCACCCCCTCCACATCTACCGTAATTCCACCACCAAACACGAGTGAAGTGTTTCAAAAGCAACTCACTCGCACAAAAGCCGATGTTTCAATCTGGGCTCTCATACGAGACTTAGCGGAACATAGGAAGGCATTCATCCGCGCCTTGCAAATAGCACTAGTACAAAAATTACATTTGGAAACCATAAAAGGCTACGGTTGTAATAATTAACCGTAGCCATTAATTAAAATATTTTAGGATTTAGAAAAGGCTACGGTTATTATTAAATAACCGTAGCTAAAAACTTTGAGGGACATAAAAGGCTTCAGTTTCTTATACAACCGAAGCCAAAAGTGTGATACATGAGATGAAAGGCAACGGTGTATTACTTTAACCGTAGCCTTAAACCTAACCAAGAAGAAGCTTCTAGTATTGTCAAACCCTCAAAACTCACTCTCAATATTTAACCTCAACTCAGATTGAACCCTCACAACTCACTCTCAAAATTAAACCCTTAAAACTCGGATTAAACACTCTCACCGCCACGGCCACCGCTATCGCCACTTTCACCGCCGACCATCGGCACTCTCACCGCAGACCATCGCCACTCTCACCTAGTAAGTTTTTTTTATTCGTCTCTTTCTCAAACCGTCAATTTTATCCATTTTATTGATTTAATGAAGTTATTTTTATGAGGAATTAGGGTTTTGTTTGATTTATTTTCACCATTCTATCTATTGCAACTTTATTTCATGTCATTCCTTCGATTTTATTTAATTTGAGATCAATTTTGGAGAAATTAAGTTGAATCTGTTAATTTTTTCAGAAGGATTTCAAGTATTGTTCTGGTGCTACGAAACCTCTTGAACCTCTTCATCCCAAAAGATCTGTATTTATTTCATGTTTAACGGTTATTTTTCTTGATATGATGACTTTCTCCGAGGTGTTTTGTGACGCAGCTATGGAGAATTTCATCAAGGTGCTGAAGCTGCGAAGTTTCCAGATGACTATACGATGTTATGTTTTGAGTATAATCCAGCTTCTACTTGAGGATTTGGTAATAATCATTTAATTTTTGTTACATTTTCGAAAAAATATGTTTTGCTATTCACTGTGATGTCTTAGAAAATAATCAGATGTTAACGAAATTGAGTCGACAATACTGTAACAACCCGGTTTTTCGTGACTTAATTAAACTAAGGCGGAAAATTAATTAAGTCTAATACATGCCGGATGTTAATTAAATTACATTCAAATGGCATAGGATACAAATATATTACAATCTCTCAAATAAAACAAACGAAACATCCTAATCGTCCCGATAATCCTGAGTCTCGAGAATTTCCTGCAACGGAGACAAAAACACAAAATAGGAGGATCTCCCGCTCAGAGGCGGGAAGTGACTGTTCTGACCAACAACCTCTAAACCAAAGTGTTGGTTTTATTTAACCTATGATTAAAAGTAACTTGGCAGCACTACACGCGTATAACTCCAGCAACACCTTATTTCAATAAAATTGGACAATTAGCATATAATATCAGTTCTCACATATAGATATTTAAATCTCATACAACATGATAAACAAAACTTAAAACATTTCAATTTATAGAACACAATATATAAGCTTAATCATCATCTCAATTCATATAACATCGTAATACATATAAAACTTAAATCATAGGAATCAAGACATATGCATAAGTCGTAATCAATTGATAAACACATAGTCGTGGACAATCATGCAATATCTCATATAGCACGAGGGATAGTCGACCCTTTTTCAAATCACAATATCAATAAAACTCACG
The DNA here is from genome assembly GCA_023091065.1 of Dianthus caryophyllus. Taxonomy (NCBI): domain Eukaryota; kingdom Viridiplantae; phylum Streptophyta; class Magnoliopsida; order Caryophyllales; family Caryophyllaceae; genus Dianthus; species Dianthus caryophyllus. The sequence goes on from CM041530.1 coordinate 9,951,580, forward strand.
AGTCTTGACTATAGAGCGGCTCGTGTACTTCCATAGTCAATTACCCATATAATTTCCTATCAAAGTGCACTAGTTACTCAAGCTCGTAGATCAGATCAAACACTAAGTAGCAAATATTATAACTACCTAATATCCAACGCAAAATGGATAATCTATCATACGTTAACAAATGAATCTTCGTTAGTAAGGCGGAAGCATGCAGCGGTAAATGGCGCTATAGTAGAGAGGGCCAACATATCTCGGACATGGCGGGCATACTAGACGTCCGTATGAATAGCCAAGCAGGCCAACATAACTTGGACATGGCTGACAGGCTAAGGATACCTAAGGTAATAAGGACAGCCAAATCCTTGTCTAATGTATGCATACACCATCTAATCGAGGATCATACGTATTCGCTATTCAAAAGGTATCACCGACGAAAAATACGACAATCACCTTAGACGGGTACCCCCGGGTGGGGCTGGATTTTCCACTTACCATCTATGGGCCCACGGAAATATCAAAGTTGCCCCCTCCCTGAGGGTGTATATCTTAGTCTTAGAATAGCATTCTTAAGATCGTTATAAGCCTTGGGCAACTCTGGGAGGGAGCCCAAGTCCCCATAGACAGCTACCTCATTAACATCGAATTTCAAGAGTCACAACATGGCAGACACCCGAGTACTAATCATACAACGTTATAATCGAAGGGTTTAATCTCATGTCGGGCCGTGCCTTTGAACTCAAATCCTAAATTGTCGAAGGAATATCGAGTATGAGGAATAACTCGCTCATTATCGGATTCAACCCAAACAACCGCAGAGAGTCTAAGGGTTCCCAAGTTAGAGCGGACGGTCAAAGTGAAGTCATCGAAAGGGCAATTCAAATGGAGGTGCGAGATTATTCTATACATGTGAGGAAAACGGTAACATCAAGTATTCAACACTTAATTCATTTCTTCTTTTATTGTTCACAACAGAGGTTACAGTTCTTACTAATTATAATATCGTCAAACTTTGTATTATGTAATGACTGTATCAAATAAAGTATAAACACGTTAATCACATTTAGTATATTATTTATTTATACATTTATTCGCTTCCTCTTATTAGTATGAGGTAAAGTTGAATTATTATATATTTCACTTTTATACTTATACGTATTATTAGTTTATATTTTAATAATTAAGAATAGTTCATTTTATTTATAAGCTCAATTTAGTTTCATTTAAATTTTAAGTAATTTAAAATAGATTCGTGATTAGTAATATAAATAATTGAATTTCATTATAACTCACATTTATTTCTTCCTTTTTATTTAAATTGTAAAGTGTTTAGCGATTTAGTAGTTATAACATTTATTTTAACTTGTAAAAATATCTTGATAATACTTAGCAAAATTTAGTATGTTTAGTAAAATATAATATAATGACATTTAGGAAATATTTGTTTAGGTGGTCTAATTTCTTAATTGATTTTATTTATGTAACTTTTACGTAGTCGTATTAGGTGATTTAATACGTGAGATTATTAATATTTATATTTTAGTACTATTCACTTAAGTTTAATTTATTTAATTATTTATAACCTTTTTAAAATCTCACAAACTTTATAGTTTAAATTTTAGTTAGGTTTTGTATTTTATATATATAAATATATTATTCATAATTTTTTTTATATAACTATACTTAGTAAATTTTTAGTCGACCTTTATATATTACCATGATCTTAACAATTTACCTTTTAGTTAATTCTTATTTGTGCTTCTAATTTTTAACTTTATTTAGTGATAGTTTTACTCAAATTCATTTTAAATCTCAAGCTCTTTATTTTCTTTTGATATTTTAACTAAATACTTATTTAGTATATTTTAAGTTCATTTTAAACTTTAGGTTTTAATAAAATAATCATTATAGTAATTGTGAGATATGACATTTTAAATAACTATTTATTTTAGAAAATTTAACACTGGTAATTTAATTTTATATTTTTACTTTTACATTGATTTAATACTAATTTAAACTTAATACTCTTTTTATTTAATTCTAAATTTTTAGTTGTATTTTATTTAAACCTTTTTAGTGTCGATAAATACTTTCTTTCCATAAATATTTTATGTTAGTTTAATTTATTTACTTAAGTTATTTTAGTAATATTTTTAGTCTTATTTTATAATTGTGATATTATATTTAATATGTTCAATAATTTACACATAACATACAATTTCAACATGATAATATTACAATTAAATTCAACAACACATTTTTTTACTCAAAACATATAATCACAAAATCAGATAAATATCATATTTCACAATTCCATTTAACATTACATTATAACTAAAATTAACACCCAATTTCATACTATAGCGAATCATACAAAGTTATCAAATTAAACTGAAACGGGAATCATACGTGTCTAATGCATACTAGCTCACTTTTAATCACAAAATTAAAATAAAACCAAAATGTTAAAGTTAGAGATTTTGAGAAAGAATCGAGTCACCTAAATTTTGGCACACGAACTGAGGCCTCCAATTAAAACCCGATTTAAATGATTTCCAAGGCACGACAATTCTGGTCCGACCCAACTCGACAGAGGCAGGGAGTTGTAAAAGAGCACGTTACACCAAGGGAAAAGCAGGGGAGAGAGGAGTGAGAATACATCGTATCAACGAAAAAAAATTATGAACAACAACGAACTGAAATTCGGAGCAATGATTATCAAATAAAAACGAGAGCAGAGGAAAGAAGGCTCACCGTGAAGGAGGGGCGAGACCGGTGACGAACAACCGAGACGGTGGTTGTTACGGTCAAAATGAGAGAAAGCGAAGTTGATATAGGGGAAGTATAAGTGGACAGAATCGGGTGGTGAGAAGCAGCAAGGACCGTGGCGGCGGTATCCGGGGAACGACTCCGGTGGTCGGAGTCGAAACCGACGTCGCAAATTTAGGGCAGAAAACAGGGGTGAGAGTAGAGGAGATAAAAGGGGACGTACACGGTGGTGGTGGCCGGAACTGATGAGGATGGTACTCCGGTGGTGGTGTACGGTGGTAGCCGGCGGCCAGCACCGCTCCGATGAGCGAGGACACTTTCCGTGAGAGAAAGAAAATAACAGGGAAAAATAGGGGGAGAGAAAACAGAGGACGGTGGTGCTCATGGTGGCTCCGGTTAGAGCCGAGAGAGAAAGAGAGCAGAGGGCCAGGGGAGGTCGACGGTGGTAGTCACCGTAGTGGTGGTTGCTGTCGGTTTTCGGCGAAGACAAACGGAGGTAACATCCTCCATTAATGGAGGTTGAGAGGTGATGATGAAAGCGGCCTGACTCACGGTCTGGCGTGGTGATGGCGCTCGAGCTCAAGCTTCGCCTCAATGGCGACTTTGATGGTAATTTCTTCGTGATTATTGTCGTTGTTGATTTGTTGTTGACGTTGGTGTTGTTTGTTGGTGTTCGTTGTTGTGTTGCTGCTTGTGTTATTATTATTATTATTATTATTATTATTATTATTATTATTATTATTATTATTATTATTATTATTATTATTATTATTATTATTATTATTATTATTATTATTATTATTATTATTATTATTATTATTATTATTATTATTATTATTATTATTATTATTATTATTATTATTATTATTATTATTATTATTATTATTATTATTATTATTATTTCTACTACTACTACTACTTGTTGTTGAGTATGTTGTTGTTTTTAATGGAGGGGTTAAAGAGAGAAGAAGAAGGAGGAAGAAGAAGAGAGGAAGGAGGTAAAGCAAATATCAGAATAAAATTGAGTGGATGAGGGTTGATTTATAAAAATAAAATATCCAAATGAATGGATGAAAGTTGAGTAGAGTATGTCGACATAAGAGAGTACTAGGCTTAGGGTTTAGTCTGACTTTCTCCGTTTTGCTCTGTTTCATTCGCTCTTATTTATAAATCTTTATATATTATAAAATTTACTATACTTCAAATTATTTGTTTTAAATTTTAGTTTCATCATTAGTATTATAAAATTTATAATTTGAGATATAAAATGTATAAAAATTGTCAACTATAAATTTTATTACGGTCTCACATATTTTCAAACGGTTAGTTTATTTGCAAGATACATTTCAATAAAATTATATTTTATTCAAGTAATAATAATTTTTAAAATAGAATGCAAATTATTAAGTTTTATAAAAGTAACTGAAGTAAAAGTTTAAGTTTGACCAGTATTTTAAACGTAAAACTTATAATACAAATTTACAATAAACTGTTTAGTTTTAGTTTAAATAAAAATTGACAAGGCTTGTTTTTATCGATATTTTTGGGCGTTTTCTAAACAAAGGAATAAAAGTTGAATCATATAAATTTAAATTTAATAATTTAGTTAAAATAATTATTTAGCGTTAATAAAACACGGGGTGTTCTGATCCTACCCCTTAAGAAAAGTTTAGTCAGAAACTTGGATAGGATGAATAAGCTGCTCCCATTAAAAGCGAGTTGGAGAAAACATTGATGTTTTTGGAATTGGAAGATTAATATTGCTCTTGATTGGGTATGAATTTTCTAAAAGGAAAGATTGAAGAATTTAATAACTTCATAATATAAATAATTCTTTTTCGAATTAACATCCAAATGTTGCCGTATTGTCATTTTCAAAAACTATCGAGAAAGAGGTTTTCAAAAAGGTAGGGCCTAGAAGTTTTGTACGGAATTAAATTAAATTTAAATAATAAGCGTTTTAAGAATAAAAACAATTTATTTAAATTTGAAAATAAAAGTTAACCTTAAAATAAATTGAAATAAAAAAAATTTTAAGATTTAATTAGGATTTTGATAATATCAAATTATTGTCCTACCCCCTTAAGAAGTTTTAAACGTAATACATAATATTATTATTGTTACTTCTAATGATCACATACATAAGGTATATAGCCTTAGAATAAACGGCATTTAGGGAAAATATGTAAAAGTCGTAGTGATCATAAGGAAAATATGAGCTTTAAGTAAATTAAGAAAATATATAGGTTATCGTTGAATGATTAACTAAAAATTTAGAGAATTATGGATAACCTCGTTGATATAGCTCATTTTCTTAAAAATTATTATTATAATGATATTAGGTGAAATGAAAATGTTATAGATCATATTTAATTTCGAGTAAGATTGAAAATTTATGATAATTACATAAATAATATTGTTACATGTATATTTAGAAGAAAAGAAATAGAAGATGAAGGAAAACAATTTTAAAGATTAATAAAGAAATAAGAAGTTTGAAACCAAGAATTTTCAAAGGTATTTCTAATTTCATAATAAAGATTTTACGAAAGAAATGACTAATTTTCAAAACGTAAGAAATAAAAAGTTCATAAAATATAAAAGTAAAGATCACGACATTTTTTTTTTTTTTTTTTTTTTTTTTGAGATTAAATAAAATTGATGAAAATTAACTTTAGGAAGTCAATTGGTAAAATTTTTAGTTAGAAAATTAAGAAGATTTTTGATGATGATAAAATGTGTAAGAGATAAAAAGTATGAAGAAATCAAGCTCGAAAGTATATTGAGAATAAAGGATTAGGTGTTTTATGAAAATGAAAAATAACAGGATTGTGTTATTTAACAAAATTAATGTAAAAATGAAACTTCATTTTACGAAGTCAATTTCTAGGAATTATTGATAAAGAAATTAGATGTTCAGAAGGAATCAAAATTTTAAGTAGTTTAAAAATAATAGTATCATTTTATTTTATTTTTAAGGAAGAAGATATTAGGAATTTTACTATTAGGAGATAGGAAAAACGAAAAGAGTTGAAATGATGGTGATATTTAAGAACGATTTTGATATAGCTGTAAGAATATTTTTAATTCAACAGAATTCTTCAAATCTTGAATGTCTTCTCGTGCCACATAATTCTTGTTGCGTCCATTTGTTGCGTTTGAATTCTTGTCGTCTTGAGTCTTCAATTTATACGTCTCGATTTTTGGTAACGTTAGTATAAGAGACTTGTTAGACAAAAAGTTTAGTCATAGAGCACTTAGCAGGCAAGCAAAGAGAAATAAAAATCTATCGAGGTTGAATGACGGTCGAAAATTCTAAAATCTAGGTCAGTCGGTCAGTCCGTAATATTTCTACCCATTCTCACATTTAAAGCGTTCTAAGATTATTATTTTAGTGATCTAGGATTTCTAATTCATTATTTGATCCTATAAGTCTATGCCTGACATACGATATGAATGTCTGGCCCAGGTGTCGTCTCGCTAGATGAAATAACTTTAAGTTATTCACGGTCGCAAGACAGCTTTGATACCAATCAGAATAACCAGGTTTAGTGACTTAATTAAACTAAGGCGGAAAATTAATTAAGTCTAATACATGCCGGATGTTAATTAAATTACATTCAAATGGCATAGGATACAAATATATTACAATCTCTCAAATAAAACAAACGAAACATCCTAATCGTCCCGATAATCCTGAGTCTCGAGAATTTCCTGCAACGGAGACAAAAACACAAAATAGGAGGATCTCCCGCTCAGAGGCGGGAAGTGACTGTTCTGACCAACAACCTCTAAACCAAAGTGTTGGTTTTATTTAACCTATGATTAAAAGTAACTTGGCAGCACTACACGCGTATAACTCCAGCAACACCTTATTTCAATAAAATTGGACAATTAGCATATAATATCAGTTCTCACATATAGATATTTAAATCTCATACAACATGATAAACAAAACTTAAAACATTTCAATTTATAGAACACAATATATAAGCTTAATCATCATCTCAATTCATATAACATCGTAATACATATAAAACATAAATCATAGGAATCAAGACATATGCATAAGTCGTAATCAATTCAGTAAACACATAGTCGTGGACAATCATGCAATATCTCATATAGCACGAGGGATAGTCGACCCTTTTCAAATCACATATCAATAAAACTCACGAGTCTTGACTATAGAGCGGCTCGTGTACTTCCATAGTCAATTACCCATATAATTTCCTATCAAAGTGCACTAGTTACTCAAGCTCGTAGATCAGATCAAACACTAAGTAGCAAATATTATAACTACCTAATATCCAACGCAAAATGGATAATCTATCATACGTTAACAAATGAATCTTCGTTAGTAAGGCGGAAGCATGCAGACGTAAATCGCGCTATAGTAGACAGGGCCAACATAACTTGGACATGGCTGACATACTAGACGTCCGCGCAATAGCCGACAGGGCCAACATAACTTGGACATGGCTGACAGGCTAAGGATACCTAAGGTAATAAGGACAGCCAAATCCTTGTCTAATGTATGCATACACCATCTAATCGAGGATCATACGTATTCGCTATTCAAAAGGTATCACCGACGAAAAATACGACAATCACCTTAGACGGGTACCCCCGGGTGGGGCTGGATTTTCCACTTACCATCTATGGGCCCACGGAAATATCAATGTTGCCCCATCCCTGAGGTTGTATATACCGTGCCGAATAGCAATCTTAAGATCGTTATAAGCCTTGGGCAACTCTGGGAGGGAGCCCAAGTCCCCATAGACAGCTACCTCATTAACATCGAATTTCAAGAGTCACAACATGGCAGACACCCGAGTACTAATCATACAACGTTATAATCGAAGGGTTTAATCTCATGTCGGGCCGTGCCTTTGAACTCAAATCCTAAATTGTCGAAGGAATATCGAGTATGAGGAATAACTCGCTCATTATCGGATTCAACCCAAACAACCGCAGAGAGTCTAAGGGTTCCCAAGTTAGAGCGGACGGTCAAAGTGAAGTCATCGAAAGGGCAATTCAAATGGAGGTGCGAGATTATTCTATACATGTGAGGAAAACGGTAACATCAAGTATTCAACACTTAATTCATTTCTTCTTTTATTGTTCACAACAGAGGTTACAGTTCTTACTAATTATAATATCGTCAAACTTTGTATTATGTAAAGACTGTATCAAATAAAGTATAAACACGTTAATCACATTTAGTATATTATTTATTTATACATTTATTCGCTTCCTCTTATTAGTATGAGGTAAAGTTGAATTATTATATATTTCACTTTTATACTTATACGTATTATTAGTTTATATTTTAATAATTAAGAATAGTTCATTTTATTTATAAGCTCAATTTAGTTTCATTTAAATTTTAAGTAATTTAAAATAGATTCGTGATTAGTAATATAAATAATTGAATTTCATTATAACTCACATTTATTTCTTCCTTTTTATTTAAATTGTAAAGTGTTTAGCGATTTAGTAGTTATAACATTTATTTTAACTTGTAAAAATATCTTGATAATACTTAGCAAAATTTAGTATGTTTAGTAAAATATAATATAATGACATTTAGGAAATATTTGTTTAGGTGGTCTAATTTCTTAATTGATTTTATTTATGTAACTTTTACGTAGTCGTATTAGGTGATTTAATACGTGAGATTATTAATATTTATATTTTAGTACTATTCATTTAAGTTTAATTTATTTAATTATTTATAACCTTTTTAAAATCTCACAAACTTTATAGTTTAAATTTTAGTTAGGTTTTGTATTTTATATATATAAATATATTATTCATAATTTTTTTTATATAACTATACTTAGTAAATTTTTAGTCGACCTTTATATATTACCATGATCTTAACAATTTACCTTTTAGTTAATTCTTATTTGTGCTTCTAATTTTTAACTTTATTTAGTGATAGTTTTACTCAAATTCATTTTAAATCTCAAGCTCTTTATTTTCTTTTGATATTTTAACTAAATACTTATTTAGTATATTTTAAGTTCATTTTAAACTTTAGGTTTTAATAAAATAATCATTATAGTAATTGTGAGATATGACATTTTAAATAACTATTTATTTTAGAAAATTTAACACTGGTAATTTAATTTTATATTTTTACTTTTACATTGATTTAATACTAATTTAAACTTAATACTCTTTTTATTTAATTCTAAATTTTTAGTTGTATTTTATTTAAACCTTTTTAGTGTCGATAAATACTTTATTTCCATAAATATTTTATGTTAGTTTAATTTATTTACTTAAGTTATTTTAGTAATATTTTTAGTCTTATTTTATAATTGTGATATTATATTTAATATGTTCAATAATTTACACATAACATACAATTTCAACATGATAATATTACAATTAAATTCAACATTAATTCAACAACACATTTTTTTACTCAAAACATATAATCACAAAATCAGATAAATATCATATTTCACAATTCCATTTAACATTACATTATAACTAAAATTAACACCCAATTTCATACTATAGCGAATCATACAAAGTTAACAAATTAAACTGAAACGGGAATCATACGTGTCTAATGCATACTAGCTCACTTTTAATCACAAAATTAAAATAAAACCAAAATGTTAAAGTTAGAGATTTTGAGAAAGAATCGAGTCACCTAAATTTTGGCACACGAACTGAGGCCTCCAATTAAAACCCGATTTAAATGATTTCCAAGGCACGACAATTCTGGTCCGACCCAACTCGACAGAGGCAGGGAGTTGTAAAAGAGCACGTTACACCAAGGGAAAAGCAGGGGAGAGAGGAGTGAGAATACATCGTATCAACGAAAAAAAAATTATGAACAACAACGAACTGAAATTCGGAGCAATGATTATCAAATAAAAACGAGAGCAGAGGAAAGAAGGCTCACCGTGAAGGAGGGGCGAGACCGGTGACGAACAACCGAGACGGTGGTTGTTACGGTCAAAATGAGAGAAAGCGAAGTTGATATAGGGGAAGTATAAGTGGACAGAATCGGGTGGTGAGAAGCAGCAAGGACCGTGGCGGCGGTATCCGGGGAACGACTCCGGTGGTCGGAGTCGAAACCGACGTCGCAAATTTAGGGCAGAAAACAGGGGTGAGAGTAGAGGAGATAAAAGGGGACGTACACGGTGGTGGTGGCCGGAACTGGTGAGGGTGGTACTCCGGTGGTGGTGTACGGTGGTGACGAAGCTGACGGCGGCACCGCTCCGATGAGCAGGACACTTTCCGGCGAGAGAAAGAAAATAACAGGGAAAAATAGGGGGAGAGAAAACAGAGGACGGTGGTGCTCATGGTGGCTCCGGTTAGAGCCGAGAGAGAAAGAGAGCAGAGGGCCAGGGGAGGTCGACGGTGGTAGTCACCGTAGTGGTGGTTGCTGTCGGTTTTCGGCGAAGACAAACGGAGGTAACATCCTCCATTAATGGAGGTCGAGAGGTGACAGTGAAGGCGGCACAGCTCCGGTGCCGGCGGTGATGGCGCTCGAGCTCAAGCTCGCCTCTAATGGCGACTTTGATGGTGGCTGCTGCTGTGATTATTGTCGTTGTTGATTTGTTGTTGACGTTGGTGTTGTTTGTTGTTGTTCGTTGTTGTGTTGCTGCTTGTGTTATTATTATTATTATTATTATTATTATTATTATTATTATTATTATTATTATTATTATTATTATTATTTCTACTACTACTACTACTTGTTGTTGAGTATGTTGTTGTTTTTAATGGAGGGGTTAAAGAGAGAAGAAGGAGGAAGAAGAAGAGAGGAAGGAGGTAAAGCAAATATCAGAATAAAATTGAGTGGATGAGGGTTGATTTATAAAAATAAAATATCCAAATGAATGGATGAAAGTTGAGTAGAGTATGTCGACATAAGAGAGTACTAGGCTTAGGGTTTAGTCTGACTTTCTCCGATTTGCTCTGTTTCATTCGGCTCTTATTTATAAATCTTTATATTTTATAAAATTTACTATACTTCAAATTATTTGTTTTAAATTTTAGTTTCATCATTAGTATTATAAAATTTATAATTTGAGATATAAAATGTATAAAAATTGTCAACTATAAATTTTATTACGGTCTCACATATTTTCAAACGGTTAGTTTATTTGCAAGATACATTTCAATAAAATTATATTTTATTCAAGTAATAATAATTTTTAAAATAGAATGCAAATTATTAAGTTTTATAAAAGTAACTGAAGTAAAAGTTTAAGTTTGACCAGGATTTTAAACGTAAAACTTATAATACAAATTTACAATAAACTGTTTAGTTTTAGTTTAAATAAAAATTGACAAGGCTTGTTTTTATCGATATTTTTGGGCCGCGTTTTCTAAACAAAGGAATAAAAGTTGAATCATATAAATTTAAATTTAATAATTTAGTTAAAATAATTATTTAGCGTTAATAAAACACGGGGTGTTACAATCCTACCCCCTTAAGAAAAGTTTCGTCCCCGAAACTTGGATAGGATAGATAACTGCTCCAGATTAAAAAGCAGTTGGAGAAAACATTGATGTTTTTGGAATTGGAAGATTAATATTGCTCTTGATTGGGTATGAATTTTCTAAAAAGGAAAGATTGAAGAATTTAATAACTTCATAATATAAATAATTCTTTTTCGAATTAACATCCAAATGTTGCTGTATTGTCATTTTCAAAAACTATCGAGAAAGAGGTTTTCAAAAAGGTAGGGCCTAGAAGTTTTGTACGGAATTAAATTAAATTTAAATAATAAGCGTTTTAAGAATAAAAACAATTTATTTAAATTTGAAAATAAAAGTTAACCTTAAAATAAATTGAAATAAAAAAAATTTTAAGATTTACACTAGTGCAAAAAGTGCTTATGGCTACGGTTAAAAAGGGTATATGGCTTCGGTTGTACAACCGTAGTAAATCAAGGCGTAGCCGTAGGCCAAGCACTTAAGGCAACGGTTGTTCAACCGTAGCCAAAAACATAAAAGGCTACGGTTGTTTGGCTGAACCGTAGCCAAAAGTCAAGAAAAGGCTACGGTTGTTTGTTTGAACCGTAGCCATAAGTGAACATTTGGCTTCGGTTCTTTCCATTAACCGTAGCCATAAGTACATATTTGGCTTCGGTTCCATTCAAACAACCGTAGCCTTTTGTAGTTTTTCATTTCAAAAAAAAATAATAATAAAATTTAATATCAACCAATTTAACACAATGCTTCTATTTAGACATATATTATACTCCTTACATTTCAACCAATTACAATTACGAACTTAAATTACAGTACCGACTTTTCAGCGATGCACTAGCAAGCAAGTTAAGGTACCCACCAACACATTTTCCCCTCATATAAGGAAGAACACTGCGACAATAGTAACACATCTGTAGTAGAATACAACAGCAAGTAACTACAATTATTTCAGCAGCAACGCTAGACCGCGCGGGGTAGATGACTAGCACCAAATGCACAGCAGCACCCAAATAACGGAAGCGTCACAAATCAGGATCGGTAGTATAGTAGGTCATCGTGACACCTGATGCAAATAATACCTACATAACATTAGTATAACCTATGTTTATTAGCTAAGCTTGAAGCTTGGTTCAACAATTCCATGCAAAGATCAAAATATCAAACAAATTAATGACACTTTGACTACAATAATCAAAACTATAATGATAATATTAACGACAATTTGACTACGATAATCAGATCCTAATCATAACATTATATAAGATTTCAAAAATCCGACAGTTGCTAGTCACCTAACTATGTCTTATCATGTGGGAGGTTTCACCATTTCACATGAAAATTCGTGATAAAACAAACATGTTAAACCGATGTATAAATTCAATTGCAATAAATTGTTTTACTGAGTATTAAACTTGCGATTCTTTATCGATACTGAAATAAAACAGGCTCGTGTAACACTCAAATACAAATTCGATAGAATTTTTCAAGTAGTACCTCATTCTTTTTCTTATCTTGATTTTCAGCCTTTCAACGATGTTCGATAGGAAGAGTCCATGCATCATAAACCTATTATCCATTAAAATCCGTGCAAATAAACTTATACAGAGTACAATGAATTTCAAAATCAAAATTTGATTGAAAAGTGAACATGACCAACTTTATCACACTCAAAACCCTTACAAGAAAGCCTGTTTAGACATAAGCAAACAGAAATAATTGCACAGATAGTTTTTGAAACTCATGAATACTTAAGCAAAGTAGAAGCACATAGTTTTTTCATAACTTGTAAACTCCAAGTTTCCATCCATTGTGGACATAGAAAGATGAATCTCCCATTACAAACAAAATGGAGGTGACTTTCTAATCAAGTAGTGGAAGTAAATGTCACACACGTGAACCAAGTTACGATTATAGAAGATGAGAATTTACCAATTTTATGACAAGCTTTAGCTGATGCTGGACAAAAGACAGAACATAGCCTTTGAAAGCTCAAAAGCTAATTACTTTACCCATAGCTGAAATAAAAAGTGAAATATTGTCCATTGGGTTAGTTGCAGATCCATTACAACTTTATGCATACAAGAATATACACAATTACCATAAAAGTGTAAAAACTAATCGTACTAGTACTTGCACCATCTCATTAACTAAGCGTTTAGCCATTGAGAATGACTTCGTATAAGAAAAGTATCACAAGCAACAATACAATGTGTAGACATGTCACAATTTACCTGCTTCTGAGTTCATAGACGCAGCAAATGCCTCCGCAGTACGCCAATACATGCACCTCCATAACTGCACATACGAAATATTAAGGAATAATCTTTGATATATGAACGGAACAAACATATACCCACGTGCCCATCAATTATCAATCTAAAGCTGTAGAATCACTAAAGTGAAATCGTTCAACATACAACTAACGAAACAATGTTCACATTTTATCATCTCAAGCAAACAAACTGTAACAGATTTTTAAGAGGTAAGGTCGTCAAGAATGACGGAAATAGAAACAGATAAGAGGTCAGGAGGTTTCTCAACGTCGGAAGCAGCTATTGATTCTAGTTGCTCCACAAGAGCTGTGAACCAAGAGGGGTAAATTGTTAAAGAAGAAGTATCACAATCAATTTCAGTCTAACGAACTTACGCATCACAGAGAAATATTGAGCTCAAACTTAAAGCGCAAATATAATTAAACTATCATAATCTAAATTAATAAAAATGAAATTTTTGCACTATCGTGTCAAATTAGAATCGAAGGAAATGAAGGAACAATATGAAATTAGAATGCAATAAAGATAAAGACGAAAATGAAATCAATCAAATATGTAGTACATAGACAAATGGTACCTACATAACACTTGTGAAACATGTGTATCAGCCAAACTAAAAGCTAATGTTGTTCAACAATCCCATGCAATGATCGCAGTAACAGACAAATCAACAACAATTTGACTACAATAATCAAAACCGTAATCATAATATAATGACAATTTGACTACAATAATCAAAAAAATAGTCCTAATAAAATATATGATGTCAAAAGTACGTAAATACATCAGTACTGATTCGATAAAGCCGTCATCTCAACTGATATATAAATCCAATTGTAATAGATTGTACTACTCCATGTCAAACTTGCAATTCTTTATTGACATTGAAATAAAACAGGCTTGTGTAACAAAAGAGTACAACTTCGATAGAAATATTCAAGTAGTACCTCACTGTATACATCGATGCACCATAACTACATAAAGCATATGCTGAAGCTGCCTCTTTCTTTTTCTTATGTTGCTTCTTTGCATCCTTATCTTTCAAGATTGTATGATGGAAAGAGTTTCTGTATCATAAACATATTCACCTTTATGAACAATGCCATTAAACGTGTACAGAGTATAAAGTTTATATGAATTACTTTTATTTAGAAATGAAAATCTTATGAAAAGTGAATATGACCAACTTTATCACACTCAAAACCCCCACAAGCTACAAGAAATCCCAAGTGAGAAAATTTTTTAGAGCTCCTACTTTACAAATTTGACACATAATTGCAAAATTTCAAAGTCAATCAATGTATATGAATTATATCACAAAGAGAAATGGTTCAAAAGAAGTAGAAGTACCTGTCCTTCAAAAATTGAATCAAAACCCATGACCAAAAAATTGAATGAGTTATGCATTGAACTATTTACCGAGAGCATTAATCAAGTACAGGACCTAAACATGTATTGACTGAAATCAAAATAAACTAAGTAAGAAGTCATAAATTAGGGGCCAACAAATTTATCAGTATGTACATTTTAAGATTACTTATACGTTGACACATATAAGGTGTAAAGTTCAGCAGCACCGATTTGTGGTCCACGGTAACTTCATCAGTAGTATTACGGGACACTATCAATTTTTAAAACTCATGGGAGTGAAATTTCCCTGTGTATAATTGAGAAAACGCTCACAATGCAATATCTCAAGCAAAAGACAAACTACACAGTTAAATCGTCATAAATATCATTGCAATTATAAAGATTAAATATCAAATAAAACCTCACTCGTCATTATTAGGACAAATTTAAAGTATATCATGCTCAAAGAATCACAAATTTATCATTCCAAAGCTGTAGAATCACTAGAGTGAAATCATTTAACATATATAACTAACAAAAAAATGCTCACATTTCATCATCTTAAGCAAAAAAAACTGTTAAACAATGTTTAAGTTTGGGTTTCTTAAGTATCTCAAACAAAATCGATGTCAAATTACATAAAATCGAAGAAGATGAAGAAATTACATGAAATTAGATCGAAATATAGAGAAAGCTGAAAAAGAAATCAAACAAATCTGCAGTATATAAAATTTAGATAAATCGTTGCTTCAAAGACATAATCTAGGGTTACAACTTACAAATCTAAAAATCAAACAAATCAAGTAATAAATTTCTCAATAACATCTAAAATACTCATAAAGAAAACCCTATTTCCCCAAAATTAATGGTTTGAGGAGAAATTAGGGTTTGAGATTAAATGAGGGAGAAGAAAAACAACTTACAAATCTGAAAATCAGACATAATCGTTGACCATGGTTTCAATTCGGAAGGAGGCGTGGGCTAGAGGCGGCGAGGGACGTGGTGGTCGGCGTTGGGAGGCGTGGTGGCGGTGAGAGGTGAGAGGTGAGAGGTGACTGACATGAGGAAAAGTGAGTTCGAGTGATAAGTTAGGTTTGAGGGTTTGATGGTTTGAGGGTGAGTTTAGATAGGAATCTAAGTTTCTTTTTATTTTTGGGGAATATGGTTCAGCTACGGTTATATCTATGAGCCGTAGCCTTAAATATTACACTTTTGGCTTCGGCTCTACGAGGAACCGTAGCCTTTTATGCTTGACCAAGCTTTTGGCTTCGGTTATTCAATAACAACCGTAGCCTTTTTAAAATCTCATTGTTGTTGAGTTAATGGCTACGGTTAATTATTACAACCGTAGCCTTTTCTCGTAGCCAAATATAATTTTTGTACTAGTGTTAATTAGGATTTTGATAATATCAAATTATTGTCCTACCCCCTTAAGAAGTTTTAAACGTAATACATAATATTATTATTGTTACTTCTAATGATCACATACATAAGGTATATAGCCTTAGAATAAACGGCATTTAGGGAAAATATGTAAAAGTCGTAGTGATCATAAGGAAAATATGAGCTTTAAGTAAATTAAGAAAATATATAGGTTATCGTTGAATGATTAACTAAAAATTTAGAGAATTATGGATAACCTCGTTGATATAGCTCATTTTCTTAAAAATTATTATTATAATGATATTAGGTGAAATGAAAATGTTATAGATCATATTTAATTTCGAGTAAGATTGAAAATTTATGATAATTACATAAATAATATTGTTACATGTATATTTAGAAGAAAAGAAATAGAAGATGAAGGAAAACAATTTTAAAGATTAATAAAGAAATAAGAAGTTTGAAACCAAGAATTTTCAAAGGTATTTCTAATTTCATAATAAAGATTTTACGAAACAAACGACTAATTTTCAAAACGTAAGAAATAAAAAGTTCATAAAATATAAAAGTAAAGATAACGCCATTTTTTTTTTTTTTTTTTTTTTTTTTTTTTTTTGAGATTAAATAAAATTGATGAAAATTAACTTTAGGAAGTCAATTGGTAAAATTTTTTTAGTTAGAAAATTAAAAAGATTTTTGATGATGATAAAATGTGTAAGAGATAAAAAGTATGAAGAAATCAAGCTCGAAAGTATATTGAGAATAAAGGATTAGGTGTTTTATGAAAATGAAAAATAACAGGATTGTGTTATTTAACAAAATTAATGGAAAAATGAAACTTCATTTTACGAAGTCAATTTCTAGGAATTATTGATAAAGAAATTAGATGTTCAGAAGGAATCAAAATTTTAAGTAGTTTAAAAATAATAGTATCATTTTATTTTATTTTTAAGGAAGAAGATATTAGGAATTTTACTATTAGGAGATAGGAAAAACGAAAAGAGTTGAAATGATGGTGATATTTAAGAACGATTTTGATATAGCTGTAAGAATATTTTTAATTCAACAGAATTCTTCAAATCTTGAATGTCTTCTCGTGCCACATAATTCTTGTTGCGTCCATTTGTTGCGTTTGAATTCTTGTCGTCTTGAGTCTTCAATTTATACGTCTCGATTTTTGGTAACGTTAGTATAAGAGACTTGTTAGACAAAAAGTTTAGTCATAGAGCACTTAGCAGGCAAGCAAAGAGAAATAAAAATCTATCGAGGTTGAATGACGGTCGAAAATTCTAAAATCTAGGGCAGGCGGCCTGTCCGTAATATTTCTACCCATTCTCACATTTAAAGCGTTCTAAGATTATTATTTTAGTGATCTAGGATTTCTAATTCATTATTTGATCCTATAAGTCTATGCCTGACATACGATATGAATATCTGGCCCAGGTGTCGTCTCGCTAGATGAAATAACGTTAAGTTATTCACGGTCGCAAGACAGCTTTGATACCAACTGTAACAACCCGGTTTTTCGTGACTTAATTAAACTAAGGCGGAAAATTAATTAAGTCTAATACATGCCGGATGTTAATTAAATTACATTCAAATGGCATAGGATACAAATATATTACAATCTCTCAAATAAAACAAACGAAACATCCTAATCGTCCCGATAATCCTGAGTCTCGAGAATTTCCTGCAACGGAGACAAAAACACAAAATAGGAGGATCTCCCGCTCAGAGGCGGGAAGTGACTGTTCTGACCAACAACCTCTAAACCAAAGTGTTGGTTTTATTTAACCTATGATTAAAAGTAACTTGGCAAAGACTACACGCCAGATAACTCCAAAGAACACCTTATTTCAATAAAATTGGACAATTAGCATATAATATCAGTTCTCACATATAGATATTTAAATCTCATACAACATGATAAACAAAACTTAAAACATTTCAATTTATAGAACACAATATATAAGCTTAATCATCATCTCAATTCATATAACATCGTAATACATATAAAACTTAAATCATAGGAATCAAGACATATGCATAAGTCGTAATCAATTCAGTAAACACATAGTCGTGGACAATCATGCAATATCTCATATAGCACGAGGGATAGTCGACCCTTTTCAAATCACATATCAATAAAACTCACGAGTCTTGACTATAGAGCGGCTCGTGTACTTCCATAGTCAATTACCCATATAATTTCCTATCAAAGTGCACTAGTTACTCAAGCTCGTAGATCAGATCAAACACTAAGTAGCAAATATTATAACTACCTAATATCCAACGCAAAATGGATAATCTATCATACGTTAACAAATGAATCTTCGTTAGTAAGGCGGAAGCATGCAGACGTAAATCGCGCTATAGTAGACAGGGCCAACATAACTTGGACATGGCTGACATACTAGACGTCCGCAAGAATAGCCAAGCAGGCCAACATAACTTGGACATGGCTGACAGGCTAAGGATACCTAAGGTAATAAGGACAGCCAAATCCTTGTCTAATGTATGCATACACCATCTAATCGAGGATCATACGTATTCGTTATTCAAAAGGTATCACCGACGAAAAATACGACAATCACCTTAGACGGGTACCCGGGTGGCTGGATTTTCCACTTACCATCTATGGGCCCACGGAAATATCAATGTTGCCCCATCCTCGAGGTTGTATATACTGCGTCTTAGAATAGCAATCTTAAGATCGTTATAAGCCTTGGGCAACTCTGGTAGGGAGCCCAAGTCCCCATAGACAGCTACCTCATTAACTTCGAATTTCAAGAGTCGCAACATGGCAGACACCCGAGTACTAATCATACAACGTTATAATCGAAGGGTTTAATCTCATGTCGGGCCGTGCCTTTGAACTCAAATCCTAAATTGTCGAAGGAATATCGAGTATGAGGAATAACTCGCTCATTATCGGATTCAACCCAAACAACCGCAGAGAGTCTAAGGGTTCCCAAGTTAGAGCGGACGGTCAAAGTGAAGTCATCGAAAGGGCAATTCAAATGGAGGTGCGAGATTATTCTATACATGTGAGGAAAACGGTAACATCAAGTATTCAACACTTAATTCATTTCTTCTTTTATTGTTCACAACAGAGGTTACAGTTCTTACTAATTATAATATCGTCAAACTTTGTATTATGTAAAGACTGTATCAAATAAAGTATAAACACGTTAATCACATTTAGTATATTATTTATTTATACATTTATTCGCTTCCTCTTATTAGTATGAGGTAAAGTTGAATTATTATATATTTCACTTTTATACTTATACGTATTATTAGTTTATATTTTAATAATTAAGAATAGTTCATTTTATTTATAAGCTCAATTTAGTTTCATTTAAATTTTAAGTAATTTAAAATAGATTCGTGATTAGTAATATAAATAATTGAATTTCATTATAACTCACATTTATTTCTTCCTTTTTATTTAAATAGTAAAGTATTTAGCAATTTAGTAGTTATAACATTTATTTTAACTTGTAAAAATATCTTGATAATACTTAGCAAAATTTAGTATGTTTAGTAAAATATAATATAATGACATTTAGGAAATATTTGTTTAGGTGGTCTAATTTCTTAATTGATTTTATTTATGTAACTTTTACGTAGTCGTATTAGGTGATTTAATACGTGAGATTATTAATATTTATATTTTAGTACTATTCACTTAAGTTTAATTTATTTAATTATTTATAACCTTTTTAAAATGTCATAAACTTTATAGTTTAAATTTTAGTTAGGTTTTGTATTATATATATATAAATATATTATTCATCATTTTTTTTTATATAACTATACTTAGTAAATTTTTAGTCGACCTTTATATATTACTATGATCTTAACAATGTACCTTTTAGTTAATTCTTATTTGTGCTTCTAATTTTTAACTTTATTTAGTGATAGTTTTACTTAAATTCATTTTAAATCTCAAGCTCTTTATTTTCTTTTGATATTTTAACTAAATGCTTATTTAGTATATTTTAAGTTCATTTTAAACTTTAGTTTTAATAAAATAATCATTATAGTAATTGTGAGATATGACATTTTAAATAACTATTTATTTTAGAAAATTTAACACTAGTAACTTCATTTTATATTTTTACTTTTACATTGATTTAATACTAATTTAAACTTAATACTCTTTTTATTTAACTCTAAATTTTTAGTTGTATTTTATTTAAACCTTTTTAGTGTCGATAAATACTTTATTTCCATAAATATTTTATGTTAGTTTAATTTATTTACTTGAGTTATTTTAGTAATATTTTTAGTCTTATTTTATAATTGTGATATTATATTTAATATGTTCAATATTTTACACATAACATACAATTTCAACATGATAATATTACAATTAAATTCAACATTAATTCAACAACACATTTTTCACTCAAAACATATAATCACAAAATCAGATAAATATCATATTTCACAATTCCATTCAACATTACATTATAACTAAAATTAACACCCAATTTCATACTATAGCGAATCATACAAAGTTATCAAATTAAACTGAAACGGGAATCATACGTGTCTAATGCATACTAGCTCACTTTTAATCACAAAATTAAAATAAAACCAAAATGTTAAAGTTAGAGATTTTGAGAAAGAATCGAGTCACCTAAATTTTGGCACACGAACTGAGGCCTCCAATTAAAACCCGATTTAAATGATTTCCAAGGCACGACAATTCTGGTCCGACCCAACTCGACAGAGGCAGGGAGTTGTAAAAGAGCACGTTACACCAAGGGAAAAGCAGGGGAGAGAGGAGTGAGAATACATCGTATCAACGAAAAAAAAATTATGAACAACAACGAACTGAAATTCGGAGCAATGATTATCAAATAAAAACGAGAGCAGAGGAAAGAAGGCTCACCGTGAAGGAGGGGCGAGACCGGTGACGAACAACCGAGACGGTGGTTGTTACGGTCAAAATGAGAGAAAGCGAAGTTGATATAGGGGAAGTATAAGTGGACAGAATCGGGTGGTGAGAAGCAGCAAGGACCGTGGCGGCGGTATCCGGGGAACGACTCCGGTGGTCGGAGTCGAAACCGACGTCGCAAATTTAGGGCAGAAAACAGGGGTGAGAGTAGAGGAGATAAAAGGGGACGTACACGGTGGTGGTGGCGGGCTAATCGGTGAGGTGGTACTCGGTGGTGGTGTACTGGTGACGGTTTACTACGCACCGCCTCAGAACACCCCCGTGTTTTATTAATACTAAATAATTATTTTAACTAAATTATTAAATTAAAATTTAGATAATTTAATTTTTATTTCTTTGTTCTGAAAACGCGGCTGAAAAATTTCGTTCGAATAAACTTTCTCAAGATATTTCTAGTTAAACTTTATTAACTTTATATTAACTTGTATTCTATTTTATTTCTAAAATACATGTCGAACTAAAACTTTATTTCAAATGCTTTTATTTAACTTAATAAACTTCATTCTATTTTAAAAATTATAACCATTTGAATAAAATATAATTTTGTCGAAATATATCTTGCAAATAAATAAATCGTTTGAAATTTTGTGAGACCGTAATAAAATTTATAGTTGACAATTTTTATACATTTTATATCTCAAAATATAAATTTTATAATACTTATAATAGAACTAAAATTTAAAACGAATAATTTAAAGTATAGTGTATTTTATAAAATATAAAAATTTATAAATAAGAGCGAATGAAACAGAGCAAAACGGAGAAAGACAGACTAAACCCTAAGCCTAGTACTCTTTATGTCGACATCCCTTCCTTTACCTCATTTTAGATATTTTCATTTTCAATCTTCCCTTACACACCATTCATTCTCATCCATTCATTCATTTCAATTTCACTCTCCCATTACTTCATCTTCTTCTCTCTTTATTTCCTCCTTAAATAAAGCAAACACAACTTCAACAAACAAGAACAACAATAAACAACAACAGCAGCACCAACAACAAAAACAACACGACACAACATCAACTGCAACAATAACGAAACCGACAACAAATACAACAAACACCTACGGCAACAACAACGGCAACGCCGACCACCATCACCGGCGCCCCACCAGTCAACAGCCCCACCGTAGCCCTGTCCCACACCACCGTGACCACCACCTGGACCCTCCCTGCTCACCGTGGTCCATCTCTTTTCCCCTGTTTTCCTTGGCCCTTTGTCAGCTCGCCGGAGCTCCGACCAACCACCATGGCCGCCTTCGACGCCCCTGCTCTACTTAGTCTTGCCACTACGACCACTGTTGCTGACCATCGTGGCCCCCTTGCTATACCCTGCTTCCTCTCCTTTCTCTTTGTCACGTCCCCACCGGCCAACCAGGCCGACCGCCGGAGTCGCCATTGAAGGCGAGCTCGAGCTCGATCACCACCACCGTGAGTTCTCTCCTCCTTTTCCTCTGTTTTCTGCCCCACCATTCTTCTTGGTACACTCCTTTACTCCCCTGCATTTTTCCGTTTTAAGGCCACCGGTGTCGAACTCCAATCACCGGAGTGCCCTCTGTCAGCTCAACCTCGACGAGAAAGCATGACTACTACGAGGTCTTGTTCTACTTCCTTCTTACTCTCCCTTTCCAATTCATTTCAGTTTGTCTTTCTTTAAAAATCGACAAATGAAATCATTGCTGTAGTTTTTCTTTAGTCCGTACTCGAATCATTTCGACTCTAACTCACTTCTCGTTATTGCCCCTTGTATTTACACGTTGCTGTTAATGTGTTCGCTATCACTACTATTGTCGAGGCGTACTACTGCTTTCTGTTAAGACGTGCTGAAATGGACCGACAAGGCTCAAGGACGAGTTGAATTGGGTCGGGCCAAACCTTGTTGTGCTTTGGAAATTAATTAAGTCGGGTTTTATTTGGAGGCCTCTGTTCGTGAGCCAAATTTAGGTGACTCGATTTCTTCCTCAAAATCTCTAACAATTAACGTTTTGGTTTTATTTAAATTAATCTGTTATTAAGTATGCATTAGACACGTATGAGTCCCGTTTCAGTTTAATTTGATAACTTTGTATGATTAGTTATAGTATGAAATTGTGTGTTAATTTTAGTTACGATATAATGTTGAATTGAATTGTGAAATATGATATTTATATGATTTTGTGATAATATGTTTTGGGTGAAAAATGTGTTGTTGAATTAATGTTGAATTTATATGTAATATTATCATGTTGAAATTGTTGTTATGTGTAAATTAAAATATATAAAGTATAAGTATCACAATTATAAAATAAGACTAAAAATATTACTAAAATAACTTAAGTAAATAAATTAAATTGATATAAAATATTTATGGAAATAAAATAATTATCGGCACTAAAAAGGTTTAAATAAAACACAACTAAAAATTGAGAGTTAAATAAAAAGGGTATTAAGTTTAAATTAGTATTAAATAAATTTAAAGGTAAAAATATAAATTAATTGCCACTCGTATGAAAATTTCCAAGATAAATAATTATATAAAATGTCATATATCACATTTAATATAAAGATTACTTTATTAAAATTATAAAGTTTACAATGGACTTAAAATATACTAAATAAGTATTTGGTTAAAATAATAAAAAGGAATTGGGTACTTTAAAACTTAAAATGAATCTAAGTAAAACTATTATTGAATAAAGTTAATAATTAGTATCACAAATAAGAATTTACAAAAAGGTGAATTGTTAAGATCTTATAAAGATCGACTAAAAATTTACTAAGTAAAGTTATATAAAAATTATGAATGATATATTTATATATATAAATACAAAACCTAACTAAAATCTAAACTATAAAGTGTATGACATTATAAAAAGTTATAAATAATTAAATAAATTAAACTTAAGTGAATGGTACTAAAATATAAATATTAATAATCTCACGTATTAAGTCACCTAATACGACTACGTAAAAGTTACATAAATTAAATTAATTCGGAAATTAGGTCACCTAAACGAATAGTTCCTAAATGTCATTATATTAGATTTTATTAAAAATACTAAAGTTTGCTAAGTATCATTAAGATACTTTTACAAGTTAAAATAAATGTTAAAACTACTAAATCGCTAAACACTTTACAATTTAAATAAAAGGAAGAAATAAATGTGAGTTATAAATGCAATTCAATTATTTATATTACTAATCACTAATCTACTTTAATTTACTTAAAGTTTAAATGAAACTAAATCATACTTAATTGAACTATTATTAGATTACTAAAATACAAAATAAAAATACGCATACGTATAAAAATACGTATAAATACAAAGTATAAGAATACTGTAACAACCTGGTTTTTCGTGACTTTAATTAAACTAAGGCGGAAAATTAATTAAGTCTATATATTACAAAACCAGCTGTTAATCGTAATAAAACTCTAAGTACATAGTACGAGTTTAGAATAACAGAGTATAAGTTCGATTACATCCTCTCAAAATAGGTTACAAAATAAGGCCTCCAATCCCCTGATAGATCAACGTTCAAGACTCGGGGTACCTGCATTAAACTCTCATCATTTTCCCGCACACTCTTTCGATACATGCAATTCTAATACAACATGCAATATGAATAATAAATAAGTAAAGGAAAACAAATAGCAAGTATGCAAGTAAAACACATAAGGAGATCATGATGATTCAATACGAGTATAAACCAATCAAATAACATACCACGCTCACAAATAATCATACTCAACAAATCACATTCCAATACTCAACCAAGTCATTAGATAATCATCAAACAAACAAGGAAATACATTCAACATGTGATAACAAATGAGTCTTCGTTAATAAAGGCGGAAGCATGCAGACCCTAATAAGCGCGATGGCGGTAGGGCCAACATAACTTGGACGTGACTACCAAGCTTAAAGATATCTAAGGTAATAAGGATGATTCAATCCCTTGTCTAATGTATGCATACACTACCTATCGAGGATCATACTTATTCGCTATTCAAAAGGTATCACCGACGAAAAAGTTCGACTATCACCAGAGACGGGTACCCCCGGATGGGGTTGGCGTTTCCAATTACTATTCTATGGGCCCGCGGAAGTATCAAGTATGCCCCATCCCTGAGGTTGATACCACACGTCAAACAGCAATCTTAAGATCGTTGAATAGCCTTGGGCAACTCAGGGAGGGAGCCCAAGTCCCCATAGACAGCTACCTCGTTAACTTCGAATTTCAAGAGTCGCAACATGGCGAATAATCCTAGTATTTTATTCAAGTAGCTCGTTTTTCTCAAATTCTCATTTTCTCGTTCATAAATAATAATAATGACTAACTTGTAATATAAATATAACGTCGAACTTTGTATAATGATGTAACAACCTGTTTTTTTTTCATGACTTTAATTAAACTAAGGCGGAAAATTAATTAAGTCTAAATATTACAAAACCAGCTGTTATCGTATTACAAACTCCATATGCATAATATGAGTTTAAGATTAACAGAGTTCTTCGAATTACAATCTCTCAAAAGGAGTACAAAAGAAGATAAACCAAATTTCATCATTGAATAACAATAGTCCTGGGTACTGCATTTAACCAATTATCATTTTCCCGCAACACTCTTTCGATACATGCAATTCTAAAACATATGCGGTATATATAATAAATAAGGAAAAAGAACAATTAGCAAGTAGGCATATGACACATAAGAGAATTCTGATGATTCAAACATGAGAAAAATTCAAATCATATAACACACAACCCTCATCAATGATCATTCTCAACAATTCATACTTGATACTCGGATAATCAAGTCATTCGCACAATAATCAATCAAAACAAGGAAAATACATTCTTCATCGTTAACTAATGATTGTTCGTTAGCGGCGGAAGCATGCAGGCGTAAACGCAATAGTAGACCAGGGCGAACAGGCGGACGTGGTCGACATACTAGACGTCCGCAGAAGCGATCGGGCTTCTGACAAAGCGGGACGTGTCCTGACAAAGGCTAAAGATACCTAAAGCGATAAGGATGACCAAATCCCGAGTCTAATGTATGCATACACCACTATAGATAGGATCGTATCATACTCGCCCTCGAGTAAGTAGTCACCTAATAATACGACTATCACCTTAGACGGGTACCCCCGGGTGGGGCTGGAGTTTCCAATTACCGTAGTATGGGCTCACGGAGATATCAAGTATGCCCCATCCCTGAGGTTGTATATCCCGCACCGAAATAATACTTTATATAAAAATATTAGATCGCCTTTAGCAACTCTGGGAGGGAGCCAAAGTCCCCATAGACGGCTACCTCATTAACTTCGAATTCAAGAGTCGCGACATGGCGAACAATCCAAGTATTTTATTCAAGTAGCTTATTTTCGTATTCTTATTTCTTCGTTCATCGTAACAAGTGACAGTTCTGTAAATTAATAATATCGTCGAACTTTGTATAATGAAATTTAGTTCTAGCAGTTCTTCAAGTAAACAGAAGTAAGTAGGAAACTTAAATATTTATTTTGAGTCCGTTCATAACTTTTAAATATTTTACTATTCATCGTATTTACTATTCATCGTATTTTATACGTATTTTTATACTTGGTATTTTATTCGTATTTTTATACGTACATGTATTATTAGAATTCATTATTTTATTCTTATACTTGGTATACTCATATTTTATACAACTTTCATACTTAGATATTTTATTAAGGTATCAAAATCACTTTTATTTTCTAAGTACAAAAATCTAGTTTTAAAGTCGTTAGGTTCGTTTTGTATTTTGTGCTTAGAGAAATTATTTTAAATGTATAACTCGGTTAAATTTAGTCATATACTTAACTAATATTTTAACGGTTTCAAATTTTAGTGACGTTGTCGTAGTTCATTTTAAATAGTCCGTATGTCCAATCCAAATTTAAGCAAAGGTAGTAACACTCGACATTGTTCATTTTAATACTTGTAACGTTTATTTTAATCGGTTTTGTTGATTCTTTTTATTAACGGTTCATTATACAATAAAATATAAAACTAATTACTATTCAAATTTAGTGACTAAGTGATAAATTCATTTTGACCAAAATTAACTAAAAATAAAGTGAAATGCCGTGAGTTTGTATAGGTTAGTTTATTTGTTTCTTTTTTTGTTTTTATTTATAAATCATTAATTTAACTAATTAAATTACTTAAGTGATAAAAATAAAAAGTGATAAATTCATTTTAGGTCCCAAAATAACCCCAAAGCCGTGGCCTATCTATACTCATTCATTTTTATTTTCATTTTCTATTTTATCGGTTTTGACTTAAAGTTTTTATATATTAATTATTTAGAGTGATTTAACTAGTTTATAATTTTCACTAAACATTTTATTTTATTTATGAATAGTGCTTTTACTCACTTTAATTTCCTAACTTTTATAATTTGATGATTTAGTCTATTTAACTTATATAACTATTATTGTAATTTTTCATTAACGACTTTAAGCTAAAAATAAAATAAATTTTTAATTATTTTGAAATCTAACTAGTCATTTAAATAAAGAACACTTAAATGTGTGAAGGACTTTTATATTTTTCATATGAACCCTAATTATTCCAATTTTTCTATTTTTATGAAATTTTCTCAAACTTTTCCTACAAGTCCATTTTAACTAAACTAATCATAATATGTTATTTAGAAAAATTAAAACTAAGATTTGTCCCATTTTATTTGTATATGTCGTGTGTATGTGTATGCATGCTTTAAATTTTATTTTCGATTTTTATACTTCTAATTCAACAACCAATTTACTTAATGTTATTTATGTCTTTAACATAGGTGAAAATCATATACAAACATTAACATACATAAGTAAATCATTTCATAACAAACAATAATAACAATACTTCAAGCACACAAATACATTAAAAACATTCTAATTTCACACACTTTCATTTTAACTCTAAAACACAAACTAATTATATTTTCATGTATATTTTATTCATAGTATCTTAAGCATGCAAATTACAAAAATTAAAACGAAAAATTAAGTGAGAAGAATAGGGGTGGCCGAATGGTTTTTAAATACTACACAAGTTTTATTTTTTTTGATTTTTGCCTTGTAATTAATCATGCAATACTAAAGTGATACACATAACATAAAATCAATTAGGTGTAGGTGCTTAGCAAATATAGTGTGCGGGAGCACCTTAGGTTAGGTTAATGAAAAGCTCCTAGTAATTATCGGGATCGATAATATGGTTGAATTGGCTCAAGTCGACACCTCCACCTTGCTCCTCGTCTTTGGTTAGGATAAGTACATAAAAATGAAATAAACAAGTTAGTAAAAATTATTAAAACTAAACTAACTATACTAAAATTTTAAAAAAGAAAAGCTAGAGGAAGAAGATGAAGATCTTGAGGTTTACTCAAGGTTGAAGATGAAGGAGCTTGCAAAGATGAGATGAGTTTTATTGGAGAGAAAATAAGCTAAGTGTTGGTTGTTTGTATGTGTTTAAGTCGTGTGATGTTGAAGTGAAGTAGTAGTAGTTTTTGCAATTGTATTTTGTTATGTTTGTATGTTTGATATGTATTTGTGCGTGTGATATGTGTAGGTAGTATGTGTTTTGTGTTTTGTTTAATGTAGTAGTATAATGTAGTGTTAGTTGTATAAATGCTAAAATAATCCAAAGAGGCATGTGCTTAGTTAGTAGGGTGGCTAAAGTAGTAAAGCAAGCACATGGAGCATGTGAGCTTAAAAGGGGCCGGCCTACCCTTGGTCCATTGTGCCTCGATTTTCGTTTTCGGGATTTTCGATTTACGCGTACGCGAAAATTCCCGAAATAAAATATGCGATTTTAAAATAATGTTTCGAAGTAAGATTGAAAATAAAAGTGGAAATATTTAAAAATTAAGGAAGTCGAATAAATTTTAAAAGCTGAGACGGCGAAAATAGAATAGAAGGTTTTGAGGAATGAAATTAGACCTTTGAAAGAAAACAGAAAAAATGAATTTAGTTCGGTCTGTCTAATGGTTATGAAAACTGTACCATTAAATCCGTCTCGAAAAATAAGGTGGTTTAGGCTTTTGTTTCGTCAAATTCCGAGTCCGTATGACCACTTTTCGGACCCCGAAAGTCAGCCCGCAAGGGTTTATACGGGTTGATTTTGTTGTGTTGTACGTAAGTTTGTAGTAGTAGTAATGTGTGAAAGTAAGTAGGTATGCAAAAGCAAAACTAGGGTGGCTTGACTTGGCAAAAGCAAGGAGAAGCACATGGAGCTAAAAAGCCTCCACATAGCACGGCCACCCTAGTGTAGGTGTGCCTCGGTTTTTGTTTTTCGATTTTTCGATTTACGCACACGCGAAAAGTCTCGAAATGAAACGTATAGTCTAAAAATAAAGTTTAGGAGGAAGATCGAAAATAAAAATGAAAATGAAAGTCAAAACGAAATCAAAACAAAAATTTGGTACTAGCTCCTCAAAATTTTGAAATCAAATTTTATTTGCTCGAAATATATATTTTTTTGGTTGAGTGTCATCGAATTAAATCATTATGTTCAAACGTCTAAACATTTATCAGTTTTAAATGAGTGAGGCTCATTATTTCGAGTTTTACCTAAAGTGTTAGTTAAATCAAAAAGGAATAGTAATTTGATATTATTATTATGTGTTTTGTTAGTAATAATCAAAATGATTAAGCTTAAACTACCTTAATTAGATTTGGATTATGAGTAAGTATATTTAAGAAAGGATTAGGTGACTTAATCACATTTAGGTGGCTTGGTCATTTGGTCAACGTTTGACCTCGATTTGCGTGCCAAAATTTGTCGTTGAGAAATTTGTCGTAGGTGCTTCATTTGATTTATCAAGTTTGAATATGTGAAAATAAAGTTCAAATTTGAAGCATATCAAAATGGTTTTAATTCAGGTGCGAGAATACTTGTACTGTATTGTAAATGTTGACCTTTATAGAATTTTGAATTGTATTTCTTTTTGAATTCTAAAGTTGATACAATATACTTTATTTTTCAAAAATTTTATATTTGAACTTAGGAACTTTAGCATTATTTGGCGAAAAAAATTCAGACGTATTTTTATTATAAGGAAAAAGGATGAATTTAATCTAAGGAATTAAATTCTTTTATAAAAATGTGTTTCAAAAACACGGGGTGTTACAAATGAAATTTTAGTAACTGCAGTTCTTCAGATAAAACAGAACACATAGAAAACTTAAATATTTATTTTGAGTTCGTTCGTATACTTTAAATATCTTCACTATTCATTATTTTACTTTTAAATATTAATTCTCATTACTTAGTTTACTTTAAAATGATTTATTTCGAATAACTTAAATATTTTATTAATTCAAGTGTAAATATTTTATTTGATTAAGTTAAATGATTTAGTTCCGTTTAAATTTTAACTTAAGTATGTTTACAATTAGTGATATAAATATTCCAAGTTTTGTTTAATATAATAATTATTTGATATTTTCATAGTCAATATAACTAATGAAGGTGTTTAGTTACATAATATTCATAACATTTATTTTAACATTAGAAATATTACTAAAATGATATTTAACAAATTTTAGTATTCTTGATAAAATATAATTAGCTGACATTTAGTTAAATTTCTTTTAGGTGGTTTAATTTCTTAATACGATTTTATTTATATAACTTTCACGTAGTCGTATGAGGGGATTAGGTAACTTGATCTTGAGATTATTAATATTTATATTTTAGTAATATTCACTTAAGTGTAATTAATTTAATTATTTATTACTTTTTATAATGTCATAAACCTTATAGTTTAAATTTTAGTTAGGTTTTGTATTTATATATATAAATACATTATTCATGATTTTTATATAACTATACTTAGTAAATTGTTAGTCGATCTTTATATATTACTAAGATATTAACAATTTACCTTTTAGTTAATTTTTATTTGTGATTCTAATTTTTAGCTTTATTTAGTAATAGTTTTACTTAGATTCATTTTAAATCTTAAAGTACCCAATTTCTTATTATTATTTTAACTAAATACTTATTTAGTATATTTTAAGTTCATTGTAAACTTTAAAGTTTTAATAAAGTAATCTTTATATTAAATGTGATATATGACTTTTTATATAATTATTTATTTTAGAAACTTTAATATGAGTAACTTAATTCATATTTTTACTTTTAGTTTGATTTAATATTAATTTAAACTTAATACTCTTTTAACTTAATTCTTCATTTTTAGTTATATTTCGATTTAACTTTTTAGTGACGATAGATAAGTTATACTACTTTAATTTATTTACTTAAGTTATTTAATAATATTTTGGTCACATATTATACTTGTGATACATAAATTTTATATATTTTAAATTACACATAACATATAATTTCAACATGATAAAATTTCATATAAAATCAACAATAATTTAACAACACATTTTTCACCTAAAACATATTATCATAAAATCATACAAATATCATATTTCACAATTTAATTCAACATCATATATATAATTATAACATCACTTAGGAAAATAACATAAAATCAGTTACGAGGCGCTTATCACATAAGTGTCTGAAGCTCCTTAAATTTGGCTCACGAACAGAGGCCTCCAAATAAAATAAACCGAGACCCGTCCTTAGACCTTATGAGGTCCACTATGTCAGTAGTAAGACCCAACAATTGTAGCGGAGTATTCGTCATAAAACTAGCAGAGAAAGAAAGAAGTGAGACACGAGGTATTGATATGACGAATAAAATGAAACCGAGAGTACTTCGTATTAAGCGAAAGAGAGTCAAACGTAGCTCACCATTGAGAAACTCCGGTGGTCGAAGTCTAAACCGAGCCGACAACAGAGGAGAGAGCACGGCGGACCACGAGAGAAGCGAGAGGGTCACCGTGAGTGGTGAGGAGGCTCAGTGGTGGCGGTGGCCGAGTAACGATGTGGCGAGGTGTTTTCCGGCGAGTCAAAAGAGTGAGTAATGAGATATTGAAATCGGAATATAGAGGATGAATCGATTTAAAAGAACGACAATATAAATTAAATAGTCGAGTTAAATATTAGAAATAAAGTATAGTAAGAGGAACAAGGTGGGTGACTTACGCGGGGTGATCGGAGCTCCGGCGAGGGCGATTTCCGGCGAGTGAAAAGAGGATGAAAACAGGGGAAAACAGGGGAGACCCGAGGAAGGCCTACGGTGGCAGAGCAGGGGCGGCCACGGTGGGCATGGTGGTCATGGTGGTCGACGCCTTCCAGTGAACAGGTGGCGGGGGTGGCCACCAGAGGTGCTCCAAACTCGCTTAACTCGGCGAACTCGGCTCAGGCGAGGTCGAGGGAAAGCAGAGAGCAATCAAGTGCTCGATGGTACTCCGGTGAGCAGACGAAGACGAGAGAAGAGAAAAGCGAGGTAGCAGGGGTCACCGGCGGTGGTAGGTGATGGTGGTTCCAGCGGCTCGGTGGGCTAGTGCCATTATTGCCGTCATGTTGTTCGTTGTTGTTGAGTGTTGTTTGTTATTATTATTATTATTATTATTATTATTATTATTATTAATTTGTTGTTGTGTGTTTTGTTTTTCATGAAGGAAATAAGAAGAGAAATGAAAAGAGCAAAGGAAGAAGAAGAAGGTGAAAGAAGGAGATAAAGATCAGTAGAAAAAAAATAAATGAAATGAAATGAGGGAGTATAAGGTGTGTGAGGTAAGATAATAAAAACAAAATATCCAACTCAAGTGGATGTATGTGCCGACATAAGGAGTATTAGTTGGGTCAGTTTGATCCGATTTGTTCTGTTTCATTCGCTCTTATTTATAAACTTTTAATTATTATTAAATATATTATACTTTAAATTATTTGTTTTAAATTTTAGTTTCATTTTTAATACTATAAAATTTATTGTTCGAAAATATAAAATGTATAAAAGTTGTCCGTTATAAATTGTATTACGGTCTCACAATTTTTCAAACGGTCTGCTTATTTGAAAGGTTATTTCTACAAAAAGGAAATTTTATGAAAGTAATGATTTTTAAAATGTAGCGCAAATTTATAAATTTTAATAAAAGCAATTGGATCAAAGTTTTTGTTTGACAAGTATTTTAGACGTAAAACTTATAATACAGATTTATAATAATTTGTTTAATTTAAGTTTAAATAAAAATTGACAAGACTAGTTTTTATCGAAATTTTTCAGCCGCGTTTTTAAAGTAATTGAATAAAAGTTAAATTATATAAATTTTAATTTAACAAATTTGTTAAAATAATTATTTAGTATTAATAAAAAACACGGGGTGTTACAATCCTACCCCCTTAAGAAAAGTTTCGTCCCCGAAACTTGAATAGGATGGATAACTGTCGAGATAGAACTACACAGTTAGTGAAAACCTCGAGATTTTTGGAATTAGGATATTAACATTGCTCTTGATTGGGTATGAATTTTCTACAAAGGAAAGATTGATGAATTTAATAGTTTTAAAGTATAAATAATTCTTTTTCGAATTAATATCTAAATGTTGCTGCACTGCTATTTTCAAAATCGGCGAGAAAGAGGTTTTCAAAATAGTAGGGCCTAGAAGTTTTGTACGGAATTAAATTAAATAAAAATAATAAGCGTTTTAAGAATTAAAACAATTTATTTAAATTTGAAAATAAAAGTTAACCTTAAAATAGGTTGAATTAAAGAATTTTAATATTTAATTAGGATTTTGATAATATCAAATTATTGTCCTACCCCCTTAAGAAGTTTTAAACGTATATACATAATATTATTATTGTTACTTTTAATGATCACTTGTACATGATATATAGCCTTAGGAAAAACGGCATTTAGGGAAAATATGTAAAAATCGTAGTGACCATAAGAAAAATATGAGCCTTCATGAAATTAAGGGAATATAGGTTATCGTTGAATGATTAAATAAAATTTTTGAGAATTATGGATAACTTTGTTGACATAGCTCATTTTCTCAAAATTATTATTATAATGTTATTAGGTGAAACGAAAAGGTTATAAATCATATTCAGGATAAGATTCGAAATTTACAATAAGGGGTTATATAAAGAAAAGAAAATGATATATGTATATATCCTTCGAAGAGAGATAATTGTAATAGATAGGACAGGTTCAAAAGGTACTTAAAATTTAAAGACAAGGAGGTCGAAACAAATAAGTTTCAAAATTATCTAAAATTTAGAAATAAGGAATTTATGAAGGGAAGTGAAAATACGAAATCCAACTTAACGATTTAAAACGTAGAAAGCTATAAGTTTAAAAAAAAAGGGGTGAAAATTTCAAGAAAGTAATAATAAGTTTAAAGAAGCTGAAAAATAAAAAATAAAAAAAAAAAAAAAAAAATAAAAAAAAAAAAAAAAAAAAAAAAAATTCGAAAGTATATAATATATAAATAAGAAATTTTAAGACAATTAAATATCAAAGAAATTTCGAATTACGAAATAAAAATTTACGTAATAAACGAATGAGTAATTTACAAAGATGTTTTAAAGAAGAACATGAAGGTCACTCTTTCGAGATTAAATAAACAAAATGAAAATTTATTTTATGAAATCAATCACAAGGTATTATAGATCTCAAGATTAGAAAATTTTGAAGATACTAATAGATGTACGAGGTCAAAAATTACGAAGCAAAGTTCGAAGGTTTTTGAGTATAAAGATTAAGGAGTTTACGAAATTTTGAAAGCAAAGATGATAAAATTTTTACTAGATTAAAGAGGAGATGAGAATCAAATTAAGAAGTCAGTTATTAGGAATTATTGATTTAGGAAATCAACAATTTCGAAGAATTTAAAATTTTTACGAGTTCGAACAGTAATCGAGTGGATACTTTTTACGTAAGGAGTTTAAAATATAAGAGGAACATTAAAATTCATTTTTTTGAGATTTCATATTAGGAATCTTATGATTAGGATATCTGAAAAAGGAAAAACGTTGAGGTGATGATGATATTCAAAGAGCGACTTTGATATGGTTGTAGAAGTCTTCAATGCTAAAGAAATCTTCAACGTCTTGAAAATTGTCTTGAATAGCGTGATTCTTGATACGTCTCCTTGCATGCGCTTCAAGTCTTATATTTGCGAGAAAGAGGAAAGAGATAAAAATCAATTTTATGAAGTCATTATAGGAGTATAAGTTAGGAAAATTATATTTAAGAAGAAGAAACGAAGTTAAATAGATTAAAAAATTTTTTTAGAGGAGATGAATAATAATTTAGTTAATAAGGATGTTTGAGAAAGTTATAGAGGTCTTCAAGGCAACATAATTCTTCGAGGTCTAGAACGTCTTTTCAGATCGTTCGACTCTTGATGCGTCCATTTCCATGTGCTTGAGTTCTTGTCGTCTTGTCTTCACTTTATACGTCTCGATTTTTGGTAACGTTAGTATAAGAGACTTGTTAGCCAAAAAGTTTAGTCATAGAGCACTTAGCAAGTAAAAGAATTATAATACGACAAGATTCTATCGCTCATCTAACTAGTCTTTTATTCTTTGGTCGATCCTTAAGATTCTACCCTTTCTCACAATTTAAAGTGATCTAAATTATTATTTTAGCGATCTAGAGATTCCTAATTCATTATTTGATCCTATAAGTCTATGCCAGACATATATATTAATATGTATGTCTAGCCCAGGTGTCTTCTCGCTAGATGAGATAACTATTAAGTTACTCACTAGTCATGAAGACGACTCGATACTAATCAGAATAACCTTTGGTTTATCGTGACTTTAATTAAACTAACGCGGAAAATTAATTAAGTCTATATATTACAAAACCAGCTGTTAATCGTAATAAAACTCTAAGTACATAGTACGAGTTTAGAATAACAGAGTATAAGTTCGATTACATCCTCTCAAAATAGGTTACAAAATAAGGCCTCCAATCCCCTGATAGATCAACGTTCAAGACTCGGGGTACCTGCATTAAACTCTCATCATTTTCCTCAAGACACTCTTTCGATACATGCAATTCTAATACAACATGCAGTATAAATAATAAATAAGCAAGGAAAACAAATAGCAAGTATGCAAATAAAACACATAAGGAGATCATGATGATTCAATACGGGTATAAACCAATCAATTTACATATCATACTCACAAATAACCATACTCAACAAATCACATTCCAATACTCAACCAAGTCATTCAGATAACCATCAAACAAACAAGGAAATACATTCAACATGTGATAACAAATGAGTCTTCGTTAGTAAGGCTAAGCATGGGACCTAATCCGCGATGGCCGTGAGGGCCAACATAACTTGGACGTGACTACCAGGCTTAAAGATATCTAAGGTAATAAGGATGATTCAATCCCTTGTCTAATGTATGCATACACTACCTATCGAGGATCATACTTATTCGCTATTCAACAGGTATCACCGACGAAAAAGTTCGACTATCACCAGAGACTGCCCCGGATGGGGTTGGCGCTTCCAATTACTATTCTATGGGCCCGCGGAAGTATCGAGTATGCCCCAACCCTGAGGTTGATACCACACGTCAAACAAAGAATCTTAAGATCGTTGAATAGCCTTGGGCAACTCAGGGAGGGAGCCCAAGTCCCCATAGACAGCTACCTCGTTAACTTCGAATTTCAAGAGTCGCAACATGGCGAATAATCCTAGTATTTTATTCAAGTAGCTCGTTTTTCTCAAATTCTCATTTTCTCGTTCATAAATAATAATAATGACTAACTTGTAATATAAATATAACGTCGAACTTTGTATAATGAAATTTTAGTAACTGCAGTTCTTCAGATAAAACAGAACACATAGAAAACTTAAATATTTATTTTGAGTTCGTTCGTATACTTTAAATATCTTCACTATTCATTATTTTACTTTTAAATATTAATTCTCATTACTTAGTTTACTTTAAAATGATTTATTTCGAATAACTTAAATATTTTATTAATTCAAGTGTAAATATTTTATTTGATTAAGTTAAATGATTTAGTTCCGTTTAAATTTTAACTTAAGTATGTTTACAATTAGTGATATAAATATTCCAAGTTTTGTTTAATATAATAATTATTTGATATTTTCATAGTCAATATAACTAATGAAGGTGTTTAGTTACATAATATTCATAACATTTATTTTAACATTAGAAATATTACTAAAATGATATTTAACAAATTTTAGTATTCTTGATAAAATATAATTAGCTGACATTTAGTTAAATTTCTTTTAGGTGGTTTAATTTCTTAATACGATTTTATTTATATAACTTTCACGTAGTCGTATGAGGGGATTAGGTAACTTGATCTTGAGATTATTAATATTTATATTTTAGTAATATTCACTTAAGTGTAATTAATTTAATTATTTATTACTTTTTATAATGTCATAAACCTTATAGTTTAAATTTTAGTTAGGTTTTGTATTTATATATATAAATACATTATTCATGATTTTTTTATATAACTATACTTAGTAAATTGTTAGTCGATCTTTATATATTACTAAGATATTAACAATTTACCTTTTAGTTAATTTTTATTTGTGATTCTAATTTTTAGCTTTATTTAGTAATAGTTTTACTTAGATTCATTTTAAATCTTAAAGTACCCAATTTCTTATTATTATTTTAACTAAATACTTATTTAGTATATTTTAAGTTCATTGTAAACTTTAAAGTTTTAATAAAGTAATCTTTATATTAAATGTGATATATGACTTTTTATATAATTATTTATTTTAGAAACTTTAATATGAGTAACTTAATTCATATTTTTACTTTTAGTTTGATTTAATATTAATTTAAACTTAATACTCTTTTAACTTAATTCTTCATTTTTAGTTATATTTCGATTTAACTTTTTAGTGACGATAGATAAGTTATATTACTTTAATTTATTTACTTAAGTTATTTAATAATATTTTGGTCACATATTATACTTGTGATACATAAATTTCATATATTTTAAATTACACATAACATATAATTTCAACATGATAAAATTTCATATAAAATCAACAATAATTTAACAACACATTTTTCACCTAAAACATATTATCATAAAATCATACAAATATCATATTTCACAATTTAATTCAACATCATATATATAATCATAACATCACTTAGGAAAATAACATAAAATCAGTTACGAGGCGCTTATCACATAAGTGTGCGGGAAGCACCTTAAATTTGGCTCACGAACAGAGGGCCTCCAAATAAAATAAACCGAGACCCGTCCTTAGACCTTATGAGGTCCACTATGTCAGTAGTAAGACCCAACAATTGTAGCGGAGTATTCGTCGTAAAACTAGCAGAGAAAGAAAGAAGTGAGACACGAGGTATTGATATGATGAATAAAATGAAACCGAGAGTACTTCATATTAACTGAAAGAGAGCTGAAAACGTAGCTCACCATTGAGAAACTCCGGTGGTCGAAGTCGAAACCGAGCCGACAACAGAGGAGAGAGCACGGCAGACCACAGAGAGAGCAGAGAGGGTCACCGTGAGTGAGGGAGGCTCCGTGGTGACGGTGGCCGTGACAGTGGCAGGCGAGGTGTTTTCCGGCGAGTCAAAAGAGTGAGTAATGAGATATTGAAATCGGAATATAGAGGATGAATCGATTTAAAAGAACGACAATATAAATTAAATAGTCGAGTTAAATATTAGAAATAAAGTATAGTAAGAGGAACAAGGTGGGTGACTTACGCGGGGTGATCGGAGCTCCGGCGAGGGCGATTTCCGGCGAGTGAAAAGAGGATGAAAACAGGGGAAAACAGGGGAGACCCGAGGAAGGCCTACGGTGGCAGAGTAGGGGCGGCCACGGTGGTCATGGTGGTCATGGTGGTCGACGCCTTCCAGTGAACAGGTGGCGGTGGTGGCCACCAGTGGTGCTCCAAACTCAAGCGAACTCCGGCGACGGTTCAGGTGAGGCCGAGGAAAGCAGAGCACTGAAGTGCTCCGATGGTACTCCGGTGAGCAGACGAAGACGAGAGAAGAGAAAAGCGAGGTAGCAGGGGTCACCGGCGGTGGTAGGTGATGGTGGTTCCAGGCGGCTCGGTGGGGCGGCTGCCATTATTGCCGTCATGTTGTTCGTTGTTGTTGAGTGTTGTTTGTTATTATTATTATTATTATTATTATTATTATTATTAATTTGTTGTTGTGTGTTTTGTTTTTCATGAAGGAAATAAGAAGAGAAATGAAAAGAGCAAAGGAAGAAGAAGAAGGTGAAAGAAGGAGATAAAGATCAGTAGAAAAAAAATAAATGAAATGAAATGAGGGAGTATAAGGTGTGTGAGGTAAGATAATAAAAACAAAATATCCAACTCAAGTGGATGTATGTGCCGACATAAGGAGTATTAGTTGGAGTCGGCTTTGATCCGATTTGTTACATTTAGATTCATTCGCTTATTTATAAACTTTTAATTATTATTAAATATATTATACTTTAAATTATTTGTTTTAAATTTTAGTTTCATTTTTAATACTATAAAATTTATTGTTCGAAAATATAAAATGTATAAAAGTTGTCCGTTATAAATTGTATTACGGTCTCACAATTTTTCAAACGGTCTGCTTATTTGAAAGGTTATTTCTACAAAAAGGAAATTTTATGAAAGTAATGATTTTTAAAATGTAGCGCAAATTTATAAATTTTAATAAAAGCAATTGGATCAAAGTTTTTGTTTGACAAGTATTTTAGACGTAAAACTTATAATACAGATTTATAATAATTTGTTTAGTTTAAGTTTAAATAAAAATTGACAAGACTAGTTTTTATCGAAATTTTTCAGCCGCGTTTTTAAAGTAATTGAATAAAAGTTAAATTATATAAATTTTAATTTAACAAATTTGTTAAAATAATTATTTAGTATTAATAAAAAACACGGGGTGTTACAAATACACACAAGTATAAAAATACACATAAGTATAAACACAGATATTTATAAGTATAATACTAGTATAAGTATAAATGTGATTTTTGAGTAAAATGAGTAAGCATGAAAATTTACAACGCTTAGTAAATTTAATAAATAACTTAAGTCATAAGATATCTCGATAAGCGTGTCACGTTTTAAAAGCCGCTATGAAAAGTAAAATGATGAATAGCAACTAAAATTTCAAAATGGTTT
Organism: Dianthus caryophyllus; assembly: GCA_023091065.1. Taxonomy (NCBI): domain Eukaryota; kingdom Viridiplantae; phylum Streptophyta; class Magnoliopsida; order Caryophyllales; family Caryophyllaceae; genus Dianthus; species Dianthus caryophyllus. The sequence goes on from CM041530.1 coordinate 9,991,861, forward strand.
AACTTACTTAAAAATCTAAATGTAATACAAAAATAAAATAAGAATCAATAAAATAGCAAAGTTTTAACAATTACTTAAAATAAACATAAATAAAATAATAAGTGGGCATGTTAAGAAGAATATCAATATATACTTCAAATAAAATACCTTACTTGCTCTGTTTATATGAGATCATGTGGTACGTTATATTTAATTATAAAAGTTTGACGATATATTTAAGTTCAGGAATTGTCACTTGATTTGAATAAACGAGGAAATAAGAATTGAGAAAAACGAGCTACTTGAATAAAATACTAGGATTGTTCGCCATGTTGCGACTCTTGAAATTCGAAGTTCACGAGGTAGCTGTCTATGGGGACTTGGGCTCCCTCCCAGAGTTGCCCAAGGCTATTCAACGATCTTAAGATTCTTTGTTTGGCGTGTGGTATCAACCTCGGGGATGGGGCATACTTGATACTTCCGGGCCCATAGAATAGTAATTGGAACGCCACCATCCGGGGTACCCGTCTCTGGTGATAGTCGAACTTTTTCGTCGGTGATACCTTTTGAATAGCGAATACGTATGATCCTCGATAGGTAATGTATGCATACATTAGACAAGGGATTGAATCGTCCTTATTACCTTAGGTATCTTTAGCATATCCAGACTTGTCCGTTTTAACGGCCCTGGCTGCTACTGCGCGGATTATGTCTGCATGCTTCCGCCTTACTAACGAAGACTCATCAGTTATCACATGTTGAATGCATTTCCTTGTTTGTTTGATGATTGTCTGAATGACTTGATTTCCTGAGTATTGGAGTACGACTTCTTGAGAATGATTATCTATGAGTGTTGTACGTTATGTGATTGGATTTATACTCGTGTTTGAATCATCATGTATCCTTATATGTTTTGCTTGCCTACTTGCAATGTGTTTTATTTATTTATTTTATATATTGCATATGTTTTAGAATTGCATGATTGTTCACGACTATATGTTTATTGAACTGATTACGACTTATGCATATATCTTGATTGCTATGATTTAAGTTTTCATAGGTATTACGATGTTATATGAATTGAGATGATGATTAAGTTTATATATTGTGTTCTATAAATTGAAATGTTTTAAGTTTTGTTTATCACGTTGTATGAGATTTAAATATCTATATGTGAGAACTGATATTATATGCTAATTGTCCAATTTTATCGAAATATGCATTCTTTGGAGTTATCTGGCGTTTAGTCTTTGCCAAGTTACTTTTAATCATAGGTTAAATAAACCAAAACTGTGGTTTGGAGGTTGTTGGTTAGAACAGTCACTTCAGCCTCGAGCTGAGATCCTCCTATTTTGTGTTTTTGTCTCAGATTGCGAGCAATTCTCGCGACTCAGGATTATCGGGACGATTGGGATGTTTCATTTGTTTTCTTTGAGAGATTGTAACATATATTTGTATCCTATGCCATTGAATGTAATTTAATTAACATCCGGCATGTATTAGACTTAATTAATTTTCCGCCTTAGTTTAATTAAGTCACGAAAAACCGGGTTGTTACAGTTGGTATCAAAGCTGTCTTGCGACCGTGAATAACTTAAAGTTATCTCATCTAGCGAGAAGACACCTGGGCTAGACATACATATTAATATATATGTCAGGCATAGACTTATAGGATCAAATAATGAATTAGAAATCTTAGATCGCTAAAATAATAATCTTAGAACGCTTTAAAAGTGAGATGGGTAGAAATATTAAGGACTGACCGACTGACCTAGATTTTAGAATTCTCGACCGTCATTCAACCTCGTTAGATTTTTATTTCTCTTTGCTTGCCTGCTAAGTGCTCTATGACTAATCTTTTTGACTGACAAGTCTCTTATACTAACTTTACCAAAAATCGAGACGTTTAAATCGAAGACAAGACGGCAAGAACTCAAGCACTTGCAAGTGGACGCATCAAGAGTCGAACGATCTGAAGTGACGCTCTGGACCTTGAAGAAATCCGTTGCTTTGAAGGCGTCTATAACTTTTTCTAATATCCTTATTAAAATAGATTATCATTTTCTCTTCCAAAAATTTTAAATCTATTTAACGGATCTTCTCCTTTATCTTCCTATAATGACTTCATAAAATGAATTTTTATCTGTAACACCCCGTGTTTTATTAACCCTAAATAATTATTTTAACTAAATTATTAAATTAAAATTTATATAATTTAACTTCTATTCTTTTGTTTAGAAAACGCGGCCGAAAAATTTCGTTCAAATAAAATTTCAAGAAAATATTCGTAATTAAAAAAACTCCTTAAATGTTATATTAATCTATATTATATTTTTATTTCTAAAATACGTGTCGAACTAAAACTTTGATTCAGTCATTTTTATTAAACTTTGCAAATTTGCATTTCAAGCTAAACAATAGTATAACTTGAATAAAATATAATCGTATTGAAATGTTTTCGTGCAAACAAACAGACCCTTTGAAAATTTGTGAGACCGCAATACAATTTGTAACTGGCAACTTTTATACATTTATATTTTCGAACTATAAATTTTATAATATGAATAATGGAATTAAAATTTAAAACAAATAATTTAAAACATAATATATTTTATAAATTATTTAAGTTTTATAAATAAGAGTAAATAAAACGGAACAAACAAATAAAACAGACCCAAATATTACTTCCCTTATGTCGGTACACTTAACCTCATGTGTTGAGATATTTTTAACTAAAGCTTGTCTGCCTTCTCCAATACACAATTACACATGTTCATAAATCACCTTATATAATTTATGCTTTACCTTGTTCATCTCTTACTCACATCTCATTTCTTTACTTTATAAAATCACCTCAATTAAAATCAAACAAAAGCAAACATAACAACAGCCGACATCACAACAATGAAACAACAACACCGACAACAACCACAAACTCGACAACAACGGCAATTTACACAACAACAACAACAACAACTGACGGCCACCACGGCCGCCGTACACTCGCCGGAGTACAACCTGGAACACCGTTCCCGACACCACCATTAGAGGCGAGCTCAAGCTCGAGAAACATGGCTGCCACCGTCCTCCTCTGCCTCCCCTGTTCTCGGCTCGGCCACCGACGTTTCAGACCACCGTGAGCCACGCCATCACAAGGACCATCACCACCGTGACCACCACCTGGACCCCCTGCTCACCGTGGTGGCCCTGCTCTCCCCTGTTCTTTTTCTATATCGGTTTCGTTTTCGACGCCGGAGTTAAGCCCAGTAACACCACCACCGGAGTTCCGCCGTAACCGCCTTCACCGGAGCTCACTGTCACCGTGGTCCCACCTTCTCGAGCTCCCTCATCTTCTCTCCCTCTATCTCCCCTGCTCTGCCGCCTTCCTCCCGTCCCTGCTCTTCCTCTCTTCTCTCTCTCGTGTTGCTGTTTTGTCTAGGCTCGGTTTCGACATCGAACATCGTACCGAAATGGTGAGCCTCGTTTAGCTCTCCCTCTCCTTCCCTTCTATTTTTATTTTCTTTTCCGTTTTCCGTTTTCACGTCTCTTACTCGCTTCCTCTGCTTCTCTTTGTTTCCGACCGCCATTTTTTTTCTTGGCCGGAGGTGTCATCGGAGCCCAGATGAATACTCCCCGGAGCTCTATCCCCCGGTCCTTGCTTTTCATTCATGTCGCTCCATTCAACCGTAGGAATTGTATTGCTGTTGTGGTTCTCTTTTGGGTTCACGGGTTTTGATTTTTGGGACCATAAGAAGACGGGTTAAGATCGTTTTTGGAGGCCCTCAGTTCGTGTGCCAAATTTAGGTGACTCGATTCTTCCTCAAAATCTCTAACATTAACGTTTTGGTTTTATTCTAATTAATTTGTTATTAAAAGTGAGCTAGTATGCATTAGACACGTATGAGTCCCGTTTCAGTTTAATTTGATAACTTTGTATGATTCGCTATAGTATGAAATTGGGTGTTAATTTTAGTTATAATATAATGTTGAACTGAATTGTGAAATATGATATTTATCTGATTTTGTGATAATATGTTTTGAGTGAAAAATGTGTTGTTGAAATTAATGTTGATTTTAATTGTAATATTATCATGTTAAAATTATTTGTTATGTGTATTTTAAAATATATAAAGTATAAGTATCACAATTATGAAATAAGACTAAAAATAAAATAACTAAAGTAAATAAATTAAACTCATATAAAATATTTATGAAATAAAATATTTATCGGCACTAAAAGGGTTTAAATAAAATACAACTAAAAATTGAGAATTAAGTTAAAAGAGTATTAAGTTCAATTTAATATTAAATCATACCTAAAGTAAAAATATAAATTAAGTTACTCATATTAAAGTTTCTAAAATAAATAATTATATAAAAAGTCATATCTCACAATTACTATAAAGATTACTTTATAAAAACTCTAAAGTTTAAAATGAACTTAAACTATACTAAATAAGTATTTGCTTAAAATATCAAAACGAAATAAAGAACTTGAAACTTAAAATAAACTTAACTAAAACTATTACTAAATAAAGCTAAGAATTAGAATCGCAAATAAGAATTAACAAAAAGGTAAATTGTTAAGATCATAGTAATATATAAAGATCGACTAAAAATTTACTAAGTATAGTTATATAAAAATTATGAATAATATATTTATATATATATAAATACAAAACCTAACTAAAATTTTGAACTATAAAGTTGTTGACATTTTAAGAGGTTATAAATAATTAAATAAATTTAACTTAAGAGAATAGTATCAAAATATAAATATTAATAATCTCACGTATTAAATCACCTAATACGACTACGTAAAAGTTACACAAATAAAATCAATTCAGAAATTAGGCCACCTAAACGAATAGTTCCTAAATGTCATTATATTAGATTTTATTAAAAACACTAAATTTTACTAAGTATCATCAAGATATCTTTACAAGTTAAAATGAATGTTAAAACTACTGAATCACTAAACAGTTTACAATTTAAATAAAAGGAAGAAATAAATGTGTTTTATAATGAAATTCAATTATTTATATCACGAATCACTAATCTACTTTAAATTACTTATAGTTTAAATGAAACTTAATCAGGCTTATAAATAAATCGAACTATTATTAATTACTAAAATATAAGTATAAAAATATGCATACGTATAAAAATACGTACAAAATAATGAGTAGTGAAAATATTTAAAATCTACGAACGGACTCAAAATAAATATTTAGGTTTTTCTATGTGTTACTGTTTTACAGAAGAAGCTATTTATTACTAAAATTTCATTATATAAAGTTCGACGATATATTTATGTTCTAGAAGTAATATATGTTACGATTAAACGAGGAAGTAAGAAGTTGAGAAAAAGAATTGAACTACCTGAATAAAATACTTGGATTGTTTGCCATGTTGCGACTCTTGAAGTTCGATGTTAACGAGGTAGCTATCTATGGGGACTTGGGCTCCCTATCAGAGTTGCCCAAGGCGAAATAACGATCTTAAGATCGCTACTCGACACGGTATATACAACCTCAGAGATGGGGCATCCTTGATATCTCCGTGGGCCCATATATTAGTAATTGAAACGCCTTGACCCCATCAAAGTGCGATCTCTGGTGATAGTCGAACTTTTTCGTCGGTGATACCTTTTGAATAGCGAATACGTATGATCCTCGATAGGTAGTGTATGCATACATTAGACAAGGGATTGAATCGTCCTTATTACCTTAGATATCTTTAGCCTGTCAGACATGTCCAAGTTATGTTATCTCCGATCGCTATCGCGCGGATTATGTCTGCATGCTTCCGCCTTACTAACGAAGACTCATTTGTTATCACATGTTGAATGTATTTCCTTGTTTTGATTGGTTATTGCCTGAATGACGTTGTTATGAGTTTGAAATTGCCTTGTTGAGTATGATTGTTGAGGAATGTTATACACTATGAGAATTGTTGTATGCACGTATTTGAATCATTATAATCCCTCGTGCTACGTGAGATATTGCATGATTGTTCACGACTATATGTTTGCTATGATTTAAGTTTTATATATATTACGATGTTATATGAATTGAGATAATAATTAAGTTTATATATTGTGTTCTATAAATTGAAATGTTTTAAGTTTCGTTTATCATGTTGTATGAGATTTAAATATCTATATGTGAGGACCGATATTATATGCTAATTGTCCAATTTTATCGAAATATGCAATTCTTGGAGTTATCGTGTTTAGTCTTGCCAAGTTACTTTTAATCATAGGTTAAATAAACCAAAGCGTGGTTTAGAGGTTGTTGGTCGAGCAGTCACTTCCCGCCTCCGAGCGGGAGATCCTCCTTTTTCTCGCTTTTTGTCTCCGTTGCGAGGCAATTCTCGAGACTCAGGATTATCGGGACGATTAGGATGTTTCGTTTGTTTTATTTCAGAGATTGTAATATATTTATATCCTATGCCATTTGAATGTATTTTAATTAACATCCGGCATGTATTAGACTTAATTAATTTTCCGCCTTAGTTTAATTAAGTCACGAAAAACCGGGTTATTCTGATTGGTATCGTGAAATCTCATGGCAGTGAATAACTTAAGGTTATCTCATCTAGCGAGAAGACACCTGGGCTAGACATACATATTAATATATATGTCCGGCATAGACTTATAGGATCAAATAATGAATTATAAATCTATAGGTCACTAAAATAATAACGTAGAACACTTTAAAAAGTGAGAATGGGTAGAAACATTAAGGATTGACCGACTGACCTAGATTTTAGAATTCTCGACTGTCATTCAACCTCGTTAGATTTTTCTTTTTATTTCTCTGTGTTTGCTTGCCTGCTAAGTGCTCTATGACTAATCTTTTTGACTAACAAAGCCCTTCAACTAACGTTACAAAAATCGAGACGTATACATCGAAGTCGGGACTACAAGAACTCAAACGCAACAAATGGATGCAATAAGAACTATACAACATGAGAGACATTCAAGATTCGAAGAATTCTGTTACATTAAAGAATCATACGGCTATATCAAATTCCTTCTTTAACTATCGTTATCATTTCTAAACTTTTCAATTTTTAAATCTCCTAATCTTAACATTCCTAATATTCATTCATTTAAAAATGAATTTTAGTTTTCTTTTTAATCGTTAACCCTTGCCTTTTTAAGGATTTGTGGATTCGATTATTTTTCAACCTTCTAAACTTATTGACTCCTTTTAAAACTTCTAACTTCCTAAACCAATAATTCTTAATAATTGTCTTCTCAATAAATTCTCATCTCTTCTCTTCAATCTCGTAAAATTATACCATCCTTACTTCTTATCAACTTCTAAAATTTCTAATCTCGAAATCTATAATATCTACTAATTGATTTTGTAAAGAAAATTTTCATTTGTTCTATTTAATCCCAAAAAAAATGATTTTACCTTTCCTTTATAATTTCGTTAACTTTTTATTCAATCTCTAAAACTTTTTACTTTGTCTAAAATTTTGAACTCTCAAATTTTAATTTCTACGAAATACGTATTAATCTCTTACGATGAAATTTTGTCCGTTTTCTTCATTTTTGTAAACTCTTTATCTTTTTATTAAATATCTTTTGAACTTATCCTATCTATTACAATTATCTCTCTTCGATGTTTATATACATATAATATTTTCTTTTTCTATTTATATAACTCCTTATTATAAATTCAAATCTTATCCTAAATATGATTTATAACATTTCTGATTCTTCTAGTAACATTATAATAATAATTTCATGAAAATGAGCTATATCAACAAGGTTATCCATAATTCTCTATAATTTTACTTAATAATTCAACGATAACCTATATATTTTCTTAATTTCCTTAAAGCTCATATTTTCCTTATGATCACCACGACTTTTACCTATTTTTCCTAAATGCCGATTTTCCTAAGGCTATAAATCTTATGCAAGTGATCAATAAAAGTAACAATAATAATACTATAAGGTATATACGTTTAAAATTTCTTAAGGGGGTAGGACAATAATTTGATTATATCACAATCCTAATTAAATCTTAAAATTCCTTATTTCAACCTATTTTAAGGTTAAATTTATTTTCAAATTTAAATAAATTATTTTTATTCTTAAAACGCTTATTATTTTTATTTAATTTGATTCCGTACAAAACTTCTAGGCCCTACCTTTTTGAAAACTTTTTCTCGAGAGTTTTTGAAAATGACTATGCAGCGACAATTATATATTAATTCGAAAAACAATTATTTATATTTTCAAGTTATTAAATTCTTCAATAATTCCTTCGAATAAAATCTTGCCCAATCAAGAGCAATGTTAATATTCGAATCTCGAAAGTCTCGGCATTCCCTCTAGCAACCTTGTTTTGTCTTGAGCAATAGTAATATTCCAATTCCAAAAACCTCGATGTTTTCTCCCACTACTTTTTAATCTTGAGCAGTTATCCATCCTATTCAAGTTTCGGGGACGAAACTTTGCTTAAGGGGGTAGGATTGTAACACCCCGTGTTTTATTAACCCTAAATAATTATTTTAACTAAATTATTAAATTAAAATTTATATAATTTAACTTCTATTCTTTTGTTTAGAAAACGCGGCCGAAAAATTTCGTTCAAATAAAATTTCAAGAAAATATTCGTAATTAAAAAAACTCCTTAAATGTTATATTAATCTATATTATATTTTTATTTCTAAAATACGTGTCGAACTAAAACTTTGATTCAGTCATTTTTATTAAACTTTGCAAATTTGCATTTCAAGCTAAACAATAGTATAACTTGAATAAAATATAATCGTATTGAAATGTTTTCGTGCAAACAAACAGACCCTTTGAAAATTTGTGAGACCGCAATACAATTTGTAACTGGCAACTTTTATACATTTATATTTTCGAACTATAAATTTTATAATATGAATAATGGAATTAAAATTTAAAACAAATAATTTAAAACATAATATATTTTATAAATTATTTAAGTTTTATAAATAAGAGTAAATAAAACGGAACAAACAAATAAAAGCAGACCCAAATGTTACTTCCCTTATGTCGGTACACTTAACCTCATGTGTTGAGATATTTTTAACTAAAGCTTGTCTGCCTTCTCCAATACACAATTACACATGTTCATAAATCACCTTATATAATTTATGCTTTACCTTGTTCATCTCTTACTCACATCTCATTTCTTTACTTTATAAAATCACCTCAATTAAAATCAAACAAAAGCAAACATAACAACAGCCGACATCACAACAATGAAACAACAACACCGACAACAACCACAAACTCGACAACAACGGCAATTTACACAACAACAACAACAACAACTGACGGCCACCACGGCCGCCGTACACTCGCCGGAGTACAACCTGGAACACCGTTCCCGACACCACCATTAGAGGCGAGCTCAAGCTCGAGAAACATGGCTGCCACCGTCCTCCTCTGCCTCCCCTGTTCTCGGCTCGGCCACCGACGTTTCAGACCACCGTGAGCCACGCCATCACAAGGACCATCACCACCGTGACCACCACCTGGACCCCCTGCTCACCGTGGTGGCCCTGCTCTCCCCTGTTCTTTTTCTATATCGGTTTCGTTTTCGACGCCGGAGTTAAGCCCAGTAACACCACCACCGGAGTTCCGCCAGAATGCCTTTCACCGGAGCTCACTGTCACCGTGGTCCCACCTTCTCGAGCTCCCTCATCTTCTCTCCCTCTATCTCCCCTGCTCTGCCGCCTTCCTCCCGTCCCTGCTCTTCCTCTCTTCTCTCTCTCGTGTTGCTGTTTTGTCTAGGCTCGGTTTCGACATCGAACATCGTACCGAAATGGTGAGCCTCGTTTAGCTCTCCCTCTCCTTCCCTTCTATTTTTATTTTCTTTTCCGTTTTCCGTTTTCACGTCTCTTACTCGCTTCCTCTGCTTCTCTTTGTTTCCGACCGCCATTTTTTTTCTTGGCCGGAGGTGTCATCGGAGCCGAGATGAATACTCCCCGGAGCTCTATCCCCCGGTCCTTGCTTTTCATTCATGTCGCTCCATTCAACCGTAGGAATTGTATTCTTTGTTGTGGTTCTCTTTTGGGTTCACGGGTTTTGATTTTGGGACCATAAGAAGACGGGTTAAGATCGTTTTTGGAGGCCCTCAGTTCGTGTGCCAAATTTAGGTGACTCGATTCTTCCTCAAAATCTCTAACATTAACGTTTTGGTTTTATTCTAATTAATTTGTTATTAAAAGTGAGCTAGTATGCATTAGACACGAATGATTCCCGTTTCAGTTTAATTTGATAACTTTGTATGATTCGCTATAGTATGAAATTGGGTGTTAATTTTAGTTATAATATAATGTTGAACTGAATTGTGAAATATGATATTTATCTGATTTTGTGATAATATGTTTTGAGTGAAAAATGTGTTGTTGAAATTAATGTTGATTTTAATTGTAATATTATCATGTTAAAATTATTTGTTATGTGTATTTTAAAATATATAAAGTATAAGTATCACAATTATGAAATAAGACTAAAAATAAAATAACTAAAGTAAATAAATTAAACTCATATAAAATATTTATGAAATAAAATATTTATCGGCACTAAAAGGGTTTAAATAAAATACAACTAAAAATTGAGAATTAAGTTAAAAGAGTATTAAGTTCAATTTAATATTAAATCATACCTAAAGTAAAAATATAAATTAAGTTACTCATATTAAAGTTTCTAAAATAAATAATTATATAAAAAGTCATATCTCACAATTACTATAAAGATTACTTTATAAAAACTCTAAAGTTTAAAATGAACTTAAACTATACTAAATAAGTATTTGCTTAAAATATCAAAACGAAATAAAGAACTTGAAACTTAAAATAAACTTAACTAAAACTATTACTAAATAAAGCTAAGAATTAGAATCGCAAATAAGAATTAACAAAAAGGTAAATTGTTAAGATCATAGTAATATATAAAGATCGACTAAAAATTTACTAAGTATAGTTATATAAAAATTATGAATAATATATTTATATATATATAAATACAAAACCTAACTAAAATTTTGAACTATAAAGTTGTTGACATTTTAAGAGGTTATAAATAATTAAATAAATTTAACTTAAGAGAATAGTATCAAAATATAAATATTAATAATCTCACGTATTAAATCACCTAATACGACTAGGTAAGAGTTACACAAATAAAATCAATTCAGAAATTAGGCCACCTAAACGAATAGTTCCTAAATGTCATTATATTAGATTTTATTAAAAACACTAAATTTTACTAAGTATCATCAAGATATCTTTACAAGTTAAAATGAATGTTAAAACTACTGAATCACTAAACAGTTTACAATTTAAATAAAAGGAAGAAATAAATGTGTTTTATAATGAAATTCAATTATTTATATCACGAATCACTAATCTACTTTAAATTACTTATAGTTTAAATGAAACTTAATCAGGCTTATAAATAAATCGAACTATTATTAATTACTAAAATATAAGTATAAAAATATGCATACGTATAAAAATACGTACAAAATAATGAGTAGTGAAAATATTTAAAATCTACGAACGGACTCAAAATAAATATTTAGGTTTTTCTATGTGTTCTGTTTTACCTGAAGAACTGCTGTTACTAAAATTTCATTATATAAAGTTCGACGATATATTTATGTTCTAGAAGTAATATATGTTACGATTAAACGAGGAAGTAAGAAGTTGAGAAAAAGAATTGAACTACCTGAATAAAATACTTGGATTGTTTGCCATGTTGCGACTCTTGAAGTTCGATGTTAACGAGGTAGCTATCTATGGGGACTTGGGCTCCCTATCAGAGTTGCCCAAGGCGAAATAACGATCTTAAGATCGCTACTCGACACGGTATATACAACCTCAGAGATGGGGCATCCTTGATATCTCCGTGGGCCCATATATTAGTAATTGGAAACGCCAGCCCCATCCGGGGGTACCCGTCTCTGGTGATAGTCGAACTTTTTCGTCGGTGATACCTTTTGAATAGCGAATACGTATGATCCTCGATAGGTAGTGTATGCATACATTAGACAAGGGATTGAATCGTCCTTATTACCTTAGATATCTTTAGCACATCGGACATGTCCAAGTTATGTTGGCCACTGATCGCTATCAGCGCGGATTATGTCTGCATGCTTCAGCCTTTACTAACGAAGACTCATTTGTTATCACATGTTGAATGTATTTCCTTGTTTTGATTGGTTATTGCTGAATAGCGTTGTTATGAGTTTGAAATTGCCTTGTTGAGTATGATTGTTGAGGAATGTTATACACTATGAGAATTGTTGTATGCACGTATTTGAATCATTATAATCCCTCGTGCTACGTGAGATATTGCATGATTGTTCACGACTATATGTTTGCTATGATTTAAGTTTTATATATATTACGATGTTATATGAATTGAGATAATAATTAAGTTTATATATTGTGTTCTATAAATTGAAATGTTTTAAGTTTCGTTTATCATGTTGTATGAGATTTAAATATCTATATGTGAGAACTGATATTATATGCTAATTGTCCAATTTTATCGAAATATGCGGCTGCTGGAGTTATACGTGTTTAGTGCTGCCAAGTTACTTTTAATCATAGGTTAAATAAACCAAAACTGTGGTTTAGAGGTTGTTGGTCAGAACAGTCACTTCCCGCCTCTGAGCGGGAGATCCTCCTTTTTTCTGTTTTTTGTCTCCGTTGCAGGCAATTCTCGAGACTCAGGATTATCGGGACGATTAGGATGTTTCGTTTGTTTTATTTCAGAGATTGTAATATATTTATATCCTATGCCATTTGAATGTATTTTAATTAACATCCGGCATGTATTAGACTTAATTAATTTTCCGCCTTAGTTTAATTAAGTCACGAAAAACCGGGTTGTTACATTATCTCTTTTCATTTCTCGCAAATACAAGACTTGAAGACAAGACCGGAAGCGCATGCAGTGAGACGTATCAAGGATCATGCTATCTGAGACCACATCCAAGACGTTGAAGACTTCTTTATCATTGAAAATTTATACAACCATATCTAAATCATCCTCTAAATTTAAATATTTTTAATTTGATTGCCTTTCAAATTCTACCTACTATCTCATTTTAAATATTTAAAATCGTAAATTTAAAATTTCTAACTACCTTCGAAAATTTACCTTCGTATTTCGTCTTAAAAACATCTTCAAAAATTATTCCTTTGTTTTGCAAGATTTTTATTTCGTAATTTGAAATATCTTTGAAATTTAATCGTCATAACTTTCTTATTCTCATTTCATACAGTTTTGAACTTTATTATTTTCCAGCTTCCTAAACCTATTGTCACCTTTATGTAAATTTTCATCTATCTCAAAACTTTTAGTTATCTATGCATTAATCAATAAATTTGATTTCATATTTTCAATTCCCTTCATAAATTCCTTATTTCTTAAATATAGATACTTTTGAAACATATTTATTTCGACCTTCTATATTTAAAATTTTTATCAATCTCCTAATATACTTCTAAAAATTTGTTTTCATACATTCTCTATAAAAATACCGTTGAAAATTCATTGCTTGTTCCGTAAAATCTTTGTAACGTAATTTGAAATACTTTTGAAACTTCATGGTTCAAACTTTTCATTCCTTTATTTCTAAAATCTTTGAAATTGTTTTATTTCTACTATTTCTTCTATTTTAGAAATATATACAACAAAGTTATTTTACGTCATCAATTATTATAAATTTTCAATCTTACCCGAAATATAATTTATAACATTTCTGTTTCATCTAATAACATTATAATAACAATTTTAAGAAAAAGAGCTATATTAAAAAGGTTATCCGTAATTCTCTAAAATTTTATTTATCATTCAATGATAACCTATAATTCTCTTGATTTCATTAAGGCTCATATTTTCATTATGATCACTACGACTTTTACATATTTTGCCTAAATGCCGTTTTTCCTAAGGCTATATATATCATATACACGTGATCATTAAAAGTAACAATAATAATATTATGTATATACGTTTAAAACTTCTTAAGGGGGTAGGACAATAATTTGTTATTAGCAAAATCCTAATTAAATCATAAAATTTCTTATTTCAACCTATTTTAAGGTTAACATTTATTTTCAAATTTAAATAAATTGATTTAATTCTTAAAATGCTTATTATTTTTATTTAATTTAATTCCGTACAAAACTTCTAGGCCCTACTCTTTTGAAAACCTCTTTCTCGTTGATTTTGAAAATGACAATGCAGCAACTTTTAGATATTAATTCGAAAAAGAATTATTTATATTTGAAATTACTAAATTCACCAATCTTTTATTTTTAGAAAATTCTTGCCCAATCAAGAGCAATATTAATTGTAACACCCCGTGTTTTTACTAATACTAATTAATTAATTTAACAAAATTCTTAAATTAAAATTTATATAAATTAACTTTTATTCAATTACTTCAAAAACGCGGCTGAAAAATTTCGATTAAATAAACTTTCTCAAGATAATTCTAGTTAAACTTTCTCGATTTTTATATTAATCTGTATTATATTTTTATTCTTAAAATACTTGTCGAACTAAAAAGTTTACTTCAGTTACATTTATTAGACTTAATAAATTTGTATGCTATTTTAAAAATTATTAATACTTGAATAAAATATAACTTTATCGAAATGTATCTTACAAAATAAACTAGCCGTTTGAAAATATGTGAGACCGTAATACAATTTATAGTTGACAATTTTTATACATTTTATATTTCAAAATATAAATTTTATAATACTAATCATAGAATTAAAATTTAAAACGAATAATTTAAAGTATAGTATATTTTATAAAATATTAAAGTTTATAAATAAGAGTAAATGAAACAGAGCAAACAAACGAAACAGACTCAAATATACTCCATGTATGTCGGTACATACTATCCCACTTGTTTTGAGATATTTTTGTATGCTTCCTGAACACACCTTAGACACTTTAACTCTCCTTCATTTCTTTTTCATTTGACTTATTCTTCCTCCTTCTTCTTCTTCTTCTTCCCTTTCCTTCTTTAAATAAAAACAATATCAACAGCAGCAACGACACAAACAATAATAGTAATAATAATAATAATAATAATAATAATAATAATAATAATAATAATAATAATAATAATAAACAACAACATCAGCAACAACAACAAATACAACAAACAACAATAATAACGACGGACAACAACAACAACAGAGCAACAACGACGGTAACCACGGCGGCCACCATGGCCACGCCACGGAGCGACTCAAGGAGCCACCACCGTCGCCTCTTCTTTTCGTGGTCCTTCCTCTCCTCCCTCTGCTCTGTTTTCTCTCCGTCTTGCTAGCCTACGTCACCACCGTCGCCGGAGCTCCGACCTCTGACCACCGTGTCAGCCACCACGTTTTGTTGCTGTGGGTCGTGCTCCTCTGCTCTCTTCCTTTCTCGGCCCTGCTCTCCCCTTCTCTTTCCCCTGTTCTCGGCCCCACCGTGAGCCACACCACCGTGACCACCGTCTCACCACCTCAGGCCGCCTCCTTCCTCGGCCAACACCACCACCGTAGCTCCCCTGCTCTTCTTGCCGTCGTATTTAATCGTCGGTAAGTGTCGTCGATTAAATCATTTCTATCCGTAAATTTATCGTAATTGATTTCGCTGATTTTAATTCACTTTGCTCTCCTCTGCTCTTGGTCCACCGTGAGCCACCATGGCTAGCACTACCGAGACCCTAACGTGGCAGCCACCATGAGCACGTTGTTTTCGATGTCGTTTCGGAACCGTCATTGGTGTTTTGTTGTTATGGGCCGTGGTTCTTTGCTCTTCATCGCCTTTGTTTTCTTTCCTCGACGAGCTCTTAATTTCGTCACCGAAAATCACTTCACTGCTGCTCCTGTTGGATTCGGTGAGCGTCTTGTCGATTTTGATTTCAAGCTATCCTTTATCTTGTCGATTTAATCGTGCTCGTTTTTAATCCACTTCTCTTTCTCGTGTTTTCGGTAACGGTGCTACTCGTCATCATCACTACTCGAATTGTGTTGTCCTTATTTCTTAGGTTCAATTCAATGGGTTTTATTTGGAGGCCCTCTGTTCGTGAGCCAAATTTAAGGTGTCCCCGCACACTAGTTTAATTTACGTATTTAGAATATATAATTTTTGTGTTCATGTGATATATAAATAATTTATGTGATTTTGTGAATTTTGATTGTGTGTTATTTTTGTTATAATATAATGTTGAATTGAAATGTGAAATATGATTTTTGTGATAATATGTTTTAGGTGTAAAATGTGTTGTTAAATTATTGTTGATTTTATATGAAATTTTATCATGTTGAAATTATATGTTATGTGTAAATTATTGAAAATATTAAATATAAGTAATCACAAGTATAAAATAAGACTAAAAATATTATTAACCGGCTTAAGTAAATAAATTAAATTTAAATAAAATAACTATAGTAATAAAATGTTTATCGTCACTAAAAAGTCCAAATGAAAATATAACTAAAAATGAAAAATTAAGTTAAAAGAATATTAAGTTTAAATTAATGTTAAATCAACTTAGAATTTAAAGTTCACGTTTATATAAATTAAAAGTTACTAGTATTAAATTTTCTAAGATGAATAGTTATTTAAAATATCATATCTCACAATTACTATAATGATTATTTTATTAAAACCTAAAGTTTAAAATGAACTTAAAATATACTAAATAAGTATTTAGTTAAAATAATATAATAAAATGAAGAACTTGAAATTTATAATAATCCTAAGTAAAACTATTATCAAACAAAGCTAAAAATTAGAATCACTAACAAGATTTTTCAAAATAAAATAAAGTTAGACGAAGTCTTTTAATTAAAAAGTAATTTAAGAACTAACGTCACAAATATAAATTAGTACAAAAATAAAGTGTCAAAAATCTACTAAGTATGAAAATATAAGGGCCAAAAAGATTATCGAACCATATAAATAACTTAGTAAGTATAACATTTTATATGAAAAGATTAACTTAAATCAAAACTTACAAATTTAAATAGCATCTTTAAAATTAGGAATTTGTCTTAAAGTCGACAACTCACTAAATCAATGTAAGTCGTATAATAAAAATCAAACATATAAAGCATTAAAACAATAAAAAGATACGAATGGTTTCATAAAAATAATGTAGAAAAGATTTCTAAGTTATACAAACTTAAATAAAATTCTACAATCAGATTATACTTTCACTTTAATCGAATAAGTTAAAGTTATAATACAAAGTTGTATTAAGGAATTAAATCACCTAAAAGAAATTTAATTAAATGTCACTTAATTATATTTTATCAAGAATATTAAAACGTGTCAAATATCATTAAATGATATTTATAAATGAAAATGAATATTATAAGATTCGTATAACTAACCAACCTCACTAATTAAATTAGTTAGGTAATGATTATAAATTGAAAATGAAGTTTAGAAAAGTTAAAATCAATACCTTACTTAATTTTAAAACGAAACTAAATCACTTAACTTAATTAAATAAAATACTTACACTTGAATAAAATAAGTTAGTTACTTAAACCTATTTAAGTTATTCGAAATAAAGAAATTTAAAGTGAACTAAGTATACAAAGTATAAGAAGACGTATAAGTATAAAAATACGTACAAAGTATAAGAAGACGTATAAGTATAAAAATACGTATAAATACGAAGTATAAGAATACATGTACGTATAAAGATACGAATAAAATACAAAGTATAAAAATACGAATAAAATACGAAGTATAAAAATACGCATACGTATAAAAATACGTACGAATACGAAATACGAAAATACGAATACGTATAAAAATACGATGAATAGTAAATACGATGAATAGTAAATACGGTGAATAGTAAAATAATGAATAGTGAAAATATTTAAAATTTACGAACGGACTCAAAATAAATATTTAAGTTTTTCTATGTGCTTCCGTCTACCTGAAGAATTGCTTGAACTAAATTTTCATTATACAAGTTTGACGATACTATTACTATGAACTGTCACTGGAGAAATAAAGGAACGAGAAACTGATAAAGAATGTACTTGTTAAATACTCGGGTGTCTGTCATGTTGCGAATCTATTGTGCCATGGTTGGAAAGGTAGCCGCGTATGGGGACTCTTTCACTCTCAGTGCTGACTGAGGCGTTCTAATGACTCTCATAGTCTTTAGGCAAGCAGGCGTATACAACCCTTGAATGGGCATAATTGTTGCGTTTTGCGGTCCATACGAGGTAACGGAAAATGACCATCCCACCCGGGGACCTTGTCGTTAGGTATTAATCGTTTTGGTTAGGAAAAGCATACTCTCTCGAGTAGCGAGGACTGTGTCGTTTCTAAGTGAAAGTGTGTGCACACATTAGATAAGGGATTGAATCGTCCTTCTTACCTAGTGGTATACTAGCATTAAAGTCCGTTGATGTACCCGGCAGCTTATGAGCGGGCCCTGCTTTTGTAGGGTTTTGCATGCTTCCATCCTGACTGGTTGTGGTTCATAGGACAACGTATGATAGATTATCCATGTTGTATTGGATATTAGGTAGTTATCACGTACGCTACTTAGTGTTTGATCTGATGTACGAGTCTGAGCAGCTAGTGCACTTTGATAATTATCTATGAGAGTACACAAGCCGCTCTGTAGTCAAGACTCGCGAGTTATGTTACTATATGAATAATTGAAAAGGGTCGACTACCCCGATTATGATTGAGATGATAATGATTTGCTTACATGAGTATGAATTGTGATAATTTGATGATTAAATTGTTGTGTTATATGAATTGATAAGATCTGATGATTTAATTACCATGTTAAATGAACTGTTTCATGTTATGCTTTATGATCTGCATGGCTATATGTATATGTGTTGCTTATTAGGTCTTGAAATTTGAAAAAGCTAATTCGGGAATCAACAGGTACCCCGAGACTTGACTGTTGATCTATACAAGGGGATTGAAGGCCTTATTTTGTATTTTGAGAGAATGTAATCAATTAAACTCCGCTTTATCTATGACTCTTATTATGTATAATGAGTTGTACTACGATGACAGCTGGTTTTGTAATAAATAGACTTAATTAATATTCCGCCTTAGTTTAATTAAAGTCACGAAAAACCAGGTTGTTACAGTTGGTATCAGAGCTGTCTTGCGACCGTGAATGACTTAAAGTTATCTCACATAGCGAGACGACACCTGGGCCAGACATTCATATCGTATGTCAGGCATAGACTTATAGGATCAAATAATGAATTAGTAATCCTAGATCGCTAAAATAATAACCTTAGAACGCTTTAAAAGTGAGAATGGGTAGAAACATTAAGGATTGACCGACTGACCTAGACTTGAGGGTCTCGACTATTATTATACCTCGTTAGTTTTTCTTTTATTTTTAGGCTTGCCTGCTAAGTGCTCTATGACTGATCTTTTTGACTAACAAGTCTCTTATACTAACGTTACCAAAAATCGAGACGTATAAAGTGAAGACAAGACGACAAGAACTCAAGTACATAGAAATGGACGCATCAAGTGTCGAATGAGCTGAAAAGACGTTCTAGACCTCGAAGAATTCTATTGCCTTGAAGACCTCTATAACTTTCTCTAACATCCTTATTAACTAAATTATTATTCATCCCCTCCAAATTTTTAAATCCATTTAACTTATCTTCTTCTTCTAAAATATAACTTTCCTAACTTATACTTCTATAATGACTTCATAAAATTGAAATTTTTACCTCCTTTCATTTTCTCGCAAATATAAGACTTGAAAACAAGACCAGAAGCGCATGTGAAGAGACGTATCAAGGATCACGCTATCCAAGACAATTTTCAAGACCTCGAAGATTTCTTTAGCATTGGAAATTTCTACAACCATATCAAAATCATTCTTTAAATATCATCATCATTTTAACGCTTTTCAATTTTCAGATTTCCTAATCATAAAATTTCCTAATATTTAATCTAACCATGATTTTAGTGTTTCCTTTTTCATTTTAAATTCCTACGAAAAAGGGAGTTAACTCAATGATTTTACCACCTCGTAAAAAAAAAAAAATAAAAAAAAAATAATAATAAAAAAAATAAAAAAAAAAATAAAAAAAATTTCCCTAATTCAATAATTTCCAATAACTGACTTCTTAAAATGATTTTCATCTCTTCCTTTTAATCTCGTAAAATTATATTACACTTGCTTTCGAATTTTCGTAAACTCCTTAATCTTTATACTCAAAAACTTTCAAACTTGATTACTTTCTTACGTTTTGACCTCGTACAATTATTAAATTTCTTCTAAAATTTCTAATCTTGAAATCTATCTATAATACTTACTAATTGAATTCATAAAGTTAATTTTCATTTGTTCTCTTCAATCTCAAATAAAAATGACTTTATATCTCCTTTGTAATTTCGTTAACTTTTTATTCAACCTCTTAAACGTACTTCCTTGTTATAAAATGCTTGAACTCTCAAATTATAATTTCTACGAAGTACTTATTAACCTTATACGATGAAGTTTCGTCTATTGCCTTCATTTCTGAAATTCTTTTCTTTATATTTTAAATAGCTTTTGAACTTGTCCTATCTATATTACATTTATCTCTCGTCAAAATATACATACATATATCATATTTTCTCTTTATATAACCCCTTATTATAAATTTCTAATCATATCCTAAATATGATTTATAACATTTCTGTTTCACCTAATAACATTATAATAATAAATTTTATGAAAATGGGCTATATCAACAAGGTTATCCATAATTTTCTAAAATTTTATTTATCATTCAACGATAACCTGAATTTCCTTAATCTCAATAAAGCTCATATTTTAATTATGATCACGACGACTTTTACATAATTTCCCTAAATGCCGTTTTCATAAGGCTATATTTCATATACACGTGATCATTAAAAGTAACAAAAATAATATTATGTATATACGTTTAAAACTTCTTAAGGGGGTAGGACTATAATTTGATTTTATTAAAGTCCAATTTAAATCTTAAAATTTCCTATTTCAACCTATTTTAAGGTTAACATTTATTTCCGAATTTAAATAAATTATTTTTGTTCTTAAAACGCTTATTATTTTTATTTAATTTAATTCCGTACAAAACTTCTAGGCCCTACCTTTTTGAAAACCTCTTTCTCGCTGATTTTGAAAATGACAATGCAGCAACATTTAGATGTTAATTCGAAAAAGAATTATTTATATTTTAATATTATTAAATTTTTCAATAATTCCTTTTGATAAAGTCTTACTCAATCAAGAGCAATGTTAATATCCTAATTCCAAAAATCTCGATGTTTTCACTAACTGTCTAGATCTATCTCGACAGTTTTCCATCCTATTCAAGTTTCGGGGACGAAACTTTTCTTAAGGGGGTAGGATTGTAACACCCCGTGTTTTTACTAATACTAATTAATTAATTTAACAAAATTCTTAAATTAAAATTTATATAAATTAACTTTTATTCAATTACTTCAAAAACGCGGCTGAAAAATTTCGATTAAATAAACTTTCTCAAGATAATTCTAGTTAAACTTTCTCGATTTTTATATTAATCTGTATTATATTTTTATTCTTAAAATACTTGTCGAACTAAAAAGTTTACTTCAGTTACATTTATTAGACTTAATAAATTTGTATGCTATTTTAAAAATTATTAATACTTGAATAAAATATAACTTTATCGAAATGTATCTTACAAAATAAACTAGCCGTTTGAAAATATGTGAGACCGTAATACAATTTATAGTTGACAATTTTTATACATTTTATATTTCAAAATATAAATTTTATAATACTAATCATAGAATTAAAATTTAAAACGAATAATTTAAAGTATAGTATATTTTATAAAATATTAAAGTTTATAAATAAGAGTAAATGAAACAGAGCAAACAAACGAAACAGACTCAAATATACTCCATGTATGTCGGTACATACTATCCCACTTGTTTTGAGATATTTTTGTATGCTTCCTGAACACACCTTAGACACTTTAACTCTCCTTCATTTCTTTTTCATTTGACTTATTCTTCCTCCTTCTTCTTCTTCTTCTTCCCTTTCCTTCTTTAAATAAAAACAATATCAACAGCAGCAACGACACAAACAATAATAGTAATAATAATAATAATAATAATAATAATAATAATAATAATAATAAACAACAACATCAGCAACAACAACAAATACAACAAACAACAATAATAACGACGGACAACAACAACAACAGAGCAACAACGACGGTAACCACAGCAGCGGCCACCATGGCCACGGCCACCGGAGCAGCTCACCGGAGCCACCACCGTCGCCTCTTCTTTTCGTGGTCCTTCCTCTCCTCCCTCTGCTCTGTTTTCTCTCCGTCTTGCTAGCCTACGTCACCACCGTCGCCGAGCTCGACCTCGACCACCGTGGTCGCCCACCACGCGTTTTGTTCTTTGTGGGTGGTCGTGCTCTCGCTTCTCTTCCTTTCTCGGCCCTGCTCTCCCCTTCTCTTTCCCCTGTTCTCGGCCCCACCGTGAGCCACACCACCGTGACCACCGTCTCACCACCTCAGGCCGCCTCCTTCCTCGGCCAACACCACCACCGTAGCTCCCCTGCTCTTCTTGCCGTCGTATTTAATCGTCGGTAAGTGTCGTCGATTAAATCATTTCTATCCGTAAATTTATCGTAATTGATTTCGCTGATTTTAATTCACTTTGCTCTCCTCTGCTCTTGGTCCACCGTGAGCCACCATGGCTAGCACTACCGAGACCCTAACGTGGCAGCCACCATGAGCACGTTGTTTTCGATGTCGTTTCGGAACCGTCATTGGTGTTTTGTTGTTATGGTAGTGGTTCTTTGCCCTTCATCGCCTTTGTTTTCTTTCCTCGACGAGCTCTTAATTTCGTCACCGAAAATCACTTCACTGCTGCTCCTGTTGGATTCGGTGAGCGTCTTGTCGATTTTGATTTCAAGCTATCCTTTATCTTGTCGATTTAATCGTGCTCGTTTTTAATCCACTTCTCTTTCTCGTGTTTTCGGTAACGGTGCTACTCGTCATCGTCACTACTCGAATTGTGTTGTCCTTATTTCTTCCGGGGTTCAATTCAATCGGGTTTTATTTGGAGGCCCTCTGTTCGTGAGCCAAATTTAAGGTGTCCCCGCACACTAGTTTAATTTACGTATTTAGAATATATAATTTTTGTGTTCATGTGATATATAAATAATTTATGTGATTTTGTGAATTTTGATTGTGTGTTATTTTTGTTATAATATAATGTTGAATTGAAATGTGAAATATGATTTTTGTGATAATATGTTTTAGGTGTAAAATGTGTTGTTAAATTATTGTTGATTTTATATGAAATTTTATCATGTTGAAATTATATGTTATGTGTAAATTATTGAAAATATTAAATATAAGTAATCACAAGTATAAAATAAGACTAAAAATATTATTAACCGGCTTAAGTAAATAAATTAAATTTAAATAAAATAACTATAGTAATAAAATGTTTATCGTCACTAAAAAGTCCAAATGAAAATATAACTAAAAATGAAAAATTAAGTTAAAAGAATATTAAGTTTAAATTAATGTTAAATCAACTTAGAATTTAAAGTTCACGTTTATATAAATTAAAAGTTACTAGTATTAAATTTTCTAAGATGAATAGTTATTTAAAATATCATATCTCACAATTACTATAATGATTATTTTATTAAAACCTAAAGTTTAAAATGAACTTAAAATATACTAAATAAGTATTTAGTTAAAATAATATAATAAAATGAAGAACTTGAAATTTATAATAATCCTAAGTAAAACTATTATCAAACAAAGCTAAAAATTAGAATCACTAACAAGATTTTTCAAAATAAAATAAAGTTAGACGAAGTCTTTTAATTAAAAAGTAATTTAAGAACTAACGTCACAAATATAAATTAGTACAAAAATAAAGTGTCAAAAATCTACTAAGTATGAAAATATAAGGGCCAAAAAGATTATCGAACCATATAAATAACTTAGTAAGTATAACATTTTATATGAAAAGATTAACTTAAATCAAAACTTACAAATTTAAATAGCATCTTTAAAATTAGGAATTTGTCTTAAAGTCGACAACTCACTAAATCAATGTAAGTCGTATAATAAAAATCAAACATATAAAACGTAAAACAATATAAAAAGATACGAATGGTTTCATAAAAATAATGTAGAAAAGATTTCTAAGTTATACAAACTTAAATAAAATTCTACGATCAGATTATACTTTCACTTTAATCGAATAAGTTAAAGTTATAATACAAAGTTGTATTAAGGAATTAAATCACCTAAAAGAAATTTAATTAAATGTCACTTAATTATATTTTATCAAGAATATTAAAACGTGTCAAATATCATTAAATGATATTTATAAATGAAAATGAATATTATAAGATTCGTATAACTAACCAACCTCACTAATTAAATTAGTTAGGTAATGATTATAAATTGAAAATGAAGTTTAGAAAAGTTAAAATCAATACCTTACTTAATTTTAAAACGAAACTAAATCACTTAACTTAATTAAATAAAATACTTACACTTGAATAAAATAAGTTAGTTACTTAAACCTATTTAAGTTATTCGAAATAAAGAAATTTAAAGTGAACTAAGTATACAAAGTATAAGAAGACGTATAAGTATAAAAATACGTACAAAGTATAAGAAGACGTATAAGTATAAAAATACGTATAAATACGAAGTATAAGAATACATGTACGTATAAAGATACGAATAAAATACAAAGTATAAAAATACGAATAAAATACGAAAGTATAAAAATAGCATACGTATAAAAATACGCATCTGAATCTGAAATACTGAAAATACGAATACGATAAAAAAATCGATGAATAGTAAATACGATGTATAGTAAATACGGTGAATAGTAAAATAATGAATAGTGAAAATATTTAAAATTTACGAACGGACTCAAAATAAATATTTAAGTTTTTCTATGTGCTTCCGTCTACCTGAAGAATTGCTTGAACTAAATTTTCATTATACAAGTTTGACGGTACTATATCTATGGTATCCTTTGGAGAAATAAAGGAACGAAACCGATAAAGAATGTACTTGTTAAATACTCGGGTGTGTCATGTCATGTTGCGAATCTATTGTGCCATGGTTGGAAAGGTAGTCACAGATGGGGACTCTTTCACTCTCGGCCGATCGAGGCGTTTCTAATGACTCTCATAGTCTTTAGGCAAGCAGGCGTATACAACCCTTGAATGGGCATAATTGTTGCGTTTTGCGGTCCATACGAGGTAACGGAAAATGACCATCCCACCCGGGGACCTTGTCGTTAGGTATTAATCGTTTTGGTTAGGAAAAGCATACTCTCTCGAGTAGCGAGGACTGTGTCGTTTCTAAGTGAAAGTGTGTGCACACATTAGATAAGGGATTGAATCGTCCTTCTTACCTAGTGGTATACTAGCATTAAAGTCCGTTGATGTACCCGGCAGCTTATGAGCGGGCCCCCGCTTTGTAGGGTTTTGCATGCTTCCATCCTGTCTGGTTGTGGTTCATAGGACAACGTATGATAGATTATCCATGTTGTATTGGATATTAGGTAGTTATCACGTACGCTACTTAGTGTTTGATCTGATGTACGAGTCTGAGCAGCTAGTGCACTTTGATAATTATCTATGAGAGTACACAAGCCGCTCTGTAGTCAAGACTCGCGAGTTATGTTACTATATGAATAATTGAAAAGGGTCGACTACCCCGATTATGATTGAGATGATAATGATTTGCTTACATGAGTATGAATTGTGATAATTTGATGATTAAATTGTTGTGTTATATGAATTGATAAGATCTGATGATTTAATTACCATGTTAAATGAACTGTTTCATGTTATGCTTTATGATATGCATGGCTATATGTATATGTGTTGCTTATTAGGTGCGGGGCTGAAAAAGCTAATTCGGGAATCAACAGGTACCCCGAGACTTGACTGTTGATCTATACAAGGGGATTGAAGGCCTTATTTTGTATTTTGAGAGAATGTAATCAATTAAACTCCGCTTTATCTATGACTCTTATTATGTATAATGAGTTGTACTACGATGACAGCTGGTTTTGTAATAAATAGACTTAATTAATATTCCGCCTTAGTTTAATTAAAGTCACGAAAAACCAGGTTGTTACATTAATATTCCAATTCTAAAAACCTCGATGTTCTTCTCCACCTGCTTTTTAATCTCGAGCAGTTATCTATCCTATTCAAGTTTCGGGGACGAAACTTTTCTTAAGGGGGTAGGATTGTAACACCCCGTGTTTTATTAATACTAAATAATTATTTTAACTAAATTATTAAAATAAAATTTAGATAATTTAATTTTTATTTCTTTGTTCTGAAAACGCGGCTGAAAAATTTCGTTCGAATAAACTTTCTCAAGATATTTCTAGTTAAACTTTATTAACTTTATATTAACTTGTATTATATGTAACAACCTGGTTTTTCGTGACTTTAATTAAACTAAGGCGGAAAATTAATTAAGTCTATATATTACAAAACCAGCTGTTATCGTTTAACAAACTCAGTATACATAATACGAGTTTATAGATAAAACAGAGTATTTAGATTTACAAGTTCTCTCAAAATAGATTACAAAATAAGGCCTTCAAATCCCCTGATAGATCAACGGTCAAGACTCGGGGTACCTGCATTTAACTCTCATCATTTTCCCGCACACTCTTTCGACACATGCTATTCTAAAGCAATATGCGATATGAATAATAAATAAACAAGGGAAACAAATAGCAAGTATGCAAGCAAAAACACATAAGGAAATCATGATGATTTAATACGAGTATAAACCAATCAAATAACATACCACGCTCACATATAAACATACTCAACGAATCACATTCCAATACTCAACCAAATCATTCAGGTAGTCATCAAACAAAACAAGGAAATGCATTCAACATGTGATAACAAATGAGTCTTCGTTAGTAAGGCGGAAGCATGCAGACATAATCCGCGCTTGATGCTTGTAGCGAACGAAATCGGACGAATCGAATATGCTAAAGATATCTAAGGTAATAAGGGCGGCCTAATCCCTTGTCTAATGTATGCATACACTACCTATCGAGGATCATACGTATTCGCTAATCAAAAGGTATTCACCAAGAAAATGTTCGACTATCACCAGAGGCTGGTACCGGATGGGGTCAAGGCGTTTCAACATCGATATATGGGCCCACGGTAATATCAAGTATGCCCCATCCCCGAGGTTGATACTTCCGCCAGAAAAGAAATCTTAAGATTGTTAATCGCCTTGGGCTACCTGGGAGGAAGCCCAAGTCCCCATATCTGACTACCTCGTTAACTTCGAATTTCAAGAAGTCGCAACATGGCGAACAATCCTAGTCTTTTATTCAAGTACTCGTTTTCTTAACTTCTCATTTTCTTACTCATAAATAATAATAATGACAAACTTGTATCATAAATATAACGTCAAACTTGTATAATGAAATTTTAGTAACAGCAGATTCTTGGGTAAGCAGAACACATAGAAAGACTTAATTATTTATTTTGAGTCAGATTCGTAAATTTTAAATATTTTTCACTATTCATTATTTTACTATTCACCGTATTTACTATTCATCGTATTTACTATTCATCGTATTTACTATTCACCGTATTTACTATTCCTCGTATTTATACGTGTTAAGTATTTTAAGTATTCGTATTTATACGTATATTTATACTTCGTATTTTATTCGTATTTTATACGTATATGTATTCTTATACTTAGTATTTATTATTTTATTTTCTTTATACTTAGTATTTTTATTTTATTTTCTTTATACTTTAGTACTTATTATTTGACTTTATTTATACTTAGTATCTTTATACTCTTATACTTTTTTGTTATACTAAGGGTATTTTAGAAAATGAAACTAAGCTTTTTATTTATTAAGTGTAACATTCTAGTTTTAAAGTCGTTAGGTTCGTTTTGTATTTAGTGATTTGAAAAAATAATTTCGGAAGTAAAACTTAATATAATCTAAGTACAAAATTCTAGTTTTAAAGTCGTTAAGTTCATTTTGTACTTGGTGATTTTAAATAACATTTTAGAAGTGAAACTCGGTTTATTTAGTCATATACTTAACTAATCTTTTAGCGGTTTCCATTTTTAGCGAGGTTGTCGTAGTTCATTTTAAATAGTCCGTATGTCCACATCCAAATTTAAGCATAGGTAGTAGCACTCGACAAGATTCATTTTAATACGGGTAACGTTTATTTTTATCGGTTTAGTTGATTCTTTTTATTAGTTCATTTTACAATCTAATATAATCCTAATTATAAATCAATTTTAGTAACTAAGTGATAAATTCATTTTGACCAAAATTGACCCAAAAATAACACAAAAGCCGTGAGTCTCTATTTATTTGGCTATTTATTTCTTTTTGTTGTTTTTATTAATAAATCATTACTTTAACTATTTTAATTACTTAAGTGATAAAAATAAAAGTGACAAATTCAATTTAGGTCTAAATTGGACCCCAAAACCGTGGCCTAACATACATAACCATTTATTTTCGTTTTCTAATTTTATCGGTTTTTAACTTAAAGTTTTTATATACTAATTATTTAGTTTATGCTAAAATGATTTAAATTAGTACTTAAAAACAATAAATAACTAAAACTTATAAAATTTATGAATCAAACTAATCACCTAAGTGAAGAACACATGAATGTGTGATGAATGTTAATGTTTTTCATATGAACATTATTTAGTCAAAATTTTATATGTTTATGAAATTTTCTCAAATTTTTCCTACAAGTCTAATTTAACTATACTAACCATAATATGTTATTTAGAAAAATTAAAACTAAAAATTGGTCCATGTAATTAAATTTGGCCGTGTATGTTTATATATGTTCATAAATTTTGATTTTTGATTTTTATACTTCTAATTCAACAACTAATTTATCTTATATTATTTATGTATTTAATCATAAGTGGAAAACATAACAAAACATTAACACACATAAATAAAATCATCCAAACACAAGGATAACAACTAACATTCAAGAATACACATAATACCTTAAAACACTTAAAAATTCATAACAAATTCATTTTAAATCCTAAACAAAAACTAATTATATTTTCATGTGCATATTAGTCTTAGTATTTTAAGCATGCAATTTACAAAAATTAAAACGAAAAATTTGACAAAAATAAAGGGGAATGCCGTGTGGTTCTTAAGTGAGCAACAAATTTCATTTTTCGATTTTTGTCTTCTAATTTAACATATGAATACTAGGTGATATAATAAACTAAGCATGCATCAAAACATCATCTAGGAAAACATAAATCATTTACGAGGCGCTTATCACATAAATGTGCGGGAAGCACCTTGATTTGGTTAGTGGAGTAAAACCCTAGCAATTGTCCTGAATTCGACGATATGATCGAATTGGCTCAAGTCGACACCCCCACCTTGCTCCTCGTCTTTGGTTAGGAGAGGTACATAAGAATGAAATACACAAGTTAGTAATTTAATTTAAAACTAAACTAACTATACTAAAATTTTCAAGTGTAGTAGTATTTAGTTTAGGTGATGTTTGTATTTAAAGTGATTTTGATTTATGTTCATTTTTAATTTGCATGTAAAGATATGGAGTGAATACTAAATATAAATGGTGAGGATTTATTTAAGTATGCTAATAAATTTAAGCAATTGAAATGAAAGTTTAAGGAAGAAATGAATTAAAGAGGATGAAGATTCAAGAGGTGTTCTTGAGGTTGGAGATGAGTTTAAGCTTACTAATTGCTCTTGAGTTTGAGTTTATTTTAGAGAGGAAATGACTTAGAATATTTTGTGTTTGTGTTGGGTGTTTGGACCGTGTGTGTGTGTAGTATGTAGTAGTAGTTGTTTTATTTTTTTGTAGTATGTAAGTTGTAGTGTGTAAGTTGTATACTTGTGTAAGGAAAAGCATGCATGCTTGAGACAAGGGAACACAAGTGTACAAGAGTGGAAGCATGCTTGTAAGAAGGAGTAAGGCATGCTTGAGACAAGGGGACACAATTGTGTAAGAAAAGCAAAGGAAAAAGGAAGACAATGTAGAGCTTGAAGCTCCAAATTCTCTACCAACATGGGTTACTTGGCCCGATTTTTCGTTTTTGAAATTTTAGACTTGCCACTACGTGAAAAGTCTCGAAATGAAATATATAGTCTTGAAATAATGTTTAGAAGTGAGATCGAAAATAAAAATGAAAATAAACCTCAGAACGAATCCAAACAAAAATTAGGGTACTAGTTTGTCTCGCCACTTTGAAATAAAATTTTATTCGATCGAAATATATATTTTTTTAGATTGAATGTTATCGAATTAAATCATTATCCTCAAACGTCAAAAAGTTTATCAGTTTGGGCTTAGTGTAACTCAATATATCGAGTTTTAGTGAAAGTGTTAGTTAAATCAAAGTGGAATAGTAATTTGATATTATTATTATATGTTGTGTTAGTAATAATCAATATGATTAAGCTTAAGCTACTTTAATTAGGTTTGGATTATGAGTAATTGTATTTAATAAAGAATTAGGTGACTAAATCACATTTAGGTGGCTTGGCCCTTTAGTCAATGTTTGACCTCGATTTGCGTGCCAAAATTTGCCGTTGAGAAAATTGTCGAGGATTCTCCATTTGATTTATCGAGTTTGAAAATGTAAACATAAAGTTCAAATTCAAAGTAATTCAAAATGGTTTTAGTTTAGGTGCAAAAATGATTGTAGTGTATTGTTTTAGGAAATTCAGTGAGCGAGGATGATTAATTATTGATTTCCTAATTATAATTAACCTAAATTAACACGGTGTTACAATCCTCCCCTTAAAGAAGTTTAGTCCCGAAACTTAAAGTACTCTGGGTGGTTAAGGTTACCTGTGCTAACATGACTCAGGTACTTTTCCTTCATCGACGCTTCTCGGTTTCCCATGTTGCTTGTTCGGTCTTGTCCCCTCGAGAGAACCTTGACTAAGGGTATCGACTTGCGTCGTAAGAACTTGGTCTCTCTCGCGAATTTCCACCGGGTTTTTCAGAGTAAAGCATGTTAGGCTCGATGGCGATCACATCGGGCGTAATAATGTGGCTCGGTCGCTTCAGTATCTCCTGGTGAGATCGTGGAATACATCGTGCACTTTGGATAAGTTTGGCGGTAAGGCGAGTCGGTATGCCACCTCGCCAATTCGTTCAAGTATTTCGTAGGTCAGATGTACTTTGGACTAAGCTTCCCTTCGATCAAAGCGTCTTACCCCTTTCATGGGTGAGACCTTTAAGAAGACCTTATCTCCACCGTTGAACTCAATAGGTCGGCGGTGCTCGTTTGCATATTTCTTTTGGCGATCTTGAGCCGCTTGTAGTCGCCTCCCGAATAACCTTTATGTGTTCAACTGATCCTCAGTATAACCCGGGGTCCAAGCCCACATTATCACTAGCGTCGTCCCCAACAAACCGGATGCGACACTTTACGCCATACAAGGCTCTCAAAAGGAGCACACCTAGACTAGCATGATGGCTATTGTTGTATAAAAATTCAACGAGAGGTAAGCTCTTTTCCCGATTCACGTTGAATTCCATCGTGCATGCCCTCAACATGTCTTCGATTAACCGATAGTTCGCTCTGTCGACCGTCGATTCTTTGGATGAAAAGCGTACTCATTTTCAATTTACTACCCAAAGCCTCTTGCAATTTCTTCCGTAAATGCGATGTAAATCTTGGCGTCCTATGCGATATGATGTCGAGGGAACGCCATGGAGTCGTATTATTTCCTTTTCGTAGCTTTGGCCGCTTCTTCCAATCCCCAAGTCTCCTTGATCGGACGAAGTGAGCTGCTTTAGTTAGACGATCTACATAACCCATATCGCATCCTTGCCACCTGCTGTCCTCGGTAACCCCATGATAAAATCCATGGATATGGAATCCCATTTCCCTTGAGGGATTTCCAACGGTTGGAGTAGTCCTCCTGGTCTCTGGTGTTCAAATTTTACCTTCTGGCAAATCATACATCTAGCCACGTACTCGGCGATCTCTGCCTTCATCCTTATCCACCAGAAACGCAATTTCAGGTCCTTGTACATCTTGTCTGAACCAGGATGTACCGAGTAGCGGGTACTATGTGCTTCGTCAAGGATTTTGCGTTTCAAATCTTCATTGTTAGGTATGCACCACCTGCCGTTGAAGCGTAGACTTCCATCAGTGTAGATCTCAAACCCTTCTGTTCCCTCTGATGGAACCTTTTCTCTGATTTCTAACAAGGCTGGGTCTTCCCACTGTAGTGCTCGTATATCATGGAATAAATCTGGTTCTACCACCATTGCATTTAGGTCGACGTCATCTGACTGTACCAGATCCAAGCTCAGCCTTTTCAGGTCTTGGGTAATTTCCGAGGGTATTTCCCAAATGTTGTTCAGAGTATGTATTGCCTTACGACTCAGTGCGTCAGCAACTACGTTGGCCTTTCCTTCGTGGTACAATAACTCGATTTTGTAATCCTTGATCAATTCTAACCACCTACGCTGCCTCATGTTCAATTCCCTCTGGGTAAAGATGTACTTTAAGCTCTTGTGGTCGGTGTAGAATTTGATG
This sequence comes from Dianthus caryophyllus, assembly GCA_023091065.1. Classification (NCBI taxonomy): domain Eukaryota; kingdom Viridiplantae; phylum Streptophyta; class Magnoliopsida; order Caryophyllales; family Caryophyllaceae; genus Dianthus; species Dianthus caryophyllus. The sequence goes on from CM041530.1 coordinate 10,024,522, forward strand.
CTGACCCCATAGAGATAGTGACGCCAAATCTTCAGTGCAAACACGACTGCAGCAAGTTCTAGGTCGTGAGTTGGGTAATTTCTTTCATGCACCTTAAGTTGTCTGGATGCGTATGCTATTACTTTCCCTTGTTGCATAAGCACGCATCCCAAACCATTTAATGACGCGTCACTATACACTTCATATTCATCCCCGTCTGTTGGTAAGGTTAAAACTGGAGCAGTAGTAAGCCTTTTCTTAAGTTCTTGGAACGCCTTCTCACAATCGTCGCTCCATAAGAACTTTGATTCCTTTTGTAGCAGTTTAGTCATTGGGCGGGCTACCTTCGAGAAATCAGAACAAACCTTCGATAATAGCCACCAACCCTAAGAAGCTTCGACCTCCGTGGATCGCTTTTGGTGCTATCCATTCTTTGGCAACCGATCTTTCTTTGGATCTACCATTACTCCCTCCTTGGAGATTACGTGGCCTAGGAACGCCACTAGGCCTAACCAAAATTCACACTTTGAAAATTTGGCATACCATTTATGGTCTCTCAAGATACTTAGGATAATGTGTAGGTGCTCTGCGTGTTCTTCTTTATCCTCGAGTAGATCAGGATACCGCCAATGAACACGACCACGCAGATGTCGAGATATTCATGAAAGGTCCTGTTCATTTGGTCCATAAATACTGCTGGGGCGTTGGTAAGGCCGAACGGCATTACTTTGAACTCGTAATGTCCGTATCTTGATCCCAGCGCCTTTTGTATATCCTCTCATGACCGCAATCTGATGGTATCCTGACCTTAGGTCAATCTTGGAGAACACTCCTGCTCCTTTGAGCTGGTCAAAGAGATCGTCTATCCTAGGCAGAGGATAGCGATTCTTGATTGTCACCTTGTTCAGTTCTCTATAGTCAATGCAGAGCCTCATACTTCCATCCTTTTTCTTTACAAAGAGTACTGGTGCACCCCAAGGCGAAACACTCGGTCTTATAAATCCCAATTCAATCATCTCCTCCAACCGTTTCTTAAGTTCTTGGAGTTCGACAGAGCCATCTGTATGGTGCTTCGATATAGGTGAGGTTCCTGGTACGAGGTCGAACGAGAATTCAACATCTCGTGCCGGAGGCATACCTGGTAATACGTCTGGGAAAACATCAGGGTATTCATTCACGATCGGGATATCTTCAATGCGTAGAGTGTCCTCGACCTTAGTAATGCTGCAAAAATATACCTGGGTGCCCCTTCCTCTCCATACTCACGAAGTTTGATCTGGATACTAACTTCACTCCTCCTTTCCTTTTAAAACTCTGGTATGACACTTCCTTCCCTTGGTTAGTTCTCAAAGTGATTTTCTGGTCGTGGCATCTAAATGTTGCGTTATGACGAGCTAGCCAGTTCATTCCCAGAATTACATCGAACTCGGGAAGGTCAAACAATACAAGGTCTGACAGGAATTCTGTGTTGTGAATCGAGATTTTTACGTTATTGTATTTTGAAGAACAAGGAATGTTTTTACCATCTGGTAGTGATATGTTAGTTCTGATTTGTTCAGGGTTTGTGAGTTTGGATTGTTTGATAAATTTTGAGGATATAAAAGATAGGGAAGCTCCTGTATCAAATAAAATGAAAGCAGGCACAGAGTTAACCAGAAATTTACCGGTGACGACGTCGACATCGATAATATCATCAGACCCTTCTTCAGACTCGGTCAGGACGTAGACCCGTCCCTGAACCCTGACGGCTGGCGGTGGTCCCGCATTTGCCTTTGCAGAAATACCCCTCTTTGGGCATTCATTCGATTTGTGCCCAACTACCTTACAGAAGTAGCACACCACCTCTCGGCCGCAACGCTTCCCTGGATGACTCGGTTGTCGACAGAAGTGACAATGACCTGCTTGTACGGTCGGAGCTTTGGGAAGCGGTTGTTGGGTACTCTTTGCAACGTACGGAGTGGTGTTGCGGTTGTAGAAATGAGTCTTGCCTTGGTTCTTATTGCGGCTGTCTTGATTCTGATAACCCGGGCGACCAAACATGGGTTTATGGATAAAACTGGCACTCGCCACAGGGGGCGTGAACGTCTTCTTCTTCTTCTTCTCCTCAGCTTCCCTCTTCTGGATGGGTGCCCAGATACACGTTGCCTTTTCGTAGGCTTCAGCGAAGTTCTTACAGCCGAACCCGCTCATGTTTATCCTCAGGTTATTGTCCATGCCTCGTACGTAACGAGTCATGAAGTTCCTCTCGCTAGTCAATATCTTAGGAGCAAACTTGGGCGGCTCACGATATTTTTCTGTGTAAGCTTGTAGGGTCATTTCACCCTGGGTTAGATTCCTGAACTCTTCTTCTTTTTCCCACTTCAACTCTTCCCCAAAGTACTTGTTTTCCAACAAGGTCTTAAACTCACTCCAGTTATAGAGCCTTAGGGGAAATTGGGCTTTGATCAGGCGCCACCAACTATTTGCTTCTCCTTTCAGGTAGTACGCTACCACGTTCACCATTTCGTTCGGTGGTGTCTTGCTCAGTTCCAGCAACTTTTCCATCTCTTCGATCCACTCTGTCAAGGCTGTGGGTCGACGAGCGAGAATATGTTTGGGGTCGGTGTTTGGAGAACTTCTCGAATGCGGGATGATTGTTTCACTTGCCTTGATGTTGATACATATTTTGAGCAATTTTTGTAATTGCATCTTGAACCCTTTTCTCCTTGCTTCTTCTTGAAAGAAATGTTGGCGAAGTTCGGGTTATCCATGTTGTTTAAGTTGTTTGCATCCATTCTGAAAATAAAATAAAATAAGGACAAAAATTTGTATAAATTTTGAGTGGTTCAAAGATAGACATCATATAACATGCAAGGTAAAAGACATTTCATTGATAATGTAAAAGGTTTACATCAAAACGTTACAAGCCTCCTAATACATTCTCTATGAAATGAACTAAGGTGAAAACTTAGACATAAGTTCAGCAAAATAACATAAAAGTTTAGATACATTCTCAAGAGATATGAAATTAGATCGAGAATGACAAAAGCTTAGTCCTAGATCCTAAGCAAATTTTGAGTAGCGATGCTCCTCCTCCATGAAGCTATGCTTATACTTAACAGCATAAGTCATGTCGCTCAAACCAAGTTTGAAATCTTCCCAGCTTAGGTAGTACTCACCCTCAAGTATAGCTGGGGAGCGTAGTCGCCTCCACCATGCTTTGGCCTCCTCGTCAAGGCACGCAGCTGCTAGGGAGGTTTTCCATTCCTCTCTAACGGAGTGTTCCAGGAACCTCGCATTCATACTCCTGATCCATGGGTATAGTGTCCCACTGATCCCCTCAAATGTCTCAGGTTTTCCCTGCATGAATGCTTCGATCACATCTGTATATTCTGAGGATCGGCGGAGATGATCAGGAATTCGATGTTCCATATCACGAGTCTTAAGTGCCCTAGTCTTCCGGTCGACTTCGCATTGCTCGCGTCCTGCGATCTCTTCCAGGACTTCAATTGTTGACGTCGCGTGAGCCTCGATGGCTTTCTTGCGGGCCTTCTCTTTTGGTGTCCATTCAGAGTACTTCTTACCGCACGGTAGTCTCATCTGAAATCAATTTAGATAAGGTAATTTAAATGAGATTTGGAAGTACAACATGTATGTAAAATTTTAAAATAATGAATTAAGAAAAGCACATGACTAGGTAGTAACATAACGTCTCCATATATATAAACATATACATGGGTAAAATATTACATTTCAAGGAATATAATACATAAGTTCACCAAACGTCACATCCGAATACAACACCCATAGCCGTAGGAAAAGAAGACGATATTAAAATCGTTCTTAGGATGGTTAAAAGTCGGTTACATATATTTTACAAACTGGAGTCCAAAAACCCTAAATATGATTTGCGACCCTGAAGAGTCTCCCTGATAGGAGATCCCTCTCCCAGACTGGGAGTAGTTCAACTGGCAATGGAGGATAGTCGTGCCTTAGTTCTTGATACATCAAGTTCTCAAGTAGTTCTTCGTGCTCCATCCACCCTGGTGGTTGCATCTCCCTCAGAAGTGGGTCGGGGTGACACATGCGATCCATATATCGATCGTAATCCAGGAGGAGTTGCCATCCTAGTGGTGTCCAAAATTCGTAAATGCGGGTGGAAGCTCTCAATCGGGCCAGGCCTAAGCCAATGCCCCTAGTGTGGTAGGGATGCAGTCGTCGAGATCCCATTAGCTTCCACGTATTGCTCGATGACGTGGGAATGGTTACATATATATGCATCTCGTGGCATCATCGGTGGGCGTTGTGGTAGATTGTTACGGGAGGAGGCGTAATGCGTCATCCTAAGGGTCTTTGTCAGACTAGAGTTAGCCATAGAGCAAATAGCAAGTAAACAATCATGAAGTTAAGGTTCTATCGCTCGTCTAACTAGTTTATTATTATTAGGTCGGTCCTTAAGATTCTACCCTTTTTCACATTTTAAAAACGATCTAAGTTATTATTTTAGCGATCTAGAGAATTCTAATTCATTATTTGATCCTATAAGTCTATGCCTGACATATGATATGAATGTCTGGCCCAGGTGTCGTCTCGCTATGTGAGATAACTTTAAGTCATTCACGGTCGCAAAGAGCGACTGATACTAAATCAGAATAACCTGGTTTTTCGTGACTTTAATTAAACTAAGGCGGAAAATTAATTAAGTCTATATATTACAAAACCGGTGTTATCGTTTAACAAACTCGATATACATAATACGAGTTTATAGATAAAGCAGTATTTAGATTTACAAGTTCTCTCAAAATAGATTACAAAATAAGGCCTTCAAATCCTGATAGATCAACGGTCAAGACTAAAATTTTGCATTTAACTCTCATCATTTTCCCGCACACTCTTTCGACACATGCTATTCTAAAGCAATATGCGATATGAATAATAAATAAACAAGGGAAACAAATAGCAAGTATGCAAGCAAAAACACATAAGGAAATCATGATGATTTAATACGAGTATAAACCAATCAAATAACATACCACGCTCACATATAAACATACTCAACGAATCACATTCCAATACTCAACCAAATCATTCAGGTAGTCATCAAACAAAACAAGGAAATGCATTCAACATGTGATAACAAATGAGTCTTCGTTAGTAAGGCGGAAGCATGCAGACATAATCCGTAGTGATAGCGGCCGGTAGAACGAAATCGGACGTAACTGAATATGCTAAAGATATCTAAGGTAATAAGGACGGCCTAATCCCTTGTCTAATGTATGCATACACTACCTATCGAGGATCATACGTATTCGCTAATCAAAAGGTATTCACCAAGAAAATGTTCGACTATCACCAGAGACGGGTACCCCCGGATGGGGTTGGCGTTTCCAATTACTGATATATGGGCCCACGGTAATATCAAGTATGCCCCATCCCTGAGGTTGATACTCCGCGCCGAAAAGAAATCTTAAGATTGTTAATCGCCTTGGGCTACTCTGGGAGGAAGCCCAAGTCCCCATATACAGCTACCTCGTTAACTTCGAATTTCAAGAGTCGCAACATGGCGAACAATCCTAGTCTTTTATTCAAGTACTCGTTTTCTTAACTTCTCATTTTCTTACTCATAAATAATAATAATGACAAACTTGTATCATAAATATAACGTCAAACTTGTATAATGAAATTTTAGTAACACTTGATTCTTGAGTAAGCATGAACACATAGAAAGACTTAATTATTTATTTTGAGTCCGTTCGTAAATTTTAAATATTTTTCATTATTCATTATTTTACTATTCACCGTATTTACTATTCATCGTATTTACTATTCATCGTATTTACTATTCACCGTATTTACTATTCCTCGTATTTATACGTGTTCGTATTTTCGTATTCCGTATTTGTACGTATATTTATACTTCGTATTTTATTCGTATTTTATACGTATATGTATTCTTATACTTAGTATTTATTATTTTATTTTCTTTATACTTAGTATTTTTATTTTATTTTCTTTATACTTTAGTACTTATTATTTGACTTTATTTATACTTAGTATCTTTATACTCTTATACTTTTTTGTTATACTAAGGGTATTTTAGAAAATGAAACTAAGCTTTTTATTTATTAAGTGTAACATTCTAGTTTTAAAGTCGTTAGGTTCGTTTTGTATTTAGTGATTTGAAAAAATGATTTCGGAAGTAAAACTTAATATAATCTAAGTACAAAATTCTAGTTTTAAAGTCGTTAAGTTCATTTTGTACTTGGTGATTTTAAATAACATTTTAGAAGTGAAACTCGGTTTATTTAGTCATATACTTAACTAATCTTTTAGCGGTTTCCATTTTTAGCGAGGTTGTCGTAGTTCATTTTAAATAGTCCGTATGTCCACATCCAAATTTAAGCATAGGTAGTAGCACTCGACAAGATTCATTTTAATACGGGTAACGTTTATTTTTATCGGTTTAGTTGATTCTTTTTATTAACGGTTCATTTTACAATCTAATATAATCCTAATTATAAATCAATTTTAGTAACTAAGTGATAAATTCATTTTGACCAAAATTGACCCAAAAATAACACAAAAGCCGTGAGTCTCTATTTATTTGGCTATTTATTTCTTTTGTTGTTTTTATTAATAAATCATTACTTTAACTATTTTAATTACTTAAGTGATAAAAATAAAAGTGACAAATTCAATTTAGGTCTAAATTGGACCCCAAAACCGTGGCCTAACATACATAACCATTTATTTTCGTTTTCTAATTTTATCGGTTTTTAACTTAAAGTTTTTATATACTAATTATTTAGTTTATGCTAAAATGATTTAAATTAGTACTTAAAAACAATAAATAACTAAAACTTATAAAATTTATGAATCAAACTAATCACCTAAGTGAAGAACACATGAATGTGTGATGAATGTTAATGTTTTTCATATGAACATTATTTAGTCAAAATTTTATATGTTTATGAAATTTTCTCAAATTTTTCCTACAAGTCTAATTTAACTATACTAACCATAATATGTTATTTAGAAAAATTAAAACTAAAAATTGGTCCATGTAATTAAATTTGGCCGTGTATGTTTATATATGTTCATAAATTTTGATTTTTGATTTTTATACTTCTAATTCAACAACTAATTTATCTTATATTATTTATGTATTTAATCATAAGTGGAAAACATAACAAAACATTAACACACATAAATAAAATCATCCAAACACAAGGATAACAACTAACATTCAAGAATACACATAATACCTTAAAACACTTAAAAATTCATAACAAATTCATTTTAAATCCTAAACAAAAACTAATTATATTTTCATGTGCATATTAGTCTTAGTATTTTAAGCATGCAATTTACAAAAATTAAAACGAAAAATTTGACAAAAATAAAGGGGAATGCCGTGTGGTTCTTAAGTGAGCAACAAATTTCATTTTTCGATTTTTGTCTTCTAATTTAACATATGAATACTAGGTGATATAATAAACTAAGCATGCATCAAAACATCATCTAGGAAAACATAAATCATTTACGAGGCGCTTATCACATAAATGTGCGGGAAGCACCTTGATTTGGTTAGTGGAGTAAAACCCTAGCAATTGTCCGGGTCGACGATATGATCGAATTGGCTCAAGTCGACACCCCCACCTTGCTCCTCGTCTTTGGTTAGGAGAGGTACATAAGAATGAAATACACAAGTTAGTAATTTAATTTAAAACTAAACTAACTATACTAAAATTTTCAAGTGTAGTACTTCCTCCATTCCATTTGATTCTATACGTTTGCTTTTTGCACGTACGTCGATACACGTTTTCTTTTGTTCATATCTTTAGTTACGTATTTCAAAAAATTATAAAAATTTGATATTAATAATGTATTCGAAAAGACAATTAAAACAAGATCCCACATGATTATGTTTTATTTTATATGTTAAAAATTATATCGACCATTATCCTCACTCGTGAATAGTGTCAAAAAACCAAACGTATACAATCAAACGGAATGGAGGAAGTAGTATTTAGTTTAGGTGATGTTTGTATTTAAAGTGATTTTGATTTATGTTCATTTTTAATTTGCATGTAAAGATATGGAGTGAATACTAAATATAAATGGTGAGGATTTATTTAAGTATGCTAATAAATTTAAGCAATTGAAATGAAAGTTTAAGGAAGAAATGAATTAAAGAGGATGAAGATTCAAGAGGTGTTCTTGAGGTTGGAGATGAGTTTAAGCTTACTAATTGCTCTTGAGTTTGAGTTTATTTTAGAGAGGAAATGACTTAGAATATTTTGTGTTTGTGTTGGGTGTTTGGACCGTGTGTGTGTGTAGTATGTAGTAGTAGTTGTTTTATTTTTTTGTAGTATGTAAGTTGTAGTGTGTAAGTTGTATACTTGTGTAAGGAAAAGCATGCATGCTTGAGACAAGGGAACACAAGTGTACAAGAGTGGAAGCATGCTTGTAAGAAGGAGTAAGGCATGCTTGAGACAAGGGGACACAATTGTGTAAGAAAAGCAAAAGGAAAAAGGAAGACAATGTAGAGCTTGGAAGCTCCAAATTCTCGGCCAACATGGGTTACTTGGCCCGATTTTTCGTTTTTGAAATTTTCGACTTGCGCGCACGTGAAAAGTCTCGAAATGAAATATATAGTCTTGAAATAATGTTTAGAAGTGAGATCGAAAATAAAAATGAAAATAAACCTCAAAACGAATTCAAACAAAAATTTGGGTACTAGTTTGTCTCGCAACTTTGAAATAAAATTTTATTCGATCGAAATATATATTTTTTTCGTTGAATGTTATCGAATTAAATCATTATCCTCAAACGTCAAAAAGTTTATCAGTTTGGGCTTAGTGTAACTCAATATATCGAGTTTTAGTGAAAGTGTTAGTTAAATCAAAGTGGAATAGTAATTTGATATTATTATTATATGTTGTGTTAGTAATAATCAATATGATTAAGCTTAAGCTACTTTAATTAGGTTTGGATTATGAGTAATTATATTTAATAAAGAATTAGGTGACTAAATCACATTTAGGTGGCTTGGCCCTTTAGTCAATGTTTGACCTCGATTTGCGTGCCAAAATTTGCCGTTGAGAAAATTGTCGAGGATTCTCCATTTGATTTATCGAGTTTGAAAATGTAAACATAAAGTTCAAATTCAAAGTAATTCAAAATGGTTTTAGTTTAGGTGCAAAAATGATTGTAGTGTATTGTTTTAGGAAATTCAGTGAGCGAGGATGATTAATTATTGATTTCCTAATTATAATTAACCTAAATTAACACGGGGTGTTACATTATATTTTATTTCTAAAATACATGTCGAACTAAAACTTTATTTCAAATGCTTTTATTTAACTTAATAAACTTCATTCTATTTTAAAAATTATAACCATTTGAATAAAATATAATTTTGTCGAAATATATCTTGCAAATAAATAAATCGTTTGAAATTTTGTGAGACCGTAATAAAATTTATAGTTGACAATTTTTATACATTTTATATCTCAAAATATAAATTTTATAATACTTATAATAGAACTAAAATTTAAAACGAATAATTTAAAGTATAGTGTATTTTATAAAATATAAAAATTTATAAATAAGAGCGAATGAAACAGAGCAAAACGGAGAAAGACAGACTAAACCCTAAGCCTAGTACTCTTTATGTCGACATCCCTTCCTTTACCTCATTTTAGATATTTTCATTTTCAATCTTCCCTTACACACCATTCATTCTCATCCATTCATTCATTTCAATTTCACTCTCCCATTACTTCATCTTCTTCTCTCTTTATTTCCTCCTTAAATAAAGCAAACACAACTTCAACAAACAAGAACAACAATAAATAACAACAGCAGCACCAACAACAAAAACAACACGACACAACATCAACTGCAACAATAACGAAACCGACAACAAATACAACAAACACCTACGGCAACAACAACGGCAACGCCGACCACCATCACCGGCGCCCCACCAGTCAACAGCCCCACCGTAGCCCTGTCCCACACCACCGTGACCACCACCTGGACCCTCCCTGCTCACCGTGGTCCATCTCTTTTCCCCTGTTTTCCTTGGCCCTTTGTCTGCTCGGCTCAGTTCGACCAAACCACCATGGCCGCCCGACGCCCTCGCTCTACTTAGTCTTGCCACTACGACCACTGTTGCTGACCATCGTGGCCCCCTTGCTATACCCTGCTTCCTCTCCTTTCTCTTTGTCACGTCCCCACCGGCCAACCAGGCCGACCGCCGGAGTCGCCATTGAAGGCGAGCTCGAGCTCGATCACCACCACCGTGAGTTCTCTCCTCCTTTTCCTCTGTTTTCTGCCCCACCATTCTTCTTGGTACACTCCTTTACTCCCCTGCATTTTTCCGTTTTAAGGCCACCGGTGTCGAACTCCAATCACCGGAGTGCCCTCTGTCAGCTCAACCTCGACGAGAAAGCATGACTACTACGAGGTCTTGTTCTACTTCCTTCTTACTCTCCCTTTCCAATTCATTTCAGTTTGTCTTTCTTTAAAAATCGACAAATGAAATCATTGCTGTAGTTTTTCTTTAGTCCGTACTCGAATCATTTCGACTCTAACTCACTTCTCGTTATTGCCCCTTGTATTTACACGTTGCTGTTAATGTGTTCGCTATCACTACTATTGTCGAGGCGCATTCATCGCTTTCTCGCTGAGACGTCTTTGAAATGGACCGACAAGGCTCAAGGACGAGTTGAATTGGGTCGGGCCAAACCTTGTTGTGCTTTGGAAATTAATTAAGTCGGGTTTTATTTGGAGGCCTCTGTTCGTGAGCCAAATTTAGGTGACTCGATTTCTTCCTCAAAATCTCTAACAATTAACGTTTTGGTTTTATTTAAATTAATCTGTTATTAAAAGTGAGCTAGTATGCATTAGACACGTATGAGTCCCGTTTCAGTTTAATTTGATAACTTTGTATGATTAGTTATAGTATGAAATTGTGTGTTAATTTTAGTTACGATATAATGTTGAATTGAATTGTGAAATATGATATTTATATGATTTTGTGATAATATGTTTTGGGTGAAAAATGTGTTGTTGAATTAATGTTGAATTTATATGTAATATTATCATGTTGAAATTGTTGTTATGTGTAAATTAAAATATATAAAGTATAAGTATCACAATTATAAAATAAGACTAAAAATATTACTAAAATAACTTAAGTAAATAAATTAAATTGATATAAAATATTTATGGAAATAAAATAATTATCGGCACTAAAAAGGTTTAAATAAAACACAACTAAAAATTGAGAGTTAAATAAAAAGGGTATTAAGTTTAAATTAGTATTAAATAAATTTAAAGGTAAAAATATAAATTAATTGCCACTCGTATGAAAATTTCCAAGATAAATAATTATATAAAATGTCATATATCACATTTAATATAAAGATTACTTTATTAAAATTATAAAGTTTACAATGGACTTAAAATATACTAAATAAGTATTTGGTTAAAATAATAAAAAGGAATTGGGTACTTTAAAACTTAAAATGAATCTAAGTAAAACTATTATTGAATAAAGTTAATAATTAGTATCACAAATAAGAATTTACAAAAAGGTGAATTGTTAAGATCTTATAAAGATCGACTAAAAATTTACTAAGTAAAGTTATATAAAAATTATGAATGATATATTTATATATATAAATACAAAACCTAACTAAAATCTAAACTATAAAGTGTATGACATTATAAAAAGTTATAAATAATTAAATAAATTAAACTTAAGTGAATGGTACTAAAATATAAATATTAATAATCTCACGTATTAAGTCACCTAATACGACTACGTAAAAGTTACATAAATAAAATTAATTCAGAAATTAGGTCACCTAAACGAATAGTTCCTAAATGTCATTATATTAGATTTTATTAAAAATACTAAAGTTTGCTAAGTATCATTAAGATACTTTTACAAGTTAAAATAAATGTTAAAACTACTAAATCGCTAAACACTTTACAATTTAAATAAAAGGAAGAAATAAATGTGAGTTATAAATGCAATTCAATTATTTATATTACTAATCACTAATCTACTTTAATTTACTTAAAGTTTAAATGAAACTAAATCATACTTAATTGAACTATTATTAGATTACTAAAATACAAAATAAAAATACGCATACGTATAAAAATACGTATAAATACAAAGTATAAGAATACACACAAGTATAAAAATACACATAAGTATAAACACAGATATTTATAAGTATAATACTAGTATAAGTATAAATGTGATTTTTGAGTAAAATGAGTAAGCATGAAAATTTACAACGCTTAGTAAATTTAATAAATAACTTAAGTCATAAGATATCTCGATAAGCGTGTCACGTTTTAAAAGCCGCTATGAAAAGTAAAATGATGAATAGCAACTAAAATTTCAAAATGGTTTAACTTACTTAAAAATCTAAATGTAATACAAAAATAAAATAAGAATCAATAAAATAGCAAAGTTTTAACAATTACTTAAAATAAACATAAATAAAATAATAAGTGGGCATGTTAAGAAGAATATCAATATATACTTCAAATAAAATACCTTACTTGCTCTGTTTATATGAGATCATGTGGTACGTTATATTTAATTATAAAAGTTTGACGATATATTTAAGTTTCCGAATTGTCACTTGATTTGAATAAACGAGGAAATAAGAATTGAGAAAAACGAGCTACTTGAATAAAATACTTGGATTGTTCGCCATGTTGCGACTCTTGAAATTCAAGTTCACGAGGTAGTGTGCCATGGGGACTTGGGCTCCTCCCCGAGTTGCCCAAGGCTATTCAACGATCTTAAGATTCTTTGTTTGGCGTGTGGTATCAACCTCGGGGATGGGGCATACTTGATACTTCCGGGCCCATAGAATAGTAATTGGAAACGCCAATTGTCCGGGGTATAGTCTCTGGTGATAGTCGAACTTTTTCGTCGGTGATACCTTTTGAATAGCGAATACGTATGATCCTCGATAGGTAATGTATGCATACATTAGACAAGGGATTGAATCGTCCTTATTACCTTAGGTATCTTTAGCATATCCAGACTTGTCCGTTTTAACGGCCCTGGCTGCTACTGCGCGGATGTAACAACCTGGTTTTTCGTGACTTTAATTAAACTAAGGCGGAAAATTAATTAAGTCTATATATTACAAAACCAGCTGTTAATCGTAATAAAACTCTAAGTACATAGTACGAGTTTAGAATAACAGAGTATAAGTTCGATTACATCCTCTCAAAATAGGTTACAAAATAAGGCCTCCAATCCCCTGATAGATCAACGTTCAAGACTCGGGGTACCTGCATTAAACTCTCATCATTTTCCCGCACACTCTTTCGATACATGCAATTCTAATGCAACATGCAATATGAATAATAAATAAGTAAAGGAAAACAAATAGCAAGTATGCAAGTAAAACACATAAGGAGATCATGATGATTCAATACGAGTATAAACCAATCAAATAACATACCACGCTCACAAATAATCATACTCAACAAATCACATTCCAATACTCAACCAAGTCATTCCGATAATCATCAAACAAACAAGGAAATACATTCAACATGTGATAACAAATGAGTCTTCGTTAATAAAGTGAAGCATGCAGACATAATCCAGTATGATGGCGGTAGGAGCCAACATAACTTGGGCGTGACTACCAGGCTTAAAGATATCTAAGGTAATAAGGATGATTCAATCCCTTGTCTAATGTATGCATACACTACCTATCGAGGATCATACTTATTCGCATTAGTCAAAGGTATCACCGACGAAAAAGTTCGACTATCACTGAGAGGCGGGTACCCCGGATGGGGTTGGCGTTTCCAATTACTATTCTATGGGCCCGGAGTATCAAGTATGCCCCATCCCCGAGGTTGATACCACACGCCAAACAAAGAATCTTAAGATCGTTGAATAGCCTTGGGCAACTCGGGTGGGAGCCCAAGTCCCCATAGACAGCTACCTCGTTAACTTCGAATTTCAAGAGTCGCAACATGGCGAACAATCCTAGTATTTTATTCAAGTACTTGCTTTCTAAATTTCTCATTCTCTCGTTCATAAATAATAATAATGACGAACTTGTAATATAAATATAACGTCGAACTTGTATAATGAAATTTTTAGTAACAGCAGTTCTTCAGGTAAAACAGAACACATAGAAAAACTTAATTATTTATTTTGAGTCCGTTCGTAACTTTTAAATATTTTTCACTATTCATTATTTTACTATTCACCGTATTTACTATTCACCGTATTTACTATTCATCGTATTTACTATTCCTCGTATTTATACGTATTCGTATTTTCGTATTCCGTATTTGTACGTATTTTTATACTTCGTATTTTATTCGTATTTTATACGTATATGTATTCTTATACTTAGTATTTATTATTTTATTTTCTTTATACTTAGCATTTTTATTTTATTTTCTTTATACTTTAGTATTTATTATTTGACTTTATTTATGCTTAGTATCTTTATACTCTTATACATTTTTGTTATACTAAGGATATTTTAGAAAATAAAACCAAGCTTTTTATTTACTAAGTGTAAAATTCTAGTTTTAAAGTCGTTAGGTTCGTTTTGTATTTAGTGTTTAGAAAAATGATTTCGGAAGTAAAACTTAATATAATCTAAGTACAAAATTCTAGTTTTAAAGTCGTTAGGTTCGTTTTGTATTTAGCGATTTGAGAATTTATTTTAAATGTGAAACTCGATTTTTTTAACTTAAGTATAAAATCTAATTTCAAATTGTTAAGTTCATTTTGTACTTGGTCAATTTTAATAACATTTCAAAAGTAAAACTCGGTTAATTTTAGTCGTATACTTAACTAAGATTTTAGCGGTTTCCATTTTTAGTGAGGTTGTCGTAGTTCATTTTAAATAGTCCGTATGTCCATATCCAATTTAAGCAGAGGTAGTAACACTCGACAACATTCATTTTAATACGTGTAACGTTTATTTTTATCGGTTTCGTTGATTCTTTTTATTAACGATTTAATACATAAACAAATATAAATCTAACTACTATTCAAATTTAGTGACTAAGTGATAAATTTATTTTGACCAAAATTGACCCAAAATTAACCCTAATGCCGTGAGCCTTTATTTATTTAGCTATTTATTTCTTTTGTTGTTTTTATTAATAAATCATTACTTAAACTATTTTAATTACTTAAGTGATAAAAATAAAAAGTGACAAAATCATTTTTGGTCTAAAAATCAATCAAAACCGTGGCCTTCTATACTTACACATTTATTTTCGTTTTCAAATTTTATCGGTTTTTGATTTAAAGTTTTTTTTTTTATATACTAATTAATCAAATTAACCTAAGGTGATTTAAACTAGTAAAAAGAAACAACAAATAACTAAAACTTATAAAATTTATAAATCAATCTTAGTCATAAAATGAAGAACATATGAAGTTATGAAGAACACTATTATTTTTCATATGATTATTATTTAGTCAAATTTTCATATGTTTATATAATTTCCTCAAATTTTTCCTACAAGTCTAATTTAACTAGACTAATCATAATATGTTATTTAGAAAAATTAAAACTAAAAATTGGTCCAAATAAATCAAAAATGCCGTGTATATATATATATATGTATATGATTTTTGATTTTTGATTTTTATACTTCTAATTCAATAACTAATTTACTTTATATCATTTATATGTTTAGCATAAATGAAAATCATATACAAACATTAACATACATAAGTAAAATCATTCAAACACATGAACATCAATAAAAACTCAAGAACACACATAAATACTTCAAATACATTTAAATTCATAACAAATTCATCTTAAGTCCTAAACACAAACTAATTATATTTTCATGTTCATCTTATTAAGAGTATTTTAAGCATGCAATTTACAAAAATTAAAACGAAATATTTAGTGAAAAATAAGGTGGTGGCCGTGTGATGTATATATGTTCAACAAATTCTATTTTTCGATTTTTGTCTCCTAATTTAACATATGAATACTAGGTGATATAATAAAACAATACATGCATCAAAAACAATAACACATAATCAAATTCAAGGCGCCTATCACATAAGTGTCTGGGGAAGCACCTTAGGTTAGGTTATGGAAAGTTATACTAGCAGTTGTCCGGGTCAACGATGTGATCAAATTGGCTAAGATCGACTCCACCACCTTGCTCCTCGTCTTTGATTAGGAGAGGTACATAAGAGTTAAATAAACAAGTTAGTAAGTTATTTTAAAATCAAACTAGCTAAAATTAAAATTTAAAGTGTTGTAGTATTTTATGTTTAGGTGATGTTTGTATTTTAATTAATTTGATTCATATTCTTAAATAAATATAAGCATAAAGAGGATGTGATTACTAACATAATTAATGAAGGATTTATTTATGAACTTAAATGATTTAAGGAATAAGAAATAAATGATTTAAAGGAAAAGAAGAAATGGAAGGATGGTGTTCTTGAAGTTGCACATGAATAAGCTTACTAATGCTCTTGAGTTTTGAGTTTATTTTAGAGAGGAAATGACTTAGAAATATTTGGTGCTTGTGTTGTGTGTATGTCGTGTATGTAGTAGTAGTTGTAGTAATCGTGTTTTGTTTTTGTAATGAATTGTAAAGTGTGAATGCATATCTATTTAATTGTATAAATCATTTAATTTAATTAAGCTACTAAATGATGATGACTAATATAGAGTGTAAGAAGGATTAGACAACATGCAAAAGTAGGAAGAAAATGGAAGAAGATAATCTTGACCAAGGGCCAAGAAATTTCGGCCAACATGCAAGCACAAGTTCCGATTTTTCGTTTTTGAAATTTTCGATTTACGCGCACGTGAAAAGTCTCAAAATGAAATATATAGTCTTGAAATAATGTTTAGAAGTGAGATCGAAAATAAAAATGAAAATATACCTCAAAACGAAATCAATATAAAAATTGGGTATTAGATTCCTCGCAAGTTTGAAATAAAATTTTATTTGATCGAAATATATATTTTTTTTGTTGAATGCTATCGAATTAAATCATTATGTTCAGACGTCAAAAAGTTTATCAGTTTAGGCTTAGTGTAACTCAATATATCGAGTTTTAGTGAATGTGTTAGTTAAATCAAGGTGGAATAGTAATTTGTTAATAATATAATATGTTTTGTTAGTATTAATCAAAATGATTAAGCTTAAACTACTTTGATTAGATTTGGATTATGAGTAAGTATATTTAAGAAAAGGTTAGGTGACTTAATCACATTTAGGTGACTTGGCCATTTAGTCAACGTTTGACCTCGATTTGCGTGCCAAAATTTGTCGTTGAGAAATTTGTCGTGTGTGCTTCATTTGATTTATCGAGTTTGAATATGAAAGAATAAAGTTCAAATTCTAAGTAATTCAAAATGGTTTTAGTTTAGGTGCAATATTGATTATAGCGTATTGTTTTAGAGGAATAAGTGAGCGAGGATGATTAATTATTGATTTCCTAATTAATATTAGCTTAAATTAACACGGGGTGTTACAATCCTCCCCCCTTAAAGAAGTTTCGTCCCCGAAACTTAAAGTAATCTGGGTGGTTAAGGTTACCTGTGCTAAACAGTTCCGGGTACTTTTCCTTCATCGACGCTTCGGTCTCCCATGTTGCTTGTTCAGTCTTCTGTCCTCTCCAGAGAACCTTGACTAAGGGTATCGACTTGCGTCGTAAGAACTTGGTCTCTCTGGCGAGAATTTCCACTGGTTTTTCAGAGTAAAGCATGTTAGGCTCGATGGCTATCACATCGGGCGCAACAATGTGACTCGGGTCGCTTCTGTATCTCCTGAGCTGAGATACATGGAATACATCGTGCACTTTGGATAAGTTTGGTGGTAAGGCGAGTCGGTATGCCACCTCGCCAATTCGTTCAAGTATTTCGTAGGGTCCGATGTACTTTGGACTAAGCTTCCCCTTTAGTCCGAAACGTCTTACCCCTTTCATGGGTGAGACCTTTAAGAAGACCTTGTCTCCACTGTTGAACTCAATAGGTCGACGGTGCTCGTTTGCATATTTCTTCTGCCGATCTTGAGCTGCTTGTAGTCGTTCTCGAATAATCTTTTTGTGTTCAATCTGGTCCTGTATAACTTGGGGTCCAGTACCCACATTATCACTAGCGTCGTCCCAACAAAACCGGATCGCGACACTTCCTCGCCATACAAGGCCTCAAAAGGAGCACACCCCAGACTAGCATGATGGCTATTGTTGTATGAGAATTCAACGAGAGGTAAGCTCTTTTCCCAGTTCACGTTGAATTCCATCGTGCATGCCCTCAACATGTCTTCCAGTTGAACGGATGGTTCGCTCTGCCTGACCGCCGATTCTTTGGATGAAACGCCGCACTCATTTTCAATTTACTACCCAAAGCCTCTTGCAATTTCTTCCGTAAATGCGATGTAAATCTTGCGCCCATGCGATATGATGTCGAGGGGAACGCCATGGAGTCAGATATTTCTTTTTCGTAGCTTTGGGCCGCTTCTTCCAATCCCCAAGTCTCTTTGATCGGACGGCGAAGTGGTGATTTAGTTAGACGATCCACAATAACCCATATAGCATCCTTGCCACCTGCTGTCCTTGGCAACCCCATAATAAAATCCATGGATATGGAATCCCACTTCCCTTGAGGAATTTCCAACGGTTGGAGCAGTCCTCCTGGCCTCTGGTGTTCAAATTTTACCTTCTGGCAAATCATACATCTAGCCACGTACTCGGCGATCTCTGCCTTCATCCTTATCCACCAGAAACGTAATTTCAGGTCCTTGTACATCTTGTCTGAGCCAGGATGTACCGAGTAGCGGGTACTATGTGCTTCATCAAGGATTTTGCGTTTCAAGTTCTCATTATCAGGTATGCACCACCTGCCATTGAAGCGTAGACTCCCGTCAGTGTAGACTTCAAACCCTTCTGTTCCTTCTGATGGAATCCTTTCCCTAATTTCCAACAATGCCGGGTCTTCCCATTGTAGCACTCGGATGTCATGATATAACTCTGGTTCAACCACCATTGCATTTAGGTCTGTGTCGTCAGATTGTACCAAGTCTAAGTTCAGCCTTTTTAGATCCTGGACGATGTCTGAGGGAATCTCCCAAATGTTGTTCAGAGTGTGTATTGTCTTACGACTCAGTGCATCGGCAACTACATTAGCCTTTCCTTCGTGGTAAAGTAACTCAATCTTGTAATCTTTGATCAATTCTAACCATCTTCGTTGCCTCATGTTCAAATCTCTTTGGGTGAAAATGTACTTCAAGCTCTTGTGATCAGTGTAGAACTTAATGCTGACCCCGTAGAGATAATGACGCCAAATCTTTAGTGCAAACACAACCGCGGCAAGTTCTAGGTCATGAATTGGGTAATTCTTTTCATGCACCTTAAGTTGTCTGGATGCGTATGCTATTACTTTCCCCTGTTGCATCAAGACGCAACCCAAACCATTTAGTGATGCGTCACTGTACACCTCATATTCATCCCCATTAGTTGGCAAGGTTAAAACTGGGGCCGTAGTAAGCCTTGTCTTCAGTTCTTGAAACGCTTTTTCAGCTGCCGCCCATATGAACTTTGATTCCTTTTGTAGCGCTTTGGTCATTGGGCGGGCTACCTTTGAGAAATCAGAACAAACCTTCGATAATAGCCACCAATCCTAGGAAGCTCGACTTGATGGATCGTTTTGGTGCTACCCATTCCTCGACAAATTCAATCTTACTGGATCCACCATTACACCTTCCTCGAGATTACGTGGCCTAGAACGCCACTTGGTCAAGCCAAAATTCACACTTTGAAAATTTAGCATACCATTTATGATCTCTCAAGATGCTCGTGATAATGTGCGGTGTTCCGTGTGTTCTTCTTTATTCTTGGAATAGATCAGATGTCGTCAATGAACACGACTAATGCCAGATGTCGAGATATTCGTGAAAGGTCCTGTTCATTTGATCCATAAATACTGCTGGGGCGTTGGTAAGGCCGAACGGCATTACTTTGAACTCATAATGTCCGTACCTTGATCTGAAAGCGGTCTTTTGTATATCTTCTTTACGAACCGCGATCTGATGGTATCCTGATCTCAGGTCAATCTTGGAGAAAACTCCTGCCCCCTTGAGCTGGTCAAAGAGATCGTCTATCCTAGGCAGAGGATAACGATTCTTGATCGTCACTTTGTTCAATTCCCTGTAATCAATGCAGAGCCTCATGCTCCCATCCTTCTTCTTTACAAAGAGTACCGGTGCACCCCAAGGTGAAACACTCGGTCTTATAAACCCCAATTCAATCATCTCCTCCAACTGTTTCTTGAGTTCCTGGAGTTCGACAGGAGCCATCCTGTATGGTGCTTTAGATATAGGTGAGGTGCCTGGTATGAGGTCGATTGAGAATTCGACATCTCGTGCAGGAGGCATACCTGTCAACACGTCTGGAAAAACGTCGGGGTATTCATTCACGATTGGGATGTCTTCTATGCGTAGTTTATCCTCGACCTTAGTAATGCTGCAAAAATACACCTGGTGTCCCTTCCTCTCCATACCTCGAAGCTTCAGTACAGACACTAGTTTCACTCCCCCTTTCCTCTTCAAACTCTGATATGATACCTCTTTCCCCTGGTTAGTTTTCAAAGTGATCTTCTGGTCGTGGCATTTAAATGTCGCATTATGACGAGCTAGCCAGTTCATGCCCAAAATTACATCGAACTCGGGAAGGTCAAACAATACAAGGTCTGATAGGAACTCTGTGTTGTGAATTGAGATTTTTACATTATTGTATTTTGACGAACAAGGAATATTTTTACCATCTGGTAGTGATATATTAGTTTTAATTTGTGTAGGATTTGTGAGTTTGGATTGTTTGATAAATTTTGAGGATATAAATGATAATGAAGCTCCCGTATCGAACAAAATAAAAGCAGGTACTGAGTTAACTAGAAATTTACCGGTGATGACGTCGACATCGATAATGTCATCAGCACTTTCCTCAGCTTCTGACAGGACATAAACGCGCCCCTGAACTCTGACGGCTGGCGGCGGTCCCGTATTTGCCTTATTGCCCGCATTCCTCTTAGGACATTCATTAGCTTTGTGTCCTACAACTTTGCATAGGAAGCACACCACGGGTTCTCCATTACAACGCTTTCCCGGATGAATAGGTTGTCGGCAGAAACGGCACTGATTTGCTTGGAAGGCCGGAGGTCCGGGAATCTGGGAATTATTCTTTGCGACGTAAGGAGTGGTATTGCGGTTGGAGAACTGAGACCTGCCCTGATTCCTGTTGCGGTTATCTTGATTCTGATAACCGGGGCGACCGAACATTGGCTTATGGATAAAGCTAGCACTCGCCACAGAAGGCGTAAAGGTCTTCTTCTTTTTCTTCTCCTCAGCTTCCCCTTTTTGGATGGAGGCCCAGATACGCGTTGCCTTTTCGTAGGCTTCTGCGAAGTCCTTGCAGTTGAACCCACACATATTGTTCCTCAGGCCATTTTCCATGCCTCTTACGTAACGAGTCGCAAGTTCCTCCTCGTTAGTTATAATCCTAGGAGCGAACTTGGACAGCTCCTGATATTTTTCCGTGTATGCCTGTAGGGACATATCACCCTGTCTTAGGTTCCTGAACTCCTCTTCCTTGTCCCATTTCAATTCCTCCCCAAAATACTTGTTTTCCAGCAGAGTCTTGAATTCACTCCAGGTGTAGATTCTTAAGGGGAAGGTGGACCTGATTAAACGCCACCAACTGTTGGCCTCTCCCTTGAGGTAGTAGGCCACTACATTCACCCTCTCGTTAGCTGGAGTCTTGCTAAGTTCTAGCAACTTCTCCATCTCTTCAATCCACTCTGTTAAGACTGTGGGGGTGAGCGAGAATATGGTCAGTCGATGTTTGGAGAATTTTTCAAACGCTGACCGGTGGTTGTTTCCGCCACCTTGATGTTGGTGCACATTTTGTGCAATTTTCGTGATTGCATCCTCGAAGCCTCTTCTTCTCGCCTCTTCTTCTAAGAACGCATGGTTGAGGTCATCATCTTGAAAATTGTTTGCAGCCATTCTGAAAATAAAATAAAATAAGGACAAGGCTGTATAAAATTTGAGTGGTTCAAAGATAGACAATCATATAACATGCAAGGTAAAAGACATTTCATTGATAATGTAAAAGGTTTACATCAAAACGTTACAAGCCTCCTAATACATTCTCTATGAAATGAACTAAGGTGAAAACTTAGACATAAGTTCAGCAAAATAACATAAAAGTTTAGATACATTCTCAAGAGATATGAAATTGAATCGAGAATGACAAAAGATTTGCCCTAAATCCTAGGCAAATTTTGAGTAGCGATGCTCCTCCTCCGCGAAGCTATGCTTATACTTAACAGCATAAGTCATGTCGCTCAAGCCAAGTTTGAAATCCTCCCAGCTTAGGTAGTACTCACCCTCAAGTATAGCTGGGGAGCGTAGTCGCCTCCACCATGCTTTGGCCTCCTCGTCAAGGCACGCAGCTGCTAGGGAGGTTTTCCATTCCTCTCTAACGGAGTGTTCCAGAATCTCAAGATTCATACTCCTGATCCATGGGTAGAGTGTCCCACTGATCCCCTCAAATGTCTCAGGTTTTCCCTGCATGAACGCTTCGATCACATCTGTATATTCTGAGGATCGGCGGAGATGATCAGGAATTCGATGTTCCATATACGGAGTCTTAAGTGCCCTAGTCTTCCAGTCGACTTCCGCATTGCTCGAGTCCTGTGATCTCTTCCAGGACTTCAATTGTTGACGTCGCGCGTAGGCCTCGATGGCTTTCTTGCGGGCCTTCTCTTTTGGTGTCCATTCAGAGTACCTCTTACCGCATGGTAGTCTCATCTGAAATCAATTTAGATAAGGTAATTTAAATGAGATTTGGAAGTACAACATGTATGTAAAATTTTAAAATAATGAATTAAGAAAAGCACATGACTAGGTAGTAACATAACGTCTCCATATATATAAACATATACATGGGTATAATATTACATTTCAAAGGAATATAATACATAAGTTCACCAAACGTCACATCCGAATATAACACCCATAGCCGTAGGAAAAGAAGACGATATTAAGATCGTTCTTAGGATGGTTAATAGTCGGGTACATATATTTTACAAACTGGAGACCAAAGTCCCTAAATATGATTTGCGACCACTCAAGAGTCTCCCGATGAAGATCCTCTCCTGCATCGGGAGTAGTTCAGCTGGCAATGGAGGATAGTCGTGCCTTAATTCTTGATACATTAAGTTCTCAAGTAATTCTTCGTGCTCCATCCACCCTGGTGGTTGCATCTCCCTCAGAAGTGGGTCGGGGTGACACATGCGATCCATATATCGATCGTAATCCAGGAGGAGTTGCCATCCTAGTGGTGTCCAAAACTCGTCGTACGGATGAAAGCTCTCAATCAGCGTCAGGCCTAAGCCAATGCCCCTAGTGTGGTAGGGTCTAGTCGTCGTGATCCCATTAGCTTCCACGTATTGCTCTATGACGTGGGAATGGTTACATATATATGCATCTCGTGGCATCATCGGTGGACGTTGTGGTGCGTAGTAACGGAAAGAGCGGAAAGATGACATCCTAAGGGCCTAGTCAGACTAAAGTTAGCCATAGAGCAAATAGCAAGTAAAAGAATTATAACAGTATAAGACTCTATTGCTCGTCTCACTAGTTTATTATTAGTTGGTCGGTCCTTAAGATTCTACCCTTTCTCACATTTAAACTGATCTACGTTATCATTTTTAGTGGTCTAGAGATTTCTAATTTATTATTTGATCCTATAAGTCTATGCCTGACATACGATATGAATGTCTGGCCCAGGTGTCGTCTCGCTATGTGAGATAACTTTAAGTCATTCACGGTCGCAAGACAGCTCTGATACCAATCAGAATAACCTGGTTTTTCGTGACTTTAATTAAACTAAGGCGGAAAATTAATTAAGTCTATATATTACAAAACCAGCTGTTAATCGTAATAAAACTCTAAGTACATAGTACGAGTTTAGAATAACAGAGTATAAGTTCGATTACATCCTCTCAAAATAGGTTACAAAATAAGGCCTCCAATCCTCGATAGATCAACGCTCAAGACTAAAATTTTTGCATTAAACTCTCATCATTTTCCCGCACACTCTTTCGATACATGCAATTCTAATACAACATGCAATATGAATAATAAATAAGTAAAGGAAAACAAATAGCAAGTATGCAAGTAAAACACATAAGGAGATCATGATGATTCAATACGAGTATAAACCAATCAAATAACATACCACGCTCACAAATAATCATACTCAACAAATCACATTCCAATACTCAACCAAGTCATTCCGATAATCATCAAACAAACAAGGAAATACATTCAACATGTGATAACAAATGAGTCTTCGTTAATAAGGCGGAAGCATGCAGACATAATCCGCGCAGTAGCCGGTAGGGCCAACATAACTTGGACGTGACTACCAGGCTTAAAGATATCTAAGGTAATAAGGATGATTCAATCCCTTGTCTAATGTATGCATACACTACCTATCGAGGATCATACTTATTCGCTAGTCAAAAGGTATCACCGACGAAAAAGTTCGACTATCACCAGAGACTGCACTTTACCGGATGGGGTCATGCTTTCCAATTACTATTCTATGGGCCCGGAAGTATCAAGTATGCCCCATCCACGAGGTTGATACCACACGCCAAACAAAGCAATCTTAAGATCGTTGAATAGCCTTGGGCAACTCGGGTAGGAGCCCAAGTCCCCATAGCTCTACCTCGTTAACTTCGAATTTCAAGAGTCGCAACATGGCGAACAATCCTAGTATTTTATTCAAGTACTTGCTTTCTAAATTTCTCATTCTCTCGTTCATAAATAATAATAATGACGAACTTGTAATATAAATATAACGTCGAACTTGTATAATGAAATTATTAAGAATGCAGCTTCTTCAGTAAAAGCAGAACACATAGAAAAACTTAATTATTTATTTTGAGTCCGTTCGTAACTTTTAAATATTTTTCACTATTCATTATTTTACTATTCACCGTATTTACTATTCACCGTATTTACTATTCATCGTATTTACTATTCCTCGTATTTACTATTCCTCGTATTTATACGTATTCGTATTTTCGTATTCCGTATTTGTACGTATTTTTATACTTCGTATTTTATTCGTATTTTATACGTATATGTATTCTTATACTTAGTATTTATTATTTTATTTTCTTTATACTTAGCATTTTTATTTTATTTTCTTTATACTTTAGTATTTATTATTTGACTTTATTTATGCTTAGTATCTCTATACTCTTTGTAACACCCCGTGTTTTTATAGCAAAATATTATGAAAGAATTTAATTCCTTAAATTAAATTCAACCTTTTTCCTTATAATAAAAATGCGACTGAATTTTTTTTTTTCGCTAAACTTGTAACACTCCATGTCAAGTTAAGCCTATTTATGATTGCGCAAATCATTAATTAAACAATCTCGCTCAAGATTTTTCTAAAACAATGCGCTACAACTTTTCTCGCACCTGAATTAAAACCCTTTTGAATTACTTCGAATTTGAACTTTATTCTTTCATATTCAAACTCGATAAATCAAATAAAGACTATACGACGAATTTCTCAACGACAAATTTTGGCACGCAAATCGAGGTCAATGTTGACCCAAAATTGCCGAGCACTTTAAGGTGATTTAAATCACCTAATCTTTTTCAATTTCACTTACTCCTAATCCTAATCTAACAAAGAATGATTAAGGCTTAATCAATTTAGATTATACTAACAAAACATATTATAATAATATAAGATTACTATTCATTTTGATTTAACTAACACATTCACTAAAACTCGATATAAATGAGCCACACTTATTCAAAACTGATAAACTTTTTGACGTTTGAGCATTATGATTTATTTCAATAACATTCAACGAAAAAATATATATTTCGAGCAAATAAGATTTTATTTCAAAGTTACGAGGACCTAATACCCAATTTTTATTTTGGTTTCGTTTTGAGTTCTATTTTCATTTTTATTTTCGATCTCGCTTCAAAACATTATTTTAAGGCTATATATTTTATTTTGAGACTTTTCGCGTGCGCGTAAATCGAAAATTTCAAAAACGAAAATCGAGGCCCATTAATGCATGATGGCCGAAATTTTTGGTCATGCTTGACCAACTTATCTTCTTCCATTTTGTCTCCTCTTACACAAGCCTAAACACTTACCATCCTACCTATTTTCATCATCACTTATACTTGCCTTTTTAACTTAATCTTTATATATGTTAAATGCAAAACAAAAACTACTATACTACTACTACGACTACACGTACATTACACACAAACAACAAATACACTAAGTCTTTTATTTTCTCACTAAAACAAAACCAATCTATTTCTAAGTAAGAACACAACCTTGGTGTTCTTCATTTTCATGAGCAACTTCATCCTCCTTGCTTCATTTTTGATTTCCTAAATTTATTTTACTTATGTTTATGTTTATAAATTACATCACTTAGTTCACTACTTAACTAGGATCATTCCTACATAAATTATACTACCACCACACTTCTTAAATGAAATCTAGAAAATTAAAGTATGTGTTTATAAATAAAAACTCATGTTCTTCATCTTCTTTATTCAAGTTTTCCACTTAAAATTTTTACTATTCATTTAAATGAAAATTCTTCATAAGTTGAATTAAATCACTTCCTCTTTTTCCTACTAACAATTAATGAACATAAATCATAAAATAAAATAAAACTAAACTTCACCTAAAATGATTTAATTATGAAAACTATAGTCTTAGCTTATTTTAGTAGAAACTAGTCACTAACTTGCTTATTCTTATTTGTATGTACTAATTTTCCAAAGACGAGGAGCAAGGTGGTGCCATTGATTTAAGTGTCTTTGACCACAT
Source organism: Dianthus caryophyllus (assembly GCA_023091065.1). Lineage (NCBI taxonomy): Eukaryota > Viridiplantae > Streptophyta > Magnoliopsida > Caryophyllales > Caryophyllaceae > Dianthus > Dianthus caryophyllus. The sequence continues at coordinate 10,051,448 of CM041530.1, forward strand.
CGTGAGACCGGATAATTGTTAAGCTAAAGTCATACTGAAGCTAATTTAAGGTGCTCCGCACACTATATTTGCTAAGCACCTACACCTAATTGATTATATGTTATGGTTTTATGTGTGTATGAATTAGTATATCACTTTAGTATTGCATGACTAATTACAAGGCAAAAATCGAAAAAAAAAAAATGTGTAGAACATGTTAAAACCCACTGCCACCCTTAAATTTTTCATTTAATTTTTCGTTTTAATTTTTGTAAATTGCATGCTTAAAATACTAAGGCTAATATGTACATGAATATATAATTAGTTTTTGTTTAGGACTTAAAATGAATTTGTTATGAATTTAAATGTGTTAACATGTTTTATGTTGTTCTTGAAGTATTATTGTTATTCTTATGTTATAATGATTTTTCTTTTGTGTGTTAGTGTTTTGTAAATGATTTTCACCTTATTTAAATATATAAATGATATAAGATAAATTAGTTGTTGAATTAGAAGTATAAAAATCAAAAATAAAAATTAGAACATATACATACATATACACGGCCACTTTTATTTTAATGGACCAATTTTTAGTTTTAATTTTTCTAAATAACATATTATAATTAGTTTAGTTAAAATGGACTTGTATGAAAAATTTGGGAAAATTACATAAACATATAAAAATTTGAGTTAAAATAGTTCATATGAAAAATAATTAAAGTTCTTCATAACTTCATGTGTTCTTCACTTAAATGACTAGTTTGATTCAAAATGATTATAAGTTTTATTTTTATTATGGTTTAAAGTCATTAGTGAAAAGTTACAAAAATAGTTATATAAGTTAATTAGACTAAATCATCAAAATATAAAAGTTAGAAAATTAAAGTGAGTAAAATCACTATTCATAATTGAAATAAAATAATTAGTGAAAATCGTAAACTAGTTAAATCGCTTTAGTATAATTTAAATAATTAGTATATAAAAACTTTAAGTCAAAAACCGATAAATTAGGAAACGAAAACAAAAATGGGCCAAGTATAGATAGCCACGGCTTTGGGCTGAAAAATAGACCTAAAATAATCTTACCACTTTTTATTTTTATCACTTAAGTAATTTAAATAGATAAAGTAATGAATTATTAATGAAAAACAAAAAAAAAAGAAATAAATTGCTATGTATAAATAACTCACGGCATTTTTACTTTATTTGGGTCAATTTTGATCAAAATGAATTTATCACTTAATCACTATAATTGAATAGTAATTAGGTTTATATTTTTATTGTAAAAAGAATCGTTAATAAAAAGAATCAACGAAACCGATTAAAATAAATGTTACATATATTAAAATGAACTAAATCGAGTGTCACTACCTATGCTTAAACGTGGATGTGGAGATATGGACTATTTAAAATGAACTACGACAACCTCGCTAAAATTTGGAACCGCTTAAATTTTAGCTAAGTATACGACTAAATCTAAACCGAGTTTTACTTTTGAAATATCATTTAAATCACCAAGTATAAAAATGAACTTAACCACTTTGATTTAAATATGTTTCAAAATCGCTAAATGCAAAATGAACTTAACAACTTCAAAACTAGACTCCTAAAATATTTCCAAAAATCACTAAGTACAAAACGAACTTAACGACTTTAAAACTAGAAATCCTACACTTAGAAAATAATAAGCTTAGTTTAGAATCTAAAATAAAATACCAAGTATAAATATACGAATAAAATACTAAGTATAAATATACGAATAAAATACTAAGTATAAATATACGAATAAAATACCAAGTATAAATATACGAATAAAATACCAAGTATAAAAATACGTATAAAATACGTGAATAGTAAATACGATGAATAGTAAATACGATGAATAGTAAATACGATGAATAGTAAATACGTGAATAGTAAAATACGTGAATAGTAAAAATATTTAAAATTTACGATTGGATTCCAAATAAATTATTTAAGTTTCTATGTGCTTCCGTTTACCTGAAGAACTGCTAGAACTAAATTTTCATATTACAAGTTCGACGTTATTAATTATTATGAACTGTCACTGGAGAAATAAAGGAACGAGAAAATAATATAAGAGAGTACTTGTTAAATACTGTATGCGTCATGTTGCGAATCTATTGTGCCATCGTTAGAAAGGTAGCCGCATATGGGGACACTTGGCACCCTATGAATTGCCAGTGGTAATCTAATGACTCTCTCAGTCTTTATTTAACGTGACTCTCGCCCTATGAATCGAGTTCGTTCATCGGCCCATATGAGGTAATTGGAAAATGACCATTCCCATCAGGGGATCCGTCGTAGTCTAATAGTCGCACCAATAGCGTGGTGTATGCATACATTAGACAAGGGATTTGGTCGCCTTATTACCTACTTGATATCTTTAGCTTGAATGACTTGACCGTTGAATGTTTCCGGCCCTTCAGCTTCTGCGCAGGCCTTGCTTTTGTAAGGTTTTGCATGTTTCCATCCTGACTTGTTGTGGCTCATAGGACAACGTATGATAGATTATCCATGTTGTATTGAATATTAGGTAGTTATCACGTACGCTACTTAGTGTTTGATCTGATGTACGAGTCTGAGTAACTAGTGCACTTTGATGGCGGATCATATGGGTGATTTACCATGAGAGTACACAAGCCACTCTGTAGTCAAGACTCGCGAGTATATGTTGCTATATGAATAATTGAAAAGGGTCGACTACCCCGAATGTGAATGAAATGATAATGATTTGCCTACATGATTATGAATTGAGAATAATTATCGATGATTGTTTTTATGGTTATATTATTTGACGCATGCTCCTGTTTGAATCACCATGATTCCTCTTATGTGTTGTTTAAACGCTTGCTATTTGTTTTTACTTATTTATATTATGTATTTCACATGTTTTAGAATTACATGTGTCGAAAGAGTGTTATGGAAAATGATAATGGTTAAACGCAGTACCTTGAGACCAACGCTATCAATGCCGGGAGAGTTACCTTACTTATTTTGTACGCTTTTGAGAGAATGTAATCGAATAACTCTGCTTTATCTTAAACTCGTATTATGTATACAGAGTTTTATGACGATAACAGCTGGTTTTGTAATATTTAGACTTAATTAATTTTCCGCCTTAGTTTAATTAAAGTCACGAAAAACCAGGTTGTTACAGTTGGTATCAGAGCTGTCTTGCGACCGTGAATAACTTAAAGTTATCTCATCTAGCGAGAAGACACCTGGGCTAGACATTCATATTGTATGTCGGGCATAGACTTATAGGATCAAATAATGAATTAGGAATCTTAGATCGCTAAAATAAATAACTTAGATCACTTTAAATTGTGAGAAAGGGTAGAAACTTAAGGATCGACCTAATAATAATAAACTAGTTAGATGAGCGATAGAATCTTAACTTTTATTAATTCTTTTACTTGCTATTTGCTCTATGGCTAACCTGTTTGACTAACTAACTGTAACAACCTGGTTTTTCGTGACTTTAATTAAACTAAGGCGGAAAATTAATTAAGTCTATATATTACAAAACCAGCTGTTAATCGTATTAAAACTCTGAATACATAGTACGAGTTTAGAATAGCAGAGTACAAGTTTGATTACATTCTCTCAAAACAGATTACAAAAATAAGGCCTTCAATCCCCTGATAGATCAACAGTCAATACTCGGGGTACCTGCATTAAACTCTCATCATTTTCCCGCACACTCCTTCGAGTTTTCGACACATGCAATTTCTAAAGCAATATGCAGTATAATAATGAATAACAAGGAAAAACAAATAGCAAGTATGCAAATAAAACACGTAAGGAGATCATGATGATTCAATACGGGTATAAACCAATCAAATAACACACCATGCTCACAAATAATCATGCTCCACAAATCACATTTCAATACTCAACCAAGTCATTCCGATAATCATCAAACAAACAAGGAAATACACTCAACATGTGATAACAAATGAGTCTCCGTTAGTAAGGCGGAAGCATGCAGACATAATCCGCGCAGTAGCAGCCAGGGCCGTTAAAACGGACGTGTCTGAATATGCTAAAGATACCTAAGGTAATAAGGACGATTCAATCCCTTGTCTAATGTATGCATACACTACCTATCGAGGATCATACGTATTCGCTATTCAAAAGGTATCACCGACGAAAAAGTTCGACTATCACCAGAGACGGGTACCCCCGGATGGGGTTGGCGTTTCCAATTACTATTCTATGGGCCCGCGGAAGTATCAAGTATGCCCCATCCCTGAGGTTGATACCACACGTCAAACAGCAATCTTAAGATCGTTGAATAGCCTTGGGCAACTCAGGTAGGGAGCCCAAGTCCCCATAGACAGCTACCTCGTTAACTTCGAATTTCAAGAGTCGCAACATGGCGAACAATCCTAGTATTTTATTCAAGTACTTGCTTTCTCAATTTCTCATTCTCTCGTTCATAAATAATAATAATGACAAACTTGTAATATAAATATAACGTCGAACTTGTATAATGAAATTTTAGTAACAGCAGTTCTTCAGGTAAAACAGAACACATAGAAAAACTTAATTGTTTATTTAGAGTCAGTTAAGTAACTTTTAAATATTCTTCACTATTCATTATTTTACTATTCACCGTATTTACTATTCACCGTATTTACTATTCATCGTATTTACTATTCATCGTATTTACTATTCTTCGTATTTACTATTCCTCGTATTTATACGTATTCGTATTTTCGTATTCCGTATTTGTACGTATTTTTATACTTCGTATTTTATTCGTATTTTATACGTATATGTATTTTTATACTTAGTATTTATTATTTTATTTCTTTCATACTTAGTATTTTTATTTTATCTTACTTTATTTATACTTAGTATCTTTATACTCTTATACATTTTTGTTATACTAAGGATATTTTAGAAAATAAAACTAAGCTTTTTATTTACTAAGTGTAAAATTCTAGTTTTAAAGTCGTTAGGTTCGTTTTGTATTTAGTGATTTGAAAAATGATTTCGGAAGTAAAATCTAATATAATCTAAGTACAAAATTCTAGTTTTAAAGTCGTTAGGTTCGTTTTGTATTTAGCGATTTGAGAATTTATTTTAAATGTGAAACTCGATTTTTAACTTAAGTATAAAATCTAATTTCAAATTGTTAAGTTCATTTTGTACTTGGTCAATTTTAATAACATTTCAAAAGTAAAACTCGGTTAAAATTAGTCGATACTTAACTAAGATTTTAGCGGTTTCCATTTTTAGTGAGGTTGTCGTAGTTCATTTTAAATAGTCCGTGTGTCCATATCCAATTTAAGCAGAGGTAGTAACACTCGACATCATTCATTTTAATACGTGTAACGTTTATTTTTATCGGTTTCGTTGATTCTTTTTATTAACGATTTAATACATAAACAAATATAAACCTAATTACTATTCAATTTTAGTGACTAAGTGATAAATTCATTTTGACAAAAATTGACCAAAAATAAGGGTGAATGCCGAGAGCCCCTATTTAATTTAGCTATTTATTTCTTTTGTTGTTTTTATTAATAAATCATTACTTTAACTATTTTAATTACTTATATGATAAAAATAAAAAGTGATAAATTCATTTTAGGTCTAAAATGGACCAAAATGTCGTGGACATACATACATAACAATCCATTTTCGTTTTCTAATTTTATCGGTTTTTAACTTCAAGTTTGTATATACTAAATATTCATATTAACTTAAGGTGATTCAAACTAGTAATTAAAACAACAAACATTAAAACTTATGAAAATTTATAAATCAAAACCTAGTTATAAGATGAAGAACATATGAAGGAATGAAGAACACTAGTATTTTTCATATGATTATTAATTAGTCAAATTTTCATATATTTATATAATTTTCTCAAATTTTTCATACAAGTCTAATTTAACTAGACTAATCATAATATGTTATTTAGAAAAATTAAAACTAAAAATTGGTCCAATAAATTTAGAAATGCCGAGTATATATATATATATTTATAAATTTTGATTTTTGATTTTTATACTTCTAATTCAATAACTAAATTATTTAACAACATTTATAAGTTTAACATAAGTGAAAATCATATACAAACATTAACACACATCAACAAAATCATCCAAACACAAGAATAACAACATAAACTCAAGAACACACATAAATACTTCAAAAACAATTAAATTCATAACAAATTCATTTTAAATCCTAAACATAATCTACTTATATTTTCATGTCCATTTCATTACGAGTATTTTAAGCATGCAATTTACAAAAATTAAAACGAACAATTAAACCAAAATGAAGGGGTATGCCGTGTAGTATACCTATGTTACCCTAATATTATTTTTCGATTTTTGTCTCCTAATTTAACATGTGATTACTAGGTGATAAGATAAAACATACATGCATCAAAAACATTAACATATAATCATATTCGAGGTGCTTATCACATAAGTGTGCGGGAAGCACCTTAGTTAGGTTATGAGTGCAAAGATCAACAGTTGTCCGGGTCGACTATGTGATCAAACTGGCTCAAATCGACACCACCACCTTGCTCCTCGTCTTTAGTTAGGAGAGGTACATAAGAATGAAATAAACAAGTTAGTAAGTTATTTTAAAACTAAACTAGCTAAACTTAAATATAAAGTTGTAGTATTATTTTTAGGTTAGGTGATGTTTTAAATTTTTTTATGATTTCGATTTATGTTCATGTTCATTTTCAAGTTTAGGAGAAGAAGTGATTAATGAATATAAAGAGTGGAGAAGCATGTTAAGAGCTTGAGTGAATTATAGACATGAAAATAGAAGTTTAAAGAGGAAATGTTGTAAGGAGGAAGATGAAGATCATAAGGATCTTGAGCTTGAGGATGAGTTTGTTCTTACAAGTGTTCTTGAGTTGGTTTTATTTAGAGAGAAAATAAGCTAAGTGTTTGTTGTGTTTGTGTTGTTTTGTGCGTGTGATATGTATGTGTAGTAGTAGTTGTTGTGTTTTATTTTTGTTGTAAGTTTATGTGTGAAAGCAAGTATTAAACTAGTTAATAAGTGATGATGATTTTAGTAGGGTGTAAGAAGGATTAGACATGGAACTAAAGCAAGTATGGTGTGTAAGAGTAGGGAAGAAAATGGAAGAAGCAAAGTTGGACTTATGGTCCAAAAATCTCGGCCAAATACATATACATGGGCTCGGTTTTCGTTTTTCAAATTTTCGATTTGCGCGCACGTGAAAAGTCCCGAAATGAAATATATAGTCTTAGAAAAATGTTTAGAAGCAAGATCGAAAATAAAAATGAAAATAGACTTCAAAACGAAATCAAAATAAAAACTGGGTATTAGATTCCTCGCAAGTTTGAATAAAAATTTTAATCGATCGAAATATATATTTTTTTCATTGAACGTTATTGAATTAAATCATTATACTCAAACGTCAGAGAGTTTATCAGTTTAGGCTTAGTGTAACTCAATATATCGAGTTTTAGTGAAAGTGTTAGTTAAATCAAATTGGAATAGTAATTTGATATAATAAAATAATGGTTGTTAGTAATAACCAAAATAATTGAAATCTAACTAACTTAATTAGATTTGGATTATGAGTAAGTGTATTTGAAAAAGGAATTAGGTGATTTGGTCACCTAAATGGCTCGGCCAATTTGGGTCAACAATGACCTCGATTTGCGTGCCAAAATTTGTCGTTGAGAAAATTGTCGTAGATGCCTCGTTTGATTTATCGAGTTTGAATATGAAAGAATAAAGTTCAAATTCAAAGTAATTCAAAATGGTTTTAGTTTAGGTGCGAGAAAAACTTGTAGTGTATTATTTTAGGAAAATAATTGAGCTAGATTGTCTAATTATTGATTTCCTAATTATGATTAGATTAAATTAACACGGGGTGTTACAATCCTCCCCCCTTAAAGAAGTTTCGTCCCCGAAACTTAAAGTAATCTGGGTGGTTAAGGTTACCTGTGCTAAATAGCTCCGGATATTTTTCCTTCATCGACGCCTCGGTCTCCCACGTTGCTTGCTCAGTCTTCTGTCCCCTCCAGAGAACCTTGACTAAGGGTATCGACTTGCGTCGTAAGAATTTGGTCTCTCTGGCGAGAATTTCCACCGGTTTCTCAGAGTAAAGCATGTTAGGCTCGATGGCGATCACATCGGGCGTAACAATGTGACTCGTCGCTTAAACCGTATCTTGAATGAGATACATGAAATACGTCGTGTACCTTGGATAAGTTTGGCGGTAAGGCGAGTCGGTATGCCACCTCGCCAATCCGTTCAAGTATTTCATAGGGTCCGATGTACTTTGGACTAAGCTTCCCCTTTAGCCCGAAGCGTCTTACCCCTTTCATGGGTGAGACCTTTAAGAAGACCTTATCTCCACTGTCGAACTCAATAGGTCGACGGTGCTCGTTTGCATATTTCTTTTGCCGATCTTGAGCCGCTTGTAGTCGTTCTCGGATGATCTTGATGTGCTCAATCTGGTCTTGTATAACCTGGGGTCCAGTACCCACGTTGTCACTAGCGTCATCCCAACACACCGGACTGCGACATTTTCTCCCGTATAATGCTTCAAAAGGAGCACAACCTAGGCTAGCGTGATGACTATTGTTGTAAGAGAATTCAACGAGAGGTAAACTCTTTTCCCAGTTCACGTTGAACTCCATCGTGCACGCCCTCAACATGTCTTCCAGTGTCTGGATAGTTCGCTCTGTCTGACCGTCAGTTGCTGGATGAAAGGCCGTACTCATCTTTAATTTACTACCCAAAGCCTCTTGCAATTTCTTCCAGAAATGCGATGTAAATCTTGCGTCCTACATGCGATATGATGTCGAGGGAACGCCATGAAGTCGTATAATCTCCTTCTCGTAGGCTTTGGCTAGTTCCTCTAATCCCCAAGTCTCCTTGATCGGAACGAAGTGGGCCGCTTTAGTCAAGCGATCCACAATAACCCATATTGCATCCTTTCCTCCTGATGTCCTCGGTAACCCCATAATGAAATCCATGGATATGGAATCCCACTTTCCTTGAGGAATCTCCAATGGTTGAAGCAGTCCTCCTGGTCTTTGGTGCTCAAATTTTACCTTCTGGCAAATCATACATCTCGCCACGTACTCGGCTATCTCTACCTTCATCCTTATCCACCAGAAACGTAACTTAAGGTCCTTGTACATTTTATCTGACCCAGGATGCACTGAGTAACGCGTGCTATGTGCTTCATCAAGTAGCTTGCGTTTTAAGTCTTCATTGTTAGGTATGCACCATCTACCATTGAAACGTAGACTCCCGTCAGTGTAAATCTCAAACCCTTCAGTTCCCTCTGATGGAATCTTTTCCCTGATTTCTAACAAGGCTGGGTCTTCCCATTGTAGTGCTCGAATGTCATGGAATAAATCTGGTTCGACCACCATTGCATTCAGTGTCCTGTGTCATCGATTGTACTAGATCTAAGCTCGATCTCTTTAGATCTGAACGATGTCCGAGGAATTTCCCAAATGTTGTTCAGAGTATGTATTGCCTTACGACTCAGTGCGTCAGCAACTACATTAGCCTTTCCCTCGTGGTATAATAACTCGATTTTGTAATCCTTGATCAATTCTAACCACCTTCGTTGTCTCATGTTCAACTCCCTCTGGGTGAAAATATATTTCAAGCTCTTATGGTCGGTGTAGAATTTGATGCTGTCCCCATAGAGATAATGACGCCAAATCTTTCAAAGGCAAACACGACCGCAAAGAAGTTCTAGGTCGCGGCGTTGGGTAATTTCTTTCATGCACTTTAAGTTGTCTGGACGCATATGCTATTACCTTCCCTTGTTGCATTAGAACGCAACCCAAACCATTCAATGACGCGTCACTGTACACCTCATATTCATCCCCATCTGTGGGCAAGGTTAACACTGGTGCCGTAGTAAGCCTCGTCTTAAGTTCTTGAAACGCTTTTTCACAATCATCGCTCCATAAGAACTTTGACTCCTTTTGTAGTAGTGTAGACATTGGGCGGGCTATTTTTGAGAAGTCGAAACAAACCTTCTATAATAGCCACCAATCCTAAGAAACTTCGACTTCAAAGGATCGCTTTTGGTGCTACCATTCCTTGACCTCGATTTTCAATCTTGGCTGGATCCACCATTACACCTTCCTTGGAGATTACGTGGCCTAGGAACGCCACTTGGTCTAGCCAAAATTCACACTTTGAGAACTTAGCATACCACTTATGATCTCTCAAGATATTCAGGATAATGTGTAGGTGTTCCGCGTGTTCTTCTTTATTCCTGGAGTAGATCAGGATGTCGTCAATGAACACTACAACGCAGGTGTCGAGGTATTCGTGAAATGTTCTGTTCATCTGATCCATGAATACTGCTGGAGCGTTGGTAAGGCCGAACGGCATTACTTTGAACTCGTAATGTCCGTACCTTGATCTGAAAGCAGTCTTTTGGATATCTTCCTTACGAACCGCGATCTGATGGTATCCCGATCTCAGGTCAATCTTGGAGAAAACTCCCGCTCCTTTGAGCTGGTCAAAGAGATCATCTATCCTCGGTAGGGGATAACGATTCTTGATCGTCACTTTGTTCAGTTCCCTGTAATCAATGCAGAGTCTCATACTTCCATCCTTCTTCTTTACAAAGAGTACCGGTGCACCCCAAGGTGAGACACTCGGTCTTATAAATCCTAACTCAATCATCTCCTCTAACTGTTTCTTGAGTTCCTGGAGCTCGACGGGTGCCATTCTGTACGGTGCCTTTGATATAGGTGCAGTGCCGGGTACAAGGTCGATAGAAAATTCGACATCTCGTGCAGGAGGCATACCTGGTAAGGCATTCGGGAATACATCGGGGTATTCATTTACGATTGGGATATCCTCGATTCGTAAATCGTCCTCGACTTTGGTAATGCTGCAAAAATACACCTGGTCCCCCTTTCTCTCCATACTCTGAAGTTTCAGTACAGACACTAGTTTCACTCCCCTTTTCCTCTTCAAACTCTGATATGATACCTCCTCCCCTTGGTTAGTTTTCAAAGTGATTTTCTGGTCGTGGCATTTAAATGTTGCGTTATGACGAGCTAGCCAGTTCATTCCCAGAATTACATCGAACTCGGGAAGATCAAACAACACTAGATCTGACAGGAAGTCGGTGTTGTGAATTGAAATCCTTACATTGGTGTATTTTGAAGAACAAGGAACGTTTTTACCATCAGGTAATGATATGTTAGTTTTGATTTGCGTAGGATTTGTGAGTTGAGATTGTTTGATAAACTTTGAGGATATAAAGGATAGGGAAGCCCCTGTATCGAATAAAATAAAAGCAGGTACAGAGTTAACCAAAAATTTACCGGTAATGACGTCGACATCAATAATATCATCAGCCCCTTCCTCAGATTCTGTCAGGACGTACACGCGTCCCTGGACTCTAACAGCCGGCGGTGGTCCCGCATTTGCTTTGGCGGCAGTACCCCTCTTGGGGCATTCGTTCGACTTGTGTCCCACTACCTTACAGAAGTAGCACACTACCGGTTCCCCGTTGCAACGCTTCCCCGGGTGGTTTGGCTGTCGACAGAAACGACATTGGCCTGCTTGAACGGCCGGAGGTCCGGAAGTGGTGGGTTATTCGCTTGCGGCGTCTGGCGGTAGGGTTTCGGTTGGCGTACTGGTTCCTGCCCTGGTTCCTGTTTCGGTTATCTTGGTTTTGGAAACCTGGGCGACCGAACATTGGTTTCTGTATGAAACTAGCACTCGCCACAGGAGGCGCAAATGTTTTCCTCTTCTTTTTCTCTTCCGCTTCTCCCTTTTGGATGGAGGCCCAGATACACGTTGCCTTTTCGTGGAAGCCTGCGAAGTTCTTGCGATTGAACCCACACATATTGTTCCTCAGGCCATTTTCCATGCCTCTCACGTAACGAGTCGCAAGTTCCTCCTCGTTAGTTATAATCCTAGGAGCGAACTTGGACAGTTCTTGATATTTTTCCGTGTATGCCTGTAGGGACATATCGCCCTGTCTTAGGTTCCTGAACTCCTCTTCCTTGTCCCATTTCAACTCCTCCCCAAAATACTTGTTTTCCAGCAGAGTCTTGAATTCACTCCAGGTGTAGATTCTTAAGGGAAAGGTGGACCTGATTAAACGCCACCAACTGTTGGCCTCTCCCTTGAGGTAGTAGGCCACTACATTCACCCTCTCGTTAGCTGGAGTCTTGCTAAGTTCTAGCAACTTCTCCATTTCTTCAATCCACTCTGTCAAGACTGTGGGGTTGACAGAGCCATGATATGGTTGAGGTCGATGTTTGGAGAATCTCTCAAATGCGGACTGGTTGTTTCCGCCACCCTGATTTTGGTGCAAGTTTTGTGCAATTTTTGTGATTGCATCTTCGAAACCTCTCCTTCTCGCCTCTTCTTCTAAGAATGCATGGTTGAGGTCATCGTCTTGAATATCGTTAGCAGCCATTCTGAAAATAGTAATCTGTATGAACTTTGAGTAGTTCCAAAAGATTGACATAATATAAAATGCAAGGTAAAAGACATTTCATTGATAATGTAAAAGGTTTACATCAAAAAGTTACAAGCCTCCTAATACATTCTCTATGAAATGAACTAAGGTGAAAACTTAGATAAAAGTTGACAAAATAACATAAAAGTTTAGATACATTCTCAAGAGATATGAAATTGTATCGAGAATGACAAAAGATTTGCACTAGCCCCTAAGCAAATTTTGAGTAGCGATGCACCTCCTCCGCGAAGCTATGCTTATACTTAACAAAGATAAGTCATGTCGCCGCTCAAGCCAAGTTTGAAATCCTCCCGGCTCAGGTAGTACTCACCCTCAAGTATATTTGGGAGCCTTGATCGTCTCCACCATGCTTTGGCCTCCTCGTCAAGGCACGGCAGCTAGGGAGGTTTTCCATTCCTCTCTAACTGAGTGTTCCAGGAACCTCGCATTCATACTCTGATCCATGGGTATAGTGTTCCTTTGATCCCTCAAATGTCTCAGGTTTTCCACTGCATGAACGCTCGATCACATCCGTATTCCGAGGATCGGCGGAGATGATCAGGAATTCGATGTTCCATATACGGAGTCTTAAGTGCCCTAGTCTTCCAGTCGACTTCCGCATTGCTCGAGTCCTGTGATCTTTCCAGGACTTCAATTGTTGACGTCGTAGCGTGAGGCCTCGATGGCTTTCTTGCGGGCCTTCTCTTTTGGTGTCCATTCAGAGTACTTCTTACCGCACGGTAGTCTCATCTGAAATCAATTTAGATAAGGTAATTTGAATGAGATTTGGAAGTACAACATGTATGTAAAATTTTAAAATAATGAATTAAGAAAAGCACATGACTAGGTAGTAACATAACGTCTCCATATATATAAACATATACATGGGTAAAATATTACATTTCAAGGAATATAATACATAAGTTCACCAAACGTCACCTCCGAATATAACACCCATAGCCGAAAGAAAAGAAGACGATATTAAGATCGTTCTTAGGATGGTTAAAGTTGGTTACATATATTTTACAAACTGGAGTCCAAAGACCCTAAATATGATTTGCGACCCTGAAAAGTCTCCCTGATAGGAGATCCCTCTCCCAGACTGGGAGTTGTTCAGCTGGCAATGGAGGATAGTCGTGCCTTAATTCTTGATACATCAAGTTCTCAAGTAATTCTTCGTGCTCCATCCACCCTGGTGGTTGCATCTCCCTCAGAAGTGGGTCGGGGTGACACATGCGATCCATATATCGGTCGTAATCCAGGAGGAGTTGCCATCCTAGTGGTGTCCAAAACTCGTCGTACGGGTGAAAGCTCTCAATCAGCGTCAGGCCTAAGCCAATGCCCCTAGTGTGGTAGGGTCTAGTCGTCGTGATCCCATTAGCTTCCACGTATTGCTCTATGGCGTGAGAATGGTTACATATATATGCATCTCGTGGCATCATCGGTGGACGTCGTGGTGCGTAGTAACGGAAAGAGCGGAAAGATGACATCCTAAGGCCTTTGTCAGACTAAAGTTAGCCATAGAGCAAATAGCAGGTAAAAGAATTATAACAATATAAGACTCTATTGCTCGTCTCACTAGTTTATTATTAATTGGTCGGTCCTTAAGATTCTACCCTTCCTCGCATTTAAACTGATCTACGTTATCATTTTTAGTGATCTAGAGATTTCTAATTTATTATTTGATCCTATAAGTCTATGCCTGACATACGATATGAATGTCTGGCCCAGGTGTCGTCTCGCTATGTGAGATAACTTTAAGTCATTCACGGTCATAAGGCGACTTTGATACCAATCAGAATAACCTGGTTTTTCGTGACTTTAATTAAACTAAGGCGGAAAATTAATTAAGTCTATATATTACAAAACCAGCTGTTAATCGTATTAAAACTCTGAATACATAGTACGAGTTTAGAATAGCAGAGTACAAGTTTGATTACATTCTCTCAAAACAGATTACAAAAATAAGGCCTTCAATCCCCTGATAGATCAACAGTCAATACTGGAAAATTTTGCATTAAACTCTCATCATTTTCCCGCACACTCCTTCGAAGTTTTCGACACATGCAATTTCTAAAGCAATATGCGATATAATAATGAATAACAAGGAAAAACAAATAGCAAGTATGCAAATAAAACACGTAAGGAGATCATGATGATTCAATACGGTATAAACCAATCAAATAACACACCATGCTCACAAATAATCATGCTCCACAAATCACATTTCAATACTCAACCAAGTCATTAGATAATCATCAAACAAACAAGGAAATACACTCAACATGTGATAACAAATGAGTCTCCGTTAGTAAGGCGAAGCATGCTGGACATAATCCGCGATAGCGGCCGAGCCGTTAAAGCGGACGTGTGCGAATATGCTAAAGATACCTAAGGTAATAAGGGCGATTCAATCCCTTGTCTAATGTATGCATACACTACCTATCGAGGATCATACGTGATTCGCTATTCAAAAGGTATCACCAAGCGAAAAAGTTCGACTATCACCAGAGACGGGTACGGATGGGGTTGGCGTTCCAATTACTATTCTATGGGCCCGCGGAAGTATCAAGTATGCCCCATCCCCGAGGTTGATACCACACGTCAAGCAAAGAATCTTAAGATCGTTGAATAGCCTTGGCAACCTTCGGTAGGGAGCCCAAGTCCCCATAGACAGCTACCTCGTTAACTTCGAATTTCAAGAGTCGCAACATGGCGAACAATCCTAGTATTTTACTCAAGTACTTGCTTTCTCAATTTCTCATTCTCTCGTTCATAAATAATAATAATGACAAACTTGTAATATAAATATAACGTCGAACTTGTATAATGAAATTTTAGTAACAGCAGTTCTTCAGGTAAAACAGAACACATAGAAAAACTTAATTGTTTATTTAGAGTCCGTTCGTAACTTTTAAATATTCTTCACTATTCATTATTTTACTATTCACCGTATTTACTATTCACCGTATTTACTATTCATCGTATTTACTATTCATCGTATTTACTATTCTTCGTATTTACTATTCCTCGTATTTATACGTATTCGTATTTTCGTATTCCGTATTTGTACGTATTTTTATACTTCGTATTTTATTCGTATTTTATACGTATATGTATTTTTATACTTAGTATTTATTATTTTATTTCTTTCATACTTAGTATTTTTATTTTATCTTACTTTATTTATACTTAGTATCTTTATACTCTTATACATTTTTGTTATACTAAGGATATTTTAGAAAATAAAACTAAGCTTTTTATTTACTAAGTGTAAAATTCTAGTTTTAAAGTCGTTAGGTTCGTTTTGTATTTAGTGATTTGAAAAATGATTTCGGAAGTAAAATCTAATATAATCTAAGTACAAAATTCTAGTTTTAAAGTCGTTAGGTTCGTTTTGTATTTAGCGATTTGAGAATTTATTTTAAATGTGAAACTCGATTTTTAACTTAAGTATAAAATCTAATTTCAAATTGTTAAGTTCATTTTGTACTTGGTCAATTTTAATAACATTTCAAAAGTAAAACTCGGTTAAATTTAGTCGTATACTTAACTAAGATTTTAGCGGTTTCCATTTTTAGTGAGGTTGTCGTAGTTCATTTTAAATAGTCCGTGTGTCCATATCCAATTTAAGCAGAGGTAGTAACACTCGACATCATTCATTTTAATACGTGTAACGTTTATTTTTATCGGTTTCGTTGATTCTTTTTATTAACGATTTAATACATAAACAAATATAAACCTAATTACTATTCAATTTTAGTGACTAAGTGATAAATTCATTTTGACAAAAATTGACCAAAAATAAGGGTGAATGCCGAGAGCCTCTATTTAATTTAGCTATTTATTTCTTTTGTTGTTTTTATTAATAAATCATTACTTTAACTATTTTAATTACTTATATGATAAAAATAAAAAGTGATAAATTCATTTTAGGTCTAAAATGGACCAAAATGCCGTGGACATACATACATAACAATCCATTTTCGTTTTCTAATTTTATCGGTTTTTAACTTCAAGTTTGTATATACTAAATATTCATATTAACTTAAGGTGATTCAAACTAGTAATTAAAACAACAAACATTAAAACTTATGAAAATTTATAAATCAAAACCTAGTTATAAGATGAAGAACATATGAAGGAATGAAGAACACTAGTATTTTTCATATGATTATTAATTAGTCAAATTTTCATATATTTATATAATTTTCTCAAATTTTTCATACAAGTCTAATTTAACTAGACTAATCATAATATGTTATTTAGAAAAATTAAAACTAAAAATTGGTCCAATAAATTTAGAAATGCCGAGTATATATATATATATTTATAAATTTTGATTTTTGATTTTTATACTTCTAATTCAATAACTAAATTACTTAACAACATTTATAAGTTTAACATAAGTGAAAATCATATACAAACATTAACACACATCAACAAAATCATCCAAACACAAGAATAACAACATAAACTCAAGAACACACATAAATACTTCAAAAACAATTAAATTCATAACAAATTCATTTTAAATCCTAAACATAATCTACTTATATTTTCATGTCCATTTCATTACGAGTATTTTAAGCATGCAATTTACAAAAATTAAAACGAACAATTAAACCAAAATGAAGGGGTATGCCGTGTAGTATACCTATGTTACCCTAATATTATTTTTCGATTTTTATCTCCTAATTTAACATGTGATTACTAGGTGATAAGATAAAACATACATGCATCAAAAACATTAACATATAATCATATTCGAGGTGCTTATCACATAAGTGTGCGGGAAGCACCTTAGTTAGGTTATGAGTGCAAAGATCAACAGTTGTCCGGGTCGACTATGTGATCAAACTGGCTCAAATCGACACCACCACCTTGCTCCTCGTCTTTAGTTAGGAGAGGTACATAAGAATGAAATAAACAAGTTAGTAAGTTATTTTAAAACTAAACTAGCTAAACTTAAATATAAAGTTGTAGTATTATTTTTAGGTTAGGTGATGTTTTAAATTTTTTTTATGATTTCGATTTATGTTCATGTTCATTTTCAAGTTTAGGAGAAGAAGTGATTAATGAATATAAAGAGTGGAGAAGCATGTTAAGAGCTTGAGTGAATTATAGACATGAAAATAGAAGTTTAAAGAGGAAATGTTGTAAGGAGGAAGATGAAGATCATAAGGATCTTGAGCTTGAGGATGAGTTTGTTCTTACAAGTGTTCTTGAGTTGGTTTTATTTAGAGAGAAAATAAGCTAAGTGTTTGTTGTGTTTGTGTTGTTTTGTGCGTGTGATATGTATGTGTAGTAGTAGTTGTTGTGTTTTATTTTTGTTGTAAGTTTATGTGTGAAAGCAAGTATTAAACTAGTTAATAAGTGATGATGATTTTAGTAGGGTGTAAGAAGGATTAGACATGGAACTAAAGCAAGTATGGTGTGTAAGAGTAGGGAAGAAAATGGAAGAAGCAAAGTTGGACTTATGGTCCAAAAATCTCGGCCAAATACATATACATGGGCTCGGTTTTCGTTTTTCAAATTTTCGATTTGCGCGCACGTGAAAAGTCCCGAAATGAAATATATAGTCTTAGAAAAATGTTTAGAAGCAAGATCGAAAATAAAAATGAAAATAGACTTCAAAACGAAATCAAAATAAAAACTGGGTATTAGATTCCTCGCAAGTTTGAATAAAAATTTTAATCGATCGAAATATATATTTTTTTCATTGAACGTTATTGAATTAAATCATTATACTCAAACGTCAGAGAGTTTATCAGTTTAGGCTTAGTGTAACTCAATATATCGAGTTTTAGTGAAAGTGTTAGTTAAATCAAATTGGAATAGTAATTTGATATAATAAAATAATGGTTGTTAGTAATAACCAAAATAATTGAAATCTAACTAACTTAATTAGATTTGGATTATGAGTAAGTGTATTTGAAAAAGGAATTAGGTGATTTGGTCACCTAAATGGCTCGGCCAATTTGGGTCAACAATGACCTCGATTTGCGTGCCAAAATTTGTCGTTGAGAAAATTGTCGTAGATGCCTCGTTTGATTTATCGAGTTTGAATATGAAAGAATAAAGTTCAAATTCAAAGTAATTCAAAATGGTTTTAGTTTAGGTGCGAGAAAAACTTGTAGTGTATTATTTTAGGAAAATAATTGAGCTAGATTGTCTAATTATTGATTTCCTAATTATGATTAGATTAAATTAACACGGGGTGTTACACTAACCTTTTATGCTCACATTACTAAAAATCAAGACGTATAATCGAGGACGAGACAATAAGGATTCAAGCGCAACAAATGGACACAACAAGAATTATGTGGGACGAGAAGACATTCAAGATTTGAGGAATTCTGTGGAATTAAAAATGCCCCTATTACCATATCAAACCATTCTTGAATTATCACCACCATTTCAACGCTTTTCAATTTCCAGATTTTCTAAATCATAAAAATTTCCTGACATATAATATCTCCATGACTTTAAGATAGAGTCAACACAATGATTTATCAATCTCGTAAAATTTTTAATCTCTTCGAAACGATTGATATCCTAAATCAGTAATTCCCTTCGTAAACTGATTTCCTTTCCTCTCAATTTAGTGGAATGGTTTCGACCGTATCCTACGATTTTATAAACTTCTTTCTCTTTATTTTCAAGCCTCCTAACAATACTTGCACTGTGCAAAGTACCGAAGGCTAACTCTTCTCAATTCCCAAATTCAACTCCATATCCCTTAAAAATATACCTGAACTTTTATGCTATTTTACTGAGCTGGTAATCTAAACTTCCGTCATAGTTCATTTCGTCAAGAATGAATTAGGAAGCTTTGTAACTTTTTGATCTTTTACAGAATGGCTGCACACGGTAACCCACACAATGACCTTGACCAACAATTCCTAGAAGAGGAAGCGAGACGAAAAGGGTTCGAAGATGCAATTACAAAAATTGCGCAAAATATGTATCAACAGCAAGGTGGTGGTAACCGCCAATCTGCCTTTGAAAGATTCTCCAAACATCGTCCCTTAACATACTCTGGATCCGTCAATCCTGTGGTCCTGACTGAATGGATCGAGGAAATGGAGAAACTGCTGGAACTCAGCAAGATACCCCCCACAGAAATGGTGAATGTGGTGGCATATTATTTGAAGGGAGAGGCGAACAGTTGGTGGCGCCTAATCAGATCTAATTTCCCACTCAGAATCTACAACTGGAGCGAGTTCAAAACGCTTATAGAGAGCAAGTATTTCGGGCAGGAGCTCAGGTGGAACAAAGAAGAAGAATTTAGGAATTTGAAACAGGGTAATATGCAATCGCAGTATATATCAGAAAAGTTCCAGGAGCTGTCAAAATTTGCTCCTAAGATAACGATCGATGAGGAAGAACTCGCCAACCGATATGTTCGGGGTATGACTTACAGTTTACAGTTGATCATGAGCGGGTTCAATTGCCGGAACCTTGCTGAAGCCTATGAGAAGGCAACAGGTATCTGGGCGTCAATCCAGAAAAACGAAGCAGAGGAGAAAGGGAAAAAGAGAGTTTTTACGCCTCCTGTGGCAAGCGCTAGCTATATTCAGAAGCCGGACTTCCAACAAAGGAGCTTCCAGAGACCGAATTTTCAAAACAGAAATTTCAACAAGCCGGTTTATAACCGTGACAACAATCCGAGTCAGGGAAGGTTGACTTCGAGCATTAGAAGGGCTCACGCCGGGTGTCCTACGAACAAATGCCGCTGTCACAAAGCGATCCACCTGAAAAGCAGTCATGACGGATCGCCGGTCGTCTGCTTTCTTTGCAATGTTGAGGGACACAAATCTACTGCGGTGCCCAAGGAAAGCGATGAGAAAGGTAGACACGGGACCGCTACCCGCAGTTAAAGTACAAGGACGTGTTTACGTCTTGTCAGAGTTTGACGAAGACATCGAGGGCTGCCCCTGACGTACGACATTTACGGTAAATTTCCTGGTTAACTCAGCACCTACCTTTATTTTATTCAACATAATTATGTCCTTGTCCTTCTTCTCGTCAAAGTAGTTAACAAGATCCAAACTGACAAAGACCTGAACAAATATTTACTAAGTTAGATTTTCATAAAACCCCTTTCTATTAAAATTTTTGAATTTTACCCAAAATACGACTTATAACATTTCCGTTCCATCTAATAACATTATAATGTTAATTCTTAAGGGAATAAGCTATATCAGCTAGGTTATCCATAATTCTCTAAAATTTTATTTAACCATTCAACGATAACCTATATTTCTTTTAACTTCATTAAAGCTCATATTCACCTTATGATCACTACGACTTTTACCTAATTTCCCTAATTGCCGTTTTATTCCTAAGGCTATACATTCTATTTAAGTGGTCATTAAAAGTAACAATAAAAAAATATTATTAAGTACATAAGTCTGAAACTTCTTAAGGGGGTAGGACAATCTTCTGATTTTACCCCAACCTTAATTTAATTTTTAAAATTTTATTTTCAGCCTATTTTAAGGTTAAATTTTATTTCTGAAATTTAAATAAACGGTTTATTTCTTAAAACGCTTATTATTTTAATTTCAATTAATTCCGTACAAAACTTCTAGGCCCTACTCTTTTATAAATCTCTTTCGCGTCATTTTCAAAAATAACATTCCCGTAACATTTCTATATTTATCTAAATATCTCATTAATAAAACAAACGTGATCTTGTTCTCCAATATTTTCCCTCAGTCCGACATTTCTATATTAGTTAGAAAACTCAAACTTTTCAAAAAGTCTTATTCCAACAAAGCCAAATACTATTATCCAAATCTGTAAAATCTCGATATTCTCTCTAACTGCCTTGTTTAAACCTCGAGCAGTTATCCACTCTATCTAAGTTTCGGGGACGAAACTTTCTTAAGGGGGTAGGATTGTAACACCCCGTGTTTTTATAGCAAAATATTATGAAAGAATTTAATTCCTTAAATTAAATTCAACCTTTTTCCTTATAATAAAAATGCGACTGAATTTTTTTTTTTTCGCTAAACTTGTAACACTCCATGTCAAGTTAAGCCTATTTATGATTGCGCAAATCATTAATTAAACAATCTCGCTCAAGATTTTTCTAAAACAATGCGCTACAACTTTTCTCGCACCTGAATTAAAACCCTTTTGAATTACTTCGAATTTGAACTTTATTCTTTCATATTCAAACTCGATAAATCAAATAAAGACTATACGACGAATTTCTCAACGACAAATTTTGGCACGCAAATCGAGGTCAATGTTGACCCAAAATTGCCGAGCACTTTAAGGTGATTTAAATCACCTAATCTTTTTCAATTTCACTTACTCCTAATCCTAATCTAACAAAGAATGATTAAGGCTTAATCAATTTAGATTATACTAACAAAACATATTATAATAATATAAGATTACTATTCATTTTTGATTTAACTAACACATTCACTAAAACTCGATATAATGAGCCACACTTATTCAAAACTGATAAACTTTTTGACGTTTGAGCATTATGATTTATTTCAATAACATTCAACGAAAAAATATATATTTCGAGCAAATAAGATTTTATTTCAAAGTTACGAGGACCTAATACCCAATTTTTATTTTGGTTTCGTTTTGAGTTCTATTTTCATTTTTATTTTCGATCTCGCTTCAAAACATTATTTTAAGGCTATATATTTTATTTTGAGACTTTTCGCGTGCGCGTAAATCGAAAATTTCAAAAACGAAAATCGAGGCCCATTAATGCATGATGGCCGAAATTTTTGGTCATGCTTGACCAACTTATCTTCTTCCATTTTGTCTCCTCTTACACAAGCCTAAACACTTACCATCCTACCTATTTTCATCATCACTTATACTTGCCTTTTTAACTTAATCTTTATATATGTTAAATGCAAAACAAAAACTACTATACTACTACTACGACTACACGTACATTACACACAAACAACAAATACACTAAGTCTTTTATTTTCTCACTAAAACAAAACCAATCTATTTCTAAGTAAGAACACAACCTTGGTGTTCTTCATTTTCATGAGCAACTTCATCCTCCTTGCTTCATTTTTGATTTCCTAAATTTATTTTACTTATGTTTATGTTTATAAATTACATCACTTAGTTCACTACTTAACTAGGATCATTCCTACATAAATTATACTACCACCACACTTCTTAAATGAAATCTAGAAAATTAAAGTATGTGTTTATAAATAAAAACTCATGTTCTTCATCTTCTTTATTCAAGTTTTCCACTTAAAATTTTTACTATTCATTTAAATGAAAATTCTTCATAAGTTGAATTAAATCACTTCCTCTTTTTCCTACTAACAATTAATGAACATAAATCATAAAATAAAATAAAACTAAACTTCACCTAAAATGATTTAATTATGAAAACTATAGTCTTAGCTTATTTTAGTAGAAACTAGTCACTAACTTGCTTATTCTTATTTGTATGTACTAATTTTCCAAAGACGAGGAGCAAGGTGGTGCCATTGATTTAAGTGTCTTTGACCACATCGTAGACCCGGATAATTGTTAAGCTAAAGTCATACCGAGCTAATTTAAGGTGCTCCCGCACACTATATTTGCTAAGCACCTACACCTAATTGATTATATGTTATGGTTTTATGTGTGTATGAATTAGTATATCACTTTAGTATTGCATGACTAATTACAAGGCAAAAATCGAAAAATAAAAATTGTGTAGAACATGTTAAAACCCACGGCCACCCTTAAATTTTTCATTTAATTTTTCGTTTTAATTTTTGTAAATTGCATGCTTAAAATACTAAGGCTAATATGTACATGAATATATAATTAGTTTTTGTTTAGGACTTAAAATGAATTTGTTATGAATTTAAATGTGTTAACATGTTTTATGTTGTTCTTGAAGTATTATTGTTATTCTTATGTTATAATGATTTTTCTTTTGTGTGTTAGTGTTTTGTAAATGATTTTCACCTTATTTAAATATATAAATGATATAAGATAAATTAGTTGTTGAATTAGAAGTATAAAAATCAAAAATAAAAATTAGAACATATACATACATATACACGGCCACTTTTATTTTAATGGACCAATTTTTAGTTTTAATTTTTCTAAATAACATATTATAATTAGTTTAGTTAAAATGGACTTGTATGAAAAATTTGGGAAAATTACATAAACATATAAAAATTTGAGTTAAAATAGTTCATATGAAAAATAATTAAAGTTCTTCATAACTTCATGTGTTCTTCACTTAAATGACTAGTTTGATTCAAAATGATTATAAGTTTTATTTTTATTATGGTTTAAAGTCATTAGTGAAAAGTTACAAAAATAGTTATATAAGTTAATTAGACTAAATCATCAAAATATAAAAGTTAGAAAATTAAAGTGAGTAAAATCACTATTCATAATTGAAATAAAATAATTAGTGAAAATCGTAAACTAGTTAAATCGCTTTAGTATAATTTAAATAATTATTATATAAAAACTTTAAGTCAAAAACCGATAAATTAGGAAACGAAAACAAAAATGGGCCAAGTATAGATAGCCACGGCTTTGGGCTGAAAAATAGACCTAAAATAATCTTACCACTTTTTATTTTTATCACTTAAGTAATTTAAATAGATAAAGTAATGAATTATTAATGAAAAACAAAAAAAAAAAGAAATAAATTGCTATGTATAAATAACTCACGGCATTTTTACTTTATTTGGGTCAATTTTGATCAAAATGAATTTATCACTTAATCACTATAATTGAATAGTAATTAGGTTTATATTTTTATTGTAAAAAGAATCGTTAATAAAAAGAATCAACGAAACCGATTAAAATAAATGTTACATATATTAAAATGAACTAAATCGAGTGTCACTACCTATGCTTAAACGTGGATGTGGAGATATGGACTATTTAAAATGAACTACGACAACCTCGCTAAAATTTGGAACCGCTTAAATTTTAGCTAAGTATACGACTAAATCTAAACCGAGTTTTACTTTTGAAATATCATTTAAATCACCAAGTATAAAAATGAACTTAACCACTTTGATTTAAATATGTTTCAAAATCGCTAAATGCAAAATGAACTTAACAACTTCAAAACTAGACTCCTAAAATATTTCCAAAAATCACTAAGTACAAAACGAACTTAACGACTTTAAAACTAGAAATCCTACACTTAGAAAATAATAAGCTTAGTTTAGAATCTAAAATAAAATACCAAGTATAAATATACGAATAAAATACTAAGTATAAATATACGAATAAAATACTAAGTATAAATATACGAATAAAATACCAAGTATAAATATACGAATAAAATACCAAGTATAAAAATACGTATAAAATACGTGAATAGTAAATACGATGAATAGTAAATACGATGAATAGTAAATACGTGAATAGTAAAATACGTGAATAGTAAAAATATTTAAAATTTACGATTGGATTCCAAATAAATTATTTAAGTTTCTATGTGCTTCCGTTTACCTGAAGAACTGCTAGAACTAAATTTTCATATTACAAGTTCGACGTTATTAATTATTATGAACTGTCGCTGGAGAAATAAAGGAACGAGAAAATAATATAAGAGAGTACTTGTTAAATACTCGGGTGTCTGTCATGTTGCGAATCTATTGTGCCATCGTTAGAAAGGTAGCCGCATATGGGGACACTTGGCACCCTATGAATTGCCAGTGGTAATCTAATGACTCTCTCAGTCTTTATTTAACGTGACTCTCGCCCTATGAATCGAGTTCGTTCACGGGCCCATATGAGGTAATTGGAAAATGACCATTCCCATCCGGGGGATCTGTCGTAGTGTAATAGTCGCACCAATAGGGTGGTGTATGCATACATTAGACAAGGGATTTGGCTGTCCTTATTACCTACTTGATATCTTTAGCTTGAATGACTTGACCGTTGAATGTTTCCGGCCCTTGACCTGTGAGGCCTTGCTTTTGTAAGGTTTTGCATGTTTCCATCCTGACTTGTTGTGGCTCATAGGACAACGTATGATAGATTATCCATGTTGTATTGAATATTAGGTAGTTATCACGTACGCTACTTAGTGTTTGATCTGATGTACGAGTCTGAGTAACTAGTGCACTTTGATGGCGGATCATATGGGTGATTTACCATGAGAGTACACAAGCCACTCTGTAGTCAAGACTCGCGAGTATATGTTGCTATATGAATAATTGAAAAGAATTCGACTACCCGAATGTGAATGAAATGATAATGATTTGCCTACATGATTATGAATTGAGAATAATTATCGATGATTGTTTTTATGGTTATATTATTTGACGATGCTCTGTTTGAATCACCATGATTCCTCTTATGTGTTGTTTAAACGCTTGCTATTTGTTTTTACTTATTTATATTATGTATTTCACATGTTTTAGAATTACATGTGTCGAAAGAGTGTTGCGGGAAAATGATAATGGTTAAACGCAGGTACCCCGAGACCAACGCTATTGAATGCTGGGGAGAGTTACCTTACTTATTTTGTACGCTTTTGAGAGAATGTAATCGAATAACTCTGCTTTATCTTAAACTCGTATTATGTATACAGAGTTTTATGACGATAACAGCTGGTTTTGTAATATTTAGACTTAATTAATTTTCCGCCTTAGTTTAATTAAAGTCACGAAAAACCAGGTTGTTACACTCTTATACATTTTTGTTATACTAAGGATATTTTAGAAAATAAAACCAAGCTTTTTATTTACTAAGTGTAAAATTCTAGTTTTAAAGTCGTTAGGTTCGTTTTGTATTTAGTGTTTTGAAAAATGATTTCGGAAGTAAAACTTAATATAATCTAAGTACAAAATTCTAGTTTTAAAGTCGTTAGGTTCGTTTTGTATTTAGCGATTTGAGAATTTATTTTAAATGTGAAACTCGATTTTTTTAACTTAAGTATAAAATCTAATTTCAAATTGTTAAGTTCATTTTGTACTTGGTCAATTTTAATAACATTTCAAAAGTAAAACTCGGTTAATTTTAGTCGTATACTTAACTAAGATTTTAGCGGTTTCCATTTTTAGTGAGGTTGTCGTAGTTCATTTTAAATAGTCCGTATGTCCATATCCAATTTAAGCAGAGGTAGTAACACTCGACAACATTCATTTTAATACGTGTAACGTTTATTTTTATCGGTTTCGTTGATTCTTTTTATTAACGATTTAATACATAAACAAATATAAATCTAACTACTATTCAAATTTAGTGACTAAGTGATAAATTTATTTTGACCAAAATTGACCCAAAATTAACCCTAATGCCGTGAGCCTTTATTTATTTAGCTATTTATTTCTTTTGTTGTTTTTATTAATAAATCATTACTTAAACTATTTTAATTACTTAAGTGATAAAAATAAAAAGTGACAAAATCATTTTTGGTCTAAAAATCAATCAAAACCGTGGCCTTCTATACTTACACATTTATTTTCGTTTTCAAATTTTATCGGTTTTTGATTTAAAGTTTTTTTTTTTTATATACTAATTAATCAAATTAACCTAAGGTGATTTAAACTAGTAAAAAGAAACAACAAATAACTAAAACTTATAAAATTTATAAATCAATCTTAGTCATAAAATGAAGAACATATAAAGTTATGAAGAACACTATTATTTTTCATATGATTATTATTTAGTCAAATTTTCATATGTTTATATAATTTCCTCAAATTTTTCCTACAAGTCTAATTTAACTAGACTAATCATAATATGTTATTTAGAAAAATTAAAACTAAAAATTGGTCCAAATAAATCAAAAATGCCGTGTATATATATATATGTATATGATTTTTGATTTTTGATTTTTATACTTCTAATTCAATAACTAATTTACTTTATATCATTTATATGTTTAGCATAAATGAAAATCATATACAAACATTAACATACATAAGTAAAATCATTCAAACACATGAACATCAATAAAAACTCAAGAACACACATAAATACTTCAAATACATTTAAATTCATAACAAATTCATCTTAAGTCCTAAACACAAACTAATTATATTTTCATGTTCATCTTATTAAGAGTATTTTAAGCATGCAATTTACAAAAATTAAAACGAAATATTTAGTGAAAAATAAGGTGGTGGCCGTGTGATGTATATATGTTCAACAAATTCTATTTTTCGATTTTTGTCTCCTAATTTAACATATGAATACTAGGTGATATAATAAAACAATACATGCATCAAAAACAATAACACATAATCAAATTCAAGGCGCTTATCACATAAGTGTGCGGGAAGCACCTTAGGTTAGGTTATGGAAAGTTATACTAGCAGTTGTCCGGGTCAACGATGTGATCAAATTGGCTAAGATCGACTCCACCACCTTGCTACTCGTCTTTGATTAGGAGAGGTACATAAGAGTTAAATAAACAAGTTAGTAAGTTATTTTAAAATCAAACTAGCTAAAATTAAAATTTAAAGTGTTGTAGTATTTTATGTTTAGGTGATGTTTGTATTTTAATTAATTTGATTCATATTCTTAAATAAATATAAGCATAAAGAGGATGTGATTACTAACATAATTAATGAAGGATTTATTTATGAACTTAAATGATTTAAGGAATAAGAAATAAATGATTTAAAGGAAAAGAAGAAATGGAAGGATGGTGTTCTTGAAGTTGCACATGAATAAGCTTACTAATGCTCTTGAGTTTTGAGTTTATTTTAGAGAGGAAATGACTTAGAAATATTTGGTGCTTGTGTTGTGTGTATGTCGTGTATGTAGTAGTAGTTGTAGTAATTGTGTTTTGTTTTTGTAATGAATTGTAAAGTGTGAATGCATATCTATTTAATTGTATAAATCATTTAATTTAATTAAGCTACTAAATGATGATGACTAATATAGAGTGTAAGAAGGATTAGACAACATGCAAAAGTAGGAAGAAAATGGAAGAAGATAATCTTGACCAAGGGCCAAGATATTTCGGCCAACATGCAAGCACAAGTTCCGATTTTTCGTTTTGAAATTTTCGATTCTGGCCTTGCGTGAAAAGTCTCAAAATGAAATATATAGTCTTGAAATAATGTTTAGAAGTGAGATCGAAAATAAAAATGAAAATATACCTCAAAGCGAAATCAATATAAAAATTGGGTATTAGATTCCTCATAAGTTTGAAATAAAATTTTATTTGATCGAAATATATATTTTTTTGTTGAATGCTATCGAATTAAATCATTATGTTCAGACGTCAAAAAGTTTATCAGTTTAGGCTTAGTGTAACTCAATATATCGAGTTTTAGTGAATGTGTTAGTTAAATCAAGGTGGAATAGTAATTTGTTAATAATATAATATGTTTTGTTAGTATTAATCAAAATGATTAAGCTTAAACTACTTTGATTAGATTTGGATTATGAGTAAGTATATTTAAGAAAAGGTTAGGTGACTTAATCACATTTAGGTGACTTGGCCATTTAGTCAACGTTTGACCTCGATTTGCGTGCCAAAATTTGTCGTTGAGAAATTTGTCGTGTGTGCTTCATTTGATTTATCGAGTTTGAATATGAAAGAATAAAGTTCAAATTCTAAGTAATTCAAAATGGTTTTAGTTTAGGTGCAATATTGATTATAGCGTATTGTTTTAGAGGAATAAGTGAGCGAGGATGATTAATTATTGATTTCCTAATTAATATTAGCTTAAATTAACACGGGGTGTTACAGCGGATTATGTCTGCATGCTTCCGCCTTACTAACGAAGACTCATCAGTTATCACATGTTGAATGCATTTCCTTGTTTGTTTGATGATTGTCTGAATGACTTGATTTCCTGAGTATTGGAGTACGACTTGTTGAGAATGATTATCTATGAGTGTTGTACGTTATGTGATTGGATTTATACTCGTGTTTGAATCATCATGTATCCTTATATGTTTTGCTTGCCTACTTGCAATGTGTTTTATTTATTTATTTTATATATTGCATATGTTTTAGAATTGCATGATTGTTCACGACTATATGTTTATTGCACTGATTACGACTTATGCATATATCTTGATTGCTATGATTTAAGTTTTCATAGGTATTACGATGTTATATGAATTGAGATGATGATTAAGTTTATATATTGTGTTCTATAAATTGAAATGTTTTAAGTTTTGTTTATCATGTTGTATGAGATTTAAATATCTATATGTGAGAACTGATATTATATGCTAATTGTCCAATTTTATCGAAATATGCGGCTGCTGGAGTTATACGCGTTTAGTGCTGCCAAGTTACTTTTAATCATAGGTTAAATAAACCAAAACTGTGGTTTGGAGGTTGTTGGTTAGAACAGTCACTTCCCGCCTCTGAGCGGGAGATCCTCCTATTTTGTGTTTTTGTCTCCGTTGCAGGCAATTCTCGAGACTCAGGATTATCGGGACGATTGGGATGTTTTATTTGTTTTCTTTGAGAGATTGTAACATATATTTGTATCCTATGCCATTGAATGTAATTTAATTAACATCCGGCATGTATTAGACTTAATTAATTTTCCGCCTTAGTTTAATTAAGTCACGAAAAACCGGGTTGTTACAGCTCCGATGAGCAGGACACTTTCCGGCGAGAGAAAGAAAATAACAGGGAAAAATAGGGGGAGAGAAAACAGAGGACGGTGGTGCTCATGGTGGCTCCGGTTAGAGCCGAGAGAGAAAGAGAGCAGAGGGCCAGGGGAGGTCGACGGTGGTAGTCACCGTAGTGGTGGTTGCTGTCGGTTTTCGGCGAAGACAAACGGAGGTAACATCCTCCATTAATGGAGGTCGAGAGGTGATGATGAAAGCGGCACACTCGGTCTTGCGGCGGTGATGGCGCTCGAGCTCAAGCTCGCCTCTAATGGCGACTTTGATGGTGGCTGCTGCTGTGATTATTGTCGTTGTTGATTTGTTGTTGACGTTGGTGTTGTTTGTTGTTGTTCGTTGTTGTGTTGCTGCTTGTGTTATTATTATTATTATTATTATTATTATTATTATTATTATTATTATTATTATTATTATTATTATTATTATTATTATTATTATTATTATTATTATTATTATTATTATTATTATTATTATTATTATTATTATTATTATTATTATTATTATTATTTCTACTACTACTACTACTTGTTGTTGAGTATGTTGTTGTTTTTAATGGAGGGGTTAAAGAGAGAAGAAGAAGGAGGAAGAAGAAGAGAGGAAGGAGGTAAAGCAAATATCAGAATAAAATTGAGTGGATGAGGGTTGATTTATAAAAATAAAATATCCAAATGAATGGATGAAAGTTGAGTAGTGTATGTCGACATAAGAGAGTACTAGGCTAAGGGTTTAGTCGACTTTCTCCGTTTTGCTTTCATTTAATTCATTTCTTATTTATAAATCTTTATATTTTATAAAATTTACTATACTTCAAATTATTTGTTTTAAATTTTAGTTTCATCATTAGTATTATAAAATTTATAATTTGAGATATAAAATGTATAAAAATTGTCAACTATAAATTTTATTACGGTCTCACATATTTTCAAACGGTTAGTTTATTTGCAAGATACATTTCAATAAAATTATATTTTATTCAAGTAATAATAATTTTTAAAATAGAATGCAAATTATTAAGTTTTATAAAAGTAACTGAAGTAAAAGTTTAAGTTTGACCAGTATTTTAAACGTAAAACTTATAATACAAATTTACAATAAACTGTTTAGTTTTAGTTTAAATAAAAATTGACAAGGCTTGTTTTTATCGATATTTTTGGGCCGCGTTTTCTAAACAAAGGAATAAAAGTTGAATCATATAAATTTAAATTTAATAATTTAGTTAAAATAATTATTTAGCGTTAATAAAACACGGGGTGTTACAATCCTACCCCCTTAAGAAAAGTTTCGTCCCCGAAACTTGGATAGGATAGATAACTGCTCCAGATTAAAAAGCAGTTGGAGAAAACATTGATGTTTTTGGAATTGGAAGATTAATATTGCTCTTGATTGGGTATGAATTTTCTAAAAAGGAAAGATTGAAGAATTTAATAACTTCATAATATAAATAATTCTTTTTCGAATTAACATCCAAATGTTGCTGTATTGTCATTTTCAAAAACTATCGAGAAAGAGGTTTTCAAAAAGGTAGGGCCTAGAAGTTTTGTACGGAATTAAATTAAATTTAAATAATAAGCGTTTTAAGAATAAAAACAATTTATTTAAATTTGAAAATAAAAGTTAACCTTAAAATAAATTGAAATAAAAAAAATTTTAAGATTTAATTAGGATTTTGATAATATCAAATTATTGTCCTACCCCCTTAAGAAGTTTTAAACGTAATACATAATATTATTATTGTTACTTCTAATGATCACATACATAAGGTATATAGCCTTAGAATAAACGGCATTTAGGGAAAATATGTAAAAGTCGTAGTGATCATAAGGAAAATATGAGCTTTAAGTAAATTAAGAAAATATATAGGTTATCGTTGAATGATTAACTAAAAATTTAGAGAATTATGGATAACCTCGTTGATATAGCTCATTTTCTTAAAAATTATTATTATAATGATATTAGGTGAAATGAAAATGTTATAGATCATATTTAATTTCGAGTAAGATTGAAAATTTATGATAATTACATAAATAATATTGTTACATGTATATTTAGAAGAAAAGAAATAGAAGATGAAGGAAAACAATTTTAAAGATTAATAAAGAAATAAGAAGTTTGAAACCAAGAATTTTCAAAGGTATTTCTAATTTCATAATAAAGATTTTACGAAAGAAACGACTAATTTTCAAAACGTAAGAAATAAAAAGTTCATAAAATATAAAAGTAAAGATAACGCCATTTTTTTTTTTTTTTTTTTTTTTTTTTTTTTGAGATTAAATAAAATTGATGAAAATTAACTTTAGGAAGTCAATTGGTAAAATTTTTTTAGTTAGAAAATTAAAAAGATTTTTGATGATGATAAAATGTGTAAGAGATAAAAAGTATGAAGAAATCAAGCTCGGAAGTATATTGAGAATAAAGGATTAGGTGTTTTATGAAAATGAAAAATAACAGGATTGTGTTATTTAACAAAATTAATGGAAAAATGAAACTTCATTTTACGAAGTCAATTTCTAGGAATTATTGATAAAGAAATTAGATGTTCAGAAGGAATCAAAATTTTAAGTAGTTTAAAAATAATAGTATCATTTTATTTTATTTTTAAGGAAGAAGATATTAGGAATTTTACTATTAGGAGATAGGAAAAACGAAAAGAGTTGAAATGATGGTGATATTTAAGAACGATTTTGATATAGCTGTAAGAATATTTTTAATTCAACAGAATTCTTCAAATCTTGAATGTCTTCTCGTGCCACATAATTCTTGTTGCGTCCATTTGTTGCGTTTGAATTCTTGTCGTCTTGAGTCTTCAATTTATACGTCTCGATTTTTGGTAACGTTAGTATAAGAGACTCCTCTTGTGTCACAACATAGTGTACATGTTTATACATTCTCGAGGTCCACTCCTCTTGTGTCATTACCGCTTTTGCCTAAAATCAGTAGGTAAAATTTGAGCTTGTTAATCATTTTTATTTTGTAATTGTTGATTAAATTATTATATTTTTTGTCATTTATTTTCGGTTTTAAATTTTATTTGGCAGGTTTGAGGAGAGAATTTGGCGATACAATGTTTGAAAAATTAGGTTACACAACTATGGTTTGACAATGGCGACGTCAAAGCCAGATCTCATCTGACTGGTAGGTCCATATTTATTTGAGATGCTAAGTTTCTCAGTTTGTAGATCATTCAAAGGCGACGTATCATTTTGCTGTGAATTTTGAGGGATCGATATATGCGTCAAATTTTGAGATTATGTGTAATATCAGTGTGTGAAAGCGGATTCACTTAAATCATTAGATTTTCGACTTAGGTTGCAAAATGTAATGACCTTTATGATCTGATGATCAGGCGCAACAAAGAGAAGTTAAATTGTTTGAAGAAAATGTCGTGACTTGAAAAGTGAAGGCCACATTGGTACCTAAAAGATCCTAGAGAAATCGCAAGAGTATCAACAATTGCAGAAAAAGTTGGAGGTAGATTTCAGTCTATAAATTACTCATACAAAACTAAGAGTAGTTGAGTGCTCCGTGGTATTTATATTTTATATCATCCTATTTATGCATTAGTTTGTCTATTGTGTGATGCCTATTTTCTGTTGGATTCGTAGGATATAAATTTGATTATTCAGAAGTTGAAAGACGAGCTTCAAAGTGCTTTGTCAGCTTCAAAGTGCTTTGCAGCTTCAAAATCGATCTTATCCGATTCATTATGTTTTGTGTCAATGGACACTACCGTTGCGTTGCTGGCCTGCTGATATCATTGTCCGTTGTATTGGTGTTCTAGCTGATTTGGAGTTGATGTCGTGGCATGTAGTTACTGGCTCGCCACGCACTGCGTGTGGTGTTGTTGCCACCATAGCTACGTCGTTGATGTTGCGGCTGCTACGCACCGGCCTGCTTTTCTGTGACTTGTTGCAGTCTGGTCATGCCGTGGTAGTTCGAAAGTCTTATTATGTCTTTAATAATTAGGTTATGTTTGTATTTTTTTTAAGGAAGTTAATTACCTCTCTTATTGATATAACTGTCATTTTTTGTAAGACTTTTGATAATTCATATAATATAATTTGGATTCTTAGATTACTAGTACTAAAATAATTTAATTTTTTTTTAAAGAAAATAATGTGAAATGGCTACGGTTGTTTGGTTACAACCGTAGCCTTTTCTTAACTTATGGCTTCGGTTGTATTAAACAACCGTAGCCTTTTCTAACTTACGGCTTCGGTTATAGCAAACAACCTTAGCCTTTTAGTTACTTATGGCTTCGGTTATTTCAAACAACCGTAGCTTTTTATAGTTTTGGCTACGGTTGAACAACCGTAGCCTTAAGTCCCTTGCTTACGGCTACGCCTTGGTTTACTACAGTTATACAACCGTAGCCATATGTGTATTTTAACTGTAGCCGTAATTTGTTTTTGTACTAGTGTAGCATGAGCGGATTCTGAGATCTCTCCAGATCAAATGGTCAGCCATGTCACAAGAGATTGGCTACCGGGGGCTATCACCTTCTCAAACGATGACCTACCGGCGTTCGGACCAAACCATAACCTTGCTCTCTATATTAGCATAGAGTGCGTGAAAAATACTTTACCCGTGTCCCTCGTTGACAACGGGTCCGCGGTCAATGTTCTACCATTGGCTACCGCATATCGCCTCGGCCTATCCGACAAAGACTTCACCCCAAGCATGGATGAAGTCAAAGTCTTTGATGGAACCCGACGTCACGTGAAAGGAACCATTTTCCTTCTCATACGCAGTGGTCCTATAGAAAGGAAAGTCGAATTCCAAGTCATCGACATGACCCCTTCATAAAACATACTCTTGGGACGCCCGTGGATTCACTCCACCAAAGCCGTGACTTCTACCCTTCACCAAAAGGTCAAGATCCCTCTTAACGAGGAGGTCACAACCTTGAATGCCTCAAATTTCCGAGCTCTTTTCGATACACCAAAGGAGCCCAATTCTGTAGAAATTGTTGCCGAGCCCACATAAGACTTGTGTGGCTTCGACTTTGAGATTGTGAAGGTACCGGGAAGCGGATGCGACCTATCGACGCCCTGCGCGCGCCCGACCTCGCCCCGTGCGGGGGCGTAGGGTGCGGAATGCGCCTCGCAGGAAAGGAGGAAGTTCGTTGCGTTTTGAAAGGGGTAAAAATGAAAAGTGGAGGAGATCATTGCATGAATTTGTGATTCAAAAGGAAATGTAGAAAAATCATTTTGAAATGTGTTTTTCGGAGTCGCCACCAAATATTAAAGGAACACTACTACAAAACTAACCTATTGCAACACATAATCGGCAACACTAACCAAAAGTGTTGCAGTTTGAAAATAATCAATTAACTTTGCAACACCTTTGGTAAAATGTTGCATTTTCTAATTTATTGCAACATTTTTTGAGGAAGTGTTGCCATATTGACTACAAAATGCAACATAATTTAATAAATGTCGCTTATTTTGAGTTTTAATGCAACACTTTTCTTAAATGTTGCTTATTTTAATATTACTAGCATATATTTGTATGTTTTAATCTATTTATAATTAAAACACTTTTCGTTTAAATGAGTTTTCCACTTAAAATGTTTATGTGATTTTTTTAATACTATTAATATATAATGTTTGAAACAAACTAAAATTCATATTAAAATATTGATTTTCTTTTTCTAATAAGATTTTAGGTCACTTAAGTTGTACCAAAATTTGCATCAGACTCTAAGTAGTGTATTATAAATTCTTGTAATACACCCAACTTTTTAAATTTATATTTTTGGTAAATCCGTTTTTTCAAATTATGAATTCTTAGAATAATTGAAATGACTCGAGACAAAAAATAAGTTGTGATCCGAGCAGATCCGACCCATATCCAGACCCATATCCATCCATATCCATCCATAAATGTCCTTAAACCTGAAATGACGTCCCACATGACTTGATGGGCTTCACTTATTACTTCAAGCCCAAATGAAAAAAAGATAAAAAAAACTAAGTATGTGTAATACTCCGTATTTTTCGTATCTTCTTATAAGCAAGTCTCAGATTTTAAGTCGGGTTTTATATTTTAAGTCGAGCTTATACGATTTTATATTATTTCTTAAGTTAAGTTTTATATAATAATAATAATAATAATAATAATAATAATAATAATAATAATAATAATAATAATAATAATAATAATAATAATAATAATAATAATAATAATAATAATAATAATAATAATAATAAGGAAAAATTGTAAATTACAGCCCTTTAAAAACTCGATTTTAGAAATTACAGCCCTTTTAAAAAATTTTAATCAATTACAGCCACACATTTTGCTCCGTTTGTAAATCACATACAAAACGGAGCTCCGGCAATAAAAATATGTTTAAACGTGATAGAATTCAAATTTCCCCCCAAATCAGAGTTTTTCTTGACGAAAATACCCTTTCTCATATCTTATATATACTTTCTACTCTTTCCTTCACTATTTTGTGATTAAAAATTGGAAAATCAGATTTGTTCCTCTGAAATTAGGGTTCATTGTTGGATTTGAATTTCTGGGTTTGAATTTGATTTTTGTCCTCTGAAATCGATTTTTTTTTTCCTTCTTTTTTCCTTCAAATCTTAAAGCAAATTTTCAATGTCTGATCAAAGTTGTGGTAGTTGGAATAATACTCCGAAGACATGCCCTTGCTTTTGTGGGAACCCAATTGTGGTGAGGAAATCAGGCACCATTCCTACACATCAATTCAATTTCACACAATTACTAACATGCAATGCCTACTTTTATAAATAATTAGCTAAAAAAAAGCAACAAAATTTATGTTTTTTATTATCAGAAAAATTAGGGTTTCACATAAATCAAAAAAATTGGGTGATTAATAGCAAAAATGAGCGAGTGTTTCACAGAACATGCAATATAAATTAAAACAAGTTACTCACTTTTTAAATAAAGCAACCAAATTTACAAACAAAAAAAAAAAATTAGTAAACAATACCTTTTCGGTGCAGAAAACCAAAAAAGTGAAGAAGAAGATGCTCTCTTTCTGAGCAACCCTATAGTTGATGACTCACTGGGTCAGAAAGTGGCAATAAATTAAAAAATTTGTGATTAGGGAAGCTCAAGAAAATGAAAGGAGGAGAGAGAGAGAGAGTAAATGAAAGGAGGAAGGAGATGAGGCTGAGGGGAAGGGATTAAACAAAGAAATTGAATAGGCATATGTATCTTTAGTGAAGGGCAAAACGGTCAGGTTCTTCTTTTTTTTCACCTGAGATTAGGTGAGGTCGCAATTTAAAAAGAGACCCCAAAAATATGGCTGTAATTGATTAATTTTTTTTTAAAGGGCTGTAATTTCAAAAGTCGTGCATTTTGAAGGCTGTAATTGGCGATTAACCCTAATAATAATAATAATAATAATAATAATAATAATAATAATAATAATAATAATAATAATAATAATAATAATAATAATAATAATAATAATAATAATAATAATAATAATAATAATAATAATAATAATAATAATAATAATAATAACACTCAAATAAAATGGATCCAAAACAAACCAAACCCAACCTATGTCGGTTGTTTTAATAAAACAAAGGGAGAACTTGTTTTTCACTCCTCTCCTCTTCGTGGTCTTCTTCTTCTTCTTCTTCTTTTGGCTCTCCTTTCCTAATTCATTCTTTCATTCAATCATCATCATCATCATCACAATCACAATCAACACCAACATCATTATCATTATCATCAGTCATCAATCACGATCATCACGCATAATCATCAACGTTATTCGTTATCGTTCGTTATCGCAATTCAACTCTACGCGCACTGCTGTTGTTTCTCTTCGGTTTTGATGGTGAATGCTGTCGTATAAAGCTTCATTTCATTGGTTACTCGAGTTTTAGACTTTGTATTCGATTAATTAAGGTATTACTCGTTTATTTTATCAATTGATTTCAGTTTTCGTTCAATTTTAACCTAGAATTTGGGGTTTTTCAAGTTAGAGTCGATTTACATAAGTTTAAGAGTGGATTAGCTTTTTTTTTTGTGATGTTGTCGTTGTATTTTGCGCTAAATGTAGAGTGTGAGCTTACAAACGAGGTTGGTGACGATCTTCGCTCTCAAAGTTCGGGTCTTGGTGCGTTTTGTTTCGAGGTAAGGGCTATCCTTAGTTAGCTTGTAGGTGTACATTGTGTAATTTGTGGAATGTGTGTAAATTGTGTGTGATTACAGCCAAACGAATGTGTGCGTGTAATGCTAATAAATAATTGGTGTTGAGGTCGAGCGATAGACATGATTTAAGCCGTATTTTATCGGCCAGAATCGCCAACTACTAGTTGCGTTTGTTGTCGCCTATAGTTCTTTGTTTGGTGCCGAAGTTTCTGCCAGCTTTTCTGCCGGCTTTGCCGCTGGTTTTTCCATCGAGTATAGGCTGTTGTTTTGCCGAGTATTAGTCGCTAATTGATGTGTAAGTTGTTGCTATAGTTGTCGTGATAATCGCTTGTTGCTTTGCCATTTTTATATTGTTGTTTTGCCAAGTATTGGTCGCTAATTGATGTGTAAGTTCGCTATAGTTGTCGATAATCCGCTTATTCTTGCCATTTTTATATTTGTTGTCCTGCCGTAATAAATTTCTTGTTTCTCTTGAATAGAGGCCGATTTCGCCGCTTAAATCTTTGTCTTGTTTCGATCGTTGTTGTTGTCGTGGTTTAATGGTTGATCTTTGCCTGTTTTGGTTGTTGTTGTGGCCGATTTGACGGTTGTGGGTCGCCTTGTTTTGAGTATTGTTGTTATCGCCGCCAGCCGTAATGAATGTAATTTGTTGTCATTGCTACTATATTTGAGAGCCATCACGACCGTGTTTTAATTGTGTCGTCGGTCGAGTCAATGTGTGATTGAGTGGGATGTAGTGTCGGATGATTTTGGATGCTTAACCTTGAGAATGTTTATGACTTATGTATGAGTTTGTAAAACATGTTAAGGCTAGTCACTTCCCAAATCTCATATGTAATAGTCATGGTTTTGTTGGCTGATGTCATATGTAATTAAATGTTTCTGTTGTGTTTGTAGTTCTTAGCTGCAAGGCTAGTCACTTCCCAAATCTCATCAGATCAATTGGCCAGGCGGGAACCCATAAGATGAATTCGAGTAAGTCATTTCAAACTGGTTAATCACATCAACTATAGAGGCATAGAGCTTTTCAATTTGATAATGATCTTAGCTTGATTTCATCAAATAATTAATCCTATATATCTTGTTAGGTGATCTGAAGAGCTTTTGACCTCTATTCGTCGTCTCTATTAAAGGTTTCGACTTTATGGTCAAATGAATGTGCCTCGAAATGTTCATAGTAATAATGAGAACACCACTATAATTATTCACGTGTTTTAAAATAGTAAACATACACTCTTTATGAATACACTTATGAACTCCATATGTATGTCTTTGATTATTTACAACTCTTCTTTTGGTACACACATACACTAATGTACGGTTATATTATGTCACAGGTTGATGGATATTTACCTTTTATTGCAAATTTGATCCGTGCATAAGAAGCTTGGAATCAAGAAGAAGCGGATGATGCGATTTGGAATAATTTATTATTTCTTTAGCTGAATAACATGTAAAGAGATATATTTTACTACTTGTTAAATTTGCAGCGCATGTACTCATAATAATCATAATGTTTATATTACCAATTTCTAATAAAATTTATTTTTTAAGCAGAAAATGTCCATGATAGGACTAATTTAAGAAAAATTGTTGTTCGATCAAGAAAGTGTTGCATACTTAGAGAATGTGTTGCATTAGTAGCGGTGTTAAATAGCATCCAAAGGAACGTAAAGTGATGCCTTCTCTAATAAATGTGTTGCATATTTAACAAACGAAATGTTGCTTTATTATACTACAAGTGTTGCGTTAACTCTTAAGAAAAAATGTTGCATTTGAGAAAATGTGCAACATATTTTTAAGGTGTTGCATTAAACTAGAAAATGTTGCATTTTATGTTGCATAAGGCTAATGCAACGAGACTTTAGGAAGCACTTTTAAAAATGTTGCTAAAACCCTAGTGCAACATATTAAAGACATTTTGCAACATTTTTCAGTTGTTGCAATACCTAAATTTTGTAGTAGTGGAATTTGGAACCTATTCAACGCGTCTTGAAATGCAAGACACGTGTGTCTCAGATTTCAAGGTGCGTCGATACCTATCCGTCTGAGGTTTGAAACCAGAGAAAGGATTCGGAGTGAGGTTACTTTTCGAAAGTTTTGACAAAATGTATTTTGAAAACAGTAATCAAAAAGCCTACGTAAGAGTAGTCTCTACTAATTTGAAAACATTTGCTTAATTTCGATATTTGGGCTAAAATGACGCTACGTACAAGAGCGAATAAGTATGACTCGGTAAAAAATGCTTAAATAATGTAAAACGTCAAAATGATGACATATTGCTATGGGAAATGTACGTTAAGCAATAATTTATTGACTAAATTATTACCATAAACGTTATTTTCCGACCTCGTATTTGACTCTTTAAGAATTTGTGAAAACCCTCAGTTTTGACATGCTAATAGACTCTATGAAACGGTCCAATTTAGTGTTGGATCCGTGACTCTAGTCGTTATTTAATGCATGAATGAGGACTTGCATAATTATAAAAGTGACGTCGGTTTGCTTTAGTGATAATGAGTCGTTTATTTATGCGATATTGGCGGGGTTTAGACGGATTATGAATCCGAATTGCTACAACCGTATTACGAATACGGCTTCGCTAGTGCCAATATCGAGTTGGGGTTAATGTAACCCCTTTGTCCGAGTCTCAAACGTAGGTAAAATGTTTACCTTTCGAAAATGCAAAGACGGTATTTTTGAGTGGATTTTGTGAATAGTGTATGTGTGTTGAAAAACCGATCGTTTTGAATGAAGGTAAGGGGTTGGTATTTATAGGAAAATGGCTCGTTTTTGTGCATGGACAAAACTTAATCGCCAGTGAACCTGTGATTAAGTTTCAATGCAGCCGCCAAATGGAATAAAAGAACCAGGGCTGTAGGAGGAAAACATAATCGCCTGTAAACAGGCGATTTAGTTTTTAATCGCCTGTAACAGGCGATTTTATTTTTGTTTTGGTGTGCTGCTAAGCCGCCTTTGCTTATATGACGTATTAGTAGGGGTAATGATGGTGTTTGTGATGCAATTAACTTGTGTATTAAGTCTAATTCGGGTCAATTGGTTTTGGTCCAAATTTCGGTTTTCGTGTTTCGGTTTTTGTCGTGTTTTTCGGTTTTGACTCGAAATAAAATAATATTAGGTTATATTATTTTACGGTATTATAGAGTCTAATTTTGTGAAAATGTGACACGGGACGCACTTTGGCCCGTTTTGCGTGTGGCGTTATTTGCGTTTTGGGTCGTTTTTGTGATTTTGGGCCTTTTTGTAGCTGGTTGGGCTGTTTTTGTGGCTCGTCTAAATAGGACGTTCCTGTATTGTGCTCGTGTTGTGCTTATAATGACTAAGAGAGACATTCATTTCTATGATTATGCAAATTCAAATTAATACGTTAAGAATGACTAAATATGTTTTAGACACTTTTGTACCGTTTCGACTCTTTTAAAAGCATGCATGAAAGTCCTTTTCGTCATCGGGTTTGTTTTTGGGGGGTACGGATACGGGTATCTACAGATTGGCGCCATCACACGCGCACCAATCAAAGCCTACAAGCCCTTCAAGACAAAGAACAACAATAGCCTTTGGCTCACCATGGGCCTAGGTTATAAACCCCAAGACACACTACTAGAAAAAACCCCAATAGTGTCGCTGCAATAGTGTCGGTTCTAAATGAAATGACACTAAAAGTTGAAATGAACATATATGGTGTCGGTTTATGGTAGAAACGACACAAAAAGTTAGTGTATTTGTGGCGTTTATTAGAAAAACCGCCACAATAGCTTATTTGGTGGCGGTTTTAAATGAAATCGACGTATTATTTGCCAAAGTGAAATAACATATGGTGGCGGTTGTATATATAACCGACACTATAGATATAACATATGGTGGCGGTTATTAAGGAAACCGACACTATATGTCAAATTGAATTAACATATGGTGGCGGTTTTTAACAAAACCGACATTATATGTCAAAGTGAATTAACATATAGTGGCGGTTTTTAAGAAAACCGACACTATAGTCACAGCATACACAAACAAAACTCATCTCCCTCTTTAATTCAATCACTTTCAATACAAAACACACAAACAAAACTCATCTCCCTCTTTCGACCTGTTCTCTTCTACTTCTTCCTATTTCATTCATCATTTTTATCGTCTCCTTCGTTGTCTTCTTCCTTCATCATCATCGTCTTCATCATCATAGTTTTCATCATCAAGCACTCTCAGCTCCTCCGCCTCCTCTAATTCAATCACTTTCAAGCACTCTCAGCTCCTCCGCCTCCTCTAATCCGTCTCAGCTCCTCCACCTCAAGCACTCTCAACAACCGCACGTATCCGAGCCACCACCTCAATTGAATTAGGGTAAATTTCTGAATTAGGGTTGTGATGAAGTTATCATCATCCCGAGTTAATTACTGTGCTATCATCATCCCGAGTTTAGCTTCATCCCGAGTTAGTTTTGAACAATGTTTATGTTTTTGATCGATTTCTGCTTGACAGATCTATCAAGCATGATTCTCGCCTTGAAGGCCTCAACAAATTGGCTGATCTGGTTTCTTCCTTTCTTTCTTTTTTTCTTATGATTTTTGTTGAAAAATTTGTGTCGGTGGTGTGATTTCTGGATAATGCCAGAAATCTTTCATGTTTACGATTTCTGTTGTCATTTTAGAGAAAATAACAATTGTGTTGAGTTATTTATTTCGTTGTTTGATGTGATGTTTACGAATGTTGCGTATTATGAAAATTATAATGCGATTTTGCTTCGTTTTTCTTCAAGTATTAATCAAGTCGTTGCTGTAATTTAGTTGATATTGCTGGAAATCTTTGTGTTACGTTTTCGTGTGGTGTAATCTGTTTTCTTCATGAAAATAATGTGATTTTATTCCGTTTTGAACAATGTTTATGTTTTTGATCGATTTCTGCTGACAGATCTATCAACTTTTGCTGTTTTGATTTGATTAAGTTGTAGATCTGAGACTTTGATATTCGATTGAACAATGTTAGAATGTTCGATGATTTGTTGCGTGATTTGGTATTCGAATGATTATATCTGTAAGTTTCGCACAATCGTGTGTCGTTATATTGATTTTTCTGTGTCGTCGCACAATGCCCAGTTTCAATTTGATTTTTCTGTGTCGTCGTTGTTTCTTAGCTTCACCTTACAGTCGAAAAGTTTACGTCGGTTGTATTTTTTGTATTGTTCTTGTCATTGTGTTTATTTCAACAATATGAGGATTTGGAGTAACAAAGGTTTAGATTTAAGACATTACTTGACCAATGAATTTTTGTGCAAGAGTTCGAGTGATTGTCTAAAAGTTGAATAGAAGTAAAATCGACATTAGTATCTACTATCTAGAAAGTAAATGTGCCATTTGTTTTGTGATTCTTGACATCTTCTGATTTTCCACAATTCAGGGTTCATGTCATTACCCTCATTTGTGATTTTGGGATCTACAATACTGTGAAACATCTCTATACATTTGAAGCTAATTGTAATGCTATTCAGGTGAGTGCTGTTAAAAGTGGAAGAATATTGGTTGATGGAAAAACTGTCTCAATTTACCACAGAGTTAAGTCATCGGAGAAGATAAGCCACTTTGTACACAGGTTTGTTTGTTCGCCATTGAAGCGAAAATGTTCTAAGCCTATTTGTTGGAGAAAATTTTAATTGTATAGACTATGGCCTCCTTGAAATTTCCTTTACTTCTTTCTATGATGCTTCTATTGTAGACTTCATTCAGAAATTGATCTGATAAAGGCTGTAGGCATGAACCACCTGTAATGGCGTGGGATGTCTCGGTTCTGCAGGAAAGCGAGGATGTGTTGACGGTCTGCAAGCCTGCATCTGTTCCTGTTAGTTGATACTAAGCATATCTCTTCTTTTAATTGGTGCTTTTTTTGTTGTTGTAGTTTTAGTATATTCATACTTAGTCAATTTTCTTTAACTGACATTGTATTTCTTAATTATTAGTGTTTTCTTTTTGTGTGAAAATGAAAATCAGGAACTCTGCAGAACAATGTTTTAATGAACATTCGATGCTTATTTCTGGTTCTATATATTTTATATTATGAATCACTGATTATCACTATACTTCTCTTTAAAATGAAGGTGCATCCTTGTGGTCAATACAGGAAGAACACAGTCGTGGGAATCCTCGAAGCACAATATGGCTTTACACCACTTTTCCGTATCCAAATTTGTTGCCAGCCTTTTTGTGTCCATTTTTTAACTTATAGTTGGGGAAGGACATGTCGTTGCCAGTGGTAAAAGGCATCTGCTGTCTCTTGATGTGCTGCTCGTAAATTTTTCTATCTTTACAATTTGTTAGTCTTGACAGTCATGCTCAGCTATACATAGGTTGGACCGCTTGGTCTCTGGACTATTGATATTAGCCAGGAGTGCCTCCAAGGCTGATACTTTCAGACAACAGGTAATTTGCATTTATTTGTTCATTTATATCATTCAACCTAATATGCCTTGTTTTGAAAGTTAGGGAGTCTCATCTCTTCTTTTACTTCTACACTGTATGATGATCAATGACATGCACTTGTATGATGGCTTTATCAACAACCTAGAATTTGAATTTGGTGATGTAGACGTAATTGTCTCGTAATTTTCTAAACGGATCAGAGAGTGCATGCACTTAAGTGCTAAAATATATGCATCAATAAAGTG
The DNA here is from genome assembly GCA_023091065.1 of Dianthus caryophyllus. NCBI lineage: Eukaryota > Viridiplantae > Streptophyta > Magnoliopsida > Caryophyllales > Caryophyllaceae > Dianthus > Dianthus caryophyllus. The sequence continues at coordinate 10,096,336 of CM041530.1, forward strand.
AGTCGAAATTATTGCAGCCTTAATTTTCTACAGTTGGATAGAACATTTATAAATATTGCAATATGAATTTTTGACCTTGATATTTATATTGTTTGAAATTTCTAACATTGATTAAGACGTAGCCCTCTTAATTATCTCACGAAGCATGCATATAGTTGAGTTTCGAGCTAATTGATAAAGCATATATTATCGTCATTCGTCAATATAAAGACTTGACGTGGATCGTAGGATCATGAGCCTTCCCAGTTGAACATGTGTTCTATGAAAAAGACTGCACTGATGAGATCGGTTAAACTATGTTCTGCATTCTTGTACGTCAACATTTATTGTTGGGCGTTTATCCTTTCAGTGTATTGTTCATTGTTCCTTCGCCAACAACAGGGCCCTTGATGATGTTTATTTCTTGTATCAGATTGAAGGAGGGCTCATCCACAAACAATATATCGCCAAGGTGGTGGGGATATTTCCTGAGGGTGAGGTATTTTAGTTGCTTTCTTGTCGAGTAATGTTTCAAATCCATGTCTACTTAGTGATTTAACAATTAGGTGGCGAGTAAGATGTAACTCTTGGTGAACTTTCTTTGGTCAATGTCAAGAGGATAACTTTGTGACCATGTTTGGCTTAGCCTTTACTAACAACGTAGCACTTCGTCTTATTTAAGACTTGTACTTAAATTTACCATGATTGCGCCATTTCTATCAATGTATGATTGTATGGGTTTATTCCTAACTATATCAGTTTTAATCTTCATTAGCTTCGGTCGAGTTTTAAGTGTGATTTTGGAGGGTTCTTTGTGCAGGGAAGTGTAGAACTAATGTCCTATGAATGTTATACGGAGATTAGAAGCTATGTATCCTGTGAACTTTAGAAGTTGTATGTGTAAAATGTTTCCTAAGAATTGTGTTTCTGTTGATTTTAGTTCATTTCATGTTTTAAACTTGTTTTAATTTCATTTTTGGCAGACAAATGGCACCCAAAAAGCAAATGAAAATACTACGGGAGTTTCAAAGGCAGTCTACGGAGATGGACTTGAGCGGCTCTCGTTCATTGCATAAAATTAGATGTGTGGCAATTGGAAAGAATTTAAAGGCTCAATTCTCGTATATATGTGTAGCTTAGTGCAGGCCGTGTTTGAGATCATTTATACTCTTAGATATATCGAGCTTGTATTGAGATTTTATTCCTCATATTGGAGGATGTAAGCTTGTGACACATTGATTCAATAAAATTAGGATTTTCGTTTCAATTTGTAGGAATTACGAATATTGGCAACAAAATAATTAAATATATGTTTTTTAAAAAAAAATAAAAAATTTTACAGGCACTCTATTGTGGCGGTTGAAATAAAAAATGACACTATAGTTGACTAAAAATTAACCATATTGTGGCGGTTGTACCAACAACCGCCACTATAAGTAAGTCAAATAGTGGCGGTTCTAACAAAAACCGCCACTATAGCTCTTACCTATGATGACAAATAGTGGCGGTTCTAGCAACAACCGCCACTATAGGTCTTACCTATGATGGCGGTTCTAACAAGAACCGCCACTATAGGTATTACCTATGATGGCGGTTCTAACAAAAACCGCCACTATAGGTCTTACCTATGATGGCGGTTCTAACAAAAACCGCCACTATAGGTCTTACCTATGATGGCGGTTCTAACAAAAACCGCCACAATATGTTTATTTATGGTGTCGGTTTTCGAACCGACACGAATACCATACACGTCCCCCCTATATACGTCATACCATAACCGCCACTATAGGGTCCTTTGAACCGCCACTATAGGGGTTTTTTCCACTAGTGACAATGACCAAGAACAAATGGCCAAGAAGGTCTAAAGACGAAAGTCAACCCACAAGGTCACCCTACGACCTTACATTCTCGACTTAGGCGCGTATTTCACCTCTGGAGGAAAGATCGACGAAAACACCTCCCTTCGAGACATCATCCACTCGTCCGAAGCTTGCTTCTCTAGTGAGGCCGAACCCAACACATCCAAGGCCTCACCGAGCACCAAAAATGAAGAGATCGTCTCCACCATCATGCGCGATCGCCGCTTCGACCCTAACCTGCTTATAGTCGATGCCACCGACAAAACCCTTAATGGATGGTATAAAACGCTGAAATGGACTGATGCACAAGGCCACCACTTCCAGCTTATCATCGGTGAAGGACCGCTTTTCGACCATGTCACTAACCTCAAAGACAAGGACGAAAGCGACACAAGCTCAAGCAATAATGAAGACGGCGAAGAAGGAGAAGAGATTCTATTGACTTCTAATGCTCTTAGTGTCGGGTCATCTGTCGACCCATCTAGCTTAGACTCTAGCTTTAGCTTAGATTTTCTTTTTACGGAGGCTAGCTCCAAACAATTTTCTGAGTTGTCGGATAATTCTTTTCAAATTATTGAAATGAACAAGTTTGCTTACGTCTTGTCTCAAGTTAAAACAAACAACAAAGAACAAACAATTAAAAATCAACAAACAACAAACAAATCACAAAATACAAAAGACACTAACTAATGCGATAAAAGTGAACAAACTAATGAATCTTTAAACAAATAAATTGCAAACATTGTCTCTCCAAAAACCCAGGATCCAATCATCGAGGAAACCATAACCATAAACGTGGGAACCCCCGAAGAGCCAAGGGAATTACAACTAGGTGCCTCATTAGACGAAGACGAGCGTGCCCAATTCACACAACTCCTAACCGAATTCAAGGATGTATTCGCATGGTCATACAAGGATATTCCTGGAATCGAACGAAGCATTGCCGAACACCGCATCCCCATTAGACCCGGTTACAAGGCAATCAAACAAAAACTAAGGAGCCTACGTCCCGAATGGTCCCTCATGATAAAGAAAGAAATCGAGAAGCAACTACAAGCCGGTTTCATCCAGGTCATCGAATATCCAGAATGGGTCTCAGACATGGTCCCAGTCTTGAAGAAGAATGGCAAAATCCGAGTGTGCGTCGACTTCCGTGACTTGAACAAAGCCAGTCCCAAAGACGATTTCCCATTACCCCATGTGGACGTCCTAGTCGACAATACTGCCGACCATGCCCTCCTATCCTTCATGGACAGCTACGCAGGCTATAATCAAATCAAAATGGCCTGCGAAGACATGGTAAAGACGGCCTTCATTACACCGTAGGGCACATACTGCTACACGGTCATGCCTTTTGGCCTCATCAACGCCGGTGCAACATACCAACGCACCGCCACAACCCTTTTACATGACATGATGCACAAAGAAGTCGAAGTCTACGTCGACGACATGATCGTGAAGTCAAAGGAGAGAAGTGGTCATATCACTAACCTCCGCAAGTTCTTCACCCGCCTACGGCAATACAAAATGCGCTTGAATCCCCAAAAATGTACTTTTGGAGTGAAGTCCGGCAAACTACTAGGACACGTAGTGAGCCAAAGAGGCATCGAGGTCGATCCCTCGAAAGTTAAAGCAATCCTCGAAATACAACCCCCGAAGAACCTCGACGAAATTCGAAGTTTCTTAGGACAAATCCAGTATATCTCACATTTCATTAGCAAGCTTACCATGTATGTGAACCAGTTTTCAAGAAGCTCAAGAAAACCGACCACGTTGAATGGGACGAAGAATGTCGGAAAGCATTTGACAAGGTCAAAGAATTGATGTCCAACCCACCAGTTCTACGACCACCCCAAAAGGATCTGCCACTATCCTTATACCTAACAACAACCCCTACCACAATGGGCGCCATGCTCGCTCAAGAAGTTAATGGCGAAGAACACGCAATCTACTACATAAGCAAGAAATTTCTCGATTACGAAACTCGATATTCCCCTGTCGAGAAGAGTTGTCTAGCCTTAGTGTGGTCATCCAAGAAACTCCGTCACTATATGCTAGCACACCATACGAAAGTCTACTCCAAAATGGACCCCGTAAAATACCTCTTCGAGAAACCTGTGCTTAACGGACGAATGGCCAGATGGACACTGCTCCTAGCCGAGTTCGACCTTAAGTACGTACCCCTCAAGGCAATCAAGGGACGAGCAGTCTCTGACTTCCTAGCCGAAAATGTAATTGTCGAGGAACCAATCATCGACACGACATCCCTTCCAGACGACGAGATTTACAACGTCGACCAAGAGCAATGGGAGTTATACTTCGATGACTCATCTAACTACCGAGAATGTGGAGTAGGAATACTTCTCATATCCCCAAATGGCGAACACACACCCTTATCCATCAAGCTAGATTTCGACGTAACAAACAACGCCGCAGAATACGAAGCATGCTTGCACGGTCTCCAAGCAGCGCTTGTATTAAATGCCCGCAATGTAAGAGTCTACGGAGAATCTTCCCTTATCATCAACCAAGTATCCGGAGTATGGAAGATACTTAATGAAAATCTAGCACTATACCAAAACAAGATACAAGAGCTCATTAACGAGTTCTATCACGTGGAGTTCATACATCTCCCGCGCGAAGAAAACCAATTCGCCGATGCATTATCCAAACTCGCATCACTAATCAACATACCCCCGGGAATGGCAAGACTACCCATTGTCGTGGAACGGCGAAATGAACCCGCCTATATCTGTGACATCGAAACTGAGGAAGAACAAACCGATCCTTGGTACCAAGCAATCATTACCTATAAAACAAACGGCAAATACCCACCAAACACCGACAAACGGGGCAAAAGAGCCCTACGCCTATTATCGTCACAATTCGTGATGGAAATGGGCAAACTACTCAAGAAAACGCCTCAAGGTACACTACTCTTGTGCGTCGACCACAAAAAGGGACAAGAAATCATGTCCCAAGTACACGATGGCGAGTGCGGACCTGTGGATACCCATATCCGTACCCTCCCAAACAAAACCCTGTGATGTAACACGGACTTTTATTACGCATGTTTAACGCTGACTTAAACGGTTCTAACTAATGTCGAATTCATTTTGAGTCGTTTTAAATGTTAAAATGATTTAGGTCGCTCCACATCACACTTAAATAAACGTTCATTTTGTCCATTTGGAGTCTAGCTAGGTCCTTGTCCTGCTTCATTTGGCATGAGCTTCGCATTTGCACTACAATTAGCCCTTTTACATTAACAAGGTCTAATTCAGCATTCCTAAATTCCTAAAATTAGGCCCGGTGGCTAAATCTTCCCTTTAGCCCCCTCTTACACAAAATACGGCTTCACGTCTTACCTTATTTCACAAAAACTATGCAAATACACCTCTTTCATTTTTACGGGTCTCGGGCCCAAAACCGAGCCCAAACCCAGCCTTTGGCCCGCACTCCAAAGCCCTAAACATCAAAATATCTTAGAAATATCCGAGCTATTTTCTTGAGCTACACGTTTGAGATTATCACGTAATCTTTCAAAGATATAATTCAACCGAAACTAGGAAACTACGCTAAAAGCCACACCTTCGAACCGCATAAGCTTATGCGGTTTGGGTGGGCAACCGCATAAGCCTATGCGGTTTGCCCTGGCAACCGCATAAGGCTATGCGGTTTCCTGGCCTGTTTTTATCCCCGGGTTTCCTAATTTCTCCGAGGTTTTTAGTATATATACACCCCTATACCCCGACCTCAAAACAACAATTCACAACCAGAATACATCTTTCACACACAATTTCTCACAACATACACCCTTCAACCCTCTCAAAAGCCTCAAGCACTCAAATCCTTGAGTTCAACACACCATCCCGTGTTGAATTCATCCTCCTTTTAAGTTCAAGAAGCGAAGCTCCGCCTGCATCTCAAGCCGCCAGGACAAGGTTGGTACCGATCCACTTGGATCAAAGCTTTTTCTTATTTTCTATGGACTAACAAAGGGGTCTACACTTTAGCGCCCCCCCCACCCCGGCTTTGGCACCTAGCGCGCTTGCACTCCAAGTGTTCTATTTACTTCGGGTACACTCCATATCCGATGACACGCCAAAGTCGCATAAGCAACCGACCTTATAAAATAAACCAATGGACAATTGAACTTTATTTTATTTGCATGCATCTTGCACCTTCTTATTTTGCATTAAAATCAACTTAAACAATGAATTCGACCTTTAACTGAACCGTATTCGTTAACAAGTTAAACATGCTAAACTGAGGGTTTTAATCAATCTTTTTGCATCTGCATTTGCATTCTTTTACAAACTTATCGCACTTGTACGTAGCGATAACATTAGCTCAAATATCATCTTACAAGGATTGTTCTAGGTCCGTAGAGGCTATTTTTACATAGGCTTTTCTAAAAGGTTTTCATAAATCATTGTTTGAATTAACTCTTTTTCTAAAGTACCCTCACCCCGAATCCAATCTGGTTTCACAGCCTTAGATCTAGGGGTGTCGGCGTGCTCCAAAATCTAGGACTTGTTTTTAACTTAGAACATGGTAGCAGGTTCCTAATTTCCGCGATAATTAGGTGGTGACTCCATAACAGTTCTTAAAGGTTTTTCCAACTTAATTTTTTTTAACTTTAAAATCCGCCCTTAAGCAAGACGCCGAGTTGGGTCCCTCGACGCGGTTCCCGGGTTCCACAGTTTGGCGACTTCGCTGGGGAAGTTTTTTTTTTAAAACTAAAAACTAGCTTTTTCTTTTTAAAAATAAAGAGGTGAAACTTGAAAGCCTTGAACAATCCAAGTATACATATTTGAGCTATGCACATTCGTTTAGAGTCCATTCCTTTTGGAATCTAGGCACCCTTTGCACCCTCGAGAGGTGGTTCCCACATGCAGGCTTGTCCACTCGATAAAGCACATGCCGGACTAGCTTTCCTCTCGCCCCTCCACGGCTTGCCGTAAACGGCTATCTCGACCGCCCCAGTGCTCCCTTCAGAAAACCTATCGCCTCGGCGTAAGGAAATGAAGGGGTTAAGTATCTGCCAAAGCGTACTCGAGGTAGTTGGAGGTGTACCCGATTGACTCATTTTCACCCCTTTTGAGTCGTACGTACAAGTTCGAGGCCATGCACTCCATGGGTTTTTTTCAAAACGAGCATTTGCATTCATATCTTCGAAAACTCGCTTAAACGTTTCAAAGATAAAAGAACCTAACATCTAACAAACTAACACTTTTCAAACAAAACTATCGCGAATTTTTGAAACTAGCTTTCTCAAAATTCTCCTTTTTCACTAACAAGCAAAAACCGAGCAAGGAGTAAAACCCGAGCTCGTGGATTTCAATCCTCTAGGTCACACGGCCTAGACTCTGTTTTAACATCCTCGACTCGACTTTGCTCGAGCCGAATCCTTCTTCTTTTACATATCCGACTCGAGCTCACCTCGGCAAATTACCGATATCAGTTCGACGGGTGCAAAACAAAACCTTTTAACATCGAGACGAGATGTGCGCACGCATCCTCGCCTCAAAAGCTTCCTTTAGCTAAAACCTTTTTGAAAATCTCCTCTTTTCAAAAAAAAAAAAAAAAAGGTCTTTCTAAACAAAGAAAATGAGCTAAAATGAATGCCTAAAAATGAATGTGAGTCTAGTGGGTTGAGTCGTGTCACTAATATGCAAAGTGAAATGCAGGCCTCAGCTGAATACTCACCATGAATCGCATCATCACCCCTCGCTTCAAACGCTCCTCAAAGGTGGCTAACCTCAATAGACTGAGAACTCTCCGTGACCGTGTTAATCAGCTCACCAAAGACATTGACAACTTGAAGGCCTTGCATCAACTTGAAGTTGCACGCTTAGAACAACGCTCCAAGGCCGACAAGCATGTCTCCCTCCATACTCTCGTCACTCAACTCCAAGGGGACGAGGAAGATTTCACCCAATATCTCGCCCGTTGGAGAGGACTACTTGCCCAAGTTCTGAACCCTCCACAAGAAGACGAGCTCATGTACACATTTCTTGGTAGCTTACGACCCGAGTGGCAAAGACACTTTGATTACGGCGATGCCGAGAATTTCGAAGAACTCATTGAAATCGGCATCGAAGCCCAAAGCAACCCCACAATTTATGACAACCCTGCAATCTTCCTCGGACCAGCACCCGTCATAGATTGCTCCTACTTGGTCACACCCACCAACAACCAAATCAATGGGGTCTGGTTCAGTGATGACGAAGACGAAGAGTGGCCACCCGCCAACAAAACGGTAGCTCAACTCTCAACTACTCCTTCCTCGAATAAAAACAAAAAGAACAAGAAGGGGAAGAAGAAGAAGGGCAAGCAGCCCGAAGATAAAGATCAAAAAGAAAAGGGCGAACAGCCCGAGAAGAAAGACCAAGATGAGGTTTCACATCTCACACGCTCTGGTCGTCCTTATCAGAATATCTTCACAGATGAGCATGCCAGAAAAGCAACTGCGGCCGAGAAAGGCAAGGCCGTGGCCCAAGAGGATATTCCCTCTACAAGTACACCCTCCGCCTCTACAATAATTCCACCACCAAATACGAGTGAGGTGCTTCAGAAGCAACTTGCTCGCACAAAAGCCGACGTTTCCATCTGGCCCCTTTTACGAGACTCAGCGGAACATAGGAACGCATTCATTCGCGCTCTACAAATAGCATGCGCAGATGCTGAGATCTCTCCAGATCAAATGGTCAGCCATGTCACAAGGGATTGGTTACCAGGAGCTATCACCTTCTCAAATGATGATCTCCCCGCATTCGGACCAAACCACAACCTCGCTCTATACATTAGCGTAGAGTGTATGAAGAAAACTTTGCCCGTGTCCCTTGTTGACAACGGATCTGCAGTCAATGTTCTACCATTGGCCACCGCACATCGCCTCGGCCTATCCGATAAAGACTTCACCCCGAGCATGGACGGAGTCAAAGCTTTCGACGGAACCCGACGTCACGTGAAAGGAACCATTTCTCTTCACATACGCAGTGGTCCCATAGAAAGAAAGGTCGAGTTTCAAGTCATCGACATGACCCCTTCCTACGAGGAGATCATAACCTTGAATGCCTCAAACTTCCGAGCCCTTTTCGATACACCAAAGGAGCCCAATTCTGCCTAAATTGTGGCGGAACCCGCAGAAGACTTATGTGGTTTCGACTTTGAGGTCGGCGCCATCACACGCACACCAATCAAAACCTACAAACCCTTTAAAACAAAAGACAACAACAGCCTTTGGCTCACCATGGGTCTAGGCTATAAGCCCAAAAACAACGACCAGGAGAAGATGGCTAAGGAAATCCAAAGGCGAAGGTCAACTCACAAGGTCACCCTGCGACCCTACATTCTCGACCTAAACGCATATTTCACCCCCGGAGGAACGGTCGACGGGAATACCTCCCTTCGAGACATCATCCATTCATCCGAAGCTTGTTTCTCTAGTGAGGCCGAGCCCAACACACTCAAGGCCTCACCGAGCAGCAAGAACGAAGAGATTGTCTCCACAATCATGCGAGACCGTCACTTCGATCCTAACTTACTCATAGCCGATGCCACGGACAAAACCCTCAACGGATGGTATAAGACGCTGAAATGGACCGATGCACAAGGTCACCACTTCCAGCTTATCACCGGTGAAGGACCACTCTTCGACCATGTCACTAATCTCAAAGACAAGGACGAGAGTGATTCAAACTCAAGCAACTCAAGCAGCTCAGATAAATTTCAGCGACTCGGTGTACAGGAAGGGCGATGAAGAAGAAGAAGAAATTCTTTTAGATTCTGATGCTCTTAGTGTCGGGTCATCTGTCGACCCATCTATCCTAGACTCTAGCTTTAGTTTAGATTTCCTTTTTACGGAGGCTAGCTCCAAGCAATTTTCTGATTTGTCGAATAATTCTCTTCAAAATAATGAAATGAATAAATTTGCTTACGTCTTGTCTCAAGCTAAAACGAACAACAAAATACAAACAATCAAAAATCAACAAGCAACAAACAAAACGCAAAATACAAAAGACACTAACTCATGCGATGAAAATGAATAAACAAATGAATCATTAAACAAATACATTGCAAACCTTGTCTCTCCCAAAACACATGACCCTATCATCGAGGAAACCATAACCATAAACGTGGGAACCCCCGAAGAACCAAGGGAACTACAACTTGGAGTCTCGCTAGACGAAGACGAGCGCGCCCAATTCACACAACTCCTAAGCGAATTCAAGGACGTATTCGCTTGGTCATACAAAGACATGCCCGGAATCGAACGAAGCATCGCCGAGCACCGCATCCCCATTAAACCCGGTTACAAACCCATCAAGCAAAAGCTAAGAAAACTACGTCCCGAATGGTCCCTTATGGTCAAGGAAGAAATCGAAAAAAAACTACAAGCCGGTTTCATCCAAGTCATCGAGTATCCTGAATGGGTCTCAAAAATGGTCCCAGTCTTGAAAAAGAATGGCAAAATTCGAGTATGCGTTGACTTTCGTGACTTGAACAAAGCTAGTCCCAAAGATGACTTTCCATTACCCCATGTGGACGTCCTAGTCGATAACACCGCCGATCACGCCCTCCTATCCTTCATGGACGGCTACGCAGGCTATAATCAAATCAAAATGTCACTCGAAGACATGGCAAAGACGGCCTTCATTACACCGTGGGGCACATACTGCTACACGGTCATGCCTTTCGGCCTAATCAACGCTGGTGCAACATACCAACGCACCGCCACAACCCTTTTACATGACATGATGCACAAAGAAGTCGAAGTTTACGTCGACGACATGATCGTGAAGTCAAAGGAGAGAAGTGGTCATATCACTAACCTCCGCAAGTTCTTCACGCGCCTACGACAATACAAAATGCGCCTCAACCCCCAAAAATGTACTTTTGGAGTTAAATCCGGTAAACTACTAGGACACGTAGTGAGCCAAAGAGGCATCGAGGTCGACCCCTCGAAAGTCAAAGCAATTCTCGAAATGTGACCCCCGGAGAACCTCGACGAAATTCGAAGTTTCTTGGGCCAAATTCAATACATCTCACGCTTCATCAGCAAACTCACCATGATATGTGAACCAGTTTTCAAGAAACTCAAGAAAACCGACCACGTTGAATGGGACGAACAATGTCAAAAAGCATTTGACAAGGTCAAGGAATTGCTAACTAACCTGCCAGTCCTACGACCACCCCAAAAGGATTTACCATTATCCTTATACCTTACAACAACCCCTACCGCCATGGGCGCCATGCTCGCTCAAGAAATCAACGGCGAAGAACACGCAATCTATTACATTAGCAAGAAATTTCTCGATTACGAAACTCGATATTCACCCGTCGAGAAGAGCTGTCTAGCATTGGTATGGTCATCCAAAAAGCTCCGTCACTATATGCTAGCACACCGAACAAGGGTCTACTCCAAAATGGACCCCGTGAAGTACCTTTTCGAGAAACCTGTGCTTAACGGACGAAGGGCCAGATGGACATTGCTCCTAGCCGAATTTGACCTTAAGTACGTACCCCTCAAAGCAATCAAGGGACGAGCAGTCTCTGATTTCCTAGCTGAAAATGCAATCAACGAAGAGCCAATTATCGACACAACATCCCTTCCAGACGATGGGATTTACAACATCAACCAAGAACAATGGGAGTTATATTTTGACGGCTCCTCCAACTATCGAGGATGTGGAGTAGGAATACTTTTCATATCCCCGAATGGCGAATACACCCCCTTATCCATCAAACTAGATTTTGACGTTACAAACAACGCCGCAGAATACGAAGCGTGCTTGCACGGTCTCCAAGCAGCGCTTGTACTCAACGCCCGCAATATAAGAGTCTATGGGGACTCCTCCCTCATAATCAACCAAGTATCCAGAGCATGGAAGATACTTAATGAAAACCTGGCATTATACCAAAACAAAATACAAGAGCTCATAAATGAATTCTATCACGTAGAATTCATACACCTCCCACGCGAAGAAAACCAATTCGCCGACGCGCTATCCAAACTCACGTCACTAATCAACATACCCCCGAGAATGGAAACGCTACCCATTGTCGTGGAACGACGGAATGAACCCGCCTACATCTGTGACATTGAAACCGAGGAAGAACAAACCGACCCTTGGTACCAAGCAATCATCAACTACAAAACAAACGGTGAATACCCACCAAACATTGACAAGCGGGCCAAGCGAGCCCTACGCCTATTATCATCGCAATTCGTGATGGAAATGGGCAAACTACTCAAAAAGACGCCTCAAGGCATACTACTCTTGTGCGTCGACCACAAAAAGGGACACGAGATCATGTCCCAAGTACACGATGGCGAGTGCGGACCACACATGAACGCACGAGCCATGTGCAAACAAATCATAAGGCTAGGATGGTACTGGACAACCATGGAAGCCGACTGCACAAAATATGTCAAACACTGCCATAATTGTCAAATTTTTGCAAACATACAACACATCCCTCCTTCACCACTATACAGTTTGACCTCGCCATGGCCTTTCTCAACCTGGGAAATAGACGTCATTGGCAAAGTTCAACCCGTAGGAGAAGGAGGACACTGCTTCATCCTCGTGGTCATCGACTATTTCACTAAATGGGTCGAAGCCGCATCATACCGTACGCTAGGCACAAAAGAAGTTGCGAAATTCATACAAAACAACATCATTTGTCGCTACGGCATACCCCACAAATTCACAAGCGACCAAGGCACACACTTCCAAGGAGAGGTCGAACCACTTCTCCTCAAATACAAGATACAACGACACAAATCATCACCCTACCGACCACAAACTAACGGCGCGGTTGAGGCAGCAAACAAAACCGTCATATCAATCCTCAAAAAGATGATCGACACCTGCTACGACTGGCCCAACAAAATCCCATTTGCATTATGGGGGTACCGCACAACCATCCGCACACCCACAGGCATGACACCCTATTTTCTAACCTACGGGATGGAAGCCGTTCAACCTGTAGAAATCGAGATGCAATCCCTTCGAATTCTCATGGAAGCAGACATTCCTGAAGTCGAATGGGCACGCGAACGATACGAACAACTCATCCTCTTAGACGAAAGACGGTTACATTCACTAAGTACAGTCCGAATGTACCAATCTCGCCTACAACGTGCCTACAACAAACGGGTCAAGCCACGAAACATCAAAGTGGGTGACCTAGTACTCAAACCAGTCCGAGCACCATTACCAGTCGACCCAAGAGGAAAATTCAAACCCAATTGGGCCGGACCGTACTTGGTCAAGGAAATCCTTCCCGAAGGAGCCGTGAAACTAACTGACCTCGACGGTCAGGATTTCCGACTACCAACAAATCTTGATCAACTCAAGAAATACTACCCCTAAACACAAACAATTTGGCAATGTATTTCAAAAACAAAACTCACTCTCGCATGGGTGAACTACGCTCGGTTTGATTCCACGCACTGTGGATACGTAGGCAGCTTTGCAAAGAGCTCAACCGAATCACACGAACTACGCTGGTTTGATTAGTAAAGCGCTGATCACGAGGCGACTTGTCAAAAGCACAACCGAACTTCCTAGCACGCACGCCCAAAGCTTAAAAAGGTCAAGGGCGATGCACTCACAAAAGACACGCTCAAAGCTTAAAAAAGTCGAGAGCACAGTCAACACAAAACAAAACAAAAATCCAAGTCCAAAGCTTAAAAAGGTCGAGGACTTAAGGACAAGACAAATCAAACAGACAAATCCAAAGCTTAAAAAAGTCGAGGATTTAAAAACAAATACGAATGTTCGAAGCTTAAAAAGGTCGAGAATTTTCCAAAGCAAAACAAAAGAAAGCAACGAGACAAGACAAAAGCAAATTAATTATATTTTACTACTTTATTTAGAATTTTTCGCAATTTAGAAATGAGCTAGGAACAAGCCTCCTTAGCCCTTCATTCAAATCTAAAACATGTATTTAAATAAAGGAAATTTTCTAAACTAAACAAAGCAAACTACTCAAGTCATCCTTTGACGCTTCGGATTAGCCTCTTCATCTTCAAGGGGCCGATCCGCCACAATTTTTGAACTAAGAACGGGAATAGATCTCTCAAAACCTGGGGGCTCGATCAGATCCTCGTCCTGCTCGACTGGGGGCTCCTCGACCCTTGACCCTAGACGACCTTTACTTGATCACCTTGGTCCCAAGCCTTTCACGCGCTGGGTCTCAAGTAGAAGCATCCACCTTAGCAAAGACAAAGATCACCATAGTCCCTCCTTTCGCAAGACCACCTCACACGCCAAGGAGGGCCTTGGCCCATTCTTTTCCCTCCTCCTTTGATTCTCCCGTTCTCGAGGATCATTGGAGCAGTACCACCGTGTATAGAAGTCCGTGAACACGACTAGACTCTATATGCTCTGAACGACCCAAGTAACACGGTCAGGCCACCCTCGGATCCAAGCATCAATCACCTGGTTGTTCGAACAACAACCCTCCAACCTGAGTATCACCGCTCAGGGGATGGTTTGAGCAAGCCCGATTTGCCTCTTGGCGAAGAGGATGAATCCACACTCCTCGTTCAAACCCGCACAACATCAACCCACGAGACGCATTCGCAACAGACGGCGCCGTAATCGCCGTAATACCCCACCAAGACACATACCAACGAATGGAGCTCTCCTTCACAAACCCTCGGTAGTAGTTTAGCGAACGCTCCCGAAGGTCAGCCTACTCCATATTTCGCGACGTCGTCGCGCGATATGAAGACACTTCCCAAGGGAAGAGCTTTATACACACTTAGCCTTTCCATGAGCCAAATGTTGAGAATCCTAGCACAACCTGTGACGAGCTCGCACGATTTGCACAACGGTCGACTAAGCCCAGTATGGTCTCCGCTAGGATCAACGCAGAAGGATCATATCCCCTTTCCATCTCTTCGACAACACGAGCATACCTCGCGTTTCCGAACACTCCATCTGGCATGGACCCCGCAAAAGCATAACGATGAACCAAACAAAAAGCAAGGGCCCTCCGCCTAGAACGGTCCGAAATACTAGTATCAACTTTATTCATGTATCGTTGACACAAGAGAAGCATGTTTACCTTGCCTCCCTCAAACAAACCTGCAGCATGAGCATTTGTCATCCCAAGGAAGTTTCGCAACATCCCGTTATAGCAAAGCTCACTCCTTACAACCACAGGAGTAGTCCGTTTCGACCACCCATCAATGGCCGAAAACTCCTCCGTCAAAGGGCACACCTCTCCCCCGGAAAACCTAAACACATGCAAGCTAGGATCCCAATAATCTAAACACACATCCAGGAAGTCAAGATCGACTTTCATTTGGCGAAAGCCAATGAAAACACCAGCACCATCATCATACACCGCCCTCTTCATCGCCGGACTTAATGAGGAAGTCCACCTCTTCAAAAGAGCATCAAAATGCTCAACCATTTTTCTTGAATACAAAAAAAAACTTTTGTAAATATACCTAATATATTTATGAGAGCAAAAACTTGTATTAAGAGAGAGCAAAAGAAGTAATTGTGAATGAGGATTATGGCACGCACCCCCCCTCCTTATATACAAAACATATTACGGAATATGGAAACTCAGCATTACCAGCCACGCCGCCAAACCGCATAGCCTTATGCGGTTTGCACCCCAAACCGCATAAGCCTATGCGGTTTGACCCCTAAACCGCATAAGGCTATGCGGTTCAAGGGGCGGGTTTTCTCGCAACTTTCCTAATTTCGTCTTTCCTAAACACCACAACCTACACTACCCTACGACATCCCTTTTGTTGTTCCCCGCGCAGCAACATTACATTCCACTTTAGCAACAACGATTCATACCACGAGTCAACACATAACACTTTCGACATTCATGCAAGCTCATTTCGCATCCAAAATGAACTTTTTGCAAACGGATTTTCACAATCTAAAATCAACATCAAATGCATCCCACTCGGGAATCATATCATTTTTCAAACATGCTTACCAAACAGGTTCACAACAACAATCAAGTTCAAAGTTCAAGCTACAACAACATGTACACAAAGGTTCATACAATCTATGTTACACAAATTCACTCCGGATGACGACGACGATACTCGTCAAACTCGCGCCGAATCTGAGCCGTCTCGGCTCGACATAATCGAGCGACTGCTCGGCCAAGCCATCCTCCACCTGTTGGCTATCCGCCATAGCTTCTTATGAGCCTCCTTAGCCACCTGTGATACACAACACAAAAACGCTTCACATTTTTCTCCATTTTGCCTTAATTTCACTCAAATTAAGCCAAACTTAGGGGGAAATTCAAAAACAAAGCGCATTTTCTCCATTTCACTCAAATTAAGTCAAACTCGAGGGGGTAACACAAAACCACGACTCTCACAAAGTTTGATCATCGCTATAACTCATACCTCGATCAAACTGGGGGCTCACTCACATATACCAAGACAAAGATACATACCTTCTTCACCCTGCCCGTCCAGCTATCCATGCCCGCGTTAGTGGTCACCGGCAAGTACGACGGCAAAGTGAAGGTACGACGCACACCCGACTCGTCGTACTCAACGGTGGTAGGAAAGTCACCAGGCTGCTCCGCCATCTCGGGATTAAATTCCTACAAAACAAGTACAAAGCGCACACGTCAGGGAAATTTTTCGCAAAACTTACCTTACGCACCCTCAAAAGAAGCAAGCATACCTCGATCGGTCCACAAGCAAGCCGAGACTGAGCAAACTGGCCATAGTCTTCCCCAGGACAGAGAAGACTCACCGACTCTCCTTCCCCGTACAACGCCATCCGATCCTGAGCGGAAACCCCTCGCTCAAACAGGACCCTCGGCGGATCCCTAGGCACCACCGGAGCTGGCCACCCTGCCTGAAAGACTAAACGCTCTCCAAGGTACCAAACCGGCCCATACGGCGTCGCCAAGTACAGACTGGTCTCTCGTGATCGCAAACCGCGCCCCGATGCCCTCAGGAATGCCCGCATACTGGCCCCACGGGAACGGCACGAACTACAAAATCACAAAAACAAACACTCATAAATACAATACAATCATTTTAAGTACACTCTATTTAAAATGGTTCAAGCACAAACCTCATCAAATCGCATCCGGTTCAGACGATCCCGAACCTAATCATACGACCAGTTAAACGCAGCATGCAAGCACATCGCATTCCCACGTGCAAGACCGGGCCGTACTCTCTCACGATCCTCGTAGCATGCGGGGGGAGCAGGAAAGGAAAATGGCTAAGAATCCACGACTGCACACACAAGAAACGAAAACACGTTACAAAGACAAAAACAAAAAAAAACAAACAACAATGCACCTAAAACAAAAACAGAATCAACACGTACCTCCATCAAGAATCCAGGCGAGACTAAGGATAGTCGCGACCCTCGATCCATGACCCGTGGTCTCACGGCATCCATGCAGAAACGAATGCACAGACCCAAAGACGGCGTCACCCAGTCGAACGTCCCGATTGCATTCCAATCCAGGAGATGCATAAGGACCGACGTCGACGCCCGCTCGCCCTTATCGCTGGCAAGTACACGGCTACCGACAAACCACCACAGCCACATACGAGCATTCTGCTCGTCACTCCACTCCGAGGGGCCATACTCGGTCTTCCCCTCAAAGTACTCCAAGATGTAGCTCGTCTTGAAAGTGTAAGGTGGAGCACCCTCACAAATCACCTCCAAACCACCGCCAATCGCGGCGGTCACAACCTCGTCCACAACGGACGGCGCAAACTCAAAGCTCATGTCACGGTCTCCGAACGGCAGCCCCGTCATGACCGCATACTCAGAAAAGGTAATGCCGGCCTCAAAGCCGGGCATATGGAACGTCGTCGTGGTGTCCCAAGCACTGCTCAGGAAGGCCACGATCAACATCGGGTTCGCCCCGCTTCTTCCTTGCAATCTCCCTCCAATGGCCAATTAACGGGCCAAAAGCACTACGCAAAGACACCCAAGCTTGCGCTCTCGCGAAAGCTTCTCCTCAGCACACATCACGGACGAGACGGCGAGAAAGTCCTCATCGTGCCTTTCTGCCAACCCATCATCGCTCGATAGGAAACGTGTCTCTCCGGAGCAAGTAGAAGGTTATGGCCATCCCAACCCTTGGCAAAGGCCCTGTTCACGCGCGACCTTCGCGGCCTAGAGCTACTCGCTCTAGGCGCAGCCTCCTCGACCTCCTCAGCCTCCTCCTCAACGTCCATCCCAGCCTCTATCTCGTCAACTAAAGCAAGCGCATCCGCCTCCTCCTCCTCAGGATCAGGCACAGGGTCACGCCCCGCACGACCCTGACCCCTACCTCGTGACTGACCACGTCTCGTGCGTAAGTCACGAGGGTCGGCATCCCTCTCACTACGCGTACGCCTCAAACCACTCAAGCTAGAGGCTCCCTCAGTCCTCGAGCTAGCACTCCTACGAGATTTCGATCTCGTAACACGACTAGAATCCTCTCCTGCAACCAAATACAACCAATACATACAGCTATAATCCATGCAAGCATACAACTTGGCATACACATACACAAATACACACAAATAATACGCACATAATACATATACATCCCTTAACACATTACACTATACGCCCTACAGAGCATTTTTAGGCCTAATTCATAATTAAGCCGAAAACCGTTCTCTACACCTCAAAATTACAACTTTATGGTTTTTATGCGCCATAATAGTCCCCAACAACAACCCATTACAAGCAATTGCATTTTGGTCACTCCGATCAAAAACCCCCAATTCGCCTTAATTACTCCGTATAACTACGACTTAAGACGGCGATTTGAAAGCCTTAACTCGACATTTTCGCAAAACTAACGCTATAGGCATGCTATACACACTATGGGCATCCTACACCGAAGTTTAATTGAAATTCCGGGTCGAAAAATCCGGGTTCGTTTTCGGGCCCGAAACCTAATTTGGACGTTTTTCACTCAAAGACGGTCCAAACCACAATCAATTCACACATACACGTTCACATGGCATAATGCAACACAATGACGTCATTTTCAAGCATTCAAACGGCAAATTTCAAGCAAAACTCGGGTTTTCATGCAAAACCCTTCTTTTCAACATTTCAAGGCAAAACTAGCTAATTACAACAACAAATAACGTAAAAGCAAGTTAAAATGGAGCATTACCTGGTTCCATAGCAAGGCAACGCCAGAAAAACGAGCAAAAACGGTTGAGAAATCGAAAAATGGAGTTTTTAGAGTATGAAAACCGAAAAAGATTGAAATGGCAAACTTACGGTGCTCTCGTGCCTTTATAACCCCCTACAGCCCTCAGGGGAAACCGCATAGCCTTATGCGGTTTGCCCCATGAACCGCATAAGGCTATGCAGTTTCAGCCCTTGGTTTTTCTCGGATTTTTCTCGTTTTACGCCTACTTTTCGATTCCTAATTCATCTCGGCCCTAATACAACTCCAAGTACCTCCCGTGCTTGGGTTAAGGCGTCACCTACAGTCCGCCATACGCGTATATTAAGCATTTAATGTACGGTACAGAAGCAGAAGCACAAACGCTCTCCACGAGCATTACATCATTCTCTCCTCAACGGAAGGCAATCATATGCAATTACGACTACATAGACACTCCTCGGCGAGCCCAAGCCCCAGCACTCTGCAATATACACCTAACTCCAAGCACTTCACTCTACATAGACGCTCCTCGGCGAGTTCAAGCACAAGCATTACACAGACGCTCTTCCACGAGACCTACACTAACACCTACATAAACACCCCTATTCAATTATACACCTCACGCATACCCAAACATCTTACAAGCACATGCACCCCTGCACTTTAGCCCTTTTACACATGCAATACGAAGACGTTACAAGCACCAGCACCAGACATCCGACGATACCAAGCATATACAAAGGCACCAACAAACGACAACAAGCGCGACGAAGACATTCAAAGGCGGCAGTTCTTATAGCATGCACGACCGCCAAGTCCTTAAAATGCGCACGCCCCTCCGTTAGCTTGGTTCAAGTCCTCGTCTCACCCATGGACACATGCTTGCCCGCCGATCAGACGAGACCGTAATGGTCCTGGATATGGTCGTGGAGTTTGACTAGCGCTCTAGTCCGAGCTCGATCAAACCGGGCTCTGTGGATACCCATATCCGTACCCTCCCAAACAAAACCCTGTGATGTAACACGGACTTTTATTACGCATGTTTAACGCTGACTTAAACGGTTCTAACTAATGTCGAATTCATTTTGAGTCGTTTTAAATGTTAAAATGATTTAGGTCGCTCCACATCACACTTAAATAAACGTTCATTTTGTCTATTTGGAGTCTAGCTAGGTCCTTGTCCTGCTTCATTTGGCATGAGCTTCGCATTTGCACTACAATTAGCCCTTTTACATTAACAAGGTCTAATTCAGCATTCCTAAATTCCTAAAATTAGGCCCGGTGGCTAAATCTTCCCTTTAGCCCCCTCTTACACAAAATACGGCTTCACGTCTTACTTTATTTCACAAAAAAATGCAAATACACCTCTTTCATTTTTACGGGTCTCGGGCCCAAAACCGAGCCCAAACCCAGCCTTTGGCCCGCACTCCAAAGCCCTAAACATCAAAATATCTCAGAAA
This sequence comes from Dianthus caryophyllus, assembly GCA_023091065.1. NCBI lineage: Eukaryota > Viridiplantae > Streptophyta > Magnoliopsida > Caryophyllales > Caryophyllaceae > Dianthus > Dianthus caryophyllus. The sequence goes on from CM041530.1 coordinate 10,116,794, forward strand.
TATCCCAGCTGTTTTCTTGAGCTACACGTTTGAGATTATCACGTAATCTTTCAAAGATATAATTCAACCGAAACTAGGAAACTACGCTAAAAGCCACACCTTCGAACCGCATAAGCTTATGCGGTTTGGGTGGGCAACCGCATAAGCCTATGCGGTTTGCCCTGGCAACCGCATAAGGCTATGCGGTTTCTGGCTGCTTTTATCCGGGTTTCCTAATTTCTCCGAGGTTTTTAGTATATATACACCCCTATACCCCGACCTCAAAACAACAATTCACAACCAGAATACATCTTTCACACACAATTTCTCACAACATACACCCTTCAACCCTCTCAAAAGCCTCAAGCACTCAAATCCTTGAGTTCAACACACCATCCCGTGTTGAATTCATCCTCCTTTTATGTTCAAGAACGAAGCTCTGCCCAGATCTGAAGCGTCAGGACAAGGTAGGTGCCGATCCACTTGGATCAAAACTTTTTCTTATTTTCTATGGACTAACAAGCGGTCTACACTTTAGCGCCCCACCACCCCCCCCCCCCCGGCTTTGGCACCCAGCGCGCTTGCACTCCAAGTGTTCTATTTACTTCGGGTACACTCCATATCCGATGACACGCCAAAGTCGCATAAGCAACCGACCTTATAAAATAAACCAATGGACAATTGAACTTTATTTTATTTGCATGCATCTTGCACCTTCTTATTTTGCATTAAAATCAACTTAAACAATGAATTCGACCTTTAACTGAACCGTATTCGTTAACAAGTTAAACATGCTAAACTGAGGGTTTTAATCAATATTTTTGCATCTGCATTTGCATTCTTTTACAAACTTATCGCACTTGTACGTAGCGATAACATTAGCTCAAATATCATCTTACAAGGATTGTTCTATGTCAGTAGAGGCTATTTTTACATAGGCTTTTCTAAAAGGTTTTCACAAATCATTGTTTGAATTAACTCTTTTTCTAAAGTACCCTCACCCCGAATCCAATCTGGTTTCACAGCCTTAGATCTAGGGGTGTCGGCGTGCTCCAAAATCTAGGACATGTTTTTAACTTAGAACATGGTAGTAGGTTCCAAATTTCCGCGATAATTAGGTGGCGACTCCATAACAGTTCTTAAAGGTTTTTCCAACTTAATCTTTTTTAACTTTAAAATCCGCCCTTAAGCAAGACGCCGAGTTGGGTCCCTCGACGCGGTTCCCGGGTTCCACAGGACCACATATGAACGCACGAGCCATGTGCAAACAAATCATAAGGCTAGGATGGTACTGGAACACCATGGAAGCCGACTGCGCAAAATACGTCAAACACTGCCACAATTGCCAAATCTTCGCAAATGTACAACACATACCTCCTTCACCACTATATAGCTTAACCTCGCCATGACCTTTCTCGACGTGGGGAATCGACGTCATCGGCAAAGTACAACCCGTGGGAGCAGGAGGACACTGCTTCATCCTCGTGGCCATCGACTATTTCACCAAATGGGTCGAAGCCGCCTCATACCGTAAGCTGGGCACAAAAGAAGTTGCAAAATTCATACAAAACAACATCATTTGTCGCTACGGCATACCCCACGAGTTTATAAGCGATCAAGTCATACACTTTCGAGGGGAAGTCGAACCACTTCTTCTCAAATACAAGATACAACGACATAAATCATCACCCTACCGACCACAAACCAACGGTGCAGTCGAGGCATGAAACAAAACCGTCGTGTCAATCCTTAAAAAGATGATCGACACCTGCCACGACTGGCCCAACAAAATCCCATTTGCGTTATGGGGATATCGCACCACTATCCGCACACCCATGGGTATGACACCTGTAGATACCCGTATCTGTCGATATGAAAATTTATAGAAAACTCGACAAATACCCAATGATGATAGGACAACGTGTATTTCATGTCATTTATTTGAGTTCGTTTTACGTACGATGTAAGTCGGGCGCTGTCGACGCAATGTTTTTTTTTAATTTAAAGGATATTTGAATTAATTGGTTCTGTCAAATTTTATTTGTCTCAATCACGTTTTATTGAAAATAAAATGTTTTGATTTGAAAAATCATTTTAAGTATTTCGATTTGAAAAATCGCTTTTACAAATATAATTTCTTTTGACTTGAAAAGTCGTTTCTCGTGCTTTTAAAACGGTTTATTAAATCATATTCGACGAATTCGTTTTCATAACAGCAAGTTTTAAAGCTCGTTTTAAGCTCAATTTTAAGAGCGATTTTGAGCCCGGTTCAACACGAATTTCGAGGCCTCTTCCACCCACACTCTCCCTCACATACCCGAGCCTAAACCACGACCTAAGCCCACCTCAACCAGCCATAATCAGCTCGAAATACAGCAGCCCAGAACCCCATCCTCGTACCCAGTTTTGACAGCCCAATTTAACCCAAAACCCGACTCCTAATCACCTACCCATGACACATACCCGTATCCTAACTATCCTACCCACATAACCTTGCCTTAACCCTCAAGAGAACACCCTACAAAACCCTAACACGAGCCTGGAACAGCAGCTCTCGAAGATAAGGAAGGAGCTGCTCTTTGCCTTTGAAAAACCCTACTTTTCGACCCTATATATATACACCATCCACAAGCATTCAAGGGACACGGAATATACAACATACATACACAAGATTAAGTCACAAAAAAGCCCTAAAAAAGCCTCAAAGGGAGTCGAGATAGCTGCTCTAAAAACAGAGCACGTTTTTTCAGCTTTTCATTCTGCTATCACGTCTTCTACCCCGTTTTTCGTGCTGTAAACATCATAATCTCTCTGATTTCTTTACAAAATCTTAAAGTTCACTTTGTCACGATTCTAAAACATCTTTCGGTTTGAAATTTCGTTGAGAAACGAATAAGTTACAAGCTTTTGAAAATTGCTGTCAGTTTTACTCAAAGTTACGGTTTTTATTATTGGTTTTCGTCGACGACGGCCCCTCGGGATAAAATCTTACAATCGATTACGACTCGAAGATTTGGTCAACGATACATGTAAGTTGAGGGTGCAAAAATTCTATCTTTACTTTGTTGAATTATCGTTATTTATTGTTTTCATAGCCCTCTGTCGTTTTTTATCACTTTCTGTCGCTCTGTTGTTTATCATCGTAGTTATTGTTTTATCGTTCGTTTTAGGCTTATATCTTTAGCATGATTTTGATGCGTATATATGAATATGTCGTGCCCCTGGTTCACTAGTATGCATGTTTAATTTCATTGCGTAGTATGACTTGAAAGTTCTTCGTTAGATTGATCCTGTTTGGCTCGTTAGTTTTTTACGTAATCTGATCTTATTCCTGTTATTTATGTTGGTTGTTTTAAATTTGGTCTTTCATGTTGTCTTCAGATTTATAATTCATATTTATATGTTAGATTTAGCTTCTGTAATATTATTTCATCATTTAGCATTTGCGTAGCATCTAGTTTCGTTGATCACGTATGAACCGTATGCCTGTACGTTTCTGTTTGTTGCTAGCTTTGTTTTGTTCATCAAATTTTGAATCGCGTAGTAGTTCGACATGTAGGATGGTTTGATTGAGGTTTTCATGATGTGTGTGTGTCTTCATGTTGTCTGCTGGTATTTGTATGAGTCGCATCCGATTATTCAAGCCTTTGTGTATTTACTCGCGTGTGTGTATTTATATTACCTGTTCCGTTTGTGAAGCACTTGTTTGTATGTTTGTTAGTTAATTTTAGTTGAATCCATGTCATTCGTATATGTCAGCATGTCCATTTAATTGTACTTGATTATTTAGTTTACACGTTAAGTTGTGATTGTCTGTTACTTCATTATATTCGTATACAGAGTTTGGTTATGTTAGTCGTTTACACTTGTTCACGTATTAGTCATGTTTGATTATTTATTATTTATTATTTTCGTTTGCCGCTAACGTTTGTTAATCTATCTTATGCTGTCGGTAAGTATTTCTGCTTCTTTTCTTTGTTTGCTAGAATAGTAAATGCACCCATATGTTAAACAACTTCGACGAATTTTGTGTGCATTAAACGACATAGAACGGATGTAATATGTTTAGGGTTAAAACATTTGTTTGCATATCCGCATGTGTACTCATAATAGCCATGGTTTTACGTAGTAGAGACCGTCTTTACGACGGGCGGGGTTAGGCGTTAAATTATTGAAATTCTTTTAAACTTCCTAACACGTAAACTCACACGAACTCATTTTTTCTAAAATTGGTTTCTAAATTCCACCTAAAAATTTAGTGGCGACTCTTTTCAAATTAAAAATGTTTTTGAAATAAAACATCGCGTGGATCAAATTCCCTTGTCCACAATTTGGCGACTCCGCTGGGCCGTGAAGCTTGAAAAGTAAAACGATGGCTATTTAGAGTACCCTTTTTTTTCTTATGTTATTTATGCATCATACTGTTAGGATTCGAACCATTTCTCCCTTTGGGTCGATCTCAAAGTAGGGAAATGACGTTCACTGTGCCTGGTTTAAATACCAAGGTGGTGCCGCCGAGGTTAGCAACTGCTGCTCACCATTTCGTTCCTGACTTATGGTGGGGGTGTAAGTTCCCTAACAACGTGGAATCATTGGCATGGACCCTTTTCGAGACTTAGAATAGTCTAGCTCATGCATTGCATCCTTGAACTGCGTATGACTAAATGCTCTATGAATTCCAAAGCCTTGTTTTTTGGTCTTTTTTGGTCAAAACTGTCATCTTTTCAATCGAATATTTTCCAAAAATCTTTTCTTAGCTGAAATGCTGTCTTTTTAGGATTAGAATAATCTTAAATATCTCTTTTGAAACGATTTTTTACTTAAGCTGAAATGCTTTCCCTCTAAAAAAAATCATTCCTTAAGCTGAAATGCTGTCTTTTTAGGATTAGAATAATCTTAAATATCTCTTTTGAAACGATTTTTGACTTAAGCTGAAATGCTTTCCCTCTAAAAAAAATCATTCCTTAAGCTGAAATGCTTTCCTTAAATAAAAAAAAAAAAAAAAAAATCTTTGTCTAGCTGAAATGCTCTCTTTTTAGGATTAGAATAATCTTAAATATTTTCCAACACTATCTCTTTCGAAATATAAAGATTTTTTTTTAAGCTGAAACGCTTTCCTTCTAAAATTAGAATAATCTTAGATATTTTCTGAATTTTAGCTCTTTTGAAAAAAGATCTCTTCCTAAGCTGAAATGCTATTCGTTTAGAGTTAGAATAATCTTAAACAATTTTCGATATTGCCTCTTTTGAAAAAAGATCTTTTCTAAGCTGAAATGCTATTCGTTTAGGGTTAGAATAATCTTAAACAATTTTCGATATTGCCTCTTTTGAAAAAAAAAATATTTTCTAAGCTGAAATGCTATTCTTTTAGGGTTAGAATAATCTTAACCAATTTTCAATTTTAGCTCTTTTGAAAAAAAAGATCTTTTCCAAGCTGAAATGCTATTTGTTTATGATTAGAACAATCTTAAATAATTTTCTCTTAGGATTAGAATAATCTTAAATAATTTCCGAGTTTAGCTCTTTTGGAAAAAAGATCTCTTCCTAGCTGAAATGCTATTCATTTAGGGTTAGAATAATCTTAAATAATTTTTTTCGATATTAGCTCTTTTGAAAAAAGATCACTTTTAAGCTGAAATGCTACCCGTTTAAGATTAGAATAATCTCGAACAGTTCCCAACACTAACTCTTTTGAAAAAAATCCTTTCAAGATGAAATGCTACCCGTTTAGGATTAGATTAATCCCGAACGATTTTTAACACTACGTCTTTTGAAAAAAGAATAGTTTTTAAGCTGAAATGCTATACGTTTAGGATTAGAATAATCTCGAACGCTTTTGAAATGCTACCCATTTAGGAATAGAATTTTTTCCAACCAAAACGAAGTTTTTCGAAGGTAAAATCTAACCCCAGTTGGACTAGAATTTTCGAACCAAATAAGCCCTTTTGGTAGTCGAAGTGCTGCCATTTTAAAGATCGACTTTTTAAAAAAAAAAAAAAAAAAAAAAAAAAAAAACAAGTTTCATTCTCGAGTCATGAGGAAGCATGAATTGCATCGAGTCAAGTCTGAGGATACCGGTCTTGGGGTGATCCCTTCTCGACGCCCCGCTCGCGCCCGCCCTCGTGTCATGGGGCGGAATGCACGGCGCGGGAAAGATGTATAAATTTTGCAAGAAGCTCATGGTATTTGGAGCTTCGCTTTTTAAGCGTTCTTTGCTCAGCTCGCTCGAGCGTTCTTTTGTTTAAAAGGGGAATGTCATTGCATGTGAATATAATAAAAAGAAATATAAAAATCCTTTTAAAACGTGTTTTTGGAGTCGCCACCAAATATTAAAGGAATTTGGAACCTATTCAACGCATCTTAAAATCATAAGACGCGAAGGTCTCAGATTTCAAGGTGCGTCGATACCTATCCTTCTGAGGCTATTGTGAAACCAGAGAGGATTCGGAGTGAGGTTACCCTTCTAAAGTTTTGACAAAGTATATTGAAAACTGCAATAAAAAGGCCTACTTAAAAGTAGTCTTTACTAATTTGAAAACATATGCTTTAATTTCGATATTTGGGCTAATAGGACGCTACGTACAAATGCAAATATATGACTCGATAAATATGTAAAATAAATGTGAGCCGTCAAAGCTATGACGATTTGCTATAGGAAATATACGTAAAATTACTAATTCATTGTATTTGAATTAATAACTAAACGTTATTCTCCGACTTGTGTTCAATTCTAAGATTTTGTAAAACCCTCGGTTTTGCATGTTTAAAAGACTATATGAAACGGTACAGTTAAATGTCGAATCCGTGTTTTAGTCGTAATTTAATGCATGAATCGAGAATTTGCATAATGTAAAAGTGGGTGCTTAATTTAGTGATTTTGAGTCGTTTATTTATGCGATATTGGCGAGGTTTAGACGAATCATTTGATTCGAATTACTACAATCGTATTGCGAATACGAGTTCGTTAATGCCAATATCGGGGTGGGTTAAAGTAACCCTATAAGTCTCAAACGTCCAATCGGAAGGTAAAATTTCTTTACCTTGAAATGCAAGGACGGTTTTTAGAGTGGAAATTTATAAGTGCGAGAGGCTTTTTGTGAATATAAGTATCGGTTTTGAATGTTGTTGTAATTGTTGTTGTTGGTTGAATTGATGATGTTTTGAGTCGAATAGAAATTCGCTATTTATAGCAAATGCTTCGTGTTTTATGCCTAATTGATCAGAAAATCGCCAGAGAACAAGCGATTAAGTGAAAAATCGCCAGAATGCCAGAGGAGGACCAGAAAATCGCCTGAATACTGGCGATTTTCCAAAAAATCGCCGATTCAGCGCGATTTTTCGCCTGCTTGACACATTGTAGCGCCGTGATACGTTATCGTAGGAGTGTAAGGTATAGGTCGCTTGTTTGTCGAGCAATTTGATTGACTTTGCATCGCTTTGTTGTCAACTTGATACAAGTTGATCAAGTCAACTTGATTTATTTTGTTTGGCCGTTTCGTGTTTCGTGTTTAGTGTTTTGGTTTTTAAATCGTGTTTTTCGATCTTGGTTCAAGTAAAATAATATTGTAATGCATTATTTTACGACTTTGTGGGATTTTGTTTCAGTAGGAATGTGGCGGGACGCACTTTGGTCCGCCGGTGCTTGGGCCTTTTTATGTGTTTTGGGCCGTTTTTGTGTGTGTGTGGGTCGTTTTTGTGTTCTTGGGCCATTTTTGTGAGGCGTCTCTGTGTCGTGCTTGTGCGTATTGTGTCGACTTACGATTTAAAATGACTAAATTAATATTTATTTTTACGAAATATGCAAATTCAAATTAATACGTTAAAATGACTAAAATGTTTTAGACACTTATGTACCGTTTTGTCTTACTTTAAATCATGCATGAAAGTCCTTTTCGTCATCGGGATTGCTTTTTGGGGGGTACGGATACGGGTATCTACAGAGCCCCCAGTTTGGCTGAGCTTGGACTAAAGCGCTAGTCAAACTTAGAAGATAGTATCCGGACCATTACAGTCTCGATGCTACCTGGCGACGCTAAGTATGTGTCTCGGGGAGAGACGAGGACTTAGCACCGGGAATGCGGGGAGGGACGGCATGTTTAAGGACATGACGGTCCTGCATGTTTAAGGGCTTGCCGGCCTGCTGTTGCTTAGGTGTCATTTGATGGCGTTTTGTAGCTTGGCCATATCCTGCGTCTCGCATGCTTGCTGCGTGCTTGCTTGTGTATCTGTGATTTGCCTTTCTTTCTCGCAGAGAGAATGGGTGTTAGCGTTCTTGATATGCAATGAAAATCTGTGTTTCTGCATCCTTGATTTGAAATAAGAAGTGTATATTTTGTTGGTGTAAAAAGTGTGTGTATTTGAGGAATATCGTATTTAACTCGTGAGGAGTATATGTATTGTGATTTGTAACTCGTAATGGGTGTATTTGTTTTGAAAAATATCGTATTTAACTCGTGAGGAGTATAATGATTTTGATTTTGTGACTCGTAAAGAGTGTACTTGTTTTTGAAAAGTATCGTGTTTAACTTGTGGGAAATATCACGTATTTTTGATTTGTAATTAAGTAAAGAGTGTATTTGTTTTGAAAAATATACGTATTTAACTCGTGGGGAGTGTACGTATTTTTGATTTTGTGACTCGTAAAGAGTGTATTTGTTTTGAAAAATATACGTATTTAACTCGTGAGGAGTATACGTATTTTTGATTTTGCGACTCGTAAAGAGTGTATTTGTTTTTGAAAATATACGTATTTAACTCGTGAGGAGTATACGTATTTTGATTTTGTGACTCGTAAAGAGTGTATTTGTTTTTAAAAATATACGTATTTAACTCGTGAGGAGTATACGTATTTTTGATTTTGTGACTCGTAAAGAGTGTATTTGTTTTGAAAAATATACGTATTTAACCTGTGGGAAATATACGTATTTTGATTTTGTGACTCGTAAAGAGTGTATTTGTTTTGAAAAAATATACGTATTTAACTCGTGAGGAGTATACGTATTTTTGATTTTGTGACTCGTAAGGAGTGCATTTGTTTTGAAAAGTATACGTATTTAACTCGTGAGGAGTATACGTATTTTTGATTTTGCGACTCGTAAAGAGTGTATTTGTGTTGTAAAATTTGAGCTCTCGGCTTGTAACGAGCATGTGTATTCTCGTGTTTTGTCACAGTAGGGCATAAAAGAGTGAATTAATAGCGTAATGGACCGTAATAGCCAGTCCAAACTAAAATTTGACCGTGCACGACCACTTAATCGCGGACCTCTGGCGATTTAGTGTGTGTGTGTGCTTTTTTGTTCAAAAACACGGGAAGGAGGGAGGAAGAGCATAGCAGCCGAAACACAAACCCACAACACCTTCAAATCGAAAAACTCGTTTTCAGCGATTTTTCAACCAAAATTCGTGATTCCGCCTCCTACGATTCGCAATGGACCAAGGTATGCACTTAATCAAGTTGCTAATTCGTGTTTTGAAGTCGATTTGAGTCGGTTTTAACTGAAAATTCGTTTTTTTAGGGTTTATGTCGATTTGTTTTGCATGATTCGAATTTTGCTATCATTGTTGCTTGAAATCGATGCTTGAGAGTAGTAAGAAGCTTGTCTTGCTATTGTTGATGATTGTATGTGAAAAACTCGTGCCTCGGAGCTGTTTTTCGTGTAGAAGGTCAAGGGCATTTTGGTCATTTTTCGTCTTTGTCTCGAAACACGCTCAAAGTTTCAATGTAGGTTACCCATTAGTAGTATAATGCTTGGGTAAATTTGTTTCGTCGAAATTGGCGCGAAAGTCGGGTTTTTTGGGCTAAAAACCGTGTGACAGGGGGTTTCGTCGGGGTTTTGCTCTGTTTTTGTCGTGTAAAGCGACAATCGGGTTAACAGTTGTTTTTGAAATGTCGTTGTATGCTAATGACAAGGCTATGGGTGTCTTGTGTGTGGAAAGCGGTTTGAAAATCTGTAATTTTCGTGTGTTTTGTGTGGAGAGCGGTTTCTTGGGTCGAAATTTTGGGTCCCGAAACTTGTCGAAAATTTTTGTCTTGGGTCATGATGACTTGTATGGTGTATGGCTTGCCCATTTTTGTTGAGCATGCGTGATTTGGAGGTGTTTTGGAGCGTTTCGGAGCGTTTTGGAGCGTTTTTGTGTATTTGAGCTAGGCTTCAAACCGTTTTCCTTGCTTCTCGTGCTTGAGTCTAGGGCGTATTGTCATGTAAGCTGTTTGGGTTGGCTAGGATGTTATTTCGTGGGAAGCTAGGGCCTCTTTGGTCAAGGAAAGGCCATGAAAAGGCCGCTTTTGTAGCTGCGTCACGTTTTACAAAAGCTATTCGATCGATGTGTTCGGGCATTATTTACATCTGAAACTTTTGTAGGTGTTTATTATGGCTTGTATGTCGTATACGTGTCATGCAATGGGCGTTTCTGTGTCTCTGCGCTGTTTTAGCCTTATCTGTCAAAAATAAGCCTAAAGCGTATTTTCTGTTGTTTTGCTTGGTTTCTTTGTCATTTTGTACCTTCTAGCTCTTTGTATTGGCCGTGTATGACATATATGTCGTATACGTGTCATAATATACGCATTTCCGTATTCCTGCGTTGCTTTTGGCCTTGTCTTTCAAAAATAGGCCTAAAGCTTGTTTTTTGCTGTTTCGTCTGCTTTTTCTTTGCTTTTGCACATCGTTGCTCTTCGGATTTGCTGTGTATGCTGCCTGCGTTGGATATGTGTCACAAACTGTGCATTTTTGGGTCTCTGCTTCATTTTAGCCTTTTCTGTCAAAGATAGGCCTGAAGATTGTTTTTCTGTTACCTTTGCGCACGTGCATCCTTCTGTTGGTCATGAACTTGCTTTGATTGAATTGTACTTTGTTTTATCATATGGTTGCGTTGCTTAAAAGCGTTTCTTGATTCGGTGCAGGTGACCCTGAGATCGTGATACCTACGACCAGTGCTATGCAGGATGTCATTGAGAACATTGACTTTACTGTCACCGGGGAGGAGCGTACGCCGATGTCCGAGCTGCGTCATCACTTGGCGACTTCTGAAGGTCCGTCGCGATCGATCATTCAAAACTCCTCCTATTTTGACGCCAGGAACGAGTGCGGGACTGTTCCAGTCTCCTATGCCCTCATTAGCGAGCACGCATTACTCTTTGTGGGACCGACGGCCTTCTGTTGGTGGCGCAGGCGTCTTGTAGATGCGGCCAGGGGTTCTGTGGAAACGATTGTAGAGTTACCTATGCCTTAGTAGGTGGGCCGGGGCTAATGTTGAGTTGCCTAGAGCTCCTGCTAGTGGGCTTGGGGCATTGTTGAGTCGCCTAGGCCCTGTTGGCGGCGTGGAGTTGGTTACGTACCTTCGCCAGGTGTTGGGAGTGGGCGAGGGGTTCTGGCCGTTGGTGTCCGCCGGGAAGGGCCAAGGTAGAGGTCGTGGAGGTGGACGTAAGAATGATAGGCCTAGTAGGAAGCGTAAAGTAGGCGATGTTCTTTGGTAGTCTTGAGGTGGTGTTCGGACGCTGCGTGGTCGCCGTGCGCGTGAGGCTAGTGTGGTAGTTGTGAACAAGGTGAGGATAATAGTGCTAGTGTTTCTGACGAGGTGAGCTCTGATGCGGCTGGAGATGATCCTGCTGTTGATAGGCCGAGACGTGGTCATTCTCGTCAGCTCGAGAATGCTTTTGAGAGTGATCCTGAGCCCGTGGAGGAGCAGGATGACGAGGAGCCTGGGGCGGGTGATGCTGAGGCCCCAGAGGGTGATGTTGCGCGCCGCTGCGGCTATCGGGCGTCGATGGCGCCGACGGGCCGGCCCGCGCAAGATATGTTTATGGGTGTGGTCGATGAGTTAGGCTTGAGGCCATCGTTTCCCCATGGTCCGAGATTGTGGGGCAAGGTTGCTCAAGACTGGGATGGTGTGAGCTTAGTTTGGAGCCAATTGGAGCACTTGTCCACTCGGGTGAAGGTAGGCTTCAAGTTGGGGAATATGAGGACATTCTCCGGTTTCCGTACTTGTATAGATGCTTTTAACAAGAAGTTGTCTCCCGAGTCGCGGAAGATAATCCTCGGCACAGCCTTTGGTCCGGTGGTGACGGAGAGGAAGGGGGCGCGTCACGAAGAATGTGAATTCGCACCTTTACGTGCCGGCGTTGTTAGATAGATTCTGGGACACTACTAACACGTTCCATATGCCTGGGTACGAGGTTGGTATTACCTTCTCGTCTCTTGCGGTTGTTTCGGGGCTTCCTCATGGAGAGGAGATGATTGAGTGGGACAGAGTACGCCCTGCTATCTCGAGCCCTACGGTCGTTCGTTTGATCGGAGGCGGTATTAGGTGTGCGAGGGATGAGAGGCACACTTTTCAGCCTCGGACATCATGGTTTGATGATTATTTTAAAGGCAAGGGGAAAAAGCAGGTGAGCGAAGTTAGTCATGAGCAGAACGCTCGATTGTGGCTATGGTGGTTTCTGACGTCCACTCACTTTGGAGATAAAGGAGAGCGGGCGTCGACTGCTGTTTTGATGGCGCTGCGGGACTTGTCCAGATTGGGTGCTTTTGACTGGGTTACTCCTGCTATGGGTCTCCTGATCCGATTTTGTAGGGACGCGGTTCGTCCTGATCAGATCGATGATGGGTCCCAACCGTCTTTGGTCGGCCCTGGCTTGCTGATGGAGGTATGATTGCTTTTTGTGATGCTCTGTTGTTTTATTTTGTTTTTGCTTTCTCTTTTGTGACATGTTTTTGGCTTTATTGTAGTCCTGGTGCTATGCACACTTCCCGTCGTTGCTCCCTGCTAACTTTGCCGTGAAGGCGAAGTACCCTGCTTTTCATGCTTATGCAACGGCAAACAGGAAGGGTATTCGCTTGACTTATGACGATGCTCGAGTGAAGTTTAACGGGATGACCGTTGATAAGGTAAGAAAAGTTCGTATTTCTTATACGCCTTGAGTTTGTGCTTTTGCAGATGTTTATTCCTCTTTTTTTTTGTAGTTTGTTCCCAACCCTTGGGCGAATTATGCGGATGTCCCTGCGTCGATTACGACTCGCTTTGCTATTCGCGATACGCAGAGGTTGTACATTGCGACTCAGTATGATTCATACTGGTTCTTAGGCGAACGTCTGTCAGCTCAGACGATTAGGGGTAAGTTTGTTGCGCCTGTGGCCCCTCCTAAGGTTCTCTTCGTACAGACACCGGATGCTGATATTCGCCGCGATGTATATCACGAGGGTGAGTCGGAGTCCCTGTTGAGGCTAGATGAGGATTATCGTCGTGGCGCGCCTTGCTTTGGCGCTGCCGTGATTGAGGTGTATTTTGTTTTGCATTTGTTTTGTAGATATTTGTTTGTTCAAAAAGCAAAAATTGACCGTGATTTTTGTATCTTGTAGCCACGTGACCCTGACCTTGAGGTCCAGCCTCCTCCGTTCCATGAGGGTTTGGATTTTGAGCATGATGGCTGTCGGCGTTGATTCAGCTTGACCGCCACGATTTATCTTTGGTATTGTGTGGCATGGATGGTTGGAGCCCTCGGGTGAAGCAGGTATGACTCGTCTTCTATGCGTGCGTGTTATGTGGTATATAGCCCCCAGCTTGAGTAAGATTTTGTCCTAAAATCATTAGTCAAGCTTTGTTGAAGCTGCTTTTGCTTATAGCCCCCAGTTTGAGTTAGATTTTGTCCTAAATCGCTAGTCAAACTTGAAATGAAGCTGCTTTTGATTATAGCCCCCAGTTTGAGTTAGATTTTGTCCTAAAATCGTTAGTCAAACTTGAAATGAAGCTGCTTTTGATTATAGCCCCCAGTTTGAGTTAGATTTTGTCCTAAAATCGTTAGTCAAACTTGAAATGAAGCTGCTTTTGCTTATAGCCCCCAGTTTGAGTTAGATTTTGTTCAAAATCGTTAGTCAAACTTGAAATGAAGCTGCTTTTGATTATCCCCCAGTTTGAGTTAGATTTTGTTCAAAATCGTTAGTCAAACTTGAAATGAAGCTGCTTTTGATTATAGCCCCCAGTTTGAGTACGATTTTGTCCTAAAATCGTTAGTCAAACGTGAAATGAAGCTGCTTGTGATAGCGTTAGTCAAACTTGAAATTGTTTGCAGGTGGCCGTGGATGTCCACAAGAATTTGTGGAGGGTAGCAAACCGGTGGCGCGTGGCTTTTAATGATAAAGCGGTTGCGCTTTGCAAGGCGCAGAAGTATGCTTCAGAGTTGCAGTCGCATGCGCAGAGCCAGATAGAGCTAGGGCGGGCCAGGGCTGAGGAGGCACGTCTGCGAGCGGAATTTGAGCTACAGCGGGAGCAGGAGCTAGCTGGTTACCGTGCTCAGATTGATTCGTTGCGCGCGGAGCTCAGTCGTCGAGATCAAGCTAATTGATTTGGGATGTATGCTAGGATCGTAGGCTTATTCTTATGGACTTGTTTTATGTTGTGGTTGTATTTGTATGTATTTGGACATGTAGGAGTCCACGTGAGGTCCATTTTTGTGACTGCGGCTTGACGCGAAAAAGCCCCGTGACCTCGTGCGCGTGCGTCGATTATTTTGTATGGTTGGACTTTGCAGGAATCGTATGACGTCGATTTATGGCCATAGCCTGATGCAAGTATGTTCCGCGGTCTTGTATGCGTGCTTTGGTTATGCAGCAGGTTCACTCGTTGATTATAGTAATCGTCCATGTTGACGTAGTTTTCAAAATTGATGAGCCTGTGTGCTGTGTTATGAGCCTCGTCGGTTATTTTGCCTCGTTTTGTAGTATGACCGCTTGTGTCATCGTTTGCGTTCGAAGTCCTCGCGACTTGCTTACTTAGTGTTCCTGCAATTAGATTGTTAGTCGTAAAAAGAACACAAATCTCGATTGAGATTTTTCTGACCCGTAATAAGAGTATGCATACGTAAGATTTTTATAAAACATGCATTTTGAAGAAAGTATTTTGAGTCCGTAAAAGACGCTTTTGACGCTCATAGAAGTGTTAATTGAAAATGTCATGTTTTATCGTAATCTTGCGAAAAATGACGATTGAATTTTGTGAGACCGTAAAGGCGTTTTTGAGGTTCGTAAAAAATGTGAATTAAGAACGTCGTGCTTTAACGTAAGCCTACGAAATGTGGTGGTTGAATTTTGTGAGACCGTAAAAGGTGCTTTTGACGTTCGTAAAGATGTGAATTAAGAACGTCGTGCTTTAACGTAAGCTTACGAAATGAGACGGTTGAATTTTGTGAGACCGTAAAAGGTGTTTTTGAGGTTCGTAAAAATGTGAATTAAGAACGTCGTGCTTTAACGTAAGCTTACGAAATGAAACGGTTGAATTTTGCGAAGCGTATGTGCAAAACATTAGTCGAGAGTCGATCACAAAATGACCCAATACGACGTAAAGCCGTATCTAAACGCGTAATCGATAATGCGTCGTAAAAAGTAAAAAACAATGGCGGTCGTGTGAAAAACTTTCGCAACTTCGTGAGGTCGCAAGGCGGTGTCGCGATCGTCGCGTCAAATCTGTCGGAAAAGCATAGAAAATCGTCAGTATACCAACGATTCTCACAAAAATCGCTGAAACAGCGGTGATTCTTGTGGAAAATCGCCAGAGGACTGGCGTTTTTTGTGTAAATCGCCAGTTTTCTGGCGATTTTTGGGTTGTTTTTGGCTTTCTGTTTTGATTTTTGGTTAATCATTTGGTTCACTAGCGATTATATGTTGTGTTGTTGCCTCTTGAAGACGTTGCCTATAAGAAGGATGCTCGTGTTAGTTCATTCATCCATCTCTCCAATCACATTTCATACTTCGTCTTATTTTGCAATTTCATTACTCGCATTATAATAGTATTTGTAAGATTCAGCAGAGCGTTGTCTTTTTTGTGAGTAATGGAGCATTTGGAGGGACTTGTGAGGATGTGGTGTGCTATGCTATCTGGTATCGAGAAGAGGAACCTCAGGGGTTGTGGCTTGGGCATATTCCTAGGTTTAAGGCAGGTTCGGATGGAGCCGGAGTTTCTGGATGCCTGTCTGCACTATTGGGACTTGGCATACCTCGCATTTCGCTTCCCTGACGGGGAAGTTTGCCCCCTGGTCGAGGAGTTTGCTGCTATTGGAGGTTGGACCCGCTCTGTTACTCCAGTGTGTGTCCGCCAGGAGCTTGGTTATCAGCGAACCATGCAAAACTTCCTCATGATGACGAGGCCTGAGACGGAGGACTTGTTCCTGGATGGACGCTTGAATGTCATCCGACTTTGCCAGCGGTTCATGGATTATGATAATGGGCTCATTGGCGCTGTTGCTCGCAGGAGAGCCCTGGCCCTTTGTCGTGTGCACTGTTTCATGTTCCCTGATTCGGTGGACGGGATGGGGTTTAGCGAGGCTCGTTTGGTCTGCGTTGTGCAGCAGATGGAGATGGGGTATAACCCTGCGGCGTTGATCCTAGCGGAGACGATCCTTGGCCTAGATGATCGGGCGTGTAATAGAGTGCATGCTTATCGTGGTTGTCCCGTCATTTTGCAGGTTTGGCTGATGGAACGTTTGAGCGTGCTTGGAGCCATCCCTTACGGTGTATCCTACACGGCGGCAGGCGTAACCAGTCGGGGTCTAAGGTGGATGGGTCCCAATGGCCGTCCTCGTGACTATTTTTCCACCTTTGTGAGGGTGTCGGCTATTCGTTGGGTTGTGCGATGGTGGGAGGTTACCTCGGTGACGGGTAGTGCAGTTGGCGATGGTCCTTCCGGGGTTATGTTATACGGTTTTGACATTGGAGTGTTCATTCACCCGTTGAGGGTGAGAAGGCAAATGGGCTACGCCCAGTTTATCGAGGCGAGGATACCACGATCCAGGATTTGGTCGTACTTAATAACCAAATCACTGATGCGTGGTCGCGAGAATGGGCTCTGCGTCCCCGGTGGCAGGTGGCAGGGATACCGCCACCCGCGGTGAGGGTTTCGAGGTCGTATATCAGGTGGACTACGGCCACAACTACTCGTCGAGGGCCCGCCGGCTATAGAGCGAGAATGAGCCGCCGACGCGTCGCCTTCCACCCAGTGCGTTTTGGCCGTGGAAGTCAGGGAAGTTCGAGTTCTGGAAGCGCACCGTCCATGGAGGCGGAGCTTAGTCATCTCGGCTTCATCATGGTTAATGCTCCGGGCCAGGATGGTAGTGATGGTGCTTCTCATATGGGTTGAGTTCTCCTCTCAGTCGAAGAATGTTATCTGAATGCTTGTTGTTAGTTGTTTGTTTGTTTTTGTATTCCCTAAACCCGAAGATAATGCCGGGATCACGTAATGCTTATCGATTGTCGTGTGTACCAGTAGTGTAATGTTCGTGCTCCCAATTGCAAAATCCAAATGTAAATGTTTCCCTTTCCAGCATAATAAAACAAAAATCTCTTTTGTGTAACTTGCCTTGTTTCTTTTAAGGTTAGGGACACGCGTGTTTTGTGTTTTGAATCCTGTTATGTTTGCCATACCCTTGAGGCGTTTTGAGTATGTGATTTTGTGTTGAATGTCGGCTGTGCTTTTGAAAAAGCTGCCTACGTATCCATATAAATGGAATCAAGCCGGCGTAGTTCGGAGTTGTATTATTTTGAATGCAAGTTTAGGGGCATGCCTGCCCGTAGAATTGTGTTTTGCTTTTTTGTGATGGATGTGCATGTTTAGGGGCATGCCGGCCCGTGGAATTGTGTTTATGCGCATGTTATAAATACATTGCAAGCGTTTCAGGGGTAGTATTTCTTTAGCTGGTCGAGATTGGTGGCTCGATTGAACTCTTGACCGTCTAGGTCAGTTAATTTGACCGCTCCTCCTGTGTAGATTTCTTTGACGAGGTAAGGCCCGGCCCAGTTTGGCTTGAACTTTCCTCGTGGGTCAACAGGAAGTGGCGCGCGTACTGATTTCAACACTAGATCTCCCACTTTTATGTTTCGTGGTCGAATTCGTTTGTTGAATGCTCTTTGTAGTCGTGCTTGGTACATTCGCACAATGCTTAAAGAATTTAGCCTGCGTTCGTCCAAGAGCATCAGTTGCTTGTAGCGTTCGCGAGCCCATTCTGCTTCTGGGATGCTACTTTCCATCAGTATTCGTAGGGATTTCATTTCGATTTCCACGGGTTGCACGGCTTCCATGCCATAGGTAAGAAAGTAAGGCGTCATGCCTGTGGGTGTGCGTATGGTTGTGCGATATCCCCATAGTGCAAATGGAATTTTGTTAGGCCAATCCCGACAACTGTCGATCATTTTCTCCAGGATGGTGACTACAGTTTTGTTTCTTTGCCTCCACGGCCCGCTGGTCCGGGCCTGTAAGGGAGGATCTGTGATGTTGTATGCTGTATTTGGCGAGTATGGCTTCTGCTTCGCCTTGAAATTATGTACCTTGGTCGCTTATTAACTCATGCGGTATGCCATATCGGCATATCATCTTTGTTTGTATGGATTTGGCAACTTCTTTTGGTAGAAGTGCGAAAAGACGCCGCTTCTACCCACTTTGTGAAATAGTCGATTGCTACGAAGACGGGCGGTGTCCTCTGCCCGATGGGATGGATTTGCCTATCACGCCAATGCCCCAGGTTGAAAAGGGCCTAGTAGACGTGAGGCTGTATTGAGGTGATGGTGGTACGTGTTGCACGTTACTGAATATTTGACAATTATGGCAGTGTTAGACATAGTGAATTCAGGCTGCTTCCATAGTCGTCCAATACCATCCTAGTCGTAAGATTTGCTTGCATAGGGCTCTTGCGTTCATGTGTGGGCCACATTCGCCGTCGTGTACTTGGGCAATGATTTCCTGCCCTTTCTTGTAATCGACACACATGAGTAAGGTGCCTTGTGGTGTCTTTTTGAGTAATTGTCCCATTTCTAGCACGAATTGGGATGCAAGAAGTCTAATGGCTCTCTTACCTCGCTTGTCGGTGTTAAGTGGGTAAGAATTGCTTGTTTTGTAGTTGAGTATGGCTTGGTACCATGGTTCTGTATGCTCAGCTTCGTCAATGTCGATGGTGTGGATGTATGCGGGCTCACCACGTCTCTCGACGACAATGAGTAGTGTGTCCACATTTGGTGGCATGTTGAGAAGGGATGAAAGCTTTGACAGCGCGTCGGCAAATTGATTTTCTTCCCTTGGGAGGTGATAGAATTCTATGCAGTCAAATTCTGTCAGGAGTACTTGTATTTTTGCTTGGTATTTTGCTAGGGTTTCATTCATGATTTTCCATGCTCCCGTTACTTGATTTATGATTAGGAAGGAGTCTCCGTGTACCCTGAGGTGTTTTATGTTGAGGGCCATGGCTGCTTGTAGGCCGTATATGCAAGCTTCATATTCTGCGGCATTGTTGGTGACGTTAAAGTCGAGCTTGATTGAAATGGGTGTATGATCGCCATTAGGAGATATTAAGAGTATTCCTACGCCGTAGCCGCGGTAGTTTGAAGCTCCATCGAAGTAGAGTTGCCAGTACTCAGTTTCGACAGCGAAAATTCCATCATCAGGAAATGATGTTGTGTCAATTTTAGGTTGTTCAATGATGGCATTCTCTGCGAGAAAGTCTGAAACAGCTCTTCCCTTAATGACTTTCAAAGGCAGGTATTTGAGCTCATATTCTGCTAGCAGTAGCGTCCATCCGCCATGCGGCCGCTTAGTACCGGGTTTTTCAAATAAGTACTTGAGTGGATCCATTAGGAGTATACTCGGTTGTGTGGCGAGGAGGTAATGTCTGAGCTTTTTGGTGGCCCAGACTAGAGCGAGGCAACTTTTCTCGACTGGTTCGTATCGAGTCTCATAGTCTTGGAACTTTCGCTAATGTAGTAAATTGCTCTTTCTTCGTTGTTAACTTCGAGCGAGCATGGCGCCCATGGCGTTTGGTGTAGTCGTTAGGTAGAGCGAAAGAGGTAGATCTTTACGGGGTGGCATCGAGCAGGTGGATTGGTAAGTAGGGTTTTGACTTTGTCGAATGCTTGTTGACGATTGTCGTCCCCATTTTGTGTGTTCTTCCTTTTTTAGCTTCTTGAAAATTGGCTTGCAGACCATTGTGAGCTTGCTAATAAATCGAGAGATGTATTGTACTTGTCCCAAGAAACTCCTGATCTCAGCAATGTTGCTTGGGGGATTCATCTCGATTGCTTTGATTTTGACAGGTCGATCTCGATTCCACGTTGGCTTACGATGTGACCTAATAACTTGCACGATGTAACCGAAAGTGCATTTACGTGGGTTGAGGCGCATTTTATATCGTCTGATTCTGGTGAAGAACTTACGAAGGTTGGTAACGTGATCTTCCCTCTGCTTTGATTTCACAATCATGTCGTCAACTTATACCTCTACTTCTTTATCCATCATGTCGTGTAGCAGAGTAGTTGCGGTGCGTTGATAAGTGGCGCCGGCGTTAATGAGGCCGAAAGGCATGTCGGTATAGCAGTATGTGCCGCAGGGTGACACAAAGGTGGTTTTAGACATGTCATCTGTTGCCATTTTGATTTGGTTGTAACCCGCATACCCATCCATGAATGACAGTAACGCGTGGTCGGCCGTGTTGTCTACAAGTATGTCCATGTGGGGCAATGGAAATCATCTTTTGGGCAAGCCTTGTTTAGGTCAGAAAGTCCGCACATACTCGTATCTTTCCGCTTTTTCTTCATGGCTGGGACCATGTTTGATACCCAGTTTGAGTATTCGATGACTTGGATGAAACCTGCTTGTAGTTGCTTTTCGATCTCGTGCTTGACCATGAGAGACCATTACGGTTTAATGCGGCGTAGTTTTGCTTAATAGGTTTGACACCTGGTTTGAGTGGGATGCGATTGTTACGCTATTTCGCGGTCAATGCCAGGCATATCCTTGTAGGACCAAGCAAAGACGTCTTTGAATTACGTGAGTAGTTAGATTGCACGCAGACCTTTTCTTCCATGCTCAAGAAGCCCCCACCGTAGTTTTGGGGTTCTTGGTGTTCCCACATCAATGATTGTTGTGTCTTCAATGATGGGGTCTGTTCGGGTTTTGAAACGATACTTGCAATGTATTTATGTAATGCAATGTTATTGTGCATAATGTTATCGTGAGTATTAGAAAATGCGCTTTTAGAGGAAAACAAGGCAAGTAGTAACGAAATGTTGTTATTATTGTTTTAAAGCGATTACATTTGAAAGACGGCTCAGACAGAGGAGCTTTAGATAACCTTAGAGACTCTAACTCTTTGTCTATGTCTATCACATCGAGGATATAGCCGGAGGCTTAGTTAGGCGAGAGACTTGAAGTGACGACGTGGGGCCTGAATTCTATGATGGATTTGCCGTCGGGGTTCTCGTCTTCGCTTGCTTCCGAGTCGAGTTCTCGAAAGTGTAGCCTTCTCCAGAGTGATTACGAAATGCGACCTTGTTCATCAGTCCACTTGAGGGTTTTTGACCATCCGTCGTGTGTCTTCTCCTCAAATGGGACGATTAGGTCGGTGGGGTTGAAGTTGTGGTTGCGCATGATGTCGGAGACAAGTTCAATCCCTGCGATGGTACAAGAGAAGTAGTCGGTGGGTATTTTGCTTGTACCCTCTTTGGCGAAGTACTTGTGCGTGAATATATGATATGGCTCTATGTGGAAATCACGACCTCTTTTACGGTCATTGAATGCCTGTTCTCCACGAGTAACTTCGTAGGACCATGGCACGTATCCTAGGCCCATGGTTGGCCATTTGTTATCGTTATCCTTCACATAGAGCGCTGCAATTTCCTCCTCGCGAGTCAATGTGCAGATGTCAAAGTCGAAATCGAAACCACATGTGATGTCCGGGGTCTCGGTGCTTATTCTTGCGGTGTCATTATCGAGCTTACATTCTTTGTAGGAAGCTCGAAAGTTTGAAGCGTGGATGGTGACGACCTCGTCGTCCAGGAAGCTTAACTTTGGTGTAGTCGGAGGTGGCTGCTTTGGTTGTATGGATCCGTGGTCTACCCAATAACATGTTGTATGCGGGGTATGTCGATTATCCGGAATTCGCTTTCCCTTATGACAGTCTGTCATGATAGGAAAGAAATTGTTCCTTTTATCTTCTTGGCGGGTACCATCGTAGCTCGACGCCTTCGGCACAGGGAATGAAGTCATTTTCCTTGATTCCTAGCTTTTTAGTTTGTTTAAAGGCGGGGCGTTATTTGCGGATCCATTGTCGCTGAGGACGTCGGGGAATGTCATGCCATGGCATTCTACGTTTATGTAGAGGGCTAGGGTGTGGGTGCCTCCGAGCGGCGGAGGTCTTTGTCGAGAAAGTGATGGCGTTGGCTTGCCATTCCACGCAGTGATGTGGTGATGAGTTTTTCGGGTGACATTTCACGTGCGTCATAGGAGTGACCTGCAGGGCTCGGTAAAGGGCTCCGCGGTGTTCTAGTGATTCCCTTAGGAGCTGCCAGATTGAGATATCTGCCTTTGTCTTGAGGAGCTGTTTTTGAATAGAGTCTCCAATTTCAGGCATGGGTGCTGGAGTGGCACTCGACGATGCGATGTCAGTTTGTGGTTGAATCGGTGTAGTGATTGCAGGAACAGGTGTAGTGATTGGAGGTGGTGGCGTAGCCGTTGCAGGTGGTGGCGTTGCCTCGTCAGTGACGGCACCTTTGTTTTTGTCCTGGCTAGTTGTTTTTGATGGGAAACCTGGGGGTTCGAGCAGACTCAGCGAGGCTCTGTAGGGACGACCGGAGCGAGTTAAGTAGGCTATCTCATCGTCACTATCAGACAACCTGATTGGGTATTTGTGGGGCATTTTCCCGTATATCCCTGTGGGTTCTCGATCTTCCTCTTCTTCTTCTTCTGGCGGGAATAGGTAACCGGTATTGTCTGTGTGATTGTCCTCCTCATCAGAACTGTCCCAGATGCCATTGATTTCGGGGTCTTTCGAGACGATCAGGTGAGAGCAGTCGAGGATGGGGTGTGTACCCACGAAGATGGCATGGGTGTGCAGAGGATTGAGCTGGTTTGAAGGTTTAGGCCCTGGAGTAGGTTTCTCGATGGTATTGTCATCGATCAGGTCTTGAACTATGTTCTTTAGGCGGAAGCATTGTTCAGTGTCATGTCCTTTTCCCCTGTGGAACTCGATGAAGCGCTCGATCCCATGATTTGGGCTTTTTATCCTGAGGAGGCTCGCTAGTGGGTCCCAGGAGTTGAAGCACGTTTCGGCTCACAAGTCTCTGTAGTGCTTTGGAGTAAGTCATGTAGATCGGGTCAAAGCTTCGTCGTGGTTTTGACGAAGTCTGACCTGCAGATGGGTATGACGCCTTAGGAGGAGGCGTGGTGTATTTTGTTGGTGTGGTGTAAGTTGGGGAAGGCGCTAGTTCTTCCAGAGCGTTATTGCACTCATCTGGTTCCGCTTTGGTGACGGCTCGTGACGAGCTACCCTGATAACCTCGGCTTGCAACCTTGGTCTTTTCTTTACGGAGGTCGTCTTCAATCAATTGACCCACCGTACTGAGCGAAGCAAAACTGTCAAAGTTGCCGTAGCGCAAATGCTGCTGATATGCAGGGGTGAGGTTATTAATGAACTTGGTGATCAGTTCTGCGTCCTTGGGACGGTTAGATATCTGGGCACTGAGTTTCTTCCAACGCGTGAGGTATTCACTGAAACCTTCATTGTCTTTTTGTGACAGAACTTCCAGGGTACGTAGCGAGACTTGAGTATCGTTATTGTCATGATACTGATTGTCGAACTGGACCGTGATTTCTTTGAAAGTAGTAATCTTGTGTGGGTCCAAGGCATAGAACCAGGCTCTAGGTTGCGCATCCAAAGAATGTGGGAATAGAGTAGCCCAGGCCGAGGGATCGACGCCCATGACGGCCATTTTAGCCTTGAAATCTTTGATGTGTACAAGCGGACTTTCATGACCCTTGAAGATGGGGAGGTCGCTGAGCGAGAGCTTAGCCGGTAGCAAAGACTTGACACTTTTCGGGACATGTTCTGTTTCCTCATAAATGGAATATCCCTTCGAGTGGGTGGCGTTCTTCCATTGAACGAATTCTTTTAGCATTTCGTTCACCTCTTCAAAAGGTACTTGGCGCTTTTTCGACCTCGAGTTTACGCATTGTGGCCATTTGTTCGATCGCAGCGGTGAGGCTAAGAATTTTCTTTGTTGATTTATTGAACATGTTCTGCGGTAACCAGCGATGGGGAGGAGTTGATTCCTCCGACATTTTCTTCATTGTTGAGTGCCATGGTAGCTTTTGGTTTCGATCTGTTGTAGGTACGTTTCTTTGGAGGTGGCGGAGGGTTCAGATGACGGTCCTTAGTACGTCGCGTATCCAGGACTTTTTAGGGGATGGACCTGCAGGGTTTCAAACCTTAGTGACCTCCGAAAGAAAATAAAAGACTCAAGGGAGAATCATATTTGTAGTAAAGAAAAAGTAAAAGTGTGAAAAGCGTATGCAGGACTCGACTCGTGTTTTTAGCTTAAAAGACACGGGAAGCTTTTGAGGTAAGGATGCGTTGACGCGTCCCTAATCTCGATGTAAATAAAAGTTTGTATGATCACAACCTGATCAACCCAAGTTAGCGGTATGTTGCCAGGGGTTTATCCTTAGGTCGTGATGCAAAAAGGAATCAGACCGAAGTAGCGATAGGCTAGTCGATCTGAGGATGTTAAATTGGGTAAAAGGCAGCCGTTGTTTGCCTTTTACGTGTGACACAGGGAGTCGAGTTGTAATGACGATGAGTCATCCAACCTGACATGTAAATCAACGGATTCGTATTTGAATGAGTCCGCGTTTTGTTTATTTTTGAGAGAGATAATTCGTTTAAGTCAGGGTGACTAGCAAGTCACTTGACCTAGGGCTATCTCGAAAATGTAAAAGTGTTTGCTTAATTGAAATATCCGAAATGAGTTGACATTTTCGGGTTTTGCTTTGCGAAATGTTTTTTTTGCAATAAATGTATTATGACGATACGTCAGTCGTATAATGCATTTACGTTTTGTAAAGGACCGGAAATGTAGTGATTATTTCCGATCGGTTTTGAATATCGTGGTGTAATGTTAGTCAGGTTCAGTTGACTATAGGTCAATGACCCCGACTGTATGCTTAAAAATATGCTTTTTTTTTTTTGAAAAATGTTTGAAAAATGTACTCTCAAAATAGACGTCTTTTGAAAGTGTAATGCTATATGAAAAATGTTTTTGCATGCATTTTGTTTGGAAGACGACCATAGCGAGGGTGCTATAGCTTTGGATTTGTACGTATAGACGCGGGTTTTTGGCTTTCAGGGTAAGGTTCCTTCCGGTCATTCCCGCAACGTTTGTGTAGAGTTATCCGCAAGATCACACACATCAGTGTGGATTCAATACGGGGTCTAGAGCGTTCGAGTTTGACTGCTACGATTCACTTGTACGGATACCATACTTGTGATCGTGGAAGGGTGAGAGATCGACGTGTCCAGAGTATACACGTTTAGGAAGCGTGTTTTTACTTGGGGCCGTCCCTCGAAGGGTGTGGTTATGAATCAGGAGGATTCGACTCAAACGTACTATTGCCCAAATATCGAAAGCAGATTTGTTTTCAAAGTTTCAAGTTTCACTTCTTTATGTTTTTAAAATAAAATGAAAAGTTAATTTTCAAAATTAAAAAAAAAACATGCTCGTCCCCAGCGGAGTCGCCAACTGAGGATACCGGTCTTGGGGTGATCCCTTCTCGACGCCCCGCTCGCGCCCGCCCTCGTGTCATGGGGCGGAATGCACGGCGCGGGAAAGATGTATAAATTTTGCAAGAAGCTCGCGGGCGCTGGAGCTTCGCTTTTTAGGGCGTTGCTTTGCTCAGCTCGCTCGAGCGTTCTTTTGTTTAAAGGGGGAATGTCATTGCATGTGAATATAATAAAAAGAAATATAAAAATCCTTTTAAAACGTGTTTTTGGAGTCGCCACCAAATATTAAAGGAATTTGGAACCTATTCAACGCATCTTAAAATCATAAGACGCGAAGGTCTCAGATTTCAAGGTGCGTCGATACCTATCCTTCTGAGGCTATTGTGAAACCAGAGAGGATTCGGAGTGAGGTTACCCTTCTAAAGTTTTGACAAAGTATATTGAAAACTGCAATAAAAAGGCCTACTTAAAAGTAGTCTTTACTAATTTGAAAACATATGCTTTAATTTCGATATTTGGGCTAATAGGACGCTACGTACAAATGCAAATATATGACTCGATAAATATGTAAAATAAATGTGAGCCGTCAAAGCTATGACGATTTGCTATAGGAAATATACGTAAAATTACTAATTCATTGTATTTGAATTAATAACTAAACGTTATTCTCCGACTTGTGTTCAATTCTAAGATTTTGTAAAACCCTCGGTTTTGCATGTTTAAAAGACTACATGAAATCTGCATGCTTAAATGTCGAATCCGTGTTTTAGTCGTAATTTAATGCATGAATCGAGAATTTGCATAATGTAAAAGTGGGTGCTTAATTTAGTGATTTTGAGTCGTTTATTTATGCGATATTGGCGAGGTTTAGACGAATCATTTGATTCGAATTACTACAATCGTATTGCGAATACGAGTTCGTTAATGCCAATATCGGGGTGGGTTAAAGTAACCCTATAAGTCTCAAACGTCCAATCGGAAGGTAAAATTTCTTTACCTTGAAATGCAAGGACGGTTTTTAGAGTGGAAATTTATAAGTGTGAGAGGCTTTTTGTGAATATAAGTATCGGTTTTGAATGTTGTTGTAATTGTTGTTGTTGGTTGAATTGATGATGTTTTGAGTCGAATAGGGGCTGCTATTTATAGCAAATGCTTCGTGTTTTATGCCTAATTGATCAGAAAATCGCCAGAGAACAAGCGATTAAGTGAAAAATCGCCAGAATGCCAGAGGAGGACCAGAAAATCGCCTGAATACTGGCGATTTTCCAAAAAATGCCAGTATTCAGGCGATTTTTTGGCCTGTTTCTGACACATTGTAGCGCCGTATACGTTATCGTAGGAGTGTAAGGTATAGGCTGCTTGTTTGTCGAGCAATTTGATTGACTTTGCATCAATTTTGTTGTCAACTTGATACAAGTTGATCAAGTCAACTTGATTTATTTTGTTTGGCTTCGTTTCTCGTGTTTCGTGTTTCGTGTTTCGGTTTTTCGTCGTGTTTTTCGATCTTGGTTCGAAGTAAAATAATATTGTAATGCATTATTTTACGACTTTGTGGGATTTTGTTTCGTAGGAATGTGGCCCGGGACGCACTTTGGTCCGCTCGGGTGCTTGGGCCTTTTTATGTGTTTTGGGCCGTTTTTGTGTGTGTGTGGGTCGTTTTTGTGTTCTTGGGCCATTTTTGTGAGGCGTCTCTGTGTCGTGCTTGTGCGTATTGTGTCGACTTACGATTTAAAATGACTAAATTAATATTCATTTTTACGAAATATGCAAATTCAAATTAATACGTTAAAATGACTAAAATGTTTTAGACACTTATGTACCGTTTTGTCTTACTTTAAATCATGCATGAAAGTCCTTTTCGTCATCGGGTTTGCTTTTTGGGGGGTACGGATACGGGTATCTACAAAGTCTAGTTGGAGTCTAAGCCGTGTATAGAAAGTCTAGTCCATCTAAAAGTCTTAGAGGATTTAACTAGTTGGGCCACCCAGGCCTATTCTTAGGCCCAAATCATGCATGTCAATTAGTAAGTTTGAGTCAGGGAATAATAACATCTCATCTAGGCTTCTTTTTTTTTCGAAAGTTTTGTATAAGCCTTAGAAACTTATTGGTCCAAACACGAGCTAATTACTTCAAGTCCATATCTAGTTGGGTCTAAGTCCCATACTGTGAGTCTGTCTTCAAGTCCATATGTCGCATGCATTTGCATAGTTAGGTCGTAGACCATGTCGTTAAGCTCTGAGTCTTTTCATGATTAGTCTGGTCCAGTTCATTTGCATCCCGAGTTGTTAAATAGAATGAAACCTCTACCAATTTACAAATAGTGTCGAAACCGTGTCGATTTCTGAACTCGAGTCCCATATTCTCCTTCTTAAGTCAAAATCAAGTTGCAAAAGTGGGGTAACTTTCAAACCAAGCATCTGAATCAACTACTGAAAGGAGAAAAGTTCAAAGCCGAGGTTGGTGATTATAAGTCAGAATTCGTATTCAAGTCTTATGTCTGAGTTGAGTCTAAGATTCGTTTTTTTTCCACAATTATTTCTAACCCCTTCTCAAAATCAATGAAATTGATCTTGTCTCTAATTTGCTTCCATAATCCAACTGATGAAAATACACAACGCACTCGAAGGGTGTCCCTGGGGTAGAAATACGTATTCAATTCTAAATGGTAAGGTGCAACACCAACTCAAAATAAAAACAAAGACAAAAGGGTTTCCGACAACCAAAACAAAAGAGTTTCAGTTCTGGTAGTCAACTTGTGGTATACTACTCCTCTGCCTTTGGAGGAGGATCCATTAATTTAGAGCTCCACAGTGGTCATGAATTTGATCGCGACCAAAGGTACGAATATTCATGGATCGCCCTCCGTGTACTCGATCGCGTGCCTAATAAGCAAACGAACTTGTCAGAGGAGTCCGGCGTGATATACATATGACCACATGCGACCGCCCACCGCAAGATCTAGGAAAGTTGGAACAAGCCCAAGCCACAAAGGGTGCGTCCTATTCTCAAAAACGCAAACAAATATACAAAAATACAAAAAATTGAGTGGCCAGACGTCGGAGATCGAAGATCAAAGTCAAAATTAAAGGCGAAGCCAAAACGGTCAGAAAGTACCACCGATTCTTTTTTTAAGTCGTTCTCAAAACGGCAATTGAGTCATAGTCTTGAGTTCCGAGAATCATTGGCTTATGTAGTTGCACCCAAGCGTTTAGGGTCCACAAGGGATCCGCCAGTACTTCGCAAGCTAGAACAGGATACAACATGATACCTTAGGTGAAACCTTCGAGTGTTACACACGAAAAAAAATGCCATGTCTATGCACCTAGATCGAACTACATCGGATTTGATTTCGCCCCACGCGAATATGTAGGCAATCCTTTAGAATATGGGATACAATCCACCACCACCCATCATCCAATTTGTCATCTTGTCAATTTTTTTTTTTTTACGGGTCTTTACAAAGTCCAAATGAAGCAACTTTTGTTGAGTCTGTCTTAGTGCTCGATTTAGATTGGGATGAGAATCAAGGTTCTGATGAGTAATTGTCCAGTCTTGGAATGATCTTCATCTTAAGGGGAATTGGCGAAGATGTTTACTTTGACAGTTAGTTCGCATCTCGACAAAGAATTTGCGTAGGGGGAGAACATGATACTATTAACCCACGTCTATTTCAAACAACATGTCAATCATCTTAAAAGATCTTGCACAGTTACTATTCTACCCGTCAGTAAAACGTTGTCATAGGTCGAGTCGGTCATGGTCGAACGTTCAAATGATAGTTGCTCGTGTCACGTTGTTGTCGCATTCATGTCACATTCGTGTCGTATTTCATGCTGACTTGGCCATGCTTCAATTTCAAAATATCAGGCATTTCAAGAACCTTTTTGCAAAGTCTGGGTCGATGATCCGAGGTCAAATTTGAAATTCGGGCAGATGACCCACTTCAATTTTCAAAATGATGCTTGCGGGCCGATGGCCCATTTCAATTTCTAAATGATGTTTACATTCAGAGTCGATGACTCTTCTTAATTTTTAAAAAAATGATGTTTGCAATGCGAGTCGAGGACCCAATACCCCGTGTCAATTTTCAAGTAACTTTCCTAGTCTAGGTTAGACACGCAATCCAACTTTAAAAACGATGTTTTTTAAACTAGGTTAATGGCCGAATTATTCGAAGTGCTCTAAATCGAGTCGATGACCTGTTTTCAAATCCAAATTTCAAGTCGAGGACCACTTTCGATTTTCAAATGAAATTTGCTATAGGAGTCGATGACCTATTTTCAAATGATGTCTTGCGCTCGGGTCGATGACCCATTTTCAAAAGTTGTGTTCCGCTCGGGTCGATGACCCATCCACCTTTTCCTTCAAAATATGGGTCGATGGCCCCAGTTTTCAATGACCATTATAGTTCGGGTCGATGACCCATCCGCCTTTTTCTTCAAAATGCGGGTCAATGGCCCCAATTTTCAAATGATTAACATAGTTCGGGTTGATGACCCATCCACTTAAATCAAAATGCGGGTTGAAGACCCATTTTCAAAAGATGTTTATAGTTCGAGTCGATGACTCATCCACTTTTCAAGATTCGGGTTGAAGACCCATTTTCAAAAGATGTTTATAGTTCGAGTCGATGACTCATCCACTTTTCAAGATGCGGGTCGACGACCCATTTTCAAAAAATGTTTCCGGTCGACGACCCATTTTCAAAAGATGTTTACGGTTTCGGGTTGATGACCCATCCACTTAAATAAAAATGCGGGTTGAAGACCCATTTTCAAATGATGAACATAGTTCGAGTCGATGACTCATCCACTTTCCAAGATGCGGGTCGACGACCCATTTTCAAAAGACGTTTCTAGTTCGAGTCGATGACTCATCCACTTTTTAAGATGCGGGTCGACGACCCATTTTCAAAAGATGTTTTCGGTTTCGGGTCGACGACCCATTTTCAAAAGATGTTTACAGTTTCCGGTCGAAGACCCACCACTCTCTAATCTCAAAATATAGGTCGAGGAAGCAAAAATTTTGAAATGCGAATCGAGGATGCAAATGTTGGTTTTAGCTCGGGTCGATGACTCATTTCCAGCGCAATATCCATTTTCAAGCAATACTTAAAATTAAAATTCGCAGTTCGGATCGATGATCCATCCATTTTGTTTAAAGTGAGCAGGTCGAAGACCCTTTTTTCAAATTAGTATTCTCAGTTCGGATCGATGATCCATCCTTTTTGTTTAAAAAGCAGGTCGAAGACCCATCTCCAAATTAACATCCTCAGTTCGGATCGATGATCCATCGTTTTTGTTTAAAAAGCTGGTCGAAGACCCATTTCCAAAGTAGAATTCTCAGTTCAGATCAACGATCTATCGTTTTGTTTAAAAAGCGGGTCGAAGACCCATTTCCAAAGTAGAATTCTCAGTTCAGATCGACGATCTATCGTTTTGTTTAAAAAGCAGATCGAGGACCCATTTCCAAATTAAAATTCTCAGTTCGGATCGATGATCCATCCTATCTGTATAAAAAGCGGGTCGACGACCCATTTCCGAACAACATTCGCAGCTTGGATCGATGGTCCATCTTTTTTGAAAAACAATGTAGGTTTATATCCGTATATAGACCTTAAAATCCACTGGATTATACTGAAAAACTATATAAGATTTATGGTCATAAATTGAAATTGCATAACAAAATAAAAGAATAAGAATTAACCTTTTAATCCTCAAGAATTGGCCTAAGATCAATACCAAAAGTATGGTATCTCCTAATTATCTCACCCAAGATGTGTTCTTGATATGCCCTTGAGTTGCTAGAAATTTAGAGAGAAAACTGATTTTCTTTCTTAAGGAATTTTGTGTTGTGTGCAAGAGTCAATAATGAATTAGGTTAAGATGAGAGTTATATTGTGATTAGGTTAAATAGAGAGGAAGAAACCTCTCCCCACCCACTTGAATCACACGTCCAAAGAAGGAGTCCCGGGGTGGACTTTTTCAACTTCAAATTTAAAAGCCCAATCTAACTTAAAAGGTTTATCAAAACCCATTTAATTAGAATTATGTAGCTTTTGATATATAATGTAATTATAATATCCTTATATTATAATAAATCATAAATATCCTTATATTTACAATTTACTAATTAATTATAACTGATTAAAATTAATTAGCCGACATTATACGTATTAATTAAATATAACCTTTTATATTCAATTTCCAAATTACAGCTAATTTCTCTCATCTAATATTATTTAATCATTATTAAACAATATTCATTATCACATTTGACTAACCTCTTAGTCATATTTGACTAACCTTTTAGTCAACAACACTGACTAACCGTTTAGTCATAATTAAGGCATCGATATGATCATGTTCTCAAACAATCACATCTCT
Organism: Dianthus caryophyllus; assembly: GCA_023091065.1. Lineage (NCBI taxonomy): Eukaryota > Viridiplantae > Streptophyta > Magnoliopsida > Caryophyllales > Caryophyllaceae > Dianthus > Dianthus caryophyllus. Next base: position 10,148,681 of record CM041530.1, read on the forward strand.
CAAACACATCCTTTAAGTGTGACTCTTAGGGACCAGTTGATCACCGCCATCTGTATGACAATAACGAGCGATTTTGAGCCCGGTTCAACACGAATTTCGAGGCCTCTTCCACCCACACTCTCCCTCACATACCCGAGCCTAAACCACGACCTAAGCCCACCTCAACCAGCCATAATCAGCTCGAAATACAGCAGCCCAGAACCCCATCCTCGTACCCTGTTTTGACAGCCCAATTTAACCCAAAACCCGACTCCTAATCACCTACCCATGACACATACTCGTATCCTAACTATCCTACCCACATACCCTTGCCTTAACCCTCAAGAAAACACCCTACAAAACCCTAAAACGAGCCTGGAACAGCAGCTCTCGAAGAGAAGGAAGGAGCTGCTCTTTTCCTTTGAAAAACCCTACTTTTCGACCCTATATATATACACCATCCACAAGCATTCAAGGGACACGGAATATACAACATACATACACAAGATTAAGTCACAAAAAAGCCCTAAAAAAGCCTCAAAGGGAGTCGAGATAGCTGCTCTAAAAACAGAGCACGTTTTTTCAGCTTTTCATTCTGCTATCACGTCTTCTACCCCATTTTTCGTGTTGTAAACATCATAATCTCTCTGATTTCTTTACAAAATCTTAAAGTTCACTTTGTCACGATTCTAAAACATCTTTCGGTTCGAAATTTCGTTGAGAAACGAATAAGTTACAAGCTTTTGAAAATTGTTGTCAGTTTTACTCAAAGTTACGATTTTTATTATTGGTTTTCGTCGACGACGGCCCCTCGGGATAAAATCTTACAATCGATTACGACTCGAAGATTTGGTCAATGATACATGTAAGTTGAGGGTGCAAAAATTCTATTTTTACTTTGTTGAATTATCGTTTTTTATTGTTTTTATAGCCCTCTGTCGTTTTTTATCACTTTCTGTCGCTCTGTTGTTTATCATCGTAGTTATTGTTTTATCGTTCGTTTTAGGCTTATATCTTTAGCATGATTTTGATGCGTATATATGAATATGTCGGGCCCCTGGTTCACTAGTATGCATGTTTAATTTCATTGCGTAGTATGACTTGAAAGTTCTTCGTTAGATTGATCCTGTTTGGCTCGTTAGTTTTTTACGTAATCCGATCTTATTCCTGTTATTTATGTTGGTTGTTTTAAATTTGGTCTTTCATGTTGTCTTCAGATTTATAATTGATATTTATATGTTAGATTAGCTTCTGTAATCTTATTTCATCATTTAGCATTTGCGTAGTATCTAGTTTCGTTGATCGCGTATAAACCGCATGTCTGCACGTTTCTGTTGGTTGTTGGCTTTGTTTTGTTCATCAAATTTTGAGTTGCGTAGTAGTTCGACATGTAGGATGGTTTGGTTAAGGTTTTCGTGGTGTGTGTGTGTCTTCATGTTGTCTGCTGGTATTTGTATGGGTCGCATCCGATTATTCAAGCCCTTGTGTATTTACTCGCGTCTATGTGTATTTATATTACCTGTTCCGTTTGTGAAGCACTTGTTTGTATGTTTGTTAGTTAATTTTAGTTGAATCCATGTCATTCGTATATGTCAGCATGTCCAATTAATTGTACTTGATTATTTAGTTTACACGTTAAGTTGTGATTGTCTGTTACTTCATTATATTCGTATACAGAGTTTGGTTATGTTAGTCGTTTACACTTGTTCACGTATTAGTCATGTTTGATTATTTATTATTTATTATTTTCGTTTGCCGCTAACGTTTGTTAATCTATCTTATGCTGTCGGTAAGTATTTCTGCTTCTTTTCTTTGTTTGCTAGAATAGTAAATGAACCCATATGTTAAACAACTTCGACGAATTTTGTGTGCATTAAACGACATAGAACGGATGTAATATGTTTAGGGTTAAAACATTTGTTTGCATATCCGCATGTGTACTCATAATAGCCATGGTTTTACGTAGTAGAGACCGTCTTTACGACGGGCGGGGTAAGGCGTTAAATTAATGAAATTCTTTTAAACTTCCTAACACGTAAACTCACACGAACTCATTTTCTCTAAAATTGGTTTCTAAATTCCACCTAAAAATTTAGTGGCGACTCTTTTCAAATTAAAAATGTTTTTGAAATAAAACATCGCGTGGATCAAATTCCCTTGTCCACAACACCCTATTTCCTAACTTATGGAATGGAGGCCGTCCAACCTGTAGAAATCGAGATGCAATCCCTTCGAATTCTCATGGAAGCAGACATTCCTGAAGCCGAATGGGCACGCGAACGATATGAACAACTCATCCTTTTAGACGAGAGACGTTTACATTCACTAATTACAGTCCGAATGTACCAATCTCGCCTACAACGTGCCTACAACAAAAGGGTCAAGCCACGAAATATCAAAGTGGACGACCTCGTAATCAAATCCGTCCGAGCACCATTACCAGTCGACCAAAGGGGGAAATTCAAACCCAATTGGGCCGGACCGTACTTGGTCAAGGATTCCCGGAGGAGCCGTAAAGCTAACCGACCTTGACGGTCAGGAATTCAGCTTGCCAACAAATCTTTATCAACTCAAGAAGTACTACCCTTAACCTTAAACAAATTTGCAATGTATTTCACAAAAACAAACTCACTCTCGCATGGGTGAACTACGCTCGGTTTGATTCCACGCACAGTGGATACGTAGGCAGCTTTGCAAAGAGCTCAACCGAATCACACGAACTACGCCTATTTGATTCCATGCAAAACGCGGATACGTAGGCAGCTTTTCAAAAGCACAACCGAACTTCTTTACACGCACACCCAAAGCTTAAAAAAGTCGAGGGCAATGCACTCACAAAGTGACAAGCTCGAAGCTTAAAAAGGTCGAGAGCACAGTCAACACAAAATATAAGTCCAAAGCTTAAAAAGGTCGAGGATTTTAAAACAAGCAGCCCAAGCAAACGAATCCAAAGCTTAAAAAGGTCGAGGATTCAAAGATAAAATACAAGTGTTCGAAGCTTAAAAAGGCCAGGTCGAGAACATTTCAAAAACGAACATAAACAAAAGAAAGCAATGAGACAAGACAAAGGCAAATCAAATCTATTTTATTACTTTAACTTAGAATTATTTCAATTTAGAAATGAGTTAGGAACAAACCTCCTTAACCCTTTATTCGAAACTAAATATACTTCATTTGAATAAAGAAACTTTTCTAAAGCAAACAAACAAGCTACTCGGTCTTCTTCTGTCACTTCGGATTAGCCTCTTCATCTTCAAGAGACCGATCCGCCACGATCTTCGATCGAGCTAATCACGGGAGCACTCCTCTCAAATCCTGGGGGCTCGATGGGATCCTCGTCTTGCTCGACTGGGGGCTCCTTGATCCTTGGCCCTAGGCGATCTCTAACGGTCACTCTCGGTCCAAGTCTCTCCCGCACCGGCCTCGAAGTAGAAGCGTCTGAACTCGAAGCGCCAAGATCACCATAGTCCCTCCTTCCGCGCACCGCGTCATGCGCCAAAGAGGGTCTTGGCCCATTCTTTTCCCTCCTCCTCTGATTCTCCCACTCCCGAGAATCCTTGGAAAGATACTATCGCCTATAGAAATCCGAGACACGAGTAGACTCTATATGCGCTGGAACCGCCCAAGTAACACGATCCAACCATCCCCGGATCCAAGCATCAATCGATTGGTTGTTTAGAACAACAACCCCTCCAACCAGAGTATCCTGCTCGGGGATGGTCTGAGCGAGCCCGCTTTGCCTCTTCAAGCAATGAGGATGGATCCATACGCCTCGCTCAAAACCACACAATATCAACCCATGAGCCGCGTTCGCCACGGACGGCGCTGTAATGGCTGTAATGCGCCACCATGGAACATACCAACGGATAGTGCTTTCCTTCACAAACCCCCGGAAGTAGTTGAATGAACGCTCCCGAGGATCGACCCACTCCGTCTTCCGTGACGTAGCCGCCGCTGCCTTAAAGACACCGTCATGGGGAAGAGCAACATACACACTCAACCTCTCCATAAGCCAAATGTGGAGAATCGTAGCGCAACCGCGGTACGAGCTCAGACGATTGACACAACGGTCGTCTAAGCCCAGTATGGTCTCCGCTAAGATCAAAGCATAAGGATCATGCCCTCGTTCCATCTCTTCGACGACACGAGCATACCTCGCGTTCCCGAAAACACCATCCGGCATTGACCCCGCAAAAGCATAACGGTGAATCAAGCAAAAAGCAAGGGCCATTCGCCTAGAGCGTCCGAAATACTAGTGTCAGCCCGGTTCATATATCGTTGACACAAGAGCAGCATGTTCTCCTTACCCCCCTCAAACAAACCCGCAGTATGAGCATTCGACATCTCAAGGAAGTTTCGCAACATCCCGTTGAAGCAAAGCTCACTCCTCACCACTACAAGAGTAGTCCGTCTCGACCATCCCGCAATGGCCGCAAACTCCTCCATCAAAGGGCACACTTCTCCTCCTGGAAACCGAATAACAAGCAAGCTAGAGTCCCAGTAGTCCAAGCATGCATCCAGGAAGTCTAGCTTGACCTTCATTTGGCGAAAGCCAATAAAGACACTCGCTCCATCATCATACACCGCCTTCTTCTCCGCTGGACGTAGCGAGGAAGTCCACCTCTTCAAAAGAGCATCAAAATGCTCAACCATTTTTCTTGAATTCAACAATTACTCCTATGAATGTACCTACTATGTTTATGAGAGCAAAAGATAAAAGAAGAGAAGTGATTTGAATGAGGATTATGGCACACACCCCCTCTCCTTATATAGGAAAACATAATCGAAATTTGGAAACCCAGCGCTGCCAGCCAGGACATAAAACCGCAACACCCTATGCGGTTTGTGGGCTAAACCGCATAGGCCTATGCGGTTTAGCCCACAAACCGCATAAGGCTTTGCGGTTTCTGGGGCTGACTCTTCCTATAATTTTCCTAATTTCGTCTTTCCTAAACACGACTTTCCATATACTTCTACGACGAATATTTTGTTGTTTCCCATGCAGCAACATTAAATTTCGTTTTTAGCAAACACGATCCCTAACACAAGTCAATTCACAACATTTCAAACGTTCATTTAAGCTCATCTCGATATTTAAAAAGAACATCTTGCCAAACCTTTTTTCACAAACTATTTCAATCCTAACATCCCAATCGGGAATCATTTCGTTTTTCAAACCAAGCTTACTAACACTACAGGTCCACAACATACGAAATGTAAAGAAGGGCTCACAATCCTTATTACACAAATGCACTAATACAACTACGGATGACGATGACGGTACTTGTCGAAGTCACGTCGAATCTGAGCCGTCTCAGCACGACTCTGACACAATTGGGCCGCCTGCTCTGCCCAAGCCATCATCCACCTATTAGCTGTCCTCCACAGCTTCTTATGCACATCCTTCGCCACCTGCAACGCACAACAGCATTATTACATTTTCAACATTTTGCCTTAATTTCACACAAATTAAGTCAAACTTAGGGGGGAAATTTCAAACCTCATTACATTTTCTCCATGTTGCCTTAATTTCACACAAATGAAGTCAAACTTAGGGGGGAAATTTCAAAACAAACGGCATTTTCACCATTTTGCCTTAATTTCACACAAACTAAGTCAAACTTAGGGGGGGAAATTTGAAAACAAACACAACGCCATTCTTCTCCATTTTGCCTTAATTTCACACAAATTAAGCCAAACTTCGGGGGGAAATTTTCAAAACCAGCCGCAGATTACCCCACTTTGCCCTAATTTCACTCAAATTAAGAAAAACTCGAGGGGGTAACACAAAAACACGAATCTCACTAGTTTGATCATCGTTATACTTCATACCTCGATCAAACTGGGGGCTCACACATATACAAAGACAGAGACACATACCCTTTTCACCTTGCCGCCCCAGCTATCCATGCCCGCGTCAGTAATCACCGGCAAGTACGACGGCACCTCAAAAGTACGACAGACGCCCGAGTCATCCCACTCAACGGTAGTAGGAAAATCACCAGGCTGCTCCGCCATCTCAGGATCAAACAGCTACAAGACAGATACAATACACACACGTCAGGGGAATTTTTTCACAAATACAAATACACTCTTACGCAAGACTACTCATTCACACATTATACTTTAGTACATGCGCTCTTTTACGAGACCACGCACTTAACATCTACATAGCACCAATAAGCAAATATGAGAACATCACAACAAGCAACAGCACTAAGCATACAACGGCACTAAATATATGCAATAACATTACACAAAACCAAGCATAACCAAGACATCCAGCAGGCCGGCAGGCCCTCATAAGCATGCACGGACCGCCACGTCCTTAAAATGCGCACGTCCCGCCCCGCATAGCCCGGTTGTGAGTCCTAGTCTCACCCATGGACGCATGCTCCGTTCCGCTGACGATATCGAGACTGTGATGGTCCGGATATTGTTGTGGAGTTTGACTAACACTCTAGTCCGAGCTCAATCAAACTGGGGGCTCTGTGGATACCCATTTCCGTACCCTCCCAAACCAAACCCTGTGATGTAACTCGGACTTTTTATATATTAAGCATGCTTTAACATTGACTTTAACGGTTCTAAATATGTCGAATTCATTTTGAGTCGTTTTGAAATGTTAAATGATTTAGGTCGCTTCACATCACATTTAAATAAACGTTCATTTATGTTCATTTAGGGTCTAGCTTGGTCCATGTCCTGCTTCATTTGGCATGAGCTTCGCATTTGCATTACAATTAGCCCTTTTACATTAACAAGGTCTAATTCAGCATTCCTAAATTCCTAAATTTAGGCCCGGTGGCTGAATCCCCTCTTTAGCCCCCTCTCACACAAAATATAGCCTCACGGGTTACCTTATTTCACAAAACTCCACAAAATACACCTTTTTTACATTTTCGGGTCTCGAGCCCAAACCCGCCTTTGGCCCTCACTCCAAAGCCCTCAACCCTCAAAAATATCTTAGGGAGCCCTCAGCAGTTTTCTTGACGTACAAGCTCGAGATTATACTGCATCTTTTCAAGATATAATCAAACCGGAATTTGGAAATTAGACCTAGAACCACACCCCCGAACCGCATAGCCTTATGCGATTTAGGGGACAAACCGCATAAGCCTATGCGATTTATCTGGCCAACCGCATAAGCCCATGCGGTTTGCCTGCCTGGTTATATCCCGAGATTTCCTAATTTCGCCGAGGTTTTTAGTATATATACTCCCCTATACCCGACCTCAGAACACACAATTCACAATCATAATTCACCAGCAACTCTCTCAAAGCCTCAAGCACTCAAATTCTTAAGTTCAACACACCATCCCGTGTTGAACTCATCCTCCTTTTTAGTTCAAGAAGCGAAGCTCTGCCGGATCTGAAGCGTCAGGACAAGGTAGGTACCGATCCACTTGGATCAAAGCTTTTTCTTATTTTCTATGGACTAACAAAAGGGACTACACTTTAGCGCTCCCCCCCCCCCCCCCCCGGCTTTAGCACCGAGCCCGCTTGCCGCCAAGTGGTCTAATTACTTCGGGTACACTCCATATCCGATGACACGCGAAAGTCGCATAAGCAACCGACCCTTTTAAAATGAACCAATGGACAATTGAACGTTTATATTAATTGTATGCATCTTGCACCTTCTTCTTTTGCATTAAAATCAACTTAAACAATGAATTCAACCTTTAACTGAACCGTTTTCGTTAACAAGTTAAACATGCTAAACTGAGGGTTTTAAACTATCTTTTTTGCATTTGCATCTGCATTCTTTTACAAACTTTATCGCACTTGTACATAGCGATAACATTAGCTCAAATATCATCTTACTTGGATTGTTCTAGGTCGGTAGAGGCTATTTTTACATAGGATTTTCTAAAAGGTTTTCATAAATCATTAATTGAATTAATCTTTAGTTAAGTACCCTCACCCCGAATCCAATCTGGTTTCACAACCTTAGATCTAGGGGTGTCGGCGTGCTCCAAAATCTACGACATGTTTTTAGCTTAAGACTTGATAGCAGGTTCCCAATTTCCGCGATAATTAGGTGGCGACTCCAAACAGTTTTCAAAGGTTTTTCAAACTTAATCTTTTTAACTTTAATCGCCCTTATGCAAGACGCCGAGTTGGGTCCCCCTCGATCCCGGGCTTCACACTCTATTGTAAGTTGTGAACTAATTTAACCATTACTATTCTGCTTATTTTGCTTTTCATCCATGTAATTTGTAGACAAGTGATCATGAGTCAATTCCGATTGAATTGGAGAAATTTTTTGACAAGGAATTTGTTTTCAAGATAGAAATACACGAGAAGTTCAATGTCAACCAGGGTTCGAACTCATATACTGTCTTGAATATGTCTGGCGACTTAGACATGGCTTAAAAATGAAAGTCTAAGTACAATCAAATATTTAAGGTAAAGTTCAAAACAATTTCATTCTCAGGACATTTAAATGTAATTATATCTTAAACACCTCAATTATATTGTAATCTGCGTGTTCTATTTCATTCATGATTATAGGAAGAATGTGAATCTTTCGATTCATTCGCAAATGAGTTGATAACCCGAGCCAAAAATGCTAAGGTTTGGCCATCTTTGAATTTGTGAAAATGATACATGTTCAGATCAATATTATAGTAACTTTAACCTTAGTATATGAAATCAAAACAGGTATTTAAAGGTAAAAAAAATTCAACACTTAGTGACAATGGTCCTGATACTTTGAAAGATACAAAGCTCCTTTGCAATCAGTTAATTAAGATACACACAGAGATATCATAAGGTGAAAGCCAAATCAATTCCAATAAAATTACGCTTAAAAATTCATAACATTTACCTGATTGATGGTATCATTCCTTTATCGCAGGAAGAAGATTCTATCTCTGCTGAAATCACTGCACAAATCACTCCTCTAAAAAGGTCATTGCCTCGAGATAGTGTTGAAAGTGGGAATAATATGCAAAAAGGCATCAATATTGGAGACGCATGCTCGGCTACGAAGAAACCTGTCATCAATAAAATGGAAAATTCTTCTTAATACTATTCGCCATATGTGGCAAGCTAAATGTGTAGCCTGTTATAACCAGTAGCGTTGTTCAGTTGACGCAAATATTCTACAATAGAAAAATTGATTCGGAGTTATACAAAGCTACCATAGCATGCAGAATTTCGAAGACGTTAAACAAATAGCGTGCTGTCTACAACTTACCATGCAAAATTGATTCCTAGCAATGAATGCATATATTGTCTATACAACGAGCAAGGGTTGTTGTGCTTTTAACCGCCATGCGTAACTTGATACAGAACAAATGCTGAGCAAGAATGTAAAGCGGTTCAGCTAAAATGTAACACCCCGTGTTAATTTAATTCAATATTTAGCCATCAATTTCTAATTTCAAATCTTAAATCAAATCTTAACCTTTTATCCTTCCAAAAACTCTATTTTTGCAAAACTTTCACTTTGTAAAATTTATCGACCTCTTTAAAACTTTTGAAAATTTTTGAATAATGAAATAAATATTTTAGTCGTAGAATTCAAAAGTAGAAATATTTCGAAAAATAGTCAAACGCGCACACATTGACTTTCATCGCTTTTGACACCCGACTTTTTAAAAACTGATTAATTTCGTGAAAAACTTTTTATCATCAAAATATCATTTGGAACCTTCTTAAATAATCAAGTTGTGCCACTTGATTTACATGACTCATAATTCAATTTAATTAAACTTTATTTACTAAATAAACAAAACAAAACCTAAATCATTTAACCTAATTTCCTACAACTTGTTTCATTATTTCACAAGTGTAAAAACAACCATTTTGCTCACCAAAACCAGCCGGCCCCTTTACTCCATTTGCTCCCTTTGTTTTTCTTTCATTTTTACCCTAAAACACACTAAATAAAACCTTAAATATTATCCTAATAATCTCTAAAAATTCCTTAGCTATTTAGTGGGTTTTGAAGCTTATATTTTACGGGTTTTATTTGAAGGTGAAGACGAGTATACGGGTGAAGAACTTAACGTTTTTAAAACTAGACTTTTAAAATATTTCCATAAATCACTAAGTACAAAACGAACTTAACGACTTTGAAACTAGAATTTTATACTTAGCAAATAAACGGTTTAGTTATATACCTAAAATATCTTAAGTATAAAATACGTATAAATATAAAAATACGAACAGGTATAAGAATACGTATAAGTATAAAAATACGAATAAAATACGAAGTATAAAAATACGAATACGTATAAAAATACGTATAAAATACGATGAATAATGACCGATGAATAGTGTCAAGTGAATAGTGATTTATGAATAGTGAAAAATGAATAGTGTTTGATGAATAGTGAAAATTTTACGAAACATGTAAAACAAGTTACGTCTCAAAATTCAAAGATAATTCATATCTCAAATTTTGAAATATTGAAAATAATTGAAAATTTTACTAAGTATAAAAAAATTTAAAATTTATTTAAGTAAATGACTTAAGTGTTTGAAAAACACTTAAATAAAATTGGACACACTAATAAACGTGAATAATTAACAACACTTCAAATAATAAACGAACGTGTTATGTGATCATATCCAACCGAATAAAATACTTGAACGTTTGACGCTGAGACTAGGAGAGTCTAGTAACATGTGATATGTAATATCAAATAAATAATGAATCATGAGTATGTTAAATAAAAGGTCAAACGCTTGAGCCTCGGATATGAAAACGTCAATCGTGAGTGAAGTGGGGTTAAGATAGTCTTGTAGCGGTTGCCATTGCCGTACAAGATAATGAATATGCCAACTCTTAGTGAGTCAGGCTTTAGGAAATAGTCGTTTTATCCAGAGTTAAGGTACTCTATGAATAGCATAGCCTATTCTTAAAGTGGATATTAGTGTATGCATACTAGACTAGGGTTTTATTCCCCTATTTCGCTAAAGTTAATTACCAGGGCACCCGTGACCTTGTGGATTCAGGTCGATTATAGCGGTTCTGTCTCCTTGCCGTGTTTCGTTCTTAGTGGGCGCGACACTAGCATTCGTTCTTGCCACATGTACAGATCACTTGACGAGATTGTATCTGAAGTTCGAATCATTTCGAACACTAGAAGATGAGATGCAAGTACTATAGTATTCGGCGTGATTTACGAGTCGAGTAAGCCGCTGCACTATGGTAGTGAGATGCAAGCGACTAGAGTACAATGGTCTACTCAGTGGTCAGGCTCGTAGCGTGATGTGTTGTGCATTGAATGATTAATTGAGAACGAGTGCGTACCATCTTTGAAAACTAAAGACCACAAATTTCTGAAGTGAATCGAGTCTTCATGAAGTGAATGATACGATATGTATGTTTGTTTGCGATCCGATATCGCCTCGTATTGCCATTGATTTATTGTGACACTATTGCTATGATATTATCTGTTATTTGTTTTTATAACTGAATATCATGCTTATATGATTTATCGCTTTAAACCACATGCTTATTTATGACTTATACGTCTTTATATGCTATCTGTAATAAGCATGTTTATGTTTTTATCATAATGTTATGTTTATAAAGCGACAGTAATAAACCAAAGTAATTGAAATCGAGGGTAAGTATGAGCATAGCTAGTCATCACCGCTCAATGGCATCCCCATCGCTTTATTGTGCGTGATGATCGTGGACCTGAGCTGGATTTTGGGCGGGCCACGAGACGTTTTATTGCTTTACTTTTAGTTGTTTTTGAGAGATTGTAATATATAACCTATACTCTTCTAAATTCCGTACTTAGAGTTGATTTATTCAACTCTTGAACGATGTTTGTAATATTTGGGTTTTATGTATAATTAATGACGCTGGTTTAAGACTTAATTAATATCCGCCTTAGTAATTAAAGTCGACTAAAAACCAGGTTGTTACAGTTGGTATCAGAGCTGACTCGTGACCGTAACATGAATTGCCTAATGCGATTTATGCTTACCTAACGAGAGACACCTGGGCGGTACAAACATATTAATATGTTAACCCGCAAGACTACTAGGATCAAATAATAAACTAGATTTTTCTTTTATTAGATCACTTAAATAATAACTTTAAAATCGCTTTAAAATGTGAGAATGGGTAGAAACCTTAAGGACCGACCATTAAGCTAAGGACTTTTAAAATAACGAACTACTTCCCTCAAAATAAAATACACTAACTATCGTGTGCTTGCTACTTGCTGATGCGACTAACAAGACTAACAACTATCCTCGGATATAAAATCTAAATAATAATCCAACTCCCGAGGATTGAAGCATCGAAGAAGTACCAGACGGCACGGAGTGAGGACATCTGTTAAATTTGTAACCAATTCCACAAAAAATACATTCTCCCTCTCTCATACCTTTTGTATTCTTCCTAAGAAAATGTACTAGATACATTTGAAAATCCTAAAACCGATGTAACCAACAATTACATCTCAATGGAATAAAATGCCTAACTTTTGTGCTTACTTGCATAACTGCTGTTATCGCATTTATTCAAATAAATTCTGTCAATGATAAGCATGCCTTCTAACATCTCGCAATGCTAATAATTTTCTTCGCTTCCTAATTCTTTCAGAATGGCTGAAGCTCCAATGACTAACGAGGAACGACAAATTCTGGCTGAGGAATCTTTGATTCGTTTGGCTGAAATAGCCACAGAAAACGCGAACCGCCAACATCAGCCAAGCGCGTTCGACCGATTCTCACGTCACCGACCACGAGAGTACTCAGGTTCAAGTAACCCTATCGATCTCACGAACTGACTTGAAGAGATGAAAAAGCTAATGGACCTGAGCAGGACACCTCCTGAGGATAGGGTCAACATCGCCGCCTATTATTTGAAAGAGGAGGCGAATGATTGGTGGAACGTGATCAGGACCAACGAGCCTGACACTACGTTCACATGGTACGAGTTCACAGCAAAAATCAAGGAGCGATACTTCGGGTATGAGCTCCGGTGTCAGAAAGATGAGGAGTTCATATGTCTTAAGATGGGAGACATGACACTCCAGGAATACACCGAGAAATTTCAACAGCTGGCCAAATTTGGGGCTGCGATCGCTCCCAACGAGAGGGCCATGACACAGAGGTATCTGCGCAATATGTCCAACACTATGCGTACCTACTTGAGTACCAACACCTACACTACTGTTGCTGTAGCGTATGAACGCGCGTGTAGCATATGGGCTTCTCTAGAGTTGGAAAAGGCCGAAGAAAAGAAAAAGAAGAAGGTATTTGTGCCTTCCGTATCACAGTCGAGCTTCATTCAGAAGCCGAACTACCAACGCCCGAATCAGCAGAGGTCAAATTTCCAGAGGCCTGCGTTTCAAAACAGGTTTCCTGCTGGGAACAATGAGAGGGCCATGGTTGCAGGAAGGGCTCCTCAACCAAGAGCCTTACAGAGAAATTGTCAGATGTGTGGCAAGGCACCTCATGAAGGGAAACAGTGTAACGGTCAACCAATTACCTGCTACCGGTGTAAGAAAGTAGGACACAAGGCAAATGTATGTCCAAACAACCTGAACACGGTACCTACTGCGGGAGTACCACAATCGGTGGTGGTACAGGGGCGAGTTTATGTGCTCACAGAAGCGGAAGCAGAGGAGTCACCTGAGGCTGACGTCATCACTGGTATTTTTCTTATAAACTCTGTGAACGCTGTCGTACTGTTTGACACTGGGGCTTCATTGTCCTTTATATCTGCTAAGTTTGTTTCAAAAGCTAATCTCACAAATTCAAAATCAATCAACGCAAATATTTCTCTACCAAACGGAAAAATTTTCAAATGCTCCAAAATTTTCAAAGAAACTCCAATCACAATTCATAAAACAATCTTTCCTTCCGACCTTATTCTTTTCGACATGCCGGAGTGCGACGTCATCCTTGGTATCGACTGGTTAACCAAATACCATGCGATATTCGAGTGCCGAGACCGGAAAGTTCGCTTGAAGCATCCTACAGGGGCTAAGGTTACGTACCAGAAGAATTCGCCAAGTAAGGGGGCGAAAATCATATCTGTGCTGCAACTACAACGGTTAGAAAGAAAAGGACATCAAGTGTACCTATGCAGCATCAACGAAGTAAAGGAAAGCGTGAACATTGCAGATATTCACATAGTAAGGGAATTCCCTGACGTTTTCCCAGACGACTTACCAGGCTTGCCACCTACTCGTGACGTTGAATTCTCTATCGACCTTGTGCCAGGCACGGCCCCAATCTCAAAGGCACCCTATAGGATGGCACCGGTAGAACTACAGGAATTGAAGAAACAACTAGAGGAAACGATTGAAAAGGGTTTCATACGACCAAGTGTCTCGCCTTGGGGAGCACCGGTTCTCTTCGTGAAAAAGAAGGATGGCAGTATGAGACTCTGCATCGACTACAGGGAGTTAAACAAGGTGACCATTAAGAACCGCTACCCTTTACCCAGAATCGACGATCTCTTTGATCAATTGAAGGGCGCGGGAGTGTTTTCAAAGATCGACCTAAGGTCGGGTTACCATCAGATTGCGGTAAGAGAACAGATATCCGTAAGACCGCCGTGAAGCGTATATGGTCACTATGAATTTAAGGTCATGCCTTTTGGTTTGACGAATGCACCAGCAGTGTTCATGGATCAAATGAACAGAACCATCCACGAATACTTGGACATATGCGTGGTTGTATTCATCGACGACATCCTGATTTATTCCAAGACTGAGGCAGAACACGACGAACACCTCCGTATCATTTTGGGGATACTAAGGGAATATAAGTGGTATGCTAAATTTTCCAAGTGCGAGTTTTGGCTTGAGAAGGTAGCATTCCTGGGTCACGTCATCTCGAAGGATGGAGTGATGGTAGATCCTGCAAAGATAGGCGCAGTGAAAGAATGGAAAGCACCTACAAATATAACTGAAATACGCAGCTTCTTGGGTTTGGCTGGATATTACAGAAGATTTGTTCCAGATTTCTCCAAGGTAGCACGACCAATGACAAAGCTGCTACTAAAGGAATCCAAATTCATATGGAGCGACGAGTGCGAGAATGCATTCCAGGAACTCAAGACAAGGCTTACCACAGCACCCGTCTTAGCTCTTCCTACGGATGAAGACGAGTATGAAGTCTACAGTGACGCCTCACTGAACGGCCTGGGTTGCGTACTGATGCAACAAGGGAAGGTCATTGCTTATGCGTCAAGGCAATTAAAGGTTCATGAACGAAACTACCCAACTCATGACCTAGAATTAGCGGCTGTGGTGTTTGCCTTGAAAATATGGCGTCATTACCTCTACGGAGTAGGTATCAAGTTCTACACGGACCACAAAAGCCTGAAATATATCTTCACGCAGAAGGAACTCAACATGAGGCAACGCCGGTGGTTAGAACTGATCAAAGACTACAAGATTGAACTACTGTACCACGAGGGTAAGGCGAACGTCGTTGCTGACGCTCTTAGTAGAAAGACTACGCATACCCTTAGCAACATTTGGGAAATTCTGGCTGGTATCGTCAGAGATTTCAAAAGAATGAATTTAGAGTTGGTTCAATCTGATGATGCCGACTTAAACGCAATGATCGCAGAGGCGGAGTTATATCACGAGATTAGAGCTCTACAATGGGAAGATGAAGAGCTTGTGAAGATCAGACGGGAAATTCCTTCAGGAAACCGAGAAGGGTTTGAGATTAAACCTGACGGGAGTTTGAGATTCAAAGAAAGGTGGTGTGTGCCCGACGTACCAGTGCTAAAAAGAAAGATCCTTGATGAGGCACATAGTACACGATACTCCATACATCCTGGGTCTGATAAAATGTACCAGGACTTAAAGCTGAAGTTTTGGTGGGTCCGAATGAAAGTAGAGATTGCTGAATACGTTACGAAATGCCTAATCTGTCAAAAGGTAAAGTTTGAACATCAGCGACCCGGGGGACTACTACAACCTTTGGACATTCCATTGGGGAAATGGGACTCCATATCCATGGATTTCATAACGGGTTTACCAAGAACTCACCGAGGAAATAATGCAATCTGGGTAATAGTGGACCGCTTAACAAAGACGGCCCATTTCCTGCCAATCAAAGACACCTGGAGCCTTGAAGAGCTAGCTAAGGCTTATGAGAAGGAGGTGATCCGACTACACGGTGTACCGCTAGACATTATCTCGGACATGGATCCGAGATTCACCCCGTGTTAATTTAATTCAATATTTAGCCATCAATTTCTAATTTCAAATCTTAAATCAAATCTTAACCTTTTATCATTCCAAAAACTCTATTTTTGCAAAACTTTCACTTTGTAAAATTTATCGACTTCTTTAAAACTTTTGAAAATTTTTGAATAATGAAATAAATATTTTAGTCTTAGAATTCAAAAGTAGAAATATTTCGAAAAATAGTCAAACGCGCACACATTGAATTTCATCGCTTTTGACACCCGACTTTTTAAAAACTGATTAATTTCGTGAAAAACTTTTTATCATCAAAATATCATTTGGAACCTTCTTAAATAATCAAGTTGTGCCACTTGATTTACATGACTCATAATTCAATTTAATTAAACTTTATTTACTAAATAAACAAAACAAAACCTAAATCATTTAACCTAATTTCCTACAACTTGTTTCATTATTTCACAAGTGTAAAAACAACCATTTTGCTCACCAAAACCAGCCGGCCCCTTTACTTCATTTGCTCCCTTTGTTTTTCTTTCATTTTTACCCTAAAACTCACTAAATAAAACCTTAAATATTATCCTAATAATCTCTAAAAATTCCTTAGCTATTTAGTGGGTTTTGAAGCTTATATTTAACGGGTTTTATTTGAAGGTGAAGACGAGTATACGGGTGAAGAACTTAACGTTTTTAAAACTAGACTTTTAAAATATTTCCATAAATCACTAAGTACAAAACGAACTTAACGACTTTGAAACTAGAATTTTATACTTAGCAAATAAACGGTTTAGTTTTATACCTAAAATATCTTAAGTATAAAAATACGTATAAATATAAAAATACGTACAAGTATAAGAATACGTATAAGTATAAAAATACGAATAAAATACGAAGTATAAAAATACGAATACGTATAAAAATACGTATAAAATACGATGAATAGTGACCGATGAATAGTGTCAAGTGAATAGTGATTTATGAATAGTGAAAAATGAATTGTGTTTGATGAATAGTGAAAAATTTACGAAACTTGTAAAACAAGTTACGTCTCAAAATTCAAAGATAATTCATATCTCAAATTTTGAAATATTGAAAATAATTGAAAATTTTACTAAGTATAAAAAAATTTAAAATTTATTTAAGTAAATGACTTAAGTGTTTGAAAAACACTTAAATAAAATTGGACACACTAATAAACGTATTAATATAGAAACTTAAAAACGTGAATAATTAACAACACTTCAAATAATAAACGAACGTGTTATGTGATCATATCCAACCGAATAAAATACTTGAACGTTTGACGTTGAGACTAGGAGAGTCTAGTAACATGTGATATGTAATATCAAATAAATAATGAATCATGAGTATGTTAAATAAAAGGTCAAACGCTTGAGCCTCGGATATGAAAACGTCAATCATGAGTGAAGTGGGGTTAAGATAGTCTTGTAGCGGTCGCCATTGCCGTACAAGATAATGAATATGCCAACTCTTAGTGGGTCAGGCTTTAGGAAATAGTCGTTTTATCCAGAGTTAAGGTGCTCTATGAATAGCATAGCCTATTCTTAAAGTGGATATTAGTGTATGCATACTAGACTAGGGTTTTATTCCCCTATTTCGCTAAAGTTAATTACCAGGGCACCCGTGACCTTGTGGATTCAGGTCGATTATAGCGGTTCTGTCTCCTTGCCGTGTTTCGTTCTTAGTGGGCGCGACACTAGCATTCGTTCTTGCCACATGTACAGATCACTTGACGAGATTGTATCTGAAGTTCGAATCATTTCGAACACTAGAAGATGAGATGCAAGTACTATAGTATTCGGCGTGGTTTACGAGTCGAGTAAGCCGCTGCACTATGGTAGTGAGATGCAAGCGACTAGAGTACAATGGTCTACTCAGTGGTCAGGCTCGTAAGCAGTATGTGTTGTCTGTTGTATGATTAATTGAGAACGAGTGCGTACCATCTTTGAAAACTAAAGACCACAAATTTCTGAAGTGAATCGAGTCTGCATGAAGTGAATGATACGATATGTATGTTTGTTTGCGATCCGATATCGCCTCGTATTGCCATTGATTTATTGTGACACTATTGCTATGATATTATCTGTTATTTGTTTTCATAACTGAATATCATGCTTATATGATTTATCGCTTTAAACCGCATGCTTATTTATGACTTATACGTCTTTATATGCTATATGTAATAAGCATGTTTATGTTTTTATCATAATGTTATGTTTATAAAGCGACAGTAATAAACCAAAGTAATTGAAATCGAGGGTAAGTATGAGCATAGCTAGTCACTGTCCGCTCAGCGGGCATCCCCCCATCAGTTTATTGTGCAGGATGATCGTGGACCGGGAGCTGGATTTTGGACGGGGCCACGAGACGCTTTATTGCTTTACTTTTAGTTGTTTTTGAGAGATTGTAATATATAACCTATACTCTTCTAAATTCCGTACTTAGAGTTGATTTATTCAACTCTTGAACGATGTTTGTAATATTTGGGTTTTATGTATAATTAATGACGCTGGTTTAAGACTTAATTAATTTCCGCCTTAGTAATTAAAGTCGACTAAAAACCAGGTTGTTACATAAAAGCTCCAATAAGCATGCAAATCTTGCGACGTCAACAAAACGTTGCTGTAAGATGATAAGTCCAATGAGCAAGGACGGAAAATGCCACAGAAGTGGCTCCCTCAACATTAGAGCCTTGGCCAAAAACTTTTTTCTAATCATCATCAGCAAGTAAATACTTTCTGAGCATAAAATCATTCTAAAAAAAAAGGCATCTCTAAACCAGAAGACGGCTGCGCAAGCTATCACCATAATACCATGGCAAGTAGAAGCGACAGCCACGCCACTTTCAATAGCTTTGCTACATTTTCTCCTTTTAAGTCGGCATCACTGGAATGTACACGAAGAAAAGTGATAATCACCAATCTTTCATTTATCAGCTTTGGAAAGCTAAAAGTTCTCGACCAAGTATTCAAAATAACAATGCAAAAAAAATCAGAGCATGTGCGAAAGAAGAGAAAGTATGAAACTACCATTTGAATTCAGCACGCAGACACGCACTCCGAAATCCGTCACGGCTGACAACAATACACAAGTGACGAACAAATTGTAACAGCCCCGGGTTATTTTAACACAATATGATAAAAGAATTTAATTCCTCAAATTAAATTCATCCTTTTTCCATATAATAAAAATGCGACTGAATTTTTTTCGCCAAATAATACTAAATTTCCTAAGTCTAAATTTAAAAATTTTGAAAATTAAAATTTGTTGTATTATCTTTATAATTGAAAAAGAAACACATTTCAAAATTTTGTAAAAATCAACACAAAATTTATATCGCCTTTCAAATTTCAATAATGTTAAGTTATGTTTACTATTCATAAAAATATATGTAAAACCTTTTATTCATAAAATTCACTTTCGAACATTTTTCATTTTCGAATAAAAATGAACCCTTATACTTTTCCCGTCTCTGAAATTCGGGTCAATAATTTCAAACACGCAAATCAAAAATCAAACCATCTTATCCTCTTCCATTTTTCTTCTTATTTTTGGTAAAGCAAACTTAACATCAAAATATAATCATTTTGATTTTTATTTATAAATCATATTATATTAATATCTAATTACTATTTCATTTTCATTAAACTAGCTTTTTTCTAAATTGTCGATATTTGAAGTCACACCTAATTTAAATTGATTAACTTTTTGACGTTTGAATATATTTCTTTAAATCTATAACATTCAACGAAAAAAATAAGTATTTCGACCTAGGAAATTTTTATTCAAAATTTCGAGGATTATGATCCGATTTTTGTTTTTAGTACCTTTCGAAAATTATTTTTATTTTTATCTCCGATTTTATTTCAAAACACTATTTTAAGATCATACCCTTTATTTTGAAACTTTTCGCGAGTGCGCAAATCGAAAATTTCAAAAACGAAAATCGAGCCCGAAAAATTTATTTGAGCCTTTGATTTGTCACCAAATATTCAAGTTTAACCTCTTCCATTATTTCTTACACAAAATAAAACTTTACTTACACCTTTAATTTTATCATCATCATTTTTATTTTTGTTTTTAAATTTAAAGTTTATACCCTTTAAATACAATATTTATACAAATACAATACTACTACTTTAATACTACCATTTTCATTTTCGTCACTTTTAAATATTTTCTGCAATAGTAAATAAAATATTTTAGTCTTAAAATTTAAAAGTAGAAATATTTCGAAAAATTGTCAAACGCGCACACTTTAACTTTTATCGCTTTTGACGCCCGACTTTTTAAAACTGACCAATTTCGTGAAAAACATTTTAAAACACATAATAAACATTTTCTTACCTAAATAGTGTTTTATGACACTAGTATACAACTTGATTATTTTTGTTCCCTAATTTCTTTTATTAAAACATTATTTTCATTAAAAGACCTAAACTTATCTTTACTTTACTTAACCTAAAATTTTTACAACTTATTCCACAAGTTTTAAAGACCAAAATGAGCTCCTAAATGCCCATAATGTCGTGGCTCATGCATCCCTTTTCTCCCATTATTTTTCTTCCATTTTTCTTACAAAAACAATTAAAATAAAACCCTAATATTATCTCTAATAATTCCTAAGTGTTCCTAGTTATATTAGTGGGTTTTGGAGCTAATTTTCCTTGGATTATTTGGGTGAAGAACTTGGGTATTTTGGGTGAAGAAAAATTCCGATCTAAAATTTATTTTAGATCCTCGACGATTAACATCCAAATGAGGTGACTAGTTATATCTCATATTAGTCTCCTTTGAAATTAATTTGATTATTGTTATAATTTTATAAGTATAGTCTTTATGTTAAAATTATGTTAAACATCAACTTTGATTCTTTTATGTTTATGTGATGTTAATAAATGATAATAACTAGGTAATTATTTTTACTAGAAATGTTGTAGTAATATGATTTTCATGTTTATTTAAAATGTTTTTGATCATTTTAATTATGGTTCATATGATTTTTATGTTTAGTTATGTTTTAGTTATGTTGTAATTATATATAAAAAAATTATGTGAAATATTAACAATGAGTTTAAAGTGATTAAAAATCAAAAACAAAAATTTATACACACACATGAAACCTCACGGTTTCCCTTTTATTTTTACCTAATTTTTCACTTTTAATTTTTGTAAATAATATGTTGGATTAAGTAGGGTTAAAATGGAGGTATTCATGTAAAAAAATTTAATTAGAAAAATAAATTATAAGTTGTTGAATATGCTTTATGTGTTCTTGAGCTAATTTTGGTGTTCTTGAAATCTTCAAGTTGATGTTCATGTGTGTTCTTCCTTTTTACTCATTTTGATTTTGATTTAGTTTATGTTTGTAACAACCTGGTTTTTCGTGACTTTAATTAAACTAAGGCGGAAAATTAATTAAGTCTATATATTACAAAACCAGCTGTTAATCGTAATAAAACTCTGTATACATAGTACGAGTTTAGAATAACAGAGTACAAGTTTGATTACATTCTCTCAAAACAGATTACAAAAAGAATAAGGCCTTCAATCCCCTGATAGATCAACAGTCAATACTCGGGGTACCTGCATTAAACTCTCATCATTTCCCCGCACACTCCTTCGAGTTTCGACACATGCAATTTCTAAAGCAATATGCAGTATAATAATGAATAACAAGGGAAAACAGATAGCAAGTATGCAAATATAACACATAAGGAGATCATGATGATTCAATACGGTATAAGCCAACCAAATAACACACCATGCTCACAAATAATCATACTTAACAAATCACATTCCAATACTCAACCAAATCATTCCAATAACCATCAAACAAACAAGGAAATACACTCAACATGTGATAACCAATGAATCTTCGTTAGTAAGGCGGAAGCATGCAGACATAATCCGCGCAGTAGCCGGTAGGGCCAACATAACTTGGACGTGACTACCAGGCTTAAAGATATCTAAGGTAATAAGGATGATTCAATCCCTTGTCTAATGTATGCATACACTACCTATCGAGGATCATACTTATTCGCTATTCAAAAGGTATCACCGAAAAAGTTCGACTATCACCAGAGACTCGGCAATTCCCTGATGGGGTTGGCGTTTCCAATTACTATTCTATGGGCCCGCGGAAGTATCAAGTATGCCCCATCCCTGAGGTTGATACCACACGTCAAACAGCAATCTTAAGATCGTTGAATAGCCTTGGGCAACTCAGGTAGGGAGCCCAAGTCCCCATAGACAGCTACCTCGTTAACTTCGAATTTCAAGAGTCGCAACATGGCGAACAATCCTAGTATTTTATTCAAGTACTTGCTTTCTCAAATTCTCATTCTCTCGTTCATAAATAATAATAATGACGAACTTGTAATATAAATATAACGTCGAACTTGTTTAATGAAATTTTAGTAACAACAGTTCTTCAGGTAAAACAGAACACATAGAAAAACTTAATTATTTATTTGAGTCCTGTTCGTAATTTTTAAATATTTTTCACTATTCATTATTTACTATTCACCGTATTTACTATTCACCGTATTTACTATTCATCGTATTTACTATTCATCGTATTTACTATTCCTCGTATTTATACGTATTCGTATTTTCGTATTCCGTATTTGTACGTATTTTTATACTTCGTATTTTATTCGTATTTCATACGTATATGTATTCTTATACTTAGTATTTATTATTTTATTTTCTTTATACTTAGTATTTTTATTTTATTTTCTTTATACTTTAGTATTTATTAATTGACCTTATTTATACTTAGTATTTTTGTACTCTTATACATTTTGATATACTAAGGATATTTTGGAAAATAAAACTAAGCTTTTTATTTACTAAGTGTAAAATTCTAGTTTTAAAGTCGTTAGGTTCGTTTTGTATTTAGTGATTAAAAAAAAATGATTTCGGAAGTAAAATTTAATATAATCTAAGTACAAAATTCTAAAGTCAAAGTTGTTAAGTTCATTTTGTACTTGGTGATTTTAAATAACATTTTAGAAGTGAAACTCGATTTTATTTAGTCATATACTTAACAAATCTTTTAGCGGTTTCCATTTTTAGCGAGGTTGTCGTAGTTCATTTTAAATAGTCCGTATGTCCACATCCAAATTTAAGCATAGGTAGTAGCACTCGACAAGATTCATTTTAATACGGGTAACGTTTATTTTTATCGGTTTAGTTGATTCTTTTTATTAACGGTTCATTTTACAATCTAATATAATCCTAATTATAAATCAATTTTAGTAACTAAGTGATAAATTCATTTTGACCAAAATTGACCCAAAAATAATACAAAAGCCGTGAGTCTCTATTTATTTGGCTATTTATTTCTTTTGTTGTTTTTATTAATAAATCATTACTTTAACTATTTTAATTACTTAAGTGATAAAAATAAAAAGTGACAAATTCATTTTAGGTCTAAAATTGATCCCTAAACCGTGGCCTTATACTACCTAGCAATTTATTTTCGTTTTGTAATTTTATCGGTTTTTTTGACTTAAAGTTTTTATATACTAATTTTTTTGTTTATGCTAAAATGATTTAACTTAGTACTTGAAAACAATAATTAACTAAAACTTATAAAATTTATGAATCAAATTAATCAACTAAGTGAAGAACACATGAATGTGTGATGAATTTTAATGTTTTTCATATGAACATTATTTAGTCAAAATTTTATATGTTTATGAAATTTTCTCAAATTTTTCCTACATGTCTATTTTAACTAGTCTAATCATAATATGTTATTTAGAAAAATTAAAACTAAAATTTGGTCCAAATAAGGCAAAAATGCCGTGTGTATGTATGTATGTATATGATTTTTGATTTTTGATTTTTATACTTCTAATTCAAATACTAAATTACTTTATATCATTTATACATTTGACATATGTGAAAACATAAGTAAACATTATCATACATAAATGAAAATCTTTTAACACATGAATAAATATAAAAGTTCAAGAACACTCATAAACACATTATAACATTTAAATTCATAACAAATTCATTTTAATTCCTAAACATAAACTAATTATATTTTCATGTTCATTTTATTACAAGTATTTTAAGCATGTAATTTACAAAAATTAAAACGAAAAATTAAGTGAAATATAGGGTGATGGCCGTGGGTTATACATGGGTCACACAAATATTATTTTTCGATTTTTGTCTCCTAATTTAACATATGAATACTAGGTGATATAATAAAACCATACATGCATCAAAAACAATAACACATAATCAAATTCGAGGCGCTTATCATATAAATGTGCGGGAAGCACCTTAGTTAGGTTATGAGCGAAATAGATTAGCAATTGTCGGGATCAATGATATGATCGAATTGGCTAAGATCGACTCCACCACCTTGCTCCTCGTCTTTGGTTAGGAGAGGTACATAAGAATGAAATAAACAAGTTAGTAATTTATTTTAAAACCAAACTAGCTAAACTAAAATTGTAAAGTGTTGTAGTATTTTATGTTTAGGTGATGGTTAAATTTTTCATGGTTTGGTTTCATGTTCATATTTATTTGTATGTAAAAAGAGTGAGTGAATACTAATTATACATGGTGAGGAAATCATTTAAATGTTCTAGTGAATTTAAGACAATAAAAGAAAGTATAAGGGAAGAAAAGGAGGAGGAAGAAGATGGAGTTCATGTGTTCATGAGGATGAACTAGCTTACTAAGTTTCTTGAGGATGAGTTTTGATTTAGAGAGA
Source organism: Dianthus caryophyllus (assembly GCA_023091065.1). Classification (NCBI taxonomy): domain Eukaryota; kingdom Viridiplantae; phylum Streptophyta; class Magnoliopsida; order Caryophyllales; family Caryophyllaceae; genus Dianthus; species Dianthus caryophyllus. The sequence goes on from CM041530.1 coordinate 10,173,572, forward strand.
AAAGGAATTTAAGACTTAGAAAAATTTTATGTGTTTTGTGTTGTTGTTGTTTGGACCGTATGGAGTAGTAGTAGTAGAAGTTTGTTTGTGTTTTGTTTATCAAGTAGTTTAGTGTGTGAATGCATGTGTATGTGTAAGGGAGAATGCATGCATGCTTGAGACAAGGAGACACAAGGGTGTAAGAGAAGAAGCATGGGTGTAAGAGGAAGAAGAGCATGCTTGAGACAAGGGGACACTTGTGTAGGAAAAGCAAAAGGAAAAAGGAAGGCAAGGTTGAGCATGGAGAGCTCAAAATCTCGGCCAACATGGTCACTTGGCCCGATTTTTCGTTTTTGAAATTTTCGATTAAGCAGCGTGCATTGAAAAGTCTCGAAATGAAATATATAGTCTTGAAATAATGTTTAGAAGTGAGATCGAAAATGAAAATGAAAATAGACCTCAAAACGAATTCAAACAAAAATTTGGGTACTAGTTTGTCTCGCAACTTTGAAATAAAATTTTATTCGATCGAAATATATATTTTTTTCGTTGAATGTTATCGAATTAAATCATTATCCTCAAACGTCAAAAAGTTTATCAGTTTGGGCTTAGTGTAACTCAATATAGCGAGTTTTAGTGAAAGTGTTAGTTAAATCAAAGTGGAATAGTAATTTGATATTATTATTATATGTTGTGTTAGTAATAATCAATATGATTAAGCTTAAGCTACTTTAATTAGGTTTGGATTATGAGTAATTACATTTTAGAAAAGATTAGGTGACTTAATCATATTTAGGTGGCTTGGCCATTTAGTCAACGTTTGACCTCGATTTGCGTGCCAAGATTTGTCGTTGAGAAATTTGTCGTGTGTGCTTCATTTGATTTATCGAGTTTGAAAATGTAAACATAAAGTTCAAATTCCAAGTAATTCAAAATGGTTTTAGTTTAGGTGCAAAAATGATTGTAGTGTATTGTTTTAGGAAATTCAGTGAGCGAGGATGATTAATTATTGATTTCCTAATTATAATTAGCTTAAATTAACCCGGGGTGTTACAATCCTCCCCCCTTAAAGAAGTTTCGTCCCCGAAACTTAAAGTACTCTGGGTGGTTATGGTTACCTGTGCCAAACAGCTCCGGGTACTTTTCCTTCATCGACGCTTCGGTTTCCCATGTTGCTTGTTCGCCTTTGTCCTCTCCAGAGAACCTTGACTAAGGGTATCGACTTGCGTCGTAAGAACTTGGTCTCTCTGGCGAGAATTTCCACTGGTTTTTCAGAGTAAAGCATGTTAGGCTCGATGGCGATCACATCGGGCGTAACAATGTGACTCGGGTCGCTTCTATATCTTCTGAGTTGAGATACATGGAATACATCGTGCACTTTGGATAAGTTTGGCGGTAAGGCGAGTCGGTATGCCACCTCGCCAATTCGTTCAAGTATTTCGTAGGGTCCGATGTACTTTGGACTAAGCTTCCCCTTTAGTCCGAAACGTCTTACCCCTTTCATGGGTGAGACCTTTAAGAAGACCTTATCTCCACTGTTGAACTCAATAGGTCGACGGTGCTCGTTTGCATATTTCTTTTGGCGATCTTGAGCCGCTTGTAGTCGTTCCCGAATAATCTTTATGTGTTCAATCTGATCCTGTATAACCTGGGGTCCAGTACCCACATTATCACTAGCGTCGTCCCAACAAACCGGACTGCGACACTTTCTGCCATACATTGCCTCAAAAGGAGCACACCCTAGACTAGCATGATGGCTATTGTTGTATGAGAATTCAATGAGAGGTAAGCTCTTTTCCCAGTTCACGTTGAATTCCATCGTGCATGCCCTCAACATGTCTTCCAGTGTCTGGATAGTTCGCTCTGTCTGACCGTCAGTTGCTGGATGAAAAGCCGTACTCATTTTCAATTTACTACCCAAAGCCTCTTGCAATTTCTTCCAGAAATGCGATGTAAATCTTAAGGCCCCCTGCGATATGATGTCGAGGGAATGCCATGGAGTCGTATTATTTCCTTTTCGTAAGCTTTGGCCGCTTCTTCCAATCCCCAAGTCTCCTTGATCTAACGGCGAGCTGCTTTAGTTAGACGATCTACAATAACCCATATCGCATCTTTGCCACCTGCTGTCCTTGGTAACCCCATGATAAAATCCATGGATATGGAATCCCACTTCCCTTGAGGAATCTCCAACGGTTGGAGTAGTCCTCCTGGTCTCTGGTGTTCAAATTTTACCTTCTGGCAAATCATACATCTAGCTACATATTCGGCTATCTCCGCCTTCATCCTTATCCACCAGAAGCGTAATTTCAGGTCCTTGTACATCTTGTCTGAGCCAGGATGTACCGAGTAGCGGGTACTATGTGCTTCGTCAAGGATTTTGCGTTTCAAGTTCTCATTATCAGGTATGCACCACCTGCCATTGAAGCGTAGACTCCCGTCAGTGTAAACTTCAAACCCTTCTGTTCCTTCTGATGGAATTCTCTCCCTAATCTCCAACAATGCCGGGTCTTCCCATTGTAGCACTCGGATGTCATGATATAATTCTGGTTCGACCGCCATTGCATTTAGGTCTGTGTCATCTGATTGTACCAGGTCTAAGCTCAGTCTTTTTAGATCCTGGACGATGTCTGAGGGGATCTCCCAAATGTTGTTCAGAGTGTGTATTGTCTTACGACTCAGTGCGTCAGCAACTACGTTGGCCTTTCCTTCGTGGTATAATAACTCGATTTTGTAATCCTTGATCAATTCTAACCACCTACGCTGCCTCATGTTCAATTCCCTCTGGGTAAAGATGTACTTTAAGCTCTTGTGGTGGTGTAGAATTTGATGTCGACTCCATAGAGATAGTGACGCCAAATCTTCAGTGCAAACACGACTGCACCAAGTTCTAGGTCGTGAGTTGGGTAATTTCTTTCATGCACCTTAAGTTGTCTGGATGCGTATGCTATTACTTTCCCTTGTTGCATAAGCACGCATCCCAAACCATTTAATGACGCGTCACTATACACTTCATATTCATCCCCGTCTGTTGGTAAGGTTAAAGCTGAGCGATAGTAAGCCTTTTCTTAAGTTCTTGGAACGCTTCTCACAATCGCCGCTCCATAAGAACTTTGATTCCTTTTGTAGCTTGATTTAGTCATTGGCGGGCTACCTTTGAGAAATCAGGAACAAACCTTCGATAATAGCCAGCCAATCCTAGGAAGCTTCGACTTAGTGATCGCTTTTTGGCGCTATCCATTCTTCGACCGATCTTTCTTTGGATCTACCATTACTCCTCTCCTTGGAGATTACATGGCCTAGAACGCCACTTGGCCTAACCAAAATTCACACTTTGAAAATTTGGCATACCATTTATGGTCTCTCAAGATACTTAGGATAATGTGTAGGTGCTCTGCGTGTTCTTCTTTATCCTTGGAGTAGATCAGGATGTCGTCAATGAACACGACCACGCAGATGTCGAGATATTCATGAAAGGTCTGTTCATTTGGTCCATAAATACTGCTTTGGAGCGTTGGTAAGGCGAGCGGCATTACTTTGAACTCGTGAATGTCCGTACCTTGATCCGAAAGCGCTTTTGTATATCCTCTCATGACCGCAACTGATGGTATCCTCGACCAGTAGGTCAATCTTGGAGAACACTCGCTCCTTTGAGCTGGTCAAAGAGATCGTCTATCCTAGGCAAAGGATAACGATTTTTGATTGTCACCTTGTTCGGCCTTCGTAGTCAATGCAAAGCCTCATACTCCCATCCTTCTTCTTTACAAAGAGTACCGGCACCCTAAGGTGAAACACTCGGTCTTATGAATCCCAATTCAATCATCTCCTCCAACTGTTTCTTGAGTTCTTGGAGTTCGACAGCGCCATCCCCGTATGGTGCCTTTGATATAGGTGACGATGCGGTATGAGGTCGATCGAGAATTCAACATCTCGTGCGGAGGCATACCGTAACACGCCTGGAAAAACATCGGGTATTCATTCACGATTGGGATATCTTCAATGCGTAGGGTGTCCTCGACCTTAGTAATCTTTGCAAAAATACACCTGGTGCCCCTTCCTCTCCATACTCTGAAGTTTCAGTACAGACACTAACCTCACTCCTCCTTTCCTTTTAAAACTCTGGTATGACACTTCCTTCCCTTGGTTAGTTTTCAAAGTGATTTTCTGGTCGTGGCATTTAAATGTTGCGTTATGACGAGCTAGCTGATTCATTCCCGAATTACATCGAACTCGGGAAGGTCAAACAATACCAGATCCGACAGAATTTCGTGTTTGTGAATCGAGATTTTTACGTTATTGTATTTTGAAGAACAAGGAATGTTTTACCATCCTGGTAGTGATATGTTAGTTCCGATTTGTGCAGGTTTGTGAGTTTGGATTGTTTGATAAATTTTGAGGATATAAAAGATAAAGATGCTCCAGATCAAACAAAATGAAAGCAGTCTGAGTTAACCAAAATTTACGGTGATGACGCCGACATCGATAATGTCGTCGACACTTTCCTCGGCTTTCAGCGGAGACGTAAGCGCGCGCCTGAACTCGGCGGTGGCGGTGGTCCCAGATTTGCCTTATCGCCAAGACCCTCTTAGGACATTCATTAGCTTTGTGCCCCACAACTTTGCACAGGAAGCACACCACGGGTTCCCCATTACAACGCTTTCCCGGATGAATAGGTTGTCGGCAGAAACGACACTGATTTGCTTGGAAGGCCGGAGGTCCGGGAATTTGGGAATTATTCTTTGCGACGTAAGGAGTGGTATTGCGGTTGGAGAACTGAGACCTGCCCTGGTTCCTATTGCGGTTATCTTGATTCTGATAACCGGGGCGACCGAACATTGGCTTATGGATAAAGCTAGCACTCGCCACAGAAGGCGTAAAGGTCTTCTTCTTCTTTTTCTCCTCAGCTTCCCTCTTCTGGATGGGTGCCCAGATACACGTTGCCTTTTCGTAGGCTTCAGCGAAGTTCTTACAGCTGAACCCGCTCATGTTTATCCTCAGGTTATTGTCCATGCCTCGTACGTAACGAGTTGCGAGTTCCTCCTCGCTAGTCAATATCTTAGGAGCAAACTTGGACAGCTCCTGATATTTTTCCGTGTAAGCTTGTAGGGACATTTCACCCTGGGTTAGATTCCTGAACTCTTCTTCTTTATCCCACTTCAACTCTTCCCCAAAGTACTTGTTTTCCAACAAGGTCTTAAACTCACTCCAGTTATAGAGCCTTAGGGGAAATTGGGCTTTGATCAGGCGCCACCAACTATTTGCCTCTCCTTTCTGGGAGTATGCTACCACGCTCACCCTTTCGCTCGGTGGTGTCTTGCTCGGCCCAAAGAACTTTTCCATCTCTTGATCCACTGGCCAAGACTGTGGGGTCGACAGAGCCGAATATGTTTGGGGTCGGTGTTTGGAGAATTTTTCAAATGCAGTGATTGTTTCACGCCTTTGATGTTGATACATATTTTGAGCAATTTTTGTAAGTGCATCCTCGAACCCTTTTCTCCTTGCTTCTTCTTCAAAGAAATGTTGGGCGAAGTTCGGGTTATCCATGTTGTTTAAGTTGTTTGCATCCATTCTGAAAATAAAATGAAATAACGACAAGGCTGTATAAATTTTGAGTGGTTCAAAGATAGACATCATATAACATGCAAGGTAAAAGACATTTCATTGATAATGTAAAAGGTTTACATCAAAACGTTACAAGCCTCCTAATACATTCTCTATGAAATGAACTAAGGTGAAAACTTAGACATAAGTTCAGCAAAATAACATAAAAGTTTAGATACATTCTCAAGAGATATGAAATTGAATCGAGAATGACAAAAGGTTAACCCTAAAACCTAAGCAAATTTTGAGTAGCGATGCTCCTCCTCCATGAAGCTATGCTTATACTTAACAGCATAAGTCATGTCGCTCAAACCAAGTTTGAAATCCTCCCAGCTTAGGTAGTACTCACCCTCAAGTATAGCCGGGGAGCGTAGTCGTCTCCACCATGCTTTGGCCTCCTCATCTAGGCACGCAGCTGCTAGGGAGGTTTTCCATTCCTCTCTAACGGAGTGTTCCAGGAACCTCGCATTCATACTCCTGATCCATGGGTAGAGTGTTCCACTGATTCCCTCAAACGTCTCAGGTTTTCCCTGCATGAATGCTTCGATCACATCTGTATATTCTGAGGATCGGCGGAGATGATCAGGAATTCGATGTTCCATATACGGAGTCTTAAGTGCCCTAGTCTTCCAAATGACTTCGCATTGCTCGCGTCTGCGATCTCTTCCAGGACTTCAATTGTTGACGTCGCTGTGAGGCCTCGATGGCTTTCTTGCGGGCCTTCTCTTTTGGTGTCCATTCAGAGTACTTCTTACCGCACGGTAGTCTCATCTGAAATCAATTTAGATAAGGTAATTTAAATGAGATTTGGAAGTACAACATGTATGTAAAATTTTAAAATAATGAATTAAGAAAAACACATGACTAGGTAGTAACATAACGTCTCCATATATATAAACATATACATGGGTAAAATATTACATTTCAAGGAATATAATACATAAGTTCACACAACGTTACATCCGAAAGGAAAATCCATAGCCGTTAAGAAAAAGTGACGACATTAAGGTCGTTCTTAAGATAGTTTAAAGTCGGTTACATATATTTTACAAACCGGAGTCGCATGACCCTGAATTATTATTTGCGTGCCTGAAGAGTCTCCCACATCGGCATCTTTCCCAGACTGGAAGTGATTCGACCGGTATTGGAGGATAGAGGTGTTTATATTCTTGCTCCTTCAAGTTATCGAGCAGTTCCTCGTGCTCCATCCATCCTGGTGGTCGTATCTCTCTCAGAAGTGGGTCTGGGTGACTCATGCGATCCATGTGTAGATCGTAATCCAGGAGTAGTTGCCAACCTAGTGGAGCCCAGAACTCGTCGTACGGGTGGAAACTCTCAATCAGCGTCAGGCCCAAGCCAATGCCCTTTGTGTGGTAGGGTCTGCTCGTTGTGATTCCGTTGGCTTCCACATATTGCTCGATGACATGGGACTGGCCACATATATAAGTATCCAGTGGCATCATCGGTGGACGTCGAGGTAGATTGTTACGGGAGTAACTAAAAGACGTCATCCTAAGGGCCTTTGTCAAACTAGAGTTAGCCAGAGAGCAATTAGCAAGTAAAAGGGTTATAAACGTAAGGATTCTAACGCTCATCTAACTAGTTCATTATTTATTAGGTCGGTCCTTAAGATTCTACCCTTTCTCACATTTAAAGCGTTCTAAGATTATTATTTTAGTGATCTATGATTTCTAATTCATTATTTGATCCTATAAGTCTATGCCTGACATACGATATGAATGTCTGGCCCAGGTGTCGTCTCGCTAGATGAGATAACTTTAAGTCACTCACGGTCGCAAGACAGCTCTGATACCAACTGTAACAACCTGGTTTTTCGTGACTTTAATTAAACTAAGGCGGAAAATTAATTAAGTCTATATATTACAAAACCAGCTGTTAATCGTAATAAAACTCTGTATACATAGTACGAGTTCAGAATAACAGAGTACAAGTTTGATTACATTCTCTCAAAACAGACATAAAAAGAATAAGGCCTTGATCCCTGATAGATCAACAGTCAATACAAAATTTTTGCATTAAACTCTCATCATTTCAAGCACACTCCTTCGAAGTTTCGACACATGCAATTTCTAAAGCAATATGCGATAATAATGAATAACAAGGGAAAACAGATAGCAAGTATGCAAATATAACACATAAGGAGATCATGATGATTCAATACGGTATAAGCCAACCAAATAACACACCATGCTCACAAATAATCATACTTAACAAATCACATTCCAATACTCAACCAAATCATTCCAATAACCATCAAACAAACAAGGAAATACACTCAACATGTGATAACCAATGAATCTTCGTTAGTAAGGCGGAAGCATGCAGACATAATCCGCGCAGTAGCCGGTAGGGCCAACATAACTTGGACGTGACTACCAGGCTTAAAGATATCTAAGGTAATAAGGATGATTCAATCCCTTGTCTAATGTATGCATACACTACCTATCGAGGATCATACTTATTCGCTATTCAAAAGGTATCACCGACGAAAAGTTCGACTATCACCAGAGACGGGTACCCCCGGATGGGGTTGGCGTTTCCAATTACTATTCTATGGGCCCGCGGAAGTATCAAGTATGCCCCATCCCTGAGGTTGATACCACACGTCAAACAGCAATCTTAAGATCGTTGAATAGCCTTGGGCAACTCAGGTAGGGAGCCCAAGTCCCCATAGACAGCTACCTCGTTAACTTCGAATTTCAAGAGTCGCAACATGGCGAACAATCCTAGTATTTTATTCAAGTACTTGCTTTCTCAAATTCTCATTCTCTCGTTCATAAATAATAATAATGACGAACTTGTAATATAAATATAACGTCGAACTTGTTTAATGAAATTTTAGTAACAGCAGTTCTTCAGGTAAAACAGAACACATAGAAAAACTTAATTATTTATTTGAGTCCTGTTCGTAATTTTTAAATATTTTTCACTATTCATTATTTACTATTCACCGTATTTACTATTCACCGTATTTACTATTCATCGTATTTACTATTCATCGTATTTACTATTCCTCGTATTTATACGTATTCGTATTTTCGTATTCCGTATTTGTACGTATTTTTATACTTCGTATTTTATTCGTATTTCATACGTATATGTATTCTTATACTTAGTATTTATTATTTTATTTTCTTTATACTTAGTATTTTTATTTTATTTTCTTTATACTTTAGTATTTATTAATTGACCTTATTTATACTTAGTATTTTTGTACTCTTATACATTTTGATATACTAAGGATATTTTGGAAAATAAAACTAAGCTTTTTATTTACTAAGTGTAAAATTCTAGTTTTAAAGTCGTTAGGTTCGTTTTGTATTTAGTGATTTAAAAGAAATGATTTCGGAAGTAAAATTTAATATAATCTAAGTACAAAATTCTAAAGTCAAAGTTGTTAAGTTCATTTTGTACTTGGTGATTTTAAATAACATTTTAGAAGTGAAACTCGATTTTATTTAGTCATATACTTAACAAATCTTTTAGCGGTTTCCATTTTTAGCGAGGTTGTCGTAGTTCATTTTAAATAGTCCGTATGTCCACATCCAAATTTAAGCATAGGTAGTAGCACTCGACAAGATTCATTTTAATACGGGTAACGTTTATTTTTATCGGTTTAGTTGATTCTTTTTATTAACGGTTCATTTTACAATCTAATATAATCCTAATTATAAATCAATTTTAGTAACTAAGTGATAAATTCATTTTGACCAAAATTGACCCAAAAATAATACAAAAGCCGTGAGTCTCTATTTATTTGGCTATTTATTTCTTTTGTTGTTTTTATTAATAAATCATTACTTTAACTATTTTAATTACTTAAGTGATAAAAATAAAAGTGACAAATTCATTTTAGGTCTAAAATTGATCCCTAAACCGTGGCCTTATACTACCTAGCAATTTATTTTCGCTTTGTAATTTTATCGGTTTTTTTTTGACTTATAGTTTTTATATACTAATTTTTTTGTTTATGCTAAAATGATTTAACTTAGTACTTGAAAACAATAATTAACTAAAACTTATAAAATTTATGAATCAAATTAATCAACTAAGTGAAGAACACATGAATGTGTGATGAATTTTAATGTTTTTCATATGAACATTATTTAGTCAAAATTTTATATGTTTATGAAATTTTCTCAAATTTTTCCTACATGTCTATTTTAACTAGTCTAATCATAATATGTTATTTAGAAAAATTAAAACTAAAATTTGGTCCAAATAAGGCAAAAATGCCGTGTGTATGTATGTATGTATATGATTTTTGATTTTTGATTTTTATACTTCTAATTCAAATACTAAATTACTTTATATCATTTATACATTTGACATATGTGAAAACATAAGTAAACATTATCATACATAAATGAAAATCTTTTAACACATGAATAAATATAAAAGTTCAAGAACACTCATAAACACATTATAACATTTAAATTCATAACAAATTCATTTTAATTCCTAAACATAAACTAATTATATTTTCATGTTCATTTTATTACAAGTATTTTAAGCATGCAATTTACAAAAATTAAAACGAAAAATTAAGTGAAATATAGGGTGATGGCCGTGGGTTATACATGGGTCACACAAATATTATTTTTCGATTTTTGTCTCCTAATTTAACATATGAATACTAGGTGATATAATAAAACCATACATGCATCAAAAACAATAACACATAATCAAATTCGAGGCGCTTATCATATAAATGTGCGGGAAGCACCTTAGTTAGGTTATGAGCGAAATAGATTAGCAATTGTCGGGATCAATGATATGATCGAATTGGCTAAGATCGACTCCACCACCTTGCTCCTCGTCTTTGGTTAGGAGAGGTACATAAGAATGAAATAAACAAGTTAGTAATTTATTTTAAAACCAAACTAGCTAAACTAAAATTGTAAAGTGTTGTAGTATTTTATGTTTAGGTGATGGTTAAATTTTTCATGGTTTGGTTTCATGTTCATATTTATTTGTATGTAAAAGAGTGAGTGGATTCTAATTATACATGGTGAGGAAATCATTTATATGTTCTAGTGAATTTAAGACAATAAAAGAAAGTATAAGGGAAGAAAAGGAGGAGGAAGAAGATGGAGTTCATGTGTTCATGAGGATGAACTAGCTTACTAAGTTTCTTGAGGATGAGTTTTGATTTAGAGAGAAAAGGAATTTAAGACTTAGAAAAATTTTATGTGTTTTGTGGTGTTGTTGTTTGGGTAGTATGGAGTAGTAGTAGTAGAAGTTTGTTTGTGTTTTGTTTATCAAGTAGTTTAGTGTGTGAATGCATGTGTATGTGTAAGGGAGAATGCATGCATGCTTGAGACAAGGAGACACAAGGGTGTAAGAGAAGAAGCATGGGTGTAAGAGGAAGAAGAGCATGCTTGAGACAAGGGGACACTTGTGTAGGAAAAGCAAAAGGAAAAAGGAAGGCAAGGTTGAGCATGGAGAGCTCAAAATCTCGGCCAACATGGTCACTTGGCCCGATTTTTCGTTTTTGAAATTTTCGATTAGCGCGTACGTGAAAAGTCTCGAAATGAAATATATAGTCTTGAAATAATGTTTAGAAGTGAGATCGAAAATGAAAATGAAAATAGACCTCAAAACGAATTCAAACAAAAATTTGGGTACTAGTTTGTCTCGCAACTTTGAAATAAAATTTTATTCGATCGAAATATATATTTTTTTCGTTGAATGTTATCGAATTAAATCATTATCCTCAAACGTCAAAAAGTTTATCAGTTTGGGCTTAGTGTAACTCAATATAGCGAGTTTTAGTGAAAGTGTTAGTTAAATCAAAGTGGAATAGTAATTTGATATTATTATTATATGTTGTGTTAGTAATAATCAATATGATTAAGCTTAAGCTACTTTAATTAGGTTTGGATTATGAGTAATTACATTTTAGAAAAGATTAGGTGACTTAATCATATTTAGGTGGCTTGGCCATTTAGTCAACGTTTGACCTCGATTTGCGTGCCAAGATTTGTCGTTGAGAAATTTGTCGTGTGTGCTTCATTTGATTTATCGAGTTTGAAAATGTAAACATAAAGTTCAAATTCCAAGTAATTCAAAATGGTTTTAGTTTAGGTGCAAAAATGATTGTAGTGTATTGTTTTAGGAAATTCAGTGAGCGAGGATGATTAATTATTGATTTCCTAATTATAATTAGCTTAAATTAACCCGGGGTGTTACAATGTTTGTTAATAATTTGTGTCTATATTTAGTTATTGTTTTATATAATGTTAGTAGTATAATATAAATCAACATTATAAATCATTAAGATTAAAAAAGTTAGAAATTTAAAGTATTGAAAAACACTATTCATAAATATAAATGAAATTTTTAGTAAATTTCATTTTAGTTTAAATCATTTTAGTATAATTAGAATAATTAAAATATAAAGACTTTAAGCTAATTAAAAACCGATAAAAATCGAAAAATGAAATTTTGAACACCACCATCATCCTTCACGGCATTTCCATTATTTTTAGGTTAAAATTTGTTTTTATCACTTTTTAGTTTAATTGTTAATATAATTTAATTATTAGTTAATAAGTTAGAATTAAGAAATTAAAAGAAATAAATCAATTTTGACATATACTTAAAAGCACACAGCATTTGTATATAAAATGGACTAAATTTGATCAAAATGAAATTATCACTAAGTCACTAAAGTTAAATAGTAATTAGAAATGAATTTTTGTATAAATCGATTTAGTTATAAATGAAATATAATAAACTGATAAAATTGAGTAACCGTTATAAAAATGAATTAAAGTCGTGTGTTACTGCCTTTGCACTTGGACTGTTGAACTTGGACATACGGACTAAAATGAATCATCCACGATACTATTATTTTAAAATGAAAATCACTAACTTTAGTAAATAGACGACTAAATTTGACTGAGTCTCATTTTAAAATAAATATCATTGATCACTTTTTACAAACCGAACTTAACGTTTTTAAAACTAGACTTTTAAAATATTTTCACAAATCACTTTTTACAAACCAAACTTAACGTTTTTAAAAACTAGACTTTGAAAATATTTTCACAAATCACTAAGTACAAAACGAACTTAACGACTTTGAAACTAGAAAGTTATACTTAGTAAATAAAAAGGTTTATTTTTATACCTAAAATATCTTAAGTATAAAAATACGAATAAATATAAAAATACGCACAAGTATAAGAATACGTATAAGTATAAAAATACGTATAGAATACGAAGTATAAAAATACGAATACGTATAAAAATACGTATAAAATACGGAGTATAAAAATACGAATACGTATAAAAATACGTATAAAATACGATGAATAGTGAATAGTGAATAGTGAAAAATTTACGACACTTGTAAAACAAGTTACGTCTTAAAATTTAAAGATAATTCAAATCTCAAAAATTGAAATATTGAAAATAATTGAAAATTTTACTAAGTACAGAAAATTTAAAATTGATTAAGTAAATGACTTAAAGTATTTGAAAAACACTTAAATAAAATTGGACATATTAATAAATATTTCAATATAGAAATTTAAAAACATTAATAATTAACAACACTTCAAATAATAAACGAATGTGTTATGTGATCATATGAAACCTACAATTCAAATAAAACGTTTGACGATGAAACTAGGAGAGTCTAGTAACATGTGATATGTAATATCAAATAAATAATAAACTTTGAGTAAGTTAAATAAAAGGTCAAACGCTTGAGCCTTCGATATGAAAACGTCAATCGTAAGTGAAGTGGGGTTAAGATAGTCTTGTGCGGATACCACTATCTCGATCTCTGGCTTATGTTTTTATCATAATGTTATAATTATAAAGCGATAGTAATAAACCAAAGTAATTGAAATCGAGGGTAAGTATGAGCATAGCTAGTCACCGTCCGCTCAGCGGGCACCCCCCAATCAGTTTATTGTGCAGGATGATCGTGGACCGAGAGCTGGATTTTGGACGGGGCCACGCTACGTTCTTATGCTTTACCTTTAGATGTTTTTCGAGAGATTTGTAATATATAACACTTTACTCTTTTAATTTCCGTACTTCGAGTTGTTTTATTCAACTCTAGGACGATGTTATAACATTTGGGTTTTTATGTATAATTAATAACACTGGTTTAAGACATAATTAATTTCCGCCTTAGTAATTAAAGTCAACTAAAAACCAGGTTGTTACAGTTGGTATCAGAGCTGACTCGTGACCGTAACATAAATGGCCTAATGCGATTTATGCTTACCTAACGAGAGACACCTGGGCGGTACAAACATATTAATATGTTAACCCGCAAGACTTCTAGGATCAAATAATAAATTAGATTTTTCTTTAATTTGATCACTTAATTAAATAATAACTCTAAATCGCTTTAAAGTGTGAGAATGGGTAGAAACCTTAGGGACCGACCATAGGCTAAGGACTTTTAAATAACGAACTACTACCCTCAAAATAAAATACACTAACTATCGTATGCTTGCTACTTGCTGATGTGACTAACTAAAACTAACAACTATCCTCGGATATAAAATCTAAGTAATAAATTTAATTCTCGAAGAACGAAGCCATTAATCGAATACATGACGACAAGACCTCAAACGCAGCAAATGGGCGCATCAAGAACCTTACTACGGATGAGACGTTCAAGATCTCGAAGATTTCTATCGCAGAAAGGAATTCTACAACTTCATCTAATTATCCTCTTTAAATGAAATTTTTATTTCGTTCTCTTTTAAAAATGTTAACCTCTTTAACCTTTTCTTCTAACTCTCTAATTTTCTAAACCTATAATTTCTAATAACTACTTCTCAAATGCACTTTCATTCCTCTTTCTTAATCTCGCAAAATGATTTCATTTTTGCTGGTCAATTCCTTAAACTTCTTTTGATTGATTCTCAAAAACTTTCAAACTTTATTACATATTAAATCCCTTAAACTTACCATCTCTTTTAAAAAGTTACAAAACTTCGTAAATTTATAATTCCTAATTATCTTCAAAAATTTACTGAAATGTTTCCCTTTGAAAATATCTCTGAAAACTTATTCAATTAATTCTAAAATTTTATTTCGTGATTTTAAATGCCATCGAAATTATTTGGTTTTAAATCGCATATTCTTTACCTTATATACTATCAAAGTTAGTTATTTTCAAAATTTTAAATTTATCAATACCTATTTCTGAATTCTCAACCTTTAAAATGAATCCTTAACTTTTCTCTTGAACTTGATAAATGTGTTTAAAATTTTCTTAAGGGGGTAGGACAAAATTTGTTGATTTAAAATCATTGATTAAAATTATTTAAAATCATTATTTCTACAAACTTTAAACTATATATTTAATTTCAAATAAAATTATAATTTGTTTTATTTTAAAACCCTTATAATTTTAATTTAAATTAATTCCGTACAAAACTTCTAGGCCCCACCTTTTTGAAAAACCCTTTGAAGTCGATTTCAAAAATGATAATCTGGCAATACTTTTATATTAATTCAAAACATTCCATTTGTAAATATAAAACGTTTATATCCTCCAAACCTTCCACTCTATCTGAAATCCTTATAATAATTCAAAAATTCAAACTTTTTGAAAAGTCTTATTCTACCAAAATAAAATGTCATTATCGAAACTTGTAAAATCTTGATTTTCTCTCTAACTGTTTTGTTTAACCTCGAGCAGTTATCCACTCTATTCAAGTTTCGGGACAAAACTTTTCTTAAGGGGGTAGGTTTGTAACACCCCGTGTTATTTTAACACAATATGATAAAAGAATTTAATTCCTCAAATTAAATTCGTTCTTTTTCCATATAATAAAAATGCGACTGAATTTTTTTCGCCAAATAATACTAAATTTCCTAAGTCTAAATTTAAAAATTTTGAAAATTAAAATTTGTTATATTATCTTTAGAATTGAAAAAGAAACACATTTCAAAATTTTGTAAAAATCAACACAAAATTTATATCGCCTTTCAAATTTCAAAAATGTTAAGTTATGTTTACTATTCATAAAAATATATGTAAAACCTTTTATTCATAAAATTCAATTTCGAACATTTTTCATTTTCGAATAAAAATGAACCCTTATACTTTTCCCGTCTCTGAAATTCGGGTCAACAATTTCAAACACGCAAATCAAAAATCAAACCATCTTATCCTCTTCCATTTTTCTTCTTATTTTTGGTAAAGCAAACTTAACATCAAAATATAATCATTTTGATTTTTATTTATAAATCATATTATATTAATATCTAATTACTATTTCATTTTCATTAAACTAGCTTTTTTCTAAATTGTCGATATTTGAAGTCACACCTAATTTAAATTGATTAACTTTTTGACGTTTGAATATATTTCGTTAAATCTATAACATTCAACGAAAAAAATAAGTATTTCGACCTAGGAAATTTTTACTCAAAATTTCGAGGATTATGATCCGATTTTTGTTTTTAGTACCTTTCGAAAATTATTTTTATTTTTATCTCCGATTTTATTTCAAAACACTATTTTAAGATCATACCCTTTATTTTGAAACTTTTCGCGAGCGCGCAAATCGAAAATTTCAAAAACGAAAATCGAGCCCGAAAAATTAATTTGAGCCTTTGATTTGTCACCAAATATTCAAGTTTATCCTCTTCCATTATTTCTTACACAAAATCAAACTTTACTTACACCTTTAATTTTATCATCATCATTTTTATTTTTGTTTTTAAATTTAAAGTTTATACCCTTTAAATACAATATTTATACAAATACAATACTACTACTTTAATACTACCATTTTCATTTCCGTCACTTTTAAATATTTTCTTCAATAGTAAATAAAATATTTTAGTCTTAAGATTTAAAAGTAGAAATATTTCGAAAAATTGTCAAACGCGCACACTTTAACTTTTATCGCTTTTGACGCCCGACTTTTTAAAACTGACCAATTTCGTGAAAAACATTTTAAAACACATAATAAACATTTTCTTACCTAAATAGTGTTTTATGACACTAGTATACAACTTGATTATTTTTGTTCCCTAAATTCTTTTATTAAAACATTATTTTCATTAAAAGACCTAAACTTATCTTTACTTTACTTAACCTAAAATTTTTACAACTTATTCCACAAGTTTTAAAGACCAAAATGAGCTCCTAAATGCCCATAATGTCGTGGCTCATGCATCCCTTTTCTCCCATTATTTTTCTTCCATTTTTCTTACAAAAACAATTAAAATAAAATCCTAATATTATCTCTAATAATTCCTAAGTGTTCCTAGTTATATTAGTTGGTTTTGGAGCTAACTTTCCTTGGATTATTTGGGTGAAGAACTTGGGTATTTTGGGTGAAGAAAAATTCCGATCTAAAATTTATTTTAGATCCTCGACGATTAACATCCTAATAAGGTGACTAGTTATATCTCATATTAGTCTCCTTTGAAATTAATTTGATTATTGTTATAATTTTATAAGTATAATGTAACAACCTGGTTTTTCGTGACTTTAATTAAACTAAGGCGGAAAATTAATTAAGTCTATATATTACAAAACCAGCTGTTAATCGTAATAAAACTCTAAGTACATAGTACGAGTTTAGAATAACAGAGTATAAGTTCGATTACATCCTCTCAAAACAGGTTACAAAATAAGGCCTCCAATCCCCTGATAGATCAACGTTCAAGACTCGGGGTACCTGCATTAAACTCTCATCATTTTCCCGCACACTCTTTCGATACATGCAATTCTAATACAACATGCAATATGAATAATAAATAAGTAAAGGAAAACAAATAGCAAGTATGCAAGTAAAACACATAAGGAGATCATGATGATTCAATACGAGTATAAACCAATCAAATAACATACCACGCTCACAAATAATCATACTCAACAAATCACATTCCAATACTCAACAAAGTCATTCCGATAATCATCAAACAAACAAGGAAATACATTCAACATGTGATAACAAATGAAACTTCGTTAGTAAGGCGGAAGCATGCGGACATAATCACAAGTAGCAGTGGGTAGGGCCAACATAACTTGGACGTGACTACCAGGCTTAAAGATATCTAAGGTAATAAGGATGATTCAATCCCTTGTCTAATGTATGCATACACTACCTATCGAGGATCATACTTATTCGCTATTCAAAAGGTATCACCGACGAAAAAGTTCGACTATCACCAGAGACTGCACTCTTGATGGGGTCAAGGCGTTCCAATTACTATTCTATGGGCCCGCGAAGTATCAAGTATGCCTCATCCCCGAGGTTGATACCACACGCCAAACAAAGAATCTTAAGATCGTTGAATAGCCTTGGCAACTCGTAGGAGCCCAAGTCCCCATAGACAGCTACCTCGTTAACTTCAATTTCAAGAGTCGCAACATGGCTTAACAATCCTAGTATTTTATTCAAGTACTTGCTTTCTCAATTTCTCATTCTCTCGTTCATAAATAATAATGACGAACTTGTAATATAAATATAACGTCCAACTTGTATAATGAAATTTTAGTAATGTTAGCTTCTTGAGTAAAACAGAACACATAGAAAAACTTAATTATTTATTTTGAGTCCGTTTCAGTAACTTTTAAATATTTTTCACTATTCATTATTTTACTATTCACCGTATTTACTATTCATCGTATTTACTATTCATCGTATTTACTATTCATCGTATTTACTATTCTTCGTATTTATACGTATTCGTATTTTCAGTATTCGTGATTTGTACGTATTTTTATACTTCGTATTTTATTCGTATTTTATACGTATATGTATTCTTATACTTAGTATTTATTATTTTATTTTCACTTTATTTATACTTAGTATTTTTCATTTTATTTTACTTTATTTATACATAGTATCTTTATACTCTTATACATTTTTGTTATACTAAGGATGTTTTTAGAAAAAATAAAACTAAGCTTTTTATTTACTAAGTGTAAAATTCTAGTTTTAAAGTCGTTAGGTTCGTTTTGTATTTAGTGATTTGAAAAATAATTTCGGAAGTAAAATCTAATATAATCTAAGTACGAAATTCTAGGGTCAAAGTTGTTAAGTTCATTTTGTACTTAGTGATTTTAAATAACTTTTTAAAAGTGAAACTCGGTTTTATTTAGTCATATACTTAACTAATCTTTTAGCGGTTTCCATTTTTAGCGAGGTTGTCGTAGTTCATTTTAAATAGTCCGTATGTCCATATCCAATTTAAGCAAAGGTAGTAACACTCGACAACATTCATTTTAATACGTGTAACGTTTATTTTTATCGGTTTCGTTGATTCTTTTTATTAACGATTTAATACATAAACAAATATAAACCTAATTATTAAACAATTTTAGTGACTAAGTGATAAATTCATTTTGACCAAAATTGACCCAAAAATAATGAAAATGCCGAGAGCCTTTATTTTTATAAGCTATTTATTTCTTTTGTTGTTTTTATTTATAAATCATTACTTTAACCATTTTAATTTCTTAAGTGATAAAAATTAAAAAGTGACAAATTCATTTTAGGTCTAAAATAGCCCAAAATACCGTGGCCTTCTACACTAGACTATTTATTTTCGTTTTCAAATTTTATCGGTTTTTAACTTAAAGTTTTTATATACTAATTATTTAGTTTATGCTAAGGTGATTAAAACTAGTAAACAAAAACGATAAATACTAAAACTTATAAAATTTATGAATCAAACTAATTATATAAATGAAGAACACTTGAATAAATGAAGAACTTCTAATCTTTTTCATATGACATTTTTAACTCAAATTTCATATTATCGTTTTATTTTCTCAAATTTTTATAGCAAGTCCATTTCACCTAGACTAATCATAATATGTTATTTAGAAAAATTAAAACTAAAAATTGGTCCATTTATTTAGGTTTGGCCGTGTATATATATATATATATTCACAAATTTTGATTTTTGATTTTTATACTTCTAATTCAATAATCAATTTACTTTATAACATTTATATATTTAACATATGTGAAAATCATAAACAAACATCAACACACATAAGTATAAATCATTCAAACACAAGAACATCAACAAAAACTCAAGAACACATATAAACACTTTTAAAACATTTAAATTCATAACAAATTCATTTTAAGTCCTAAACATAAACTAATTATATTTTCATGTCCATTTCATTACAAGTATTTTAAGCATGCAATTTACAAAAATTAAAACGAAAAATTAAACCAAAACAAGGGGTATTGCCGTGTGATATACTAATGTTACTCTAATATTTTTTTTCGATTTTTGTCTCCTAATTTAACATGTGATTACTAGGTGATAAAGATAAAACATACATGCATCAAAAACATTAACATATAATCATATTCGAGGCGCTTATCACATAAGTGTGCGGGAAGCACCTTAGTTAGGTTTAGGAAAATGAGCTTAGCAGTTGTCGGGATCAATGATATGATCAAACTGACTCAAGTCTATGCCTCCTCCTTGCTCCTCGTCTTTGGTAGGATTGGTACATAAAAATGAGAAAGCAAGTTAGTAATTTATTTAAGCTAGTTAAACAATACTAAAACTTTTAAGTGAAGTTTCATTTTTTTTTTTAGTTTAGGTGATGTTTATATTTCATGTGATTTTGATTTATGTTCATGTTCATGTACTAGTTTAAGAGAGGAGATGATTGCTAAACTAACTAGTGGAGAATGAACACAAGTGTACTAGTAAATTTAAAACAAGAAATTAAATTTTTAAGAAGAAAATCATGAGGAAGAAGATGAAGATCATGAAGGATCTTGAGCTTGAGGATGAGTTTGTTCTTACAAGTGTTCTTGGGTTGGTTTTATTTAGAGAGAAAATAAGCTAAGTTTTTGGTTGTGTTTGTATGTGTTTTGTGCGTGTGAATGTATGTATGTAGTAGTAGTTGTGTTTTATTTTTGTAATACATTAAGACTTGTTTTGCATTCACAACTAAACTAGAAGAGGCTACTAAATGATGATGAATTAAACTAGGGTGTAAGATGGATTAGACATGGTACAAAAGCAAGGAAGGGTGTGTAAGAGGAAGGAAGAAAAATGAGCCAAAGGTAGGCTCATTTTCTGGCCAAACATGGACCAACTTGGTCCGATTTACGCTTTTTGAAATTTTCGATTTACGCGCACGTGAAAAGTCCCGAAATGAAATATATAGTCTTAAAATAATGTTTAGAAGTGAGATCGAAAATAAAAATGAAAATACACCTCAAAACGAAATCAATATAAAAATTGGGTATTAGATTCCTCGCAAGTTTGAAATAAAATTTTATTTGATCGAAATATATATTTTTTTTTGTTGAATGCTATCGAATTAAATCATTATGTTCAGACGTCAAAAGTTTATCGCTTTAGGCTTAGTGTAACTCAATATGACGAGTTTTAGTGAATGTGTTAGTTAAATCAAGGTGGAATAGTAATTTGATATTATTATTATATGTTGTGTTAGTAATAATCAATATGATTAAGCTTAAGCTACTTTAATTAGGTTTGGATTATGAGTAATTATATTTAAGAAAAGGTTAGGTGATTTAATCACATTTAGGTGGCTTGGCCATTTAGTCAACGTTTGACCTCGATTTGCGTGCCAAAATTTGTCGTTGAGAAATTTGTCGTGTGTGCTTCATTTGATTTATCGAGTTTAAATATGAAAGAATAAAGTTCAAATTCTAAGTAATTCAAAATGGTTTTGGTTTAGGTGCAAAAATAATTGTAGTGTAATGTTTTAGGAAAATGATGAGCGAGGATGATTATTTATTGATTTCCTAATTATATTTGGCTTAAATTAACACGGGGTGTTACAATCCTCCCCCCTTAAAGAAGTTTCGTCCCTAAACTTAAAGTAACTGGGTGGTTAAGGTTACCTGCGTAAACACTCGGTACTTTTCCTTCATCGACGCTTGGTCTCCCATGTTGCTTGTTCCTTTCCGTCCCCTCCAGAGAACCTTCACTAAGGGTATCGACTTGCGTCAGAAGAATTTGGTCTCCCGGCGAGAATTTCCAATCGGTTTCTCGTGAGTAAAGCATGTTAGGCTCGATGGCGATCACATCGGGCGAATAATGTGACTCCGGTCACCAGATCTTCCGAGCCGAGATACGTGAAATACATCGTACCTTGGATAAGTTTACGGTAAGGCGAGCCGGTATGCCACCTCGCCAATTCGCTCAAGTATTTCATAGGGTCCGATGTACTTTGGACTAAGCTTCCTTTAGTCAAGGCGCCTTACCCTTTCATGGGTGAGACCTTTAAGAAGACCTTATCTCCACCGTTGAACTCAATAGGTCGGCGGTGCTCGCTTGCATATTTCTTCCGCCGATCTTGAGCCGCTTGTAGTCGTTTCCTGATGATCTTGATGTGTTCAATCTGATCTTGTATAACCTGGGGTCCAAAGACTCCACGTTGTCACTAGCGTCATCCCAACACACAGGACTGCGACATTTTCTCCCGTATAGTGCTTCAAAAGGAGCACACCCTAGACTAGCATGATGGCTATTGTTGTATGAGAATTCAACGAGAGGTAAGCTCTTTCCCAGCTTCACGCTGAATTCCATCAGATATGCCCTTAACATGTCTTCCAAAGAACGGATGGTTCGCCTGCCCGACCGTCGCTGTCGGATGAAACGCCGTACTCATTTTCAATTTACTACCCAAAGCCTCTCGCAATTTCTTCCGTAAATGCGATGTAAATCTTGGCGCCCTATCCTGATATGATGTCGAGGGGAACGCCATGGAGTCGTATTATTTCTTTTTCGTAAGCTTTGGCCGCTTCTTCCAATCCCCAAGTCTCTTTGATCTGGACGGTGAGCCGATTTAGTTAGACGATCCACAATAACCCATATAGCATCCTTGCCACCCGCCGCCCTTGGTAACCCCATGATAAAATCCATGGATATGGAATCCCACTTCCCTCGAGGAATTTCCAACGGTTGGAGTAGTCCTCCGGTCTCTGGTGTTCAAATTTTACCTTCCGGCAAATCATACATCTAGCCACGCATTTCTGGCGATCTCTCGCTTCATCCTTATCCACCGTAAACGTAATTTCGTGTCCTTGTACATCTTGTTCGAGCCAGATGTACCGAGTAGCGTACTATGTGCTTCGGCCAAGGATTTTGCGTTTGTGTCCTCATTATTAGGTATGCACCACCGCCATCAAGCGTAGACTTCGCCGCTGTAAACTTCAAACCCTTCGCTCCTTCCGATGGAATTCTTTCCTAATTTCCAACAATGCCGGTCTTCCCATTGTAGCACTTTCGGATGTCATGATATAACTCGGTTCAACCACCATTGCATTTAGGCCTGTCGCCTGATTGTACCAGGTCTAAGCTCACCTTTTTAGATCCTCGGACGATGTCCGAGGAATCTCCCAAATGTTGTTCGAGTGTGTATTGTCTTACGACTCAAAGTGCATCTAAGAACTACATTAGCCTTTCCTCGTGGTAAAGTAACTCAATCTTGTAATCTTTGATCAATTCTAACCATCTTCGTTGCCTCATGTTCAAATCTCTTTGGGTGAAGATGTACTTCAAGCTCTTGTGATCAGTGTAGAACTTAATGCTGACCCCGTAGAGATAATGACGCCAAATCTTTAGTGCAAACACAACCGCGGCAAGTTCTAGGTCGTGAATTGGGTAATTCTTTTCATGCACCTTAAGTTGTCTGGATGCGTATGCTATTACTTTCCCCTGTTGCATCAAAACGCAACCCAAACCATTCAGTGAGGCGTCATCAGATACTTCGTGACTCGCCCCTACCTGCTGGCAAGGTTAAAACCGGAGCATTAGTAAGCCTTGTCTTCGCTTGGAACGCTTTCTCACGCTGCCGCTCCATATGAACTTTGATTCCTTTTGTAGTAGTTTGGTCATTGGGCGGGCTACCTTCGAGAAGTCAGGAACAAACCTCCTATAATAGCCAGCCAATCCTAGGAAGCTTCTGACTTCCGTGACTGTTTTTGGTGCTATCCATTCTTTGACAGCTTCAATCTTTGCTGGATCCACCATTACTC
Organism: Dianthus caryophyllus; assembly: GCA_023091065.1. NCBI lineage: Eukaryota > Viridiplantae > Streptophyta > Magnoliopsida > Caryophyllales > Caryophyllaceae > Dianthus > Dianthus caryophyllus. The sequence goes on from CM041530.1 coordinate 10,197,160, forward strand.
CCTCCTTGGAGATTACGTGGCCTAGGAACGCCACTTGGTCTAACCAAAATTCACACTTTGAAAATTTGGCATACCATTTATGGTCTCTCAAGATACTTAGGATAATGTGTAGGTGCTCTGCGTGTTCTTCTTTATTCTTGGAGTAGATCAGGATGTCGTCAATGAACACTACCACGCAGATGTCGAGATATTCGTGAAAGGTCCTGTTCATTTGATCCATAAATACCGCTAAGGGCGTAAGGCCGTAACGGCATTACTTTGAACTCGTAATGTCCGTACCTTGATCTCAAAGCGCTCGATATCTTCTTTACGAACCGCGATCCGATGGTATCCGGACCTTAGGTCAATCTTGGAGAACACTCGCTCCCTTGAGTCGGTCAAAGAGATCGCCTATTCTAGGCAGAGGATAACGATTCTTGATCGCCACTTTGTTTAGCTCCCTCGTAATCAATGCAGAGCCTCATACTCCCATCCTTCTTCTTTACAAAGAGTACCGGCACCCCAAGGTGATACACTTGCCTTATAAATCCTAACTCAATCATCTCCTCTAACTGCTTTCTTGAGTTCCTGGAGCTCGACGGTGCCATTCTCAGACGGTGCCTTTGATATAGAGCAAGATCGGGTACAAGGTCGATAGAGAATTCGACATCTCGCAGAGGCATACCGTAATACGCCTGGGAAAACATCGGGTATTCATTCACGATTGGGATGTCTTCTGCGCGTAGTTTGTCCTCGACCTTAGTAATGCCGCAAAAATACACCTGGTGTCCCTTTCTCTCCATACTCAAGCTTCAAGATGCATACACTAGTTTCACTCCCCGCTTTCCTCTTCAGACTGATATGATACCTCCTTCCCTTGGTTAGTTTTCAAAGTGATCTTCTGGTCGTGGCATTTAAATGTCGATTATGACGAGCTAGCCGTTCATTCCCGTAATTACATCGAACACTGAAGGTCAAACAATACAAGGTCCGACAGAATTGTGTTGTGGATTGAGATTTTTACATTATTGTATTTTGACGAACAAGGAATATTTTTACCATCCGGTAGTGATATATTAGTTTTAATTTGTGCGGATTTGTGAGTTTGGATTGTTTGATAAATTTTGAGGATATAAAAGATAGTGAAGCTCCGTGATCGAATAAAATAAAAGCAGTACAGAGTTAACCAGAAATTTATCGGTGATGACGCCGACATCGATAATGTCGCCAAGACTTTCTCGCCTTCCGACAGACGTGAACGCGTCAACTCGACGGTCAAGGCGGTGGTCCCGCATTTGCCTTATCGCCAAAGACTTTTTAGGACATTCATTAGCTTTGTGCCCCACAACTTTGCACAGGAAGCACACCACGGGTTCCCCATTACAACGCTTTCCCGGGTGAATAGGTTGCCTGGCAGTAAACGATAATCGATTTGCTTGGAAGGCCGGAGGTCCGGGAATCTGGGAATTATTCTTTGCGACGTAAGGAGTGGTATTGCGGTTGGAGAACTGAGACCTGCCCTGGTTCCTATTGCGGTTATCTTGATTCTGATAACCGGGGCGACCGAACATTGGCTTATGGATAAAGCTAGCACTCGCCACAGAAGGCGTAAAGGTCTTCTTCTTTTTCTTCTCCTCAGCTTCTCCTTTTTGGATGGAGGCCCAGATACACGTTGCCTTTTCGTAGGCTTCCGCGAAGTCCTTGCAGTTGAACCCGCACATATTGTTCCTCGTGCCGCTTTCCATGCCTCTACGTGACCCAGTCGCAAGTTCCTCCTCGTTAGTTATAATCCTAGGAGCGAACTTGGACAGCTCTTGATATTTTTCCGTGTACGCCTGTAGGGACCTTTCGCCCTGTCTTAGGTTTCTGAACTCTTCTTCCTTGTCCCATTTCAATTCCTCCCCAAATACTTGTTTTCCAAATAGCCGTCTTGAATTCACCCTGTGTAGATTCTTAAGGGAAAAGTGGACCCGATTAAACGCCACCAACCGCTGGCCTCTCCTCGAGGTAGTAGGCCACTACGTTCACTCTTTCGTTAGCCGGAGTCTTGCTAAGTTCTAGCAACTTCTCCATCTCTTCAATCCACTCTGTCAAAACTGTGGGGTCGACAGAGCCAGAATATGGTTGGGGTCGATGTTTGGAGAACTTCTCGAATGCGGACTGGTTGTTTCCGCCCCCCTGATGTTGGTGCATATTTTGTGCAATTTTCGTGATTGCATCTTCAAAGCCTCTCCTTCTCGCCTCTTCTTCTAAGAACGCATGGTTGAGGTCATCATCTTGAACATCGTTTGCAGCCATTCTGTAAATATTACACTGTATGAATTTTGAGTAGTTCCAAAAGATAGACATAATATATAATGCAAGGTAAAAGACATTTCATTGATAATGTAAAAGGTTTACATCAAAACGTTACAAGCCTCCTAATACATTCTCTATGAAATGAACTAAGGTGAAAACTTACATATAAGTTCAGCAAAATAACATAAAAGTTTAGATACATTCTCAAGAGATATAAAATTTGATCGAGAATGACAAAAGATTAGCCCTAGGTCCTATGCAAATTTCGAGTAGCGATGCTCCTCCTCCGCGAAGCTATGCTTATACTTAACAGCATAAGTCATGTCGCTCAAACCAAGTTTGAAATCCTCCCAGCTTAGGTAGTACTCACCCTCAAGTATAGCTGGGGAGCGTAGTCGTCTCCACCATGCTTTGGCCTCCTCGTCAAGGCACGCAGCTGCTAGGGAGGTTTTCCATTCCTCTCTAACAGAGTGTTCCAGGAACCTCGCATTCATACTCCTGATCCATGGGTAGAGTGTCCCACTGATCCCCTCAAATGTCTCAGGTTTTCCCTGCATGAACGCTTCGATCACATCTCAGATATTCTCGAGGATCTACGGAGATGATCAGAATTCGATGTTCCATATACGAGTCTTAAGTGCCCTAGTCTTCCAAATGACTTCCGCCTTGCTCGGGTCCTGTGATCTCTTCCCGGACTTCAATTGTTGCCGACGCGCGGAGGCCTCGTTGCCTTTCTTGCGCGCCTTCTCTTTTGGTGTCCATTCAGAGTACTTCTTACCGCACGGTAGTCTCATCTGAAATCAATTTAGATAAGGTAATTTAAATGAGATTTGGAAGTACAACATGTATGTAAAATTTTAAAATAACGAATTAAGAAACGCACATGACTAGGTGGTAACATAACGTCTCCATATATATAAACATATACATGGGTATAATATTACATTTCAAAGGAATATAATACATAAGTTCACCAAACGTCACATCCGAATATAACACCCATAGCCGTAGGAAAAGAAGACGATATTAAGATCGTTCTTAGGATGGTTAAAAGTCGGTTACATATATTTTACAAACTGGAGTCCAAAGACCCTAAATATGATTTGCGACCCTGAAGAGTCTCCCTGATAGAAGATCCCTCTCCCAGACTGGGAGTAGTTCAGCTGGCAATGGAGGATAGTCGTGCCTTAATTCTTGATACATTAAGTTCTCAAGTAATTCTTCGTGCTCCATCCACCCTGGTGGTTGCATCTCCCTCAGAAGTGGGTCGGGGTGACACATGCGATCCATATATCGATCGTAATCCAGGAGGAGTTGCCATCCTAGTGGTGTCCAAAACTCGTCGTACGGGTGAAAACTCTCAATCAGCGTCAGGCCTAAGCCAATGCCCCTAGTGTGGTAGGGTCTAGTCGTCGTGATCCCATTAGCTTCCACGTATTGCTCTATGACGTGGGAATGGTTACATATATATGCATCTCGTGGCATCATCGGTGGACGTTGTGGTGCGTAGTAACGGAAAGAGCGGAAAGATGACATCCTAAGGGCCTTTGTCAGACTAAAGTTAGCCATAGAGCAAATAGCAAGTAAAAGAATTATAACAATATAAGGCTCTATTACTCGTCTCACTAGTTTATTATTAATTGGTCGGTCCTTAAGATTCTACCCTTTCTCACATTTAAACTGACCTACGTTATTATTTTTAGTGGTCTAGAGATTTCTAATTTATTATTTGATCCTATAAGTCTATGCCTGACATACGATATGAATGTCTGGCCCAGGTGTCGTCTCGCTATGTGAGATAACTTTAAGTCATTCACGGTCGCAAGACAGCTTTGATACAATCAGAATAACCTGGTTTTTCGTGACTTTAATTAAACTAAGGCGGAAAATTAATTAAGTCTATATATTACAAAACCAGCTGTTAATCGTAATAAAACTCTAAGTACATAGTACGAGTTTAGAATAACAGAGTATAAGTTCGATTACATCCTCTCAAAACAGGTTACAAAATAAGGCCTCCAATCCCCTGATAGATCAACGTTCAAGACTCGGGGTACCTGCATTAAACTCTCATCATTTTCCCGCACACTCTTTCGATACATGCAATTCTAATACAACATGCAATATGAATAATAAATAAGTAAAGGAAAACAAATAGCAAGTATGCAAGTAAAACACATAAGGAGATCATGATGATTCAATACGAGTATAAACCAATCAAATAACATACCACGCTCACAAATAATCATACTCAACAAATCACATTCCAATACTCAACAAAGTCATTCCGATAATCATCAAACAAACAAGGAAATACATTCAACATGTGATAACAAATGAAACTTCGTTAGTAAGGCGGAAGCATGCAGACATAATCCACAAGAAGAGCTCTGGGTAGGGCCAACATAACTTGGACGTGACTACCAGGCTTAAAGATATCTAAGGTAATAAGGATGATTCAATCCCTTGTCTAATGTATGCATACACTACCTATCGAGGATCATACTTATTCGCTATTCAAAAGGTATCACCGACTTAAAAAGTTCGACTATCACCAGAGACTCGGTACTTTGGATGGGGTCAAGGCGTTCCAATTACTATTCTATGGGCCCGCGGAAGTATCAAGTATGCCCCATCCCCGAGGTTGATACCACACGCCAAACAAAGAATCTTAAGATCGTTGAATAGCCTTGGGCAACCTGTAGGGAGCCCAAGTCCCCATAGACAGCTACCTCGTTAACTTCGAATTTCAAGAGTCGCAACATGGCGAACAATCCTAGTATTTTATTCAAGTACTTGCTTTCTCAATTTCTCATTCTCTCGTTCATAAATAATAATGACGAACTTGTAATATAAATATAACGTCGAACTTGTATAATGAAATTTTAGTAACAGCAGTTCTTCAGGTAAAACAGAACACATAGAAAAACTTAATTATTTATTTTGAGTCCGTTCGTAACTTTTAAATATTTTTCACTATTCATTATTTTACTATTCACCGTATTTACTATTCATCGTATTTACTATTCATCGTATTTACTATTCATCGTATTTACTATTCTTCGTATTTATACGTATTCGTATTTTCGTATTCCGTATTTGTACGTATTTTTATACTTCGTATTTTATTCGTATTTTATACGTATATGTATTCTTATACTTAGTATTTATTATTTTATTTTCACTTTATTTATACTTAGTATTTTTCATTTTATTTTACTTTATTTATACATAGTATCTTTATACTCTTATACATTTTTGTTATACTAAGGATGTTTTTAGAAAAAATAAAACTAAGCTTTTTATTTACTAAGTGTAAAATTCTAGTTTTAAAGTCGTTAGGTTCGTTTTGTATTTAGTGATTTGAAAAATGATTTCGGAAGTAAAATCTAACATAATCTAAGTACGAAATTCTAGGGTCAAAGTTGTTAAGTTCATTTTGTACTTAGTGATTTTAAATAACTTTTTAAAAGTGAAACTCGGTTTTATTTAGTCATATACTTAACTAATCTTTTAGCGGTTTCCATTTTTAGCGAGGTTGTCGTAGTTCATTTTAAATAGTCCGTATGTCCATATCCAATTTAAGCAAAGGTAGTAACACTCGACAACATTCATTTTAATACGTGTAACGTTTATTTTTATCGGTTTCGTTGATTCTTTTTATTAACGATTTAATACATAAACAAATATAAACCTAATTACTATTCAAATTTAGTGACTAAGTGATAAATTCATTTTGACCAAAATTGACCCAAAAATAACAAAAATGCCGAGAGCCTCTATTTAATTTAACTATTTATTTCTTTTGTTGTTTTTATTAATAAATCATTACTTAAACTATTTTAATTTCTTAAGTGATAAAAATTAAAAAGTGACAAATTCATTTTAGGTCTAAAATAGCCCAAAATGCCGTGGCCTTCTATACTAGGCTATTTATTTTCGTTTTCAAATTTTATCGGTTTTTGACTTAAAGTTTTTATATACTAATAAACTAGTTTATGCTAAAGTGTTTTAAACTAGTAAAAAGAAACAACAAATAACTAAAACTTATAAAATTTATGAATCAAACTAATTATATAAATGAAGAACACTTGAATAAATGAAGAACTTCTAATCTTTTTCATATGACATTTTTAACTCAAATTTCATATTATCGTTTTATTTTCTCAAATTTTTATAGCAAGTCCATTTCACCTAGACTAATCATAATATGTTATTTAGAAAAATTAAAACTAAAAATTGGTCCATTTATTTAGGTTTGGCCGTGTATATATATATATATTCACAAATTTTGATTTTTGATTTTTATACTTCTAATTCAATAATCAATTTACTTTATAACATTTATATATTTAACATATGTGAAAATCATAAACAAACATCAACACACATAAGTATAAATCATTCAAACACAAGAACATCAACAAAAACTCAAGAACACATATAAACACTTTTAAAACATTTAAATTCATAACAAATTCATTTTAAGTCCTAAACATAAACTAATTATATTTTCATGTCCATTTCATTACAAGTATTTTAAGCATGCAATTTACAAAAATTAAAACGAAAAATTAAACCAAAACAAGGGGTATTGCCGTGTGATATACTAATGTTACTCTAATATTTTTTTTCGATTTTTGTCTCCTAATTTAACATGTGATTACTAGGTGATAAAGATAAAACATACATGCATCAAAAACATTAACATATAATCATATTCGAGGCGCTTATCACATAAGTGTGCGGGAAGCACCTTAGTTAGGTTTAGGAAAATGAGCTTAGCAGTTGTCGGGATCAATGATATGATCAAACTGACTCAAGTCTATGCCTCCTCCTTGCTCCTCGTCTTTGGTAGGATTGGTACATAAAAATGAGAAAGCAAGTTAGTAATTTATTTAAGCTAGTTAAACAATACTAAAACTTTTAAGTGAAGTTTCATTTTTTTTTTTTTAGTTTAGGTGATGTTTATATTTCATGTGATTTTGATTTATGTTCATGTTCATGTACTAGTTTAAGAGAGGAGATGATTGCTAAACTAACTAGTGGAGAATGAACACAAGTGTACTAGTAAATTTAAAACAAGAAATTAAATTTTTAAGAAGAAAATCATGAGGAAGAAGATGAAGATCATGAAGGATCTTGAGCTTGAGGATGAGTTTGTTCTTACAAGTGTTCTTGGGTTGGTTTTATTTAGAGAGAAAATAAGCTAAGTTTTTGGTTGTGTTTGTATGTGTTTTGTGCGTGTGAATGTATGTATGTAGTAGTAGTTGTGTTTTATTTTTGTAATACATTAAGACTTGTTTTGCATTCACAACTAAACTAGAAGAGGCTACTAAATGATGATGAATTAAACTAGGGTGTAAGATGGATTAGACATGGTACAAAAGCAAGGAAGGGTGTGTAAGAGGAAGGAAGAAAAATGAGCCAAAGGTAGGCTCATTTTCTCGGCCAAACATGGACCAACTTGGTCCGATTTTACGTTTTTGAAATTTTCGATTTACGCGCACGTGAAAAGTCCCAAAATGAAATATATAGTCTTAAAATAATGTTTAGAAGTGAGATCGAAAATAAAAATGAAAATACACCTCAAAACGAAATCAATATAAAAATTGGGTATTAGATTCCTCGCAAGTTTGAAATAAAATTTTATTTGATCGAAATATATATTTTTTTTTGTTGAATGCTATCGAATTAAATCATTATGTTCAGACGTCAAAAAGTTTATCAGTTTAGGCTTAGTGTAACTCAATATGTCGAGTTTTAGTGAATGTGTTAGTTAAATCAAGGTGGAATAGTAATTTGATATTATTATTATATGTTGTGTTAGTAATAATCAATATGATTAAGCTTAAGCTACTTTAATTAGGTTTGGATTATGAGTAATTATATTTAAGAAAAGGTTAGGTGATTTAATCACATTTAGGTGGCTTGGCCATTTAGTCAACGTTTGACCTCGATTTGCGTGCCAAAATTTGTCGTTGAGAAATTTGTCGTGTGTGCTTCATTTGATTTATCGAGTTTAAATATGAAAGAATAAAGTTCAAATTCTAAGTAATTCAAAATGGTTTTGGTTTAGGTGCAAAAATAATTGTAGTGTAATGTTTTAGGAAAATGATGAGCGAGGATGATTATTTATTGATTTCCTAATTATATTTGGCTTAAATTAACACGGGGTGTTACATATAATCTTTATGTTAAAATTATGTTAAACATCAACTTTGATTCTTTTATGTTTATGTGATGTTAATAAATGATAATAACTAGGTAATTATTTTTACTAGAAATGTTGTAGTAATATGATTTTCATGTTTATTTAAAATGTTTTTGATCATTTTAATTATGGTTCATATGATTTTTATGTTTAGTTATGTTTTAGTTATGTTGTAATTATATATAAAAAAATTATGTGAAATATTAACAATGAGTTTAAAGTGATTAAAAATCAAAAACAAAAATTTATACACACACATGAAACCTCACGGTTTCCCCTTTATTTTTACCTAATTTTTCACTTTTAATTTTTGTAAATAATATGTTGGATTAAGTAGGGTTAAAATGGAGGTATTCATGTAAAAAAATTTAATTAGAAAAATAAATTATAAGTTGTTGAATATGCTATATGTGTTCTTGAGCTAATTTTGGTGTTCTTGAAATCTTCAAGTTGATGTTCATGTGTGTTCTTCCTTTTTACTCATTTTGATTTTGATTTAGTTTATGTTTGTTAATAATTTGTGTTTATGTTTAGTTATTGTTTTATATAATGTTAGTAGTATAATATAAATCAACTTAAAACATTATAAATCATTAAGATTAAAAAGTTAGAAATTTAAAGTATTGAAAAACACTATTCATAAATATAAATGAAATTTTTAGCAAATTTCATTTTAGTTTAAATCATTTTAGTATAATTAGAATAATTAAAATATAAAGACTTTAAGCTAAAAACCGATAAAAATCGAAAAATGAAATTTTGAACACCACCATCATCCTTCACGGCATTTCCATTATTTTTAGGTTAAAATTTGTTTTTATCACTTTTTAGTTTAATTGTTAATATAATTTAATTATTAGTTAATAAGTTAGAATTAAAAAATTAAAAGAAATAAATCAATTTTGACATATACTAAAAAGCACACGGCATTTGTATATAAAATGGACTAAATTTGATCAAAATGAAATTATCACTAAGTCACTAAAGTTAAATAGTAATTAGAAATGAATTTTTGTATAAATCGATTTAGTTATAAATGAAATATAATAAACCGATAAAAATGAGTAACCGTTATAAAAATGAATTAAAGTCGTGTGTTACTGCCTTTGCACTTGGACTGTTGAACTTGGACATACGGACTAAAATGAATCATCCACGATACTATTATTTTAAAATGAAAATCACTAACTTTAGTAAATAGACGACTAAATTTTACTGAGTCTCATTTTAAAATAAATATCATTGATCACTTTTTACAAACCGAACTTAACGTTTTTAAAACTAGACTTTTAAAATATTTTCACAAATCACTTTTTACAAACCAAACTTAACGTTTTTAAAACTAGACTTTGAAAATATTTTCACAAATCACTAAGTACAAAACGAACTTAACGACTTTGAAACTAGAAAGTTATACTTAGTAAATAAAAAGGTTTATTTTTATACCTAAAATATCTTAAGTATAAAAATACGAATAAATATAAAAATACGCACAAGTATAAGAATACGTATAAGTATAAAAATACGTATAGAATACGAAGTATAAAAATACGTATAAAATACGGAGTATAAAAAAACGAATACGTATAAAAATACGTATAAAATACGATGAATAGTGAATAGTGAAAAATTTACGAAACTTGTAAAACAAGTTACGTCTTAAAATTTAAAGATAATTCAAATCTCAAAATTTGAAATATTGAAAATAATTGAAAATTTTACTAAGTATAGAAAATTTAAAATTGATTAAGTAAATGACTTAAAGTATTTGAAAAACACTTAAATAAAATTGGACATATTAATAAATATTTCAACATAGAAATTTAAAAACATTAATAATTAACAACACTTCAAATAATAAACGAATGTGTTATGTGATCATATGAAACCTACAATTCAAATAAATCGTTTGACGATGAAACTAGGAGAGTCTAGTAACATGTGATATGTAATATCAAATAAATAATAAACTTTGAGTAAGTTAAATAAAAGGTCAAACGCTTGAGCCTCCGATATGAAAACGTCAATCGTAAGTGAAGTGGGGTTAAGATAGTCTTGTGCGGATACCACTATCTCGATCTCTGGCTTGGGTCATATCGAAAAGTGTGGTTTAAGCCGGCAGCCTTATTGCTTAGTGCATCCTGCCCATGCCGTTACGCCTTAAGTCGTATAGCCAAAGCCGTACAAGATAATGAATATGCCAACTCTTTGTGGGTCAGGCTTTAGGAAATAGTCGTTTTATCCAGAGTTAAGGTGCTCTATGATTAGCATAGCCTACTCTTAAAGTGGATATTAGTGTATGCATACTAGACTAGGGTTTTATTCCCCTATTTCGCTAAAGTTACCAGGGCACCCGTGACCTTGTGGATTCAGGTCGATTATAGCGGTTCTGTCTCCTTGCCGTGTTTCGTTCTTAGTGGGCGCGACACTTGCATTCGTTCTTACCCTGCGTAAAGATTACTTGACGAGATTGTATCTGAAGTTCGAATCATTTCGAACACTAGTGTAACAACCCGGATTTTTCAACAAAATAAAATAAAGAAATAAAATGGATTTATGAAATAAAAGAAAATAAAAGCGAGCCACGGTGGCGGAAACACCGTGGAATCCGGATCATTACTCACAAAACCAACTAACCAACGATATAAAGGTAGGCCTTGAGGCCTAGAAGTGGGGAGTAAATACCCCGTACAACCAAAACCAAACGAAAGTCTAAAGACCGAAAGAAAGTCTAAAACAAAGCCAAGCTACAAGTCCAAAAGTCTAAACAAAGTCACATCTCTTCTAAGGTAACACACGGTCACATCCTCGCATCCAACTCACTCAATCCCGCCTCGATACCTATAAAAGAGAGGCAACAACCACAATCACTGGGGAGTAACTAGGTGCTCCCTACCATATTTTAACATAACTAACGAGACAACAACAATGCAAACAGCTCACCTGGCCTACGGCCTATGATCAAAGTACAAACAAACATGAATAACAACATACAACAATGGTACAATAATACACAAGTAACCAAATCACATGGCACAAATCCAAGGTCATGTGACTCCAACCAACCGAGCACACACGACGATCCATCTTCCAACTAATTGCGAGTAAGCGCGAGAACTGGGTGAAGCAACAAGAATCACCGGGTGAAGCAACAAGAATCACCCAAACCCTATGGCGAACAAAGAACAAGAAGTTCCTCAATAATCACAAGTCTAAATTTGGCCAAATTCCACCGAGCAACAAGAACGGTGACGACATAAATAACCATAGTCTCTAACCCTTCTGGTTGAGAACCCATAGTCGCTCTAACTAAACAACAAGAATAGCCGAGGGCATCATGGGCGGTATCCGTCCATCCTAGGACGTTGTATCTCCCCACACATGTGCCAGAACAGTACCCATGTGCAAACTTAACTCAAGCATAAACCTGTTAACCTGTTAACCTGTCTCCAACACTTCCAATGCAACCATATACCACACAACCATACTCATATATACACAATCATCAACACAACCATAACCAATCATACATACGGAGTACAATATGATCAACATGCCTTACAAGTCACACATTCGATTAACATGCTCATAATTCATAGTTTAGTGTTCAAACAAGGTACAACATGATTCAACAATGCATAGCTAACATCCTATGACGAGCAAAGACTCAAACAAGAGACATTTGAACCAACACACATGCACACACCATACTCGGCCAGCCCACACAACTCACGGCCAACACACACCACACACGGCCATCACACCACCAACACGGTTTCATGCATCAAACTCAATTCTCATGTGACCAATTATCGATTTAGGTGATCAATTCATTAAAACATGCATACAAACACATTTAGACTAAATCAACTTATCATAATTCATAGTTTAACTTTAGGTGATGCAAGTAAACTTCAAAGATTAACATGATTATGCCAAAACAAGAAGAAAACGAGAGGACAATCACAAGCAAGGGCTCGGCCCCCTACACAAACATCTCGGCCATCATTAACAACACACCAAACCGATTTATATATCAATCTACTAGCATGATTAATGATACAACATGAGATTTAAGCATGAACATATGATTATAAGACAAACCCTAGTATGAGGCCAACAATACTAGCATGATTTCATGATCAATCATAAACCAAACATCATGACAACAATGCAAACAACACATACAAACCAACCTAGGCCTCATACATGTTAAAACACAACTAGATCACACCTAGTTACCTTTGTAGAGTCTCAAAAACGTGCTACTCCTCCTCTTCTTCAACTAGGATGGTGTCTCCTTCTTCAAAGCCCTATTCTCCTTTGATAATCCAAGCCAAACAAGCAAATAATGAATACACACAACATAACACATAAAATAATAAGAAACCAGAAAATAAAAGAGAGAAAAAGAAGATTATACACCAAGGAAAAGGCTAGGAAAGACTTAGGATGAAAGGAATGAAAGCTTGGAAGAGCAACAATGGAGTTTGAATGTGTTTTGGAGAGAGATTTTGAGAGATAAAGGAGAAATGAATGTGGATGTGTTATGAGGGATGAGAGGAGAGATTAGGAGGAGGGAAATCAGAATTATAATCTTGCTTTGATTAGGAGATAACAAGATATTAAGATGCCTTGCTCAAAAATCTATCCAAACCCTAAACCATATCCGTGCAAAGGAGTTTCAGCTCGGTCCAAGTTGGGCCGGTCCAAACTAGCTTCTGAAAATTTGGCAGTTGCAACGGCGTCGAAAAAATACGCAGTTTAGCCTTTTGAATCGCCTGAAGCGGAGTTCGTACGAGGAAGTTACACCGTTTTTAGCTAAATTACTCCGTATTTAAGTTCCGACTACAGAGTAGCTTATCCACGCGACAAGAGAACTGATTTTCTCGAGCTAAAAATGAGAAAATCAAAAGAAATAAATTACGAATATTATTGAGACGAGTAAATAAATATTAGGAAAAGTCGGGGTGTTACAATCTCACCACCTAAAAAGAAGTTTCGTCCTCGAAACTTGAGAACGAAAGAATGCCGCCAAAGGATTAAGAAAACTACCTACTCCTATGGTCCTCAAGACAAGAATCGCTAACTCTACTCACCCCGATAACAAGGGCATAGACACGCTTAACGACCCTTGAGATAACTTGACCTCACATATCACCCGAATGATGCTCAACTCACTCATATAACCCTTTAATATCTTATGCTCGACAGTCCTCAAATTGGGCACACTAGCCTCACAAAACCATATCGTTCAACCAAGCATCTTCCTCACCAAGTCTAACCAAAACCTCAGACGGGTTTCAACCCAAAAGGCACCATTACCTATGTTACCAAGACAAACTAACGCGTAAGCTAATCCCCAAATCAATGCTAATGTCAAGCCTCATGTAACAACCCGGTTTTTCGTGACTTAATTAAACTAAGGCGGAAATACTAATTAAGTTCATATATTACTAAAACCAACTGTCATCGTATTACAACTCATTATACATAATAAGAGTTATAGATAAAACAGAGTTTAATTGATTACATTCTCTCAAAATATAAAATAAGGCCTTCAATCCCCTTGTGTAGATCGTCAATAAAGCCTCTGGTACCTACTGAACGCACTGTTAAAACTCGATTATGACCCGCACACGCTAAGCCACATAAAACCCATAGCGGTAAACACATAATAATTAACATATGCTCATGTAATTAAATCATGAAATAAAACATACAATAATGCAATTCATAAAACATAACATATCATAAATCATATAACATAGCAATTGAATCATCAATTTATCTCAATTCATGATCATATAGGCAAATCATTATCATTTCATTCATATTCGGGGTAGTCGACCCTTTTCAATTATATTCATATAGCAACATATACTCGCGAGTCTTGACTACAGAGTGGCTCGTGTACTCTCATAGATAATTACCCATATAATCTTCTATTAAAGTGCACTAGTTACTCAGACTCGTACATTAGATCAAACACTAAGTAGCGGACACAACAGCTACCTAATATCGAATACAACATGGATAACCTAAGATGAAACACGACCATAAGCCAACAAACCAGTAAGGATGGAAACATGCAGACCTAATAAGCGTCCGCGCAATAGCTGAAGGGGCCGGAAACATCAACGGACAAGTCCGACAAGCTAAAGATATCAAGCAGGTAATAAGGAGGATCAGTCCCTTGTCTTTTGTATGCATACACCACCCTATTGGTGCGACTATTACACTACGACAGATTCCCCGGATGGGAATGGTCATTTTCCAATTACCTCATATGGGCCCGTGAACGAATCGATACCCAGGGCGAAAATCACGTTAAATAACGACTAGGAGAGTCATTAAATTACCACTGGCAATACTGAGGGTGCCAAGTGTCCCCATATGCGGCTACCTTACCAATCCTGACCCTATAGCGTTTAACATCGCAGACACCCGAGTACTAATCATACAACGTTATAATCGAAGGGTATAATCTCATGTCAGGCCGTGCCTTTGAACTCAAATCCTAAGTTGTCGAGGGAATATCGAGTATGAGGAATAACTCGCTCATTATCGGATTCAACCCAAACAACCGCAGAGAATCTAAAGGGTTCCCAAGTTAGAGTGGACGGTCAAAGTGAAGTCAATAATAGGTCAATTCACAAGGGTGGCGCGACAATTATTCTAAATATGTGACGAGAGTTTTAACTCTAAGTATTTAATTCTTAATTCATTATTTCTTTTATCGTTCATAACTCAGGTGACAATTCTTACTAATTAACAACGTCGAACTTGTATAATGAAAATTTTAATTCTAACAGTTCTTCAGGTAAACGAAAGCACATAGAAAACTTAAATATTTATTTTGAGTCCGTTTGTATACTTTAAATATTTTTACTATTCATTATTTTCTTTTAAAATATTAATTCTCGTTACTTAGTTTACTTTAAAAAGATTTATTTCGAATAACTTAAATAGGTTTAAGTAACTAATTTATTTTATTCAAGTGTAAGTATTTTATTTAATTAAGTTAAGTGATTTAGTTTCGTTTTAAAATTAAGTAAGGTATTGATTTTAAATTTTCTAAACTTCATTTTCAATTTATAATCATTACCTAACTAATTTAATTAGTGAGGTTGGTTAGTTATATGAATCTTATAATATTCATTTTCATTTATAAATTTTATTTAACGATACTTGACACGTTTTAATATTCTTGATAAAATATAATTAAGTGACATGTAGTTAAATTTCTTTTAGGTGATTTAATTCCTTGATACAACTTTGTATTATAACTTTAACTTATTCGATTAAAGTGAAAGTATAATTTGATCGTAGAATTTTATTTAAGTTTGTAGAACTTAGAAATCTTTTCTACATTATTTTTATGAAACCATTCGTATCTTTTTATATTGTCTTACGTTTTATATGTTTGATTTTTTTATTATACGACTTACATTGATTTAGTGAGTTGTCGACTTTAAGACAAATTCCTAATTTTAAAGATACTATTTAAATTTGTAAGCTTTGCTTTAAGTTAATCTTTTCATATAAAATGTTATACTTACTAAGTTATGTATATGATTCGATAATCTTTTTAATCCTTACATTTTTATACTTAGCAAATTTCTTGACACTTTATTTGTATCCTAATTTATATTTGTGACGTTAGTTCTTAAATTCTTTTTTTTACGCGACTTCGCCTAACTTCATTTTATTTTCAAAAATCTTGTTAGTGATATTAATTTTTAACTTTATTCAATAATAGCTTACTTAGGTTTATTTTAAATTTCAAGTTCTTTATTTCCTTTTGATATTTTAACCAAATACTTATTTAGTATATTTTAAGTTCATTTTAAACTTTAGAGTTTTAAATAAGGTAATTATTATATTAAATTAGATATATGAGTTTTTATACGACTGTTTATATTAGATATTTAATACGAGTAACTTTTATGTATATTAAAAATGAACTTCACTTTTAAATTGATTTAATCCTAATTTAAACTTGATACTCTTTTTATTTAAGTCTTTATTTTTAGTTGTATTTTAATTTGAACCATTAAATGACTACAACTATTTTTACGACTATAAATATTCTTATATTCATTTAGTTTATTTACTTAAGCCGGTTAATAATATTTTTAGTCTTATTTTATACTTGTGATGCTTATATTTAATATCTTCAATAATTCACACATAACATATAATTTCAACATGCTAAAATTTCATATAAAATCAACAATAATTTAACAACACATTTTTCACCTAAAACATTTTATCACAAAAATCATATTTCACAATTCAATTCAACATTATATTATAACAAAAATAACACACAATCAAAATTCACAAATCACATAAATAATTTATATATCACATGAACACAAAAATTATATATTCTAAATACGTAAATTAAACTAGTGTGCGGGGACACCTTATGTTAGCTCGGTACGAATTTCCTTAGCTCGTCTAGATCCACGATTTTGTCGACCCAAGAGACCCAAAATCAACCCGTTAACTCATAGACCCAAAATTAGCAGCAGCGAAACCAAATGAGAATAGCAGCACCTCGAGTTGACGCAGTGACATCGTAAATGGGAGAAAGAAGAGTAAATTAGAGCCGATAGAAATCGATTTATAAGGTAAGTCGGTAATGACACCAACCCTTTGATTGTTTAATATCGTTGAAGTAAAAATCAGAATTTTATATATATAAAAAAAAGAGATAAACAAATGAGAGGAAAAGAGACGGAGAGTTAGAGGGGAGCTTACGGTGGTCAAGGGACAGAGGAGATGACGAGGGCGTCGAGCTCTGGTGACATAACAACGGTGGTGAGAGCAGGACAGGAGCCACGTTAGCAGAGGTCACGGTGGTGACCATCGACGGCGACGATGGCCAGAATACGAGGAGGATAGCAGGGGAGGCCGAGAAAGGAAGAACAGGGTCGAGAACAGGGGACCACGGTGGTGGCTGACCTGGTGGTTCAAGGCGGCGTCATGGGTGGTTGTGAACGGTTGTGAGGTCGAGCTTCTGAGCTCACCATTAATGGCGGTCGATGGTTTCAGGTGGTGGTGAACGTGAGGGAGACAACTCCGGCATCGTAATCGAAACCGAAAAGAGAAAAGAACAGGGGACGTCGAGGAAGTGGCCAACGTGGTGGCTATGGCGGTCGTGAAGGTGGCAGGCGGCGCTGGTGATGGTGGCCGGTGTTGTTGTTGTTGCCGTCGTGTTGTTCTGTTGTTGTTTGTTGTTGTCGTTGCTTGTTTATTATTATTATTATTATTATTATTATTATTATTATTATTATTATTATTATTATTATTATTATTGTGTTGAGTTTGTGAGTTGTTGCTTCTGATTGTTTTATTTATTTTTTTTTTATTATTTGTGGGATTTAGATAAGGGAAGGAATGAGAAGAAATGATAAGTATGAGGGAGATGAAGGGTTAATTGAGGGAGGTAAAAAGGGATGAATGAATTGTGTTGGAGCAGCTTTATCATCAAAATATCCAAAATGAATAGGATGAGAAGAGAGTACCGACATACATGAGAGAGTATTTGGGTCTGTTTCATTTGTTTGCTCCGTTTTATTTACTCTTATTTATAAACTTTTATATTTTATAAAATTTACTATACTTTAAATTATTTGTTTTAAATTTGAGTTACTTATTCATATTACAAAATTTATAGTTCGAAAATATAAAAGTATAAAAGTTGTCAGTTACAATTTCTATTACGGTCTCGTAGAATTTCAAACGGGCTGTTTATTTCAAGGATTATTCCTATAAAACTAAATTTTATGAAAGTAATGATTTTAATATATAATGCAAATTTATAAAAATCTAATAGTAATAACAAAAATAAAGTTTTAGTTCGACATGTATTTTAGAAATAAAAATATAATACAAGTTAATATAAAATTTAAGGAGTTTTTAATTTCAAAAATATTGTGAATTTTATTTGCACGAAATTTTTCAGCCGCGTTTTCTGAACAAAGGAATAAAAGTTAAATTATACAAATTTTAATTTAATAAATTAGTTAAAATAATTAATTAGTATTAATAAAAACACGGGGTGTTACAATCCTACCCCCTTAAGAAAAGTTTCGTCCCCGAAACTTGAATAGAGAGGATAACTGCTCAAGATAAAACGAAGCTGTTAGAGAAAATAACGAGATTTTAGAAATTCGAATATTAACATTGCTTTTGATTAGGCCAGGTCTCTTTAGAAGGAATTATTGAAGAATTTTATAATTCCAAATTATAAATAATTCTTTTTCGAATTAATACTAAATGTTGCTGCATTGACATTTTCAAAATCTGCGTGAAGGACGTTTTCAAAAAGGTAGGGCCTAGAAGTTTTGTACGGAATTAAATTAAATTAAAATAATAAGCGTTTTAAGAATAAAACAATTTATTTAAATATGAAAATAAATGTTAACCTTAAAATAGGTTGAAATGAAGAATTTTAATATTTAATTAGGATTGTGATAAAATCAAATTATTGTCCTACCCCCTTAAGAAGTTTTAAACGTACATAATATTATTATTGTTACTTTATTGATCACATGTATAAATTATATAGCCTTAGGAAAAACGGCATTTAGGGAAAAAGGTGTAAAAGTCGTAGTGATCATAAGGAAAATATGAGCTTTAATGAAATTATGGGAATATAGGTTATCGTTGAATGATTAAATAAAATTTTAGAGAATTATGGATAACCTCGTTGATATAGCTCATTTTCTAAAAATTATTATTATAATGTTATTAGGTGAAATGGAAATGTTATAAATCATATTTAGGATAAGATTTGAAATTTACAATAAGGGGTTAAAATAAATGATATATGTGTATATATTTTTGAAGAGAGGTAATTGTAATAGATAGGACAAGTTCAAAAGATATTTAATAAAAAGATAAGGAGTTTACAAAAATGAAGAAATCGGACAAAATTTCATCGTATGAGATTAATACGTATTTCGTAGAAATTATAATTTAAGAGTTCAAAATTTTAGAACAAGGTAATAAGTTTTTGAAGTTGAATAAAAAGTTAACGAAATTACAAAGGAAATATAAATTCATTTTTTTTTTTTCGAGATTAAATAGAACAAAATGAAAATTTACTTTATGAAATCAATTAGTAGATATTCTAGATTTCAAGACTAGAAATTATAGAAAACAATAATAATTGTACGAGGTCAAAAATTACGAAGTAAAGTTCGAAGGTTAAAGATTAAGGAGTTCACGAATTCTAAAAGCAAAGATGATATAATTTACGAGATTAAAGAGAAGAGATGAAAATTAATTGAGAAGCCGATTATTAAGAATTATTGATTTAGGAAGTTAGAAGTTTTAAAAGGAGTCAAAAAGTTTAGAAGGTTGAAAAATAATCGAATCCACAAGTCTTTAAAAAAGAGCAAGGGGTTAACGATTAAAGAAGAAAACTAAAATTCATTTTTAAATGAATAAATATTAGGAATTTTAAGATTAGGAGATTTATAATTCGAGGTTAGTTGAAAAGATAACGCTAACTAAAGATTGATTGTTAATATAGTTGTAGACGTCTTCAATTCAAAAAAATTTTTCCAATCTTGAATGTCTTCCCACGTTGTAAAGTTTTTGGTTGCGTCCATTTGTTGCGCTTGACTTCTTGTCGTCTAGTCTTCGATTTATACGTCTCGATTTTTGTAACTTTAGTTGAAGGGCTTTGTTAGTCAAAAAGATTAGTCATAGAGCACTTAGCAGGCAAGCAAACACAGAGAAATAAAAAGAAAAATCTAACGAGGTTGAATGACAGTCGAGAATCCTTATAACTAGGTCAGTCGGTCAATCCTTGATATTTTTACCCATTCTCACATTTAAAGCGTTCTAAGATTATTATTTTAGCGATCTAAGATTTCTAATTCATTATTTGATCCTATAAGTCTATGCCTGACATATATATTAATATGTATGTCTGGCCCAGGTGTCTTCTCGCTAGATGAGATAACTTTAAGTTATTCACGGTCGCAAGACAGCTTTGATACCAACTGTAACAACCCGGTTTTTCGTGACTTAATTAAACTAAGGCGGAAATATTAATTAAGTTCATATATTACTAAAACCAGCTGTCATCGTATTACAACTCATTATACATAATAAGAGTTATAGATAAAACAGAGTTTAATTGATTACATTCTCTCAAAATATAAAATAAGGCCTTCAATCCCCTTGTGTAGATCGTCAATAAAGCCTCGGGGTACCTACGGGAACGTACCGTTAAAACTCGATTATGACCCCGCACACGCTAAGCCACATAAAACCCATAGCGGTAAACACATAATAATTAACATATGCTCATGTAATTAAATCAGCGCAAATAAAACATACAATAATGCAATTCATAAAACATAACATATCATAAATCATATAACATAGCAATTGAATCATCAATTTATCTCAATTCATAATCATATAGGCAAATCATTATCATTTCATTCATATTCGGGGTAGTCGACCCTTTTCAATTATATTCATATAGCAACATATACTCGCGAGTCTTGACTACAGAGTGGCTCGTGTACTCTCATAGATAATTACCCATATAATCTTCTATCAAAGTGCACTAGTTACTCAGACTCGTACATTAGATCAAACACTAAGTAGCGGACACAACAGCTACCTAATATCGAATACAACATGGATAATCTAAGATGAAACACGACCATAAGCCAACAAACCAGTAAGGATGGAAACATGCGGACCTAATAAGCGTCCGCGCAATAGCTGAAGGGGCCGGAAACATCAACGGACAAGTCCGACAAGCTAAAGATATCAAGCAGGTAATAAGGAGGATCAGTCCCTTGTCTTTTGTATGCATACACCACCCTATTGGTGCGACTATTACACTACGACAGATTCCCCGGATGGGAATGGTCATTTTCCAATTACCTCATATGGGCCCGTGAACGAATCGATACCCAGGGCGAAAATCACGTTAAATAACGACTAGGAGAGTCATTAAATTACCACTGGCAATACTGAGGGTGCCAAGTGTCCCCATATGCGGCTACCTTACCAATCCTGACCCTATAGCGTTTAACATCGCAGACACCCGAGTACTAATCATACAACGTTATAATCGAAGGGTATAATCTCATGTCAGGGCGTGCCTTTGAACTCAAATCCTAAGTTGTCGAGGGAATATCGAGTATGAGGAATAACTCGCTCATTATCGGATTCAACCCAAACAACCGCAGAGAATCTAAAGGGTTCCCAAGTTAGAGTGGACGGTCAAAGTGAAGTCAATAATAGGTCAATTCACAAGGGTGGCGCGACAATTATTCTAAATATGTGACGAGAGTTTTAACTCTAAGTATTTAATTCTTAATTCATTATTTCTTTTATCGTTCATAACTCAGGTGACAATTCTTACTAATTAACAACGTCGAACTTGTATAATGAAAATTTTAATTCTATGATTCTTGGAGTAAACGAAAGCACATAGAAAACTTAAATATTTATTTTGAGTCCGTTTGTATACTTTAAATATTTTTACTATTCATTATTTTCTTTTAAAATATTAATTCTCGTTACTTAGTTTACTTTAAAAAGATTTATTTCGAATAACTTAAATAGGTTTAAGTAACTAATTTATTTTATTCAAGTGTAAGTATTTTATTTAATTAAGTTAAGTGATTTAGTTTCGTTTTAAAATTAAGTAAGGTATTGATTTTAAATTTTCTAAACTTCATTTTCAATTTATAATCATTACCTAACTAATTTAATTAGTGAGGTTGGTTAGTTATATGAATCTTATAATATTCATTTTCATTTATAAATTTTATTTAACTTGATACTTGACACGTTTTAATATTCTTGATAAAATATAATTAAGTGACATGTAGTTAAATTTCTTTTAGGTGATTTAATTCCTTGATACAACTTTGTATTATAACTTTAACTTATTCGATTAAAGTGAAAGTATAATTTGATCGTAGAATTTTATTTAAGTTTGTAGAACTTAGAAATCTTTTCTACATTATTTTTATGAAACCATTCGTATCTTTTATATTGTCTTACGTTTTATATGTTTGATTTTTTATTATACGACTTACATTGATTTAGTGAGTTGTCGACTTTAAGACAAATTCCTAATTTTAAAGATACTATTTAAATTTGTAAGCTTTGCTTTAAGTTAATCTTTTCATATAAAATGTTATACTTACTAAGTTATGTATATGATTCGATAATCTTTTTAATCCTTACATTTTTATACTTAGCAAATTTCTTGACACTTTATTTGTATCCTAATTTATATTTGTGACGTTAGTTCTTAAATTCTTTTTTTTACGCGACTTCGCCTAACTTCATTTTATTTTCAAAAATCTTGTTAGTGATATTAATTTTTAACTTTATTCAATAATAGCTTACTTAGGTTTATTTTAAATTTCAAGTTCTTTATTTCCTTTTGATATTTTAACCAAATACTTATTTAGTATATTTTAAGTTCATTTTAAACTTTAGAGTTTTAAATAAGGTAATTATTATATTAAATTAGATATATGAGTTTTTATACGACTGTTTATATTAGATATTTAATACGAGTAACTTTTATGTATATTAAAAATGAACTTCACTTTTAAATTGATTTAATCCTAATTTAAACTTGATACTCTTTTTATTTAAGTCTTTATTTTTAGTTGTATTTTAATTTGAACCATTAAATGACTACAACTATTTTTACGACTATAAATATTCTTATATTCATTTAGTTTATTTACTTAAGCCGGTTAATAATATTTTTAGTCTTATTTTATACTTGTGATGCTTATATTTAATATCTTCAATAATTCACACATAACATATAATTTCAACATGCTAAAATTTCATATAAAATCAACAATAATTTAACAACACATTTTTCACCTAAAACATTTTATCACAAAAATCATATTTCACAATTCAATTCAACATTATATTATAACAAAAATAACACACAATCAAAATTCACAAATCACATAAATAATTTATATATCACATGAACACAAAAATTATATATTCTAAATACGTAAATTAAACTAGTGTGCGGGGACACCTTATGTTAGCTCGGTACGAATTTCCTTAGCTCGTCTAGATCCACGATTTTGTCGACCCAAGAGACCCAAAATCAACCCGTTAACTCATAGGCCCAAAATTAGCAAAGAAATAAACCAAATGAGAATAGCAGCACCTCGAGTTGACGCAGTGACATCGTAAATGGGAGAAAGAAGAGTAAATTAGAGCCGATAGAAATCGATTTATAAGGTAAGTCGGGAATGACACCAACCCTTTGATTGTTTAATATCGTTGAAGTAAAAATCAGAATTTTATATATATAAAAAAAAGAGATAAACAAATGAGAGGAAAAGAGACGGAGAGTTAGAGGGAGCTTCACGGTGGTCAAGGGACGAGAGGAGATGACGAGGCGCCGAGCTCAGGTGACATATTAACGGTGGTGAGAGCAGGACAGGAGCCACGTTAGCAGAGGTCACGGTGGTGACCATCGACGGCGACGATGGCCAGAATACGAGGAGGATAGCAGGGGAGGCCGAGAAAGGAAGAACCAGGTCGAGAACAGGGACCACGGTGGTGGGCGACCTGGTGGTTCAAGGCGGCGTCATGGGTGGTTGTGAGCGGTTGTGAGGTCGAAGCCTGAGCTCACCATTAATGGCGGTCGATGGTTTGGTGGTGGTGAGCGTGAGGGAGACAACTCCGGCATCGTAATCGAAACCGAAAAGAGAAAAGAACAGGGGACGTCGAGGAAGTGGCCAACGTGGTGGCTATGGCGGTCGTGAAGGTGGCAGGCGGCGCTGGTGATGGTGGCCGGTGTTGTTGTTGTTGCCGTCGTGTTGTTCTGTTGTTGTTTGTTGTTGTCGTTGCTTGTTTATTATTATTATTATTATTATTATTATTATTATTATTATTATTATTATTATTATTATTATTGTGTTGAGTTTGTGAGTTGTTGCTTCTGATTGTTTTATTTATTTTTTTTTTATTATTTGTGGGATTTAGATAAGGGAAGGAATGAGAAGAAATGATAAGTATGAGGGAGATGAAGGGTTAATTGAGGGAGGTAAAAAGGGATGAATGAATTGTGTTGGAGCAGCTTTATCATCAAAATATCCAAAATGAATAGGATGAGAAGAGAGTACCGACATACATGAGAGAGTATTTGGGTCTGTTTCATTTGTTTGCTCCGTTTTATTTACTCTTATTTATAAACTTTTATATTTTATAAAATTTACTATACTTTAAATTATTTGTTTTAAATTTGAGTTACTTATTCATATTACAAAATTTATAGTTCGAAAATATAAAAGTATAAAAGTTGTCAGTTACAATTTCTATTACTGGCCTCGTGAGAATTTCAAATCTAACATTTATTTCAAGGATTATTCCTATAAAACTAAATTTTATGAAAGTAATGATTTTAATATATAATGCAAATTTATAAAAATCTAATAGTAATAACAAAAATAAAGTTTTAGTTCGACATGTATTTTAGAAATAAAAATATAATACAAGTTAATATAAAATTTAAGGAGTTTTTAATTTCAAAAATATTGTGAATTTTATTTGCACGAAATTTTTCAGCCGCGTTTTCTGAACAAAGGAATAAAAGTTAAATTATACAAATTTTAATTTAATAAATTAGTTAAAATAATTAATTAGTATTAATAAAAACACGGGGTGTTACACCTCATATCCTTAATCATAACATGATCTAAGCTCAAGTCTATATCGCTTCCCATATAGTTCCACATTTTCCACAACAAAATAACCATAAATATGTCATACCATACCTTCTCATTCTCAAGTCACACGTATACTAACACGTAGCTATCATAATGTATCGTGAAAAGCTTACTACTCTCTCAACCCATTATTACCACACACAAGTCTATCCACACCATTCTCGAACGTCACTACCTTACTGACCACGAATGCTTTCCTTCCATTAATGAATTTCCTTATACTTAACACATTCACAAAACCACAAGATGCACACTTAGCATTCCTACATTAACCTTTAAAGTACAAACCCCAAAGTTTTATCGTGCTCACTATAACCTTTAAGTTTTTCCTCAAAGCCGATTATCATTGCTCACCACAATATCACTTCCCAATTCTCACTAACTCATTATTATCACACCCCGTATACCATCATAATCGAATCCTCAAAAATACTACCTATATAGATACCATCACTGTAGGTTTATATCGGTATATAGACCTTTAAAATCACAGGATTATAATGAAAAACTTTATAAGATTTTAAAGTCATAAAAGAAATTGCATAACAAAGTAAAGAAATTTAGAATTAACCTTTTAATCCTAGTAAATCGGCCTAAGAACAATACCAAAAGTATGGTATCTCCTAATTGAAACACCCAAGATGTATGTGAGATATGCCCTTAGAGAATTGCTAGAAAATTAGAGAATGAAAACTGCTTTTCTTTTCTCTCAAGTTTTTGTGTTTTAGGATGAATGAATTAGCAATGAATTAGAGTAGAATTAGGAAAGGCAAAACCCCTCTAATATACTACACTTGGCCGGCCTATCTTGGTGTATTTGG
The DNA here is from genome assembly GCA_023091065.1 of Dianthus caryophyllus. Taxonomy (NCBI): domain Eukaryota; kingdom Viridiplantae; phylum Streptophyta; class Magnoliopsida; order Caryophyllales; family Caryophyllaceae; genus Dianthus; species Dianthus caryophyllus. The sequence continues at coordinate 10,223,247 of CM041530.1, forward strand.
GGAGATCTAATTCTCCTCAAATACTTCACTTGTTGATCAAGATACAAAGTGTATCGGGACAGAACGTATCTGGACACTTTTATCTTGATCATTTTAGCTTATTATATAATGCATTATATTCTTAGTGTCATCTGCATGGACCGACTATATTATATTATAAATATCCTTATATTCATAATTTGCTAATTAATTATAACAGTTTATATTTAATTAGCTTGCATTATACACAATAATTAAATATAACATTTTATATTCAATCCACGAATTACATTTAATTCGCCTCAGCTAAAATTATTTAATCTGTATTAAATAGCCGTATCACCATTATACTGACTAACATTTTAGTCAGTAACATCATCACACTGACTAACATTTTAGTCAACAACACAGACTAACCGCTTAGTCAATAATTAAGTAAGGCATCGATATGATCATTTTCTCAAATGATCACATCTCTCAAACACATCCTTTAGGTGTGACTCTTAGGGACCAGCTTGATCACCGCCATCCGTATGACAATAACGCCAAACTTATCTAGCAAGCCAACCGATTATCGATAAACGCGTTAATCAACTGATTAAATACAAAATGTACCCTGTGTACCTTTAGAGATTTATTTATGTTATTGCACTAATCGTGGAGGACACTAACTCCAACAATCTCCCACTTGTCCGCATAAGTGTATGTGCGATAACCGATTCTCATATCCATAATAAATTTCTCCCACTCAATGTAAACCAATTTGCAAAGTCCGTACTTTCAAAGGTCGTAGTTCACAAGTGATCGAGAATCAAGAGTGGTTTCCGACTAGAGAGTAACTTAAGCGATAAACGAATCAATATTCGAGCATGGCCATGCATTTTCGATTCTGACTCCTCGAGTGGCCCCGAGAATAAATATTATAACTCGATAGAAGTTTGGATATTTCCTCAACTCGAATCTTGCGGATGTAAGCGCAGCATGAAATGACCAGTGAAAATCTACTTGGCCTCCCGTTACTGGCCGATCGTGAGAAAGAAACCAAAGTCACCCAAAATCTGCCTTAATCTCAAGAGACAGTCGATAGTCAAAAGAATCGACTCTAGGAACACTATGGATGTCCTATCCACGACCCGGCACCTAATGTTCTGAAACATTTAGGACTCCATGTAGTCGTCACAAAAATTGTCCTGCGCGATTTCAAAGAAACCCGCATCTGTGGATCGATCACCAACAGATTTGACTTATGGCTCGTTGAACCCACCATCAATCGACGTCACAAAATGATTGCCAGAGTTATCAGCTCATGTAGGCGATCACGGACCAAAACACAATATAAAGTAATTCAGTTCACTTTGAGGTGTTCAACGTTGTCTGCACAACCCTCATGAAAAACAATATATAAAATAAAACGATGATGTTAGAAATAGTATATGAAAAAGATACATTTATCCAATCCATGTCAAGTACTATTATAACCAGGAACACGTTCAATTCTCATGAAGATAACGTGCCCTTCATGCTTATCATATACCGACGTACATATCTAGACTAGTTGTTGGACTTTAGGCTCTTTAGCCTGGAAGATGGCACCTCTATTAATATAATAGATGGTGATAATGTCATTCGAACTAGGAACTACAGTTAGTCCTTGTAAGAACTGACGCATCCATACAGCTTCCCCTGCAACTAAATAGCATAGTACTCGGACACAGTCATAGAATCTACTATGACACTATATTTTGGAACTGTTTTGCTTACCGCAGTGCCATAAAGAGTAAAGACGAATCCGAGCTGAGATATCGAGTCATCTCGATTCGTGTGGAAGTTAGCGTCACAAGAATCGATCATGCATAGCCTTATAGCACCTCCATAAGTCAATACCCATTTCGGATGCCACGCCTCGCGTGAGCATATTATGGCATACATGATCGATCCTACTGCCGAAGCATAAGGAACACGACTTGGTCATACTGAATCTCTCAAGAATCTTATCTATATAAGACTCCTGATTGAGGGATAACATGCGTCGTGATCTTTCATCTGGAAATGGTTCTGTAACCAAACTTTTACCGAAGTTAAGAGAAGTTTGTCATTCCCAATCAAGAGTATGTCATCGACATACAGTATTAGGAAGACAATCTTGCTCCCACTCGACTTGATATATCGACATGGTTCCTCGACCGATCGAGTGAATCCATTCTCCTTTATCACTTGGTCGAAGCGATGATTCCAACTCCGTGAAGCTTGCTTAAGTCCATAGATGGAACGCTTAAGCTTGCAAACCTTCTTAGGATCTTTAGGATCTATGAAACCTTCGGGTTGCACTATGTACAACTCCTCCTCCAAATAACCGTTTAAGAAGGCGGTTTTCACGTCCATCTGCCAAATTTCATAGTCATGAAAGGCGGCAATCGCTAAGACAATCCGAATAGAATGAAGCATGACTACGGGTGCAAAGATCTCATCATAGTGCAACCCTTGCACTTGAGTGAAACCCTTTGCCACTAGTCGTGCCTTGTATATATCTGGTTGTCCTTCTACAGATCGCTTTATCTTATAAAGCCATTTGCACTGAAGAGGCCTAGCCTTATCAGGTAAGTCAACCAGATCCTATACATTGTTCTCGTACATCGAGTCCATCTCGGATTGCATGGCTTCTTGCCATAGCTTTGAGTCGGAACATGTCATGGCACCTTTATAGGTTACGGGTTCGTTACTCTCAAGGAGTAAAACGTCGTCTCTCCCATTCTCCTCAACCATACCAATGTATCTATCTGGAGGAATGGAGAGTCTACCCGACCTTCTGGGTTCCAAAGGGACATTAACCGCAGCAGACGAAGAAGGAACAGGTTCCTCCATTGGTTGCTTTCGATTCTTTGGTTCAGAATCTCTGACAGATCGAAGGTTCTATTACTTCTCTTGTCTTCGAGAAACTCTTTCTCTAAGAACTTCGCACTAGCCGCAACAAAAACTCGTTGTTCGGTTGGCGAATAGAAGTAATGACCAAACATTCCTTTTGGATAACCAATAAAGTATGTCTTGACCGATCGCGGGCCGAGCTTATCCTCGTGTCTCCACTTGACATAAGCCTCGCACCCCCAAACCCGAATAAAGGACAAGTTAGGGACCGTTCCCTTCCATAACTCGTATGGAGTCTTGTCAACAGCTTTAGTCGGACTTCGGTTAAGTATAAGAGCAGCTGACAAAAGCGCATAACCCCATAATGAGTCAGGTACAACCGTGTGACTCATCATGGATCGAACCATATCAAGTAATGTTCAAATCCTGCGCTCGGACACACCATTCAGTTGTGGTGTTCCGGGTGGAGTTAACTGTAATACTATCCCGCGGTCTTTCAGGTGTTGATCAAACTCAGTTGAAAGATATTCGCCACCACGATCTGAACGTAGTGCTTTTATCTTTCTATCCAGTTGGTTCTCAACCTTATTCTGGAATTCCTTGAACTTTTCAAAGGACTCACTTTTATGATTCATTAAGTAGACATGTCCATATCTACTCAAATCGTCCGTGAAAGTGATAAAATACCTATAGCCATCTCTAGCGTTGATTGACATAGGTCCACACACATCAGTATGTATGAGTCCTAATAGGTCAGCAGCGCGCATTCCAACACCTTTGAAGGAAATTCGAGACATTTTGCCTATAAGACATGATTCACACGTGCCAAAAGTTTCATAGTCAAATGGGGCAATAGTCCCACTATCAATTAGCTTTTTCACGCGTTTCTCATTTATGTGTCTCATACGGCAATGCCATAGATAGGTTTGATCTTTGTCACCAACCTTTGCTTTCTTGTTACTCACATGCATGATTTCTGTGGTTTGATCTAAAACATAAATTCCGTTCATGGAAACAGCTTTACCATAAATCATTTCGTTCAAAGAGAAAATACAGCTATTATTCTTTATTGAAAATGAAAATCCTTCTTTATCAAGAACGGATACAGAAATAATGTTTTTAGATAAACTAGGTACATAGTAACAGTTATTAAGAAATAACTCAAATCCGCTCGGGAGTTGGATTACATATGTTCCTACTGAAACGGCAGCAACTCTTGCTCCATTCAACACTCGCACAGATGAGAACCACAACCAGTATCAAGTACCCAAGTTCCGAAACTTGCATGGTTAATCTCAATCATATAAATAAAAGAAGACATACCAACAGGAATGACGTGGCCTGCTTTTATGTCCTCAGCATACACGGGACAGTTCCACCTCCATTGCCCAGACTTGTGGCAATGGTGGCACTCCATGCTTTGCTTTGCTCTTGCCTTGCCTTGTGAGCTACCGCTAGACTCACCAGGCCCACTCTTCGCAATCACTGGCCTTTTAAACTTTGGCTTTCCTACAGTTAGGTTAGCCGGAGCCTTACCCTTGCCCTTGTGCTTGTTGCCTATCATGAGAACATCTTGTTTCATGCTCCCACTCAACTTCAGATCACTCTCCGTCTGTACGAGGAGTGAGTGAAGCTCATGCAGACTTATCTGCATGTCATTCATATAATAGTTTGCCCTAAAGAGGGCATACCCATCATGAAGAGAGTAGAGCACACGATCAACGATGATCTTCTCATCGATCTTGCAACCAAGCTCCTCCAGTTTCTCAATGTTCTCGATCATGTCGAGAAGGTGTGGACCAACCGGTTGGCCCTTCTGGAGTCTCGCTTCAAAGAAACGAGTGGTATACTCGTAACTCTTGATTCTCGGTGCTTTCGAGAACTCTTTGGTTAGGGTGGTGAAAATCTTGTTTGCACCTTGGGTGATGAATCGTCTTTGTAAATTGGATTCCATTGAATAGATGAGTACGTTCTGTATCGCACCCGCCTCCATCATGAAATCATTATAAAGATAGACTTCATCTGCTCCTGCATCGGAGTGGTTTAGTCGGCGATGGCTCGATCAAGTACTTAAGCTTACCGTCAGTCGGCGATGGTGTAATAATCTTGGTGTTGTCCGAGGTTATTCGGTAGGGTTCCTGTTGAAGTGGTTCATGTGATGAGCTCAGTGACATAGTGCTTAAAAAGGATTGTAAGTACTACTCATATCAACAAGATGCATCTTCTTTCCGGTGGCTCATCTTAAGAACTCTTCGATTAAGCGTGCTTCTTTGGAGAGTAGTTTTAGGATGGGTGACCTCTGGGAAGTTTCGAGGATGCGAACGAGTGAGGACAAAGTCGTTGGAAAGGACTCGTGTTGGTTTGTGGGCGATGTACGCGACTGGCAAGCTCACCGTGGAATGACATTTCGGCCTTTGGTTGGGGCCGAGGGTGTTACAAATGGTATCGAAGCAACCCGGCACCGGTGTGGTCGAATCCTGTGTCTTGTTGGCCAGTGCACGCACCTAGCCGGGAGGATGCGGAATGCTATATTGTAAGTAGCGACCAGCGCAACGAGGACGTTGCGTTCTGGCTGGGGTGTAACACCCGGTGTTGTCCGAGGTTATTCGGGCCGGGTTCCCTGTTGAAGTGGTTCATGTGATGAGCTCAAGTGACATAGTGCTTAAAAGGATTGTAAGTACTACTCATATCAACAAGATGCATCTTCTTTTCTGGTGGCTCATCTTAAGAACTCTTCAGTTAAGCGTGCTTGCTGGAGAGTAGTTTTAGGATGGGTGACCTCCTGGGAAGTTTCCAGGATGCGAACGAGTGAGGACAAAGTGCGCTGGAAAGGACTCGTGTTGGTTTGTGGGCGATGTACGCAGCCTGACAAGCTACCGTGAATGACATTTCGGCCTTTGGTTGGGTAGGGGTGTTCTGATAAGCGGCATTGATGTCACGGCCTCCCAATCAGAAAAATTGGACCCATCACTCTTCAGTCGAGTGGACTGATTCATGCTGTCCATAAAAATTCTAAGCCATGATTCGCATGTTAGTGTGGCACTTGGCATTGGTTCGTCAGTACGTACAGCCATTTGTTATAGTAGTTATATCTGTATATAACGAATTCGATACTGTGAAAAGAGAGAAGAAGCGAGAAGATAAGAAAACATCGTTTTAAAGGTTTTAAGTCGTAAGCAATAACGATTTAATGCAATGACTCGCGCACTCATATAATCGACCTCCCTCGAGAATTATATAAGTGATCCCAAGACTCAATTTCTTTAAATTGATAAGCCAACCTTTTGGCTAATTCTACTGTTAGAATTCTTGGTCGATAGATTTCAGTAAATCCTATCTATTAGTCCACCATAACTACGAGATATTACTCGAACTATAGTGTTGAGGTAAAATAGGTCAACGCATACTACTTACCCAACGTAGAAGGGGTCATATGGAGAGTAAGGTCCTACATGCCTACCGACGAAGAAGGGGCTCATGGTATGCTTTTCCTATAAAGACTAATCTCAATTTTATAAATAGAGGAAGGTCCCATCATCTCATTTTAATTCATTTTAAGTGAACAAATATCTAGCATTTTCGAGAATGATTATATCGAGGTGATAGCCCTAAACGAATGACATCCGTATGTCCATGATAAAAAAATGCAACTAAATGATCCATTTTCATGCATATTAAGTGGTTTGGTTTAGTTTAGGCGGAATATGATGCTACTATTTAACGTGTATGCAATGCAAAACGGTAAAGAAAACGCAAAAACGAAAAAAACACCTAGTGTGGCCTATCCCTATGAAAATAAAGACATATTACAATTTGGAATCCATCCATGGACCCTAAAGCTGTCTTCATTCTTCATCTTGGGCGTTAAGTGGGAGTCCATCTTGAATCTTCTCAAAATTACATTTTGAATTACAAAATAAACCTATTTACATTCTAATTCAAAATATGCCAAAAAATAAAATATTACAAGATGGGAGATTCGAGATCTCAAAAATACAACCAAAATTGTGTTTCCTTCATTACGAAAACACAATCTTCTAAGGACACACTAGTAAATTACAACCTTTTGTACATAATTAATGCGTAAAATAAACCATTCAAAACATTCATTCACAAAAATAGCATCAACTAAACAAAATATAAAATCAATGCATACAATAGATTAAAATATCCAAACCACCTCTTTTAAATGATTATAATTATGCAACAATTCCTTAATTGTTCATAATATCTTAATCAAAACATAATCCAAAAGAAATAATTTATATTATCAGTATAACATAAATTAGATCACAAAAATATTTTAAACTTCTTTAAAATATTAGGTATCACATTTATTATGAACTGCTTCACAATAACACAAAATATATTATCTTTATAATATAACAAAATAAAAAAAAAATAATAATAATTTTTATAAAAGTTACTGTTCACGGCACTATTCACGTGAACAGTAAAAAATTTTCTTTTATAAAAGTTACTGTTCACGGCACTATTCACGTGAACAGTAAAAAAAATTTATTTTTTTTTTATTAAAAATCAAATTAAACCTTTTTAATTTAATCATGCTAAAAAAAAACGGTATAAACTATCAACATCTAATCATTATTAAATATTGATACAAACTAGATTATTCAAATTAACCTTTTAAAGAGAATATCTAAATCATGATTAATTAATTACCATAATATTTAACTAATCATAATAGATTTGTTCATCTATACCAAAACTAATATTATGAATGTTCTTTAACATCCAAATCAAAATCCAATTTTATTTTAATTTAATCATTATTAAATCAAAACAACAACATATTCATAATATTATTATTTTAACAGTTTAAAACAACAAATATCTATGAATCAATTTGGAACAAAATAAAAAAAACCCATGGCACAAAGGCCAAAAACTTGTGTTTTTTTTTTTTTTTTTTTTTTTAAAAAGAATATACAAAATCATTAATGAAAATCATATAAAATAATTTCATAGCCCTTGGCTCTGATACCACTTGTAGGTTTATATCGGTATATATACCTTTAAAATCACAGGATTATAATGAAAAACTTTATAAGATTTTAAAGTCATAAAAGAAATTGCATAACAAAGTAAAGAAATTTAGAATTAACCTTTTAATCCTAGTAAATCGGCCTAAGAACAATACCAAAAGTATGGTATCTCCTAATTGAAACACCCAAGATGTATGTGAGATATGCCCTTAGAGAATTGCTAGAAAATTAGAGAGTGAAAACTGCTTTTCTTTTCTCTCAAGTTTTTGTGTTTTAGGATGAATGAATTAGCAATGAATTAGAGTAGAATTAGGAAAGGCAAAACCCCTCTAATATACTACACTTGGCCGGCCTATCTTGGTGTATTTGGGGAGATCTAATTCTCCTCAAATACTTCACTTGTTGATCAAGATACAAAGTGTATCGGAATGAGCATTATCTGGTCACTTTTATCTTGATCATTTTAGCTTATTATATAATGCATTATATTCTTAGTGTCATCTGCATGGACCGACTATATTATATTATAAATATCCTTATATTCATAATTTGCTAATTAATTATAACAGTTTATATTTAATTAGCTTGCATTATACACAATAATTAAATATAACATTTTATATTCAATCCATGAATTACATTTAATTCGCCTCAGCTAAAATTATTTAATCTGTATTAAATAGCCGTATCACCATTATACTGACTAACATTTTAGTCAGTAACATCATCACACTGACTAACATTTTAGTCAACAACACTGACTAACCGTTTAGTCATTAAGTAAGGCATCGATATGATCATTTTCTCAAATGATCACATCTCTCAAACACATCCTTTAGGTGTGACTCTTAGGGACCAGTTGATCACCGCCATCTGTATGACAATAACGTCAAACTTATCTAGCAAGCCAACCGTTATCGATAAACGTTAATCAACTGATTAAATACAAAATGTACCCTGTGTACCTTTAGAGATTTATTTATGTTATTGCACTAACTGTGGAGGACACTAACTCCAACAATCACTTCCTTTACCTCTACTCATCGCATATTAAGCTCTTACTCACGATGGCTATGACTCACAAACATTATCTCGCGACGATTAAGCTACCTCGCAAGGCTCTAGCTAGAAGTCACAAAACTAGGAATCCATCCAGGCCACCACGACCAACCATGTGCATTAGCCAGTAAACCACTCATACTATCAATTATTTATTAACCAAACTCTACCATCTATGGCTCAAATAACAGCGACAACCTAAGGATCAGATCTCGAGCTAGATAAGGATGAGGCACCTTACGGCTAGATGCCAAGGAAAACGATTATGGAAATTTATCAAAGACAAGATTGATGTTAAGACATCAAGAGTTCTTACAAAATTAGGATGTGAGTGGCAATCGAAAGGCATGGGAAGGAATGAAATAGAAGATCGGTACCTTAGAAGTTAGCTCAAGGACAAGAGGTGTAGTTCTATAGAGACACTGGAGAGGCATGACAGCATAAAGCACGAAGGCAAGACCAAAAGGTAAGAGTTGAGATCACAATGCCAAGGGACAGTTTACGATGTAGAATAAAGAAAGGATAGAATGATACAAATTAAGTAAAAATATGACATAATAAATCTTTTGCAAGAAACTGCTCAACAACCACCAATTTGACAAAATAAATTTTTAATATGAAACGATGAAGGAAAATAGAAATATTCTTTAAGAGTTCACAAATGAAGTTATAAGACTCGTTTCCAACAAAGAACTCAAATTGGTTTCGTTATGAATGAGAGACGAAAAGGTAATTCCCGAAAAGTTTGACAGATATAGAATATGATTAAAAGGTACGATTGAAAGGAGAAGTCTCAAAGTTGAGTTTCAAAACGACAGCGATTTTAGAAAAATGAAACCACTAAAATACCAAGTAGATTAAATAATATTTAAATAAACTAAATGCTCAAATTAGAAAACATAATAAAAGAAGGTTTAGGATAAAAAAAGAGGTTTTGATCAAAAGTGGATGCAATAGATAAGTGTCAGTCATTTCAAATTTGATTGAGTAAAAAGCCATCAAAATGTATTGACGCGTCTAAAAATGAATGGAAAAGTAAAACAATACTGATTAAAATTTTCCTCAACATAGTTACAAAATAAGAAAGTACAAGAAGGATAAACAAACCATTATAGCACAAATATACAAAAATAGGTTTTGTTAATCGAACTGACTGAAAACATTCTTGAAATAAAAGAGTTTAGAAATTATTTCAGCACGATCTATTGAAAAAGATGAGGATGAACATAATAAGAAATTTTATTGGGGAAAAAGAAACTCAAACTGTAATCACGAGCTGAAAGTTTTAAAACAACTGTATAATAAGATCAAGAACTAGAAGATATACTAAGGACAAGTGTAGCTAGCAAGCTGAAAGACGTCCCTACGAATACGGTAGGTGACTTAGATTAAGAGTTTCCGCTGCGTGCTCTGATGGTAGGACTATACATCCGCAATTAGGCTTCAAGTTTCTTGCTCCCGCTAATCAATCCGTACGAATCAAAGACTTTAAGAGTTAAATTTCTAGATATTTCGAAAGGTCAAATGAAAGAGAGAGATTTTAAATTAGAAAACTCAAATGATTAAAGTTGAAGAAACGAATAAATCGAAAAGTTAAAACAAGGGATCGACAAGGCATAAATAGACTAAATTTTTTGATAAAACAGAACTCTCAAATGAATAATATTAAAAAGAAGGGTCATAAAAGTGTATTAAAACGGAATGTAAAATACCCCCTTTTTGTCGATATTAAAAATGAAGGCTAACATGATTTGATAAGAAAATAGAAGTATAAAGGATTTAGTTTAGAATGGTGAGTATGATGAAAGCAAAGAAACCAAGTAGTACATAAGAAAGCAATTACCAGAGTGAAACATTTTGAAATAAAGAAATACATTTAAAAACGACGATTGAATCAAATCAAAAGCTTTTAAAGACTAATTTAGAGGCAGGACTAGAAAATTTTAAATGTAGAGATTTATCGAGTCGACACCCGACCTCGCATGACTCCATCATTCTTGTACCTGCATCCAAAGCAAACATATATGATCTAATGGTGGAAATCCTAAGACCACCATTCACACAACTACTCATACACATGCACAAATAACGTAGACCCCCTAATGTGTCTACCCAGCACTCTCACTCGGTGTTCTAGGTCAAATCCTACTCACTCACCTAAGAGAGTTGGGAGCGTATTCGCTCTGATACCAACTGTAACAACCCGGATTTTTCAACAAAATAAAATAAAGAAATAAAATGGATTTATGAAATAAAAGAAAATAAAAGCGAGCCACGGTGGCGGAAACACCGTGGAATCCGGATCATTACTCACAAAACCAACTAATCAACGATATAAAGGTAGGCCTTGAGGCCTAGAAGTGGGGAGTAAATACCCCGTACAACCAAAACCAAACGAAAGTCTAAAGACCGACAGAAAGTCTAAAACAAAGCCAAGCTACAAGTCCAAAAGTCTAAACAAAGTCACATCTCTTCCAAGGTAACACACGGTCACATCCTCGCATCCAACTCACTCAATCCCGTCTCGCGCATACCTATAAAAGAGAGGCAACAACCACAATCAGTGGGGAGTAACTAGGTGCTCCCCAGTCATATTTTAACATAACTAACGTAGACAACAACAATGCAAACAAGCTCACCTGGCCTACGGCCTATGATCAAAGTACAAACAAACATGAATAACAACATACAACAATGGTACAATAATACACAAGTAACCAAATCACATGGCACAACCAAGGTTGTGACCCAACCAACTGAGCACACACGACGATCCATCTTCCAACCAATTGCGAGAGTAAGCGCGGAGAACTGGGTGAAGCAACAAGAATCACCCCGGGTGAAGCAACAAGAATCACCCAAACCCTATGGCGGAACAGCAACAAGAAGTTCCTCAATAATCACAAGTCTAAATTTGGCCAAATTCCACCGAGCAACAAGAACGGTGACGACATAAATAACCATAGTCTCTAACCCTTCTGGTTGAGAACCCATAGTCGCTCTAACTAAAAAACAAGAATAGCCGAGGGGATGATGGGCGGTATCCGTCCATCCTAGGACGTTGTATCTCCTCACACATGTGCCAGAACAGTACCCATGTGCAAACTTAACTCAAGCATAAACCTGTTAACCTGTTAACCTGTCTCCAACACTTCCAATGCAACCATATACCACACAACCATACTCATATATACACAATCATCAACACAACCATAACCAATCATACATACGGAGTACAATATGATCAACATGCCTTACAAGTCACACATTCGATTAACATGCTCATAATTCATAGTTTAGTGTTCAAACAAGGTACAACATGATTCAACAATGCATAGCTAACATCCTATGACGAGCAAAGACTCAAACAAGAGACATTTGAACCAACACACACGCACACACCATACTCGGCCAGCCCACACAACTCACGGCCAACACACACCACACACGGCCATCACACCACCAACACGGTTTCATGCATCAAACTCAATTCTCATGTGACCAATTATCGATTTAGGTGATCAATTCATTAAAACATGCATACAAACACATTTAGACTAAATCAACTTATCATAATTCATAGTTTAACTTTAGGTGATGCAAGTAAACTTCAAAGATTAACATGATTATGCTAAAACAAGAAGAAAGCGAGGACAATCACAAGCAAGGGCTCGGCCTCTACACAAACATCTCGGCCATCATTAACAACACACCAAACCGATTTATATATCAATCTACTAGCATGATTAATGATACAACATGAGATTTAAGCATGAACATATGATTATAAGACAAACCCTAGTATGAGGCCAACAATACTAGCATGATTTCATGATCAATCATAAACCAAACATCATGACAACAATGCAAACAACACATACAAACCAACCTAGGCCTCATACATGTTAAAACACAACTAGATCACACCTAGTTACCTTTGTAGAGTCTCAAAAACGTGCTACTCCTCCTCTTCTTCAACTAGGATGGTGTCTCCTTCTTCAAAGCCCTATTCTCCTTTGATAATCCAAGCCAAACAAGCAAATAATGAATACACACAACATAACACAAAAAATAATAAGAAACCAGAAAATAAAAGAGAGAAAAAGAAGATTATACACCAAGGAAAAGGCTAGGAAAGACTTAGGATGAAAGGAATGAAAGCTTGGAAGAGCAACAATGGAGTTTGAATGTGTTTTGGAGAGAGATTTTGAGAGATAAAGGAGAAATGAATGTGGATGTGTTATGAGGGATGAGAGGAGAGATTAGGAGGAGGGAAATCAGAATTATAATCTTGCTTTGATTAGGAGATAACAAGATATTAAGATGCCTTGCTCAAAAATCTATCCAAACCCTAAACCCTATCCGTGCAAAGGAGTTTCAGCTCGGTCCAAGTTGGGCCGGTCCAAACTAGCTTCTGAAAATTTGGCAGTTGCAACGGCGTCGAAAAAATATTGATTTAGCCTTTTGAATCGCCTGAATCGGAGTTCGTATGAGGAAGTTACACCGTTTTTAGCTAAATTACTCCGTATTTAAGTTCCGACTACAGAGTAGCTTATCCACGCGACAAGAGAACTGATTTTCTCGAGCTAAAAATGAGAAAATCAAAAGAAATAAATTACGAATATTATTGAGACGAGTAAATAAATATTAGGAAAAGTCGGGGTGTTACAAGAAGATGAGATGCAAGTACTATAGTATTCGGCGTGGTTTACGAGTCGAGTAAGCCGCTGCACTATGGTAGTGAGATGCAAGTGACTAGAGTACAATGGCCTACTCAGTGGTCAGGCTCGTAAGCAGTATGTGTTGTGTGTTGTTTGATTAAATGAAAACGAGTGTGTACCATTTTCGAAAATTAAAGACCACAAGTTTCTGAAGTGAATCGAGTCTGCATGATGAGAATGATACAATACGTATGTCTGTTTGCGATCTGATATCGCATTGTAATTCTGTTGAATTATTGTGATACTATTGCTATGATATTATATGTTAATTGCTTTCATAACTGATTATCATGCTTATATGATTTATCGCTTTAAACCGCATGCTTATTATGACTTATATGTCTTTATGTGCTATATGTAATAAGTATGTTTATGTTTTTATCATAATGTTATAATTATAAAGCGATAGTAATAAACCAAAGTAATTGAAATCGAGGGTAAGTATGAGCATAGCTAGTCACTGTCCGCTCAGCGGGCACCCCCCAATCAGTTTATTGTGCAGGATGATCGTGGACCGAGAGCTGGATTTTGGACGGGGCCACGCTACGTTCTTATGCTTTACCTTTAGATGTTTTTCGAGAGATTTGTAATATATAACACTTTACTCTTTTAATTTCCGTACTTCGAGTTGTTTTATTCAACTCTAGGACGATGTTATAACATTTGGGTTTTTATGTATAATTAATAACACTGGTTTAAGACTTAATTAATTTCCGCCTTAGTAATTAAAGTCGACTAAAAACCAGGTTGTTACACAAATGGAATTGCACTGCAGAATTCTGCAACCAACATCCTAAATTAAATACTGAAAGATGATAATCTCATCCATATGTTTCTGAGCAAATTAACGTCAAATTATCAAAATAACTTTTAATAACCGCAAAGTTACTTATTTTACCTAAATATGATAAGAAAATAAAGTGCTAAATGTCCATATCCCGCTTTGAAATTACATATCATCTAAAAAAATTTAACATTACCTCAGTGTTGTGTTGACAGTGGGTAAGATGTACAGGACTGCGCCTTTATCGGAGACGTATATTAATTTCAAATGATGTATATTCATATTATAGGTGGTGTTGGAAAAGAAAAAGCATTTTAACTCAATATGTCAATAAGAAACACAATAATTAAATTACCAAAATGAATTCTTGGGTTTTGTCATACATAAATTAATGCATTTATTATAATCACAACTTAATTATATGCATAGGATACTTAAATATTAGATTTCCAAAATTCCAATTGCACTTCTATTGCACTATATATTATTTTTCACTTTTCTATTTTGAATACAACCTATTTATCTACTCTTACTACAACACCTTTCATCAATGGAAGGTTCACCAAGAAGAAAGCGTGTTCACAAAAGGAGTAAGACTAACAACAATCAAAATGTCAAAGGTTAGTCGAATATTATGTTGGTGCTCTTTACTTTAATTTCGACATTGCTACAGAGTATGTATCGAAATTTTCATTCAAATCCAGAAAAAAGGCGTTAATAAAACAATATGTTACCTTCTTTTTTATGTCGATAAGGCACCATTGTATATCCAGTCCATAAGTGAAAAATTCTGACTGGACTCAATCCTGAAAAATTAACAATTGAATCATGGTATATTGTACTCCCTCCCATTTTCTTTAATCTTCCCACTTGTTTATTAAATGGGTGTATTATTTTAATCAAGTGGGAAGATTAAAGAAAATGGGAGGGGGTGTATTCTAACCATTTACTTCTTAATTTAATTTTTTTGGGAAGAAAACAAACGAAAATGTTTCACAACGTCAGAGAGTAGTGTCGTTAATTATCATAGACAAAACATTTCCATGTGAGGTATAAAATTTCATCCTCTCATGACATTACCGGCCAAAATTGTGTTCAGATTGTAAATAGTTACACGACAGTATAACCACTTATGATATATACATTAAAATTTTCCTTACCTTACTAATTGACGCTTTCATAACGTTTTGTTATTCCTCTGCAGAAACAATGCCACCGAGCTCCTGCACGACAAAAAGTAATATTATCAAACATCTGAAAAACTTTTGAAATTTTGAGACTCAATTTACCATAGCTGACTTTTCCATGCTCATATGTTACATGACACCTTTTGCTTATTCAACATGTACTTATAAGGTCACGAAATATATTTCAATTATATGCAGACGACAATTATATTACAACCGCAAGCTATGTGCACAACAATGTGATAAATGCAACGAATGTGGGTAAATCCATTAGCCAAGGTATGTCCAACACCATTTATGTAATCTGTCAAACTGCTTTTGTATATGATTTGACAGTTCATTTAATTATGTTCTAACTGGTTTTTCTAAAATCCAAATTACCTCAGGCAATCTTTTATTCCCGCTAAGTGATATAACAAACTTTGCGGACAACATAACACCAATCAATGTACAGGACAAAAGTTTATTCATTGGATCGCAGAATAATCGAGTTCAAAGGTATGCATCAACGGATTAATATAAGGCTAAATCACCTGCAGACCAATGTCTCCCACACTCAGGTATTTCATTAAAAAAAAAAAAAAAAAAAAGAACTATTCTCATGTTAAATACTTCTCATATGCATTGCTATATAATGGAAGATATGTTTCATCAAAAAACATTTACATATTTGTCTAACATGAAGTAGATACCATCGATGTTGGTCAACCTAATGACTCTCGGCCAGATTATACACAGCGATTAAATTTGCCTTCTGCCATCAATGATTTCACGAATGGAATTATTTATTTATATACTCCGTATTTATTAACATTATCCAAAAAAAGTTTCCATACACTAAAATTTCCTATTTCCATAACACTATTATGTATCAATTTCCAGATTTACAGTTCAAAAGAAGTGTAACTGACTATTTGATAGCAAAACAAGCAAGAAAGGAGCGCAAACAGGTCATATCTAAAAAGAGTTCAACAAAAAATCATGAAGTTGCTAGGTCACATAATAATGATCAACCTAAAAGTGATTTAGATAGAGGTTGGTGTTCAGAATTGGCAAGACAAAAGAGAAAACTTATCTTATGTCAAAAGAGGTCTGTTGAAGAGTCTCCCATAACAGGTCCCCGGACACCTCGCACAGCGTTAAGCACCATCAGTTTAGGTATTGCGATCCCTTTACCTGTTTACATTTAAGTACGTTTCAGATGTTAGTAAGCATTCATTTCTTAACTTCAAAGCACATGCCATGAAATAAAAATAACTCCACAATTAATCATTACTGTCACCGAGATAAAAACTACGACAACGTATATTTAAGCAGTATTATGATCGATAAAATTTCATTTTCATTTACTGTCTTTTCTTTCATTCACGTGCAGATAATCACCAAAGTTCCAGTTCTCATCAAGTTCAATCAACGGTTCCACGTAAATATCAGAGACGAAGCATTATTCAAGCAGTGGCGAAAAATATTTTTTCTTCACACGAAGCGTCCACTAGTAGATCAAATGCAAATCTCACGAATAAAGGTTGTTATACATATCAACTTTGAACCATGGTTTCAATACAAAGGTCACATATATGTAGTTTGAACTAATGTTCTATGTTTTTAAACTTGCCAAAAAATCACAGAATTTGAAGGATACTACGATATCGGAGACCCAACCTACACATGCACAAAATGTGGAGCTAAAATGTGGTACGATGAACGAGTTCCATTCAGTAAAAAACCCATAGTGCCTTCTTTCACTATGTGTTACAAAAATGGCGTTGTCGAACTACCTTTCTTGAAAGCGCCACCAAATCCATTACACGATCTTCTTATGCGAAGACATCCAAAAAGTAGGCACTTCATTGAAAACATACGATCATACAACAACGCATATTCATTCACATCAATGGGTGGAAAAATTGATTACTCAATTAACCAAGGTAGAGGCCCTTACACTTTCAGATTAGGAGGGCGGAATCCACACTTGATTGGAAGCTTGCTACCAAATGATTCTGAGCCTCCTAAATTCTGTCAACTTTATATTTATGACACAGAAGAAGAGTTGACCAACAGGAAAAACGCACTAAGGTTAGTTCTTTAACAACTATTTACTGTATTATTGTCACAATATCTATGACGGAGTATAATTTAGAGTAATAATTTATGATACAGTTCGACCAATCGTGAAGAATTTAACGATGACCTTATGACCGAGCTACAAAACGTGATTGATAAGCATAATCCTTTGGCAAAATCATTTAGAATGGTACGAAATATGCTGCAAGAAGGTGTATGTGGAAGTGAGGTAAAGCTAAGGCTGATTAGTGGACGGAAAACAGATGGCAGAACATATAATTTACCAACAGTTTCGGAGGTGGCAGCCCTTATTGTTGGGGATATTGAGAATACCATCGAAAGTAGAGACATTATAGTACAAGAACGGGGTGGCAACCTACAGCGGATATCAGAGCTACATCCTTCGTACTTAGCTTTACAATATCCTCTTCTATTCCCACGTGGAAAGGATGGTCACAGGCTTGGGATTCCTCACAGTGAAGAATCAATTGCCTCAAGTAAGAAATCAGCAAATCCAAGAGACACACTATCTTTCAGAGAGTGGTTTGCATTCCGTCTTCAACTAAGGGATGAGGATAAGGAGCAATCAACAATACTAATGGCAGGCAGATTGTTCCAACAGTTTTGTGTGGACGGTTACACGATGGTAGAGGCACAACGCTTAAAATACTTTCGTTTTAACCAACCTAAGTTGCGATATGAGAACTTTAAAAATCTCTCAACCGCTGTTGCCAATGGTCAAACTGAGCCGTCTTCTACGGGTATTCGTTACGTTGTACCATCTACATTCGTAGGCGGTAGAGGTTACATGAGAGAAACCTATCAAGACACTATGACCATATGCAAGTGGTGTGGGTATCCCGATTTATTAATTACATTCACTTGCAACCCAAAGTGGCCAGAAATAACTAGGTAGTTACAAAGAAAGGTCTTAAGCCAGAGGATAGGCCGGATATACTAACTCGAGTGTTTAAGCTAAAGTTGGATCAACTAATGAGGGATTTTAAAGATCTACATATTTTTGGTCGAACAAGGGCAGGTAAGAGTGTCATTCATCCTTTATGTTAATTTTTAAACTTATGTAAAACTATAATAAGCATATTATTTATTGTGCAATGTTATCACATAGATTTATCAATGCATGTTTTTTATTTCTCGCAGTTGTATACACTATTGAATTCCAGAAGCGTGGTCTGCCACACGCTCATATTCTTTTGTTTTTACAACGAGATGACAAGTTTCCAGAAGCTGCTGATGTGGACAGAATCTTAAGCGCGGAAATCCCTGATGCAGATGAGAACCCAGTCCTTCACGAAGCAGTGAAAGACTTAATGATTCACGGTCCTTGTGGCGCTGCTAACCCAAAGTCGTCATGTATGATTGATGGCGTTTGTTCTAAAAGATTCCCGAAGATGTTCAATGAAAGAACAACTGTTGATGGGGATGGTTACCCAGTGTATAAAAGAAGGGATAACGGAGCAACAATTGAGAAGAACGGAGTGCCTATTCACAATGGATTTGTCGTTCCTTACAATCCATATTTGTTGCTGAAATATCGCGCTCACATTAATGTAGAATGGTGTAATCAGGCAAAATCGATCAAGTACTTATTCAAGTACATAAATAAAGGATATGATCGTGTCACCGTTACTGCAGCACATAGCCGAAACGCAGATCAAATCGATCAAATTCAAGAGTATTATGATTGTAGATACATTTCACCATGGGAGGCTGTGTGGAGGATTTTTTTCATTTGACATACATTACAGAACGCCACCGGTTTTACGACTAAATTACCATTTGCCTAATGAGCAAAATGTGGTTTTCAACGACGACGATCCAATAGATGAAGTCATTGCAAAATCAAATGGTCGCCGCACTAAATTCACAGCTTGGCTGGAGTACAACAAGAAACATCCTGAAGGTAGGGAATTGACATACTGCGAGTTCCCAAATAAATATGTTTGGCTTGACGATAAAAAGAGGTGGAAGCCAAGACAACAAGCATTTACTCTAGGAAGGATGTATCATATGTCTCCACTGGGTGGTGAAAGATACTACATGAGAACACTCTTGAACTTTGTGAAAGGACCCAAATCATACGAGGATATTCGAACCATTAATGGTGTCGTATACCCAACTTTCAAAGATACGTGCTACGCTCTAGGCTTACTAGGTGATGATAAAGAGTAAATTGATGCCATCATTGAGGCCAGTTTTTGGGGCACAGGTTACTATCTTCGTAACCTTTTTGCCGCATTGTTGTTTTCAGGGAGCTTAGTTAGACCTGAGTTAGTTTGGCAAAAGACTTGGCATCTACTGTCCGATGACATCGTACACAGGAAACGCACTGAACTCCGTAACCACGGTACGATCTTCTTTACAAAAAAAATAATTTTCCATTTAATTACATATGTATTTTCAGAGTCGTAGACGTGAAATAGAATATCTATGTACTCCTTATAGTTGGTTTCTGGTCTTTTCTTGAATGAAAAATTATGCCATTGTAATTTTTGCAGATCTGCAGCTTACTGATGCACAGATTCAAGATTATGCGTTAATTGAGATTGAAGCATTACTGCAAAGTAATGGAAGCTCCTTGCGTAGATTTGATTCTATGCCTTTTCCAAACTATGAGCTAGCTTCTATGGATGCAAACAAGCTTATATCGGATGAATTATCATACGACAAGGACGCTTTGCGGAGAGAACATGAAATACTCACTTCGTCCATGACAGCGGAACAGAAATCCGTGTACACAGAAATAATGAATACTGTTGAAAATGGACGTGGTGGTTTATTCTTTGTGTATGGTTACGGAGGCACGGGTAAGACTTTCATCTGGAGAGCGTTATGCGCTGCAGTAAGGAGTAGAGGAGATATCGTTCTACCGGTTGCTTTGAGTGGAATTGCAGCCATCCTACTTCCACGAGGGCGTACAGCGCACTCAAGAACCAGCATACCGATAATTGTAGATGAAAACTCCATCTGCCATGGAATAAAGCGAGGAACTGACTTGGCAGAGCTACTAATACGGGCAAAATTAATCATATGGGACGAAGCGCCAATGGTTAATCGACATTGTTTTGAGGCCCTAGATAGAAGTTTGAGAGATATCATGCGATTCTCACCGAAAGGAAACCCAGATAAACCATTTGGAGGTAAAGTTGTCGTATTGGGAGGTGATTTTCGACAATTACTTCCTGTCGTACCGAAAGGTAATAGGCAAGATATAGTTTATGCTTCCATTACTTCATCTCCTTTATGGAAATTTTGCAAGGTACTTTTACATTTTTTCTCTCAAGAATAATATCAATTATGGTATTTAGTTTTTCAACAATAATCATGAATTTTGTTATATATTTTTTGTTATGTAGGTGTTAAAGCTCACAAGAAATATGCGGCTTCAGATTGGAAGTTCAAGCTCAAACTTGGATGAAATTAGGCAATTTTCAGAATGGATTTTACAAGTTGGGGATGGATTAGCAGGTGGACCAAATGATGGTGTTGCTAACATTGAACTACCAGAAGAAATCCTCCTTTATTCTAAATCTGATCCAATTGCCGCAATAGTAGAGAGCACATACCCATCCTTGAATGATCATTTAAGTGAACCCCAATACTTCCAAGAAAGAGCAGTACTAGCACCTACTCATGATGTCGTGGAGTTAGTGAATGAGTATGTGTTGTCTCTTATCCCCAACGAAGAAAGAGTCTACCTAAGTTCAGATGAAATTAGTAAAGACGAGACCAGTGCTGTTATTCGTGACCTATATTCCACGGAATTCCTGAACACTATCAGATGTTCAGGTTTACCAAATCACAAACTAACGTTGAAAGTGGGAGCTATAGTCATGCTTCTCCGCAATATTGATCAGGCTAATGGATTGTGTAATGGGACACGATTGGTTGTAACTAATCTAGGAGACCGTGTGGTTGGGGCAACTGTCATATCCGGGAGCAACAACGGTATGAGAGTTTATATCCCACGCATCACTTTGACACCATCAGACACTACTAAATTTCCAGTCAAGTTCGACAGGAGACAGTTCCCATTAGCCGTGTGTTTTGCGATGACTATTAACAAAAGCCAAGGCCAATCTCTGTCGCATGTTGGTTTGTATCTTCCAAGACCAGTTTTGCACACATGGACAACTGTACGTGGCTATCTCCAGAGTCACTAGCAAGAATGGACTTAAAGTCCTTGCTTATTCTAGATGAAGACAAGAGGACAACTAACACAACGTCAAACGTTGTTTACAAGGAAATATTTCGGAATCTGTGACTAGCGTTGCATCTCATGGGATGCTGACTGCGTTTTAGAAGTTTTCTTTCTTTATGTATTACAAACATTAATTCGTAGTAGCTTATTATGTTATTTAGTGGTTTTTGTTGTTTTGTTTAAACACATATGTCGCAGGATACATAAGAAAATCACGGCAAACGCTTGAACACCCAAATTGATTCAAAATGATTCATATTCTGTCATTCATGAAAAGCCAAAATAGACGACATATAATCGTCAGATTAGTACAAGAATCATATAGAGGTCATAAATCGGAAATATTACTTGCATAACAACAATATCAAGTACGATTTTCATTTTTACTTTTGAGTTTATATTGATTAATTGAATTATAAAATGATAAACATTGCATCAACACTTGAAGTACAAAACAACAGAAAATTAACCCCAAATTGAAACAACGAACCCCAAATTTTAGATAATGATTTATTTCCTTCTTAATTTAGATAGTGTAAACAACAATTGAAACAACGAACACCAAATTCGAGTTTTATATTTATTTCATTCTTACTTTTGAGTTGACACCATCATTATCACTGTCATAAAACTGTATTTTATAACAAAACACAAATTCAAGAGGAAAATTGAGATAATGATTCAAATTTGAGAGGAACATCTAACCTTGACAATTAATTGGACGATAAAGAAGATAACGAACACCAAATTCGAGTTTTATATTTATTTCATTCTTACTTTTGAGTTGACACCATCATTATCACTGTCATAAAACTGTATTTTATAACAAAACACAAATTCAAGAGGAAAATTGCGATATTGATTCAAATTTGAGAGGAACATCTAACCTTGACAATTAATTGGACGATAAAGAAGATAGCAGAGGACGATCGCCGGTTACCGTCGATTATACCATTGCATGAAATCAAATCGATCGATTATGTAGGTGAAGAACAGTGATGGTGACGGTGTTGGTGAAGAACAGTGATGGTGACGATGTTGGTGAAGAACAGTGATGGTGACGGTGTTGGTAATGAGTACTGTTGATGATTGAATTAATGAAGAGGAATAGAAGAAGGAAGAACAAATACGGAGTAAATAAGAAAGAAGAGGAAGTTAGTGTTAGTTTATTATTACCAATTTTATTGAAGATCGAAGACAACAAATTTCATCTCTTAGATTGATAAGTTAGTGTTACTTATCTAATTTTTTGTTTTTTTTTCCTTACTAAGAAGTTTAGCAAGTACCCTGTATAACTCCTTAGCTTACTATGTACTCCGTAATTAATTTTTGTTGTATTTGTCACTAAAAAATTTTCATGCATTTTTTTGAGATAATTATTAACTATTGGTTAAAAAATTTAATAACGCGTCATACGTAAATTTTTATACACTAAAATTTTATACGGAGTACAATTTAACAATGATCTCAAAAATATATAAAAGTAGACGGTACATGAGATGTATAAAATTTATTTCCAGGAGAAATCATTACACTAAATTTTTGTTCCAATTAAGTTTTACCGTTACTAACGAGTCATTTTGTATTTGGATCAAGGATCATAAGTCTAAATTAATAATTTTAAATCCATAGTTAATCTGTGATGCTGAATAATTTTAAATCCATAATTAATCTGTGATGCTGAGTTTAATTGTATGGTCAACTTTATAACATTGAACAAAATACAAAAATGATTACATCATTTTAGTTGCCAAAATTTTGTGTTTATTACGTATTCTTTAAATCTATATAGATTTTTTTTATAGAATTTATTTCTGAATTATTAATAAATTTGGAAACAGAGAACAAATGCAACACCGTGAATTTTTTTCACGGGTGTTACACTAGTCCCATTTATAGCAAAACACTTTCACAAGCCCAAACCCAAAAATTACATAATATTCTTGTTGGACTTTGCAAATCTCTTTGGGCCGACCGACCCAAAGTCGACCCGACTCAATAAACATCACCTTTTACAAGCAAGCAAAGCCCGAGAATGGTCAAGCCCAATCTCGTAGTCTTTTCATTGGTTCGAATGGCTCATTACCATCTCGACCCAATTCCACCAAAGCAAAAAGCATGTGGACGTACAAACCTGTTCACATCCTACCTTAGCACCTTCAATCCAACTAGCTTATCGCTATTACGAATTCGCTCCAAGCAATTCTATCGCAATCTACAACCAGCCCACAACGATATATCGTTAACTTGGGTCCTTTGGATTCAATCAAACATCTAGTTAGAAACGTGTCAACGCGTCTCTAGCTCAAACCCTTGTCAAACATTTTGTCAAAGCATAACGGGTTGTTTTCACAAAATCCTCAACACATTTTTGAAATAACATTTTTCAAAAAAAAAATTCTTCAAATCAAAAGATCCGTAGTCATGTTGGTTTGACCCACAAAAACAATATCTTCAAAGCATCCAAGAATAATCACTATATTCTTGTGACATTTCCAAAAACATAAATGAACTACATGACTCGTGGTCATTGTAACCCATTTATTACAAAGCATTTTCAAACCCGAGAGTGGTAACCTATTCTCGTGGACCCTTTTTCGAAAGCAATGTCAAGAGGCCCACACCCTTTTAACACCCCTTTCGTAATGAGCACTTCTCGAAATCCTCGAATTGAATGGCCCACTGCCATTTTGATCCAAATATTTCATTTTCACAAAACAACTAAACCCGGGAATGAACTAGCATCGTCCCATGAATTTTTCACGGTTAGACTAAGTGGCTCATAGTCACTTCAACCTAGCCCTCTCTAAAACCAAATGTATGAAAACGAGCATAATCGTCTTCATCACATTTTCAAACATCCACAATTTGATAGCCTATCGCTACTCCGAATCGACTCACGTTTTCATCGCAATCCAACGACAAGACCATAACGACACGTCGTTAACACGGGCTTATCGGATACGATCTCGAAACACCTTTTGCATCGAGCCAAAATGTGACAACGCATTTTCGCTCAACAAAACATCCTGCTTTCGTCAAAAACAAAACTTTTGCAAAGTCAAAGTCGAATCTACGTATGCGTGAACCGAGTATCGACACAAGTATCAACCACATTTGAGACATGCGTGTCTCGAGCATCCAGCAAAGCGTCATCAAGGCACCGACATCGGTCTCGCGGACCACATCAAGCAACTCGTAATGTTTTCAATACGGGTCGAGTCTTAAGCATCAATTCAATCTCTATCAGTCTAGGGCAATCGAGTCTTCGACGTAAGACACTTTAACAAATCGATAAAGGAATAAGTTTGCTTACATCTTAGCTTCTTTTCAAAATCTCAGCTCTTATACACCGAAATACATTGCATCCTAGGAGTAGCTATCCAAAGGAAGTCCAAACCGGATACAAAGGTCGACGACAACATCGATACAAGACACAAAAACACAAGGGGCTTCCGACGACTAAACACCTAAGGTCCGGTAGTCAACTTATGGTCTACTACTCCGCTGCTTTTGGAGGAGGATCATTTGATTTGGAGCTCCACAGTGATCATGAAGTTGAACGCGACCAAAAGTACGAGTATTCCTTGATCGCCCTCCGCGTACTCGATCGCGTGTCTAATAAGCAAACGAACTAGTCAGAGGAGACCGGCATGATAGATATATGAGCACATGCGAACGCCCACCACAAGGTCTAGCAAAGTCAGAATTCGAGCTCAAGCCATAAAGGTCGTGATATATTCTCAAGAACAAGCGAAAATACAAGAAGGCTAAAGACAAAGAACAAAAAAAAGAAAAAGCTAAACAAAAGTCTGAAAGCTTTTAAGCAAGGGACAAAGCAAAATGCAAAAAGCCTAAAAGCCCTCTAGCAAGCGGCGAAGCAAACAAAAGTCAAGAAGCATCAATGCCCACAAACAAGTGGCAAAGTCTTTGAAATTCCAAACCGAAGGCACAACAAGAGCAACAAGCAACCTAGATTAACTAAGGAGAACCTACCCTCAAGATACAATGTATCGTGGTCAAACAAACTAAATTCATGGACCGACATGTCCCTAAACATGCACCTTATCAAACAAACAAAATTCCTGGACCAACATGTCCTTAAACATGCACCTTCAAACAAAAGACAAAAACAAACACACTTCATGGACCGGCAGGTCCTTAAACATGCACCCTTTCAAAAACACATTAAAACTCAATTCATGGACCGGCAGGTCCTTAAACATGCAACTTTTCAAAAACACATTCAAACTCAATTCCTGGGCCGGCATGCCCTTAAACCTGCACCTCCAAACATAAGACAGAAAAAAAACACTTCATGGGCCGGCATGCCCTTAAACGTGCTCTTTGAAACTACGCACGGTTTGATTCCGTACTCACGGATACGTAGGTGCTCCCCCAAGCTTAACCAACCCTATACAAAAATCCACAAAACATTCTTCCGTCTAAAGCTCACAAAGCTAAGGACGTGTCCACATAAAAATCACAAAATCATAAGCAAACTGTTTCTTTATCGAGGCGTCTAAAACGAATACGTCGAACCAAAGTTGTCCTAGACCTAGGAGTAGTACTCTGCTTTTTAGCCTAACACTTTTTTACAGGAACAACAACATCCTATCAAAGACAAGCAAACACCACTGGGGGCTCTAACAATGCACGTGTTCCCAAATGTGTCATTCATGTAACCGTCAAGTCTCGAGTCATGCACACGATTCTTCTTTGTCTATCAATGTTTTAGGCATTTTAAGCATCCCATAAACATTGACTCACACATTGAGTCGATTCTCTTCCAATCACCAAGCATCGGTGGCATCAAAAAACAATTTGGCGACATTTAAACCGCCCCTTTCAAAACTTTTCAATTTCCAGAACACTTCCGAAATGCTATCACGAGCTAGTATGCCTTTTCAACACGCACGAGGCAACACGCCCTCAAGATAGCCAATCACCTTTCAAAATTAATTCAACGCTCGAGTTAATGTAAAAGTACTTTTCACTTCACTTTTGAAAAAACACTTGTTTCCATAAGGAAAATGTATTTTAGGAAAATGCATCTCAAAGCTTTAAAACACATCTCGAAGCTTCGAAGTCCAAGGAGCACGAGATTGGATGATGCATTATGGGCGTATCGCACGGCTTACAAGACTCCCATAGGTATGTCCCCTTATCATTTAGTATTTGAGAAGTTGTGCCATCTTCCAATTGAGCTACAGCATAAGGCATATTGGGCGATAAAAAGTTTTAATATGAACTTGGATAAAGTGGGAATGCATAGAAAGTTTCAGTTGCAAGAGCTTGAGGAGTTGAGACTTGAGTCGTATGAAAATGTGGCTACTTATAAAGAGAGAACGAATGCGTGGCACGATAAGTTGATTTTACGCATGGAATTTAAAGTTGGTCAAAAAGTCCTCTTCTATCAATCTCGCCTACGTTTATTTCCCGGTAAATTGAAGTCGAGATGGGTCGGTCCTTTTGTTATCATGAATGTCTATGCACCTGGCGCAGTGGAGATAAAGGATCCGACTACGGGAAAGGTTCTTAAAGTGAACGGGCATAGGTTGAAGCCCTACTATGATTGTTTTTGATACGGAGGTCGTCGAGCTGCTGGATCTCTATGACCCAATTTACGAGGACTGAGCTCGTATCATTTTGTCGAGCGAACGGCGTTAAACAAAAGCGCTATCAGGGAGGCAACCCTTGATTTACTGTTTTGACTGTCCATTTATTTCTTTTTATTTTATTTTATTAAATGGGTGCTCATGACGGTTTGTTTTATGTTTCAGGATATTTGAGCTTAAGAGTGAAGACTTGAAACCCCTAGACGTAGTGATTTTACACACACACACACACACACACACACACACACACACACACACACACACACACACACACACACACAAAGCGAGCTGAAAACAGAATAAATCCAGCGGGTAGGAGGCGAGAAAATCGCGGGAGGTACCTGAAAAAAAGGGTGATTCCGATACAGAAAATTTTCTGCGAGAGAGAGTCGGGCTAGAGGCAGGCTGAAGGCGGGCAACCCTTCTGCGGGCCTTTACTTATTCCTTCATTTCCTTGTTTGTTCAGTCATTCAGCTTTAAAAAAAAAAAAAAAAAAAAAAAAAAGGAGAGCGAAGCAGCATGTCAGCACCACCACCGACCCCACCGCCCTTGACCTCCGGAGACCTTCCTCACACCGGCTGCCGACGCCTCCCCCACCTGCCAGTAGGGCTGAGCAAAATGATACGATACGCTTTTTATATACGAATACGATACGGTATACGATTTTAAATATACGAAAATTCGTGTCAAAACCGTATCGTATATACGAATTTAGTGTATACGGTTAAAACCGTATCGTATTCGTATCGGTAAATTTTGACTTTCGTATATACGGTTTCGATACGGTTTTTTAAAAAAGGGAAAAAAAACAAATTTTTATTAAAATTTACATGTTTAAAAACCGTATATACATAAAACCGTATCGTATTCGTATCGTATATACGGTTTTGGTCATATATAAGCTGTATGTTTAATGTTTAGGAATTTTAAAACCGTATTCGTATATACGGAAGCCGTATATCCGGAAAATTCGTATATCCGAAAACCGTATATACGGTTAAAACCGTATCGTATTCGTATCAGAAAATTATAAGTTTTAAAACCGTATATACGAAAACCGTATCGTATTCGTATCGTATATACGGTTTTGCTCAGCCAGTGACCACCACTGGCCCTGCACTAGCCGGAGCTCCGGCCACCCTATCAATCAAACCCTAATTTCTCAAAGTTGGGTGTTTTGCAATCTTCATTGAATTTGGGTCGATTTTTGGTGCTTTAGGTTCGATTTTGAGCATCTAATAGCATCCCATGTAAGTACTTATCAGTTTTCTCCGTCTAATTACTTGGTTAATCAATTTTCGTGTGGTTTCGGTGAGCCTTTAACTCGAATTCGGTAGTACCCATTTTGCTTGCTTTCGATCCTTGTTGTTGTGTTTATTGAGGTTGGATTATGACTCTACGTGCCTTATACTTGAGTCTTCAGACGATTTTTGGGTTCGATTCGATGCGCTGTTGTTGTTTATTTGATTTAGACTTGTTGAGGGTTAGTTGTTGCTTTGCTTTGTCACGTATTGATGATGTGTTGGGGCTTGTGTGCTATTTGTTTGATTTTGAGAACCTTTTGTGTGGAATTGTGTTTGGTTCATGCTTGTTTGTGAATTCGACGGGCAGGGCAAAAGCTGGTAATTAAACAGGCCCCTCCTAGGGCTTCAAGGTCCTCGGCCTCATCCCGCCCTAGTGCTAGTAAACGGGGTTGTGCTACTATTGATTATATGGGGTGTAATTTGAGCTCGGATGAGCAAGCTTTTTGGGAGACAGTCACAAAGCCTGAGCGTGACGTTCTAGTCACGAAGTTCTTTCATCGACGACGTTAGTTCAGTAGGGTTTGTTGGAGGTTGTGGTGTCCCTCCTTGAGTGCGTGGGTTTTCCTAATTTTGTTGACAAGCATGCTCCCACGTATACACGTACTAGTTGGAATTCCTAGCGACCTTGCGTACTTTCGATTATGTGGACCCCCTGGGTATCTTCTTCCGCTTGTTTAATACCGAGTATCGGATGTCGTATGAAGCGCTAGCTACCGTGTTTGGCGCCACTTGTAACACCCGGTGTTGTCCGAGGTTATTCGAGCCGGGTACCCCGTTGAAGTGGTTCATGTGTTGGCTCAAGTGACATAGTGCTTAAAAGGATTGTAAGTACTACTCATATCAACAAGATGCATCTTCTTTTCTGGTGGCTCATCTTAAGAACTCTTCAGTTAAGCGTGCTTGCTGGAGAGTAGTCTTGGGATGAGTGACCTCCTGGGAAGTTCTCAGGATGTGCAAGAGTGAGGACAAAGTGCGCTAGAAAAGACCCGTATTGGTTTGTGGGCGATGTACGCAGCCTGGCGAGCTACCGTGAGTGACATTTCGGCCTTTGGTTGGGGCCGGGGTGTTACAAATGGTATCAGAGCAACCCGGCGACCGTGTGGTCGAATCCTGTGTCTTGTTGGCCAGGTACGCACCTAGCTGGGGAGGATTCTGGAATGCTATATTGTAAGTAGCGACCAGGCGCAACGAGGACGTTGCGTTCTTCAAGTGGGGGTGTGTAACACCCGGTGTTGTCCGAGGTTATTCGGGCCGGGTACCCCGTTGAAGAGGTTCATGTGTTGGCTCAAGTGACATAATGCTTAAAAGGATTGTAAGTACTACTCATATCAACAAGATGTATCTTCTTTTCTGGTGGCTCATCTTAAGAAATCTTCAGTTAAGCGTGCTTGCTAGAAAGTAGTCATGGGATGGGAGACCTCCTGGGAAGTTCTCAGGATGTGCAAGAGTGAGGACAAAGTGCGCTAGAAAGGACCCGTGTTGGTTTGTGGGCGATGTACGCAGCCTGGCGAGCTACCGTGAGTGACATTTTGGCTTTTGGTTGGGGCCGGGGTGTTACAAATAGCCCCGCTGATATGATGATTGCGGATAAAGCCGAGGCTCGGGTGTTGTATGAATTTTGGAGTGCTATTACTAATTTAGCCATCAAGAAGGACTCCGATAAGCCAACTCGCATTCCCCACCCCGACCTTCGCTTTATTTATAGGGTGCACTCTATGGGCTTCTTGGGCAAGAGTGAGTCTACCCACTTGCCTCGCGACGGGTTGTAGCTTTTGTATCAGATGAATCCCGAGGACCCTTCTCCTATCGACTGGGCGTTCAAGTTTGTGTTGAGTTGTAAGGAGACCCGACGTGCTGAGACGGGTAAGATAGCTCTTGGTGGGATGACTACTTTGACTGCCCTCAGTCAGGGCATAGATTTGAGTGCCGAGGTAGCGGTCTTGGGGTCGACATAGCTCACCATTGGTGTTCTTCGGACTATGCGTACTATCTCCCCACTTGCTAGGGTTGAAGCATATGCTTACTTGCTCGGGACGAAGGATAAAGTCCCCTACTTACGTCTTCCTCGTCCCGAGGGTCAGGCTATCCCAATTGGCCCGACTACGGGCGACTTAATTCCACCGGATCCCCCCGAGCTGGTTAGAGTTGTTGAGAGTGATGACTATGGTTGGGATGATGATGAGGGTGATGATGAGAATGAGGCTGCAAATGAGGAGCAAGGCGCTCTTGAGACGGATGAGCCGAGTAAGCCCGAGCCTCCATAGGTGATCAGTACTGGCGGGTCACTATGGAGGATAAAATGGAGGAGTTGCGCAATGAAATGGGGCGACTTCAGGATCTGTACCTTGAGACATTGGTCATCCAATGCGCGGTTAATGACATGAATGTTCAGCTGCATCCTAAAGTGTATCACCCTCCTCCACCAGCTTTCTTTGATGAGATTGCGCAGCGGAAAATGGCGAGAGACGCTCGTGCTGCGGAGCGTGCTCGACGAGCTCGTAGTCGCTTGTGCTTCGGCGCGTGCTTCGGGTCGACCTCCACTTGATAAAAGAATTTAATAAGTTCATCCTTAAATTAAATTCATCCTTTTCCTTATAATAAAAATACGTCTGAATTTTTTTCGCCAAATAATATTAAAATTTCTTAAGTCCAAATTTAAAAATTTTGAAAAATAAAATTTGTTGTATTATCTTTAGAATTGAAAAAGAAACACGTACATTTCAAAATTTTATAAAAATCAACACAAAATTAATATCGCCTTTCAAATTTCAAACATGTTAAGTTATGTTTACTATTCACAAAAATAAATGTAAAACCATTTATTCATAAAAATCAATTTCAAACATTTTTCGTTTTCAAAATAAAAAATGGACACTTATACTTTTCTCGGCTTTGAAATTCAAGTCAACGATTTCAAACTCGCAAATCAAGGTCAAACCATCTTATCCTCTTCCATTTTTGAAGAGGCAAACTTAACATCAACTTTTAATAAAAATATAATCATTTTGATTAATTTTTAATAAATCATATTATATTAATATCTAATTACTATTTCATTTTCAATAAACTAGCTTTTTTCTAAATTGTCGATATTTGAAGTCACACCTAATTTAAATTGATTAACTTTTTGACGTTTGATTTTAATTCTTTAAATCTAAAACATTCAACGAAAAAAATAAGTATTTCGACCTAGGAAATTTTTATTCAAAATTTCGAGGATTAAAACTCAATTTTTGTTTTTAGTACCTTTCAAAAAATTATTTTTATTTTTATTTCCGATTTTATTTCAAAACACTATTTTAAGATCATATCTTTTATTTCGAAACCTTTCGCGATCGCGCAAATCGAAAATTTCGAGAAATGAAAAATCGAGCCCGAAAATTTGACTTTTGACTTTTGGACACCAAAGTCAAATTTTATCCTCTTCCATTTTTCTTACACATTTACTTACACCTTTATATTTATCATCATCACTTTTATTTTCTTTGTTTTTAAATTTAAAGTTTATACCCTTTAATAAAAATACGTACAAATACGATACTACTACTTTAATACTATCATTTTCATTTCCGTCCCTTTTAAAAATTTTCTAAAGTAGTAAATAAAATATTTTAGTTTTAATATTATAAAATGAATACTTTTCAGAAAATCGCCAAAACAGCACATTTTAACTTTTACCGTTGTTCTTACACGAATTATTTCGTAACGTGTTTTTCGAGAACGAGATATTTTAAAATATCGGGGGGACAAACTATTCACCAAATAGTAATGAAGACCTTATTGACCAATTAGAATTAAGGTGTTCCCTAAATTCTTTTAATTAAACTTTATTTATAATAAAAAAACTAAAGCATATATTCTTTACTTAACCTAATTCATTTCAACTTTTCTCATTAAATCACAAGTTGCAAAAAGAACACTCTTGTGCTCTTAGAAATGCCGAGCTCTTTGCCTTTTTTTCACCCATTTTATTTCTTTCATTTTTCTCCTAAAACCTCTAAAATAAAACCTTAATAATATTTCTAATAAATCCTTAGTGTTCTAGTATAATTAGTGGGTATTTTAGGAGCTAACTTGCAAGGATTTTTGGGTAAAGTTATTGGGTTTTATGGGTGAAGAAATTCCGATCTAAAATTTATTTTAGATCCTCGACGATTAACATTCTAATAAGGTGACTAACTATATCTCATATTAGCCTCTTTGTAAATTAATTTGATTTTTATTATAAGTTTTATGAGTATGATTTGTATGTTAAAATATGTTAAACATCAATGATTTGTGTTTGTATGTTATGTGTAGTATAATAAAATGATAATAAATATGTTATATTGATAATAGTTAAGTTGTAGTAAAATGTTCATATGTTAGTTAAATTAATTTTGAGCATTTTTAATTATGATTCATATGATTTTTATGTTTAGTTATGTTTTAGTTATGTTATAATCATATATAAAAAAATTATGTAAAATATTAACAATGAGTTTAAAGTGATTAAAAATCGAAAATAAAATATATACATACATATCATTCTTCACGGCATTTCCTATTTTTTTTAATACATTTTCACTTTTAACTTTTGTAAATAATACGTTGGTTTAAGTTAGTTTAAAATGGAGGTATTCATGTAAAAGAATTAAATTAGAAAAATAAAGTATAAGTTGTTAAATATGCACATATGTGTTCTTCAGTTTTGTTTGGTGTTCTTAAGTGTCCATATGATCTTCATGTTTATGTTCATCATTATTGTTCATTTTGATTTTGTTTGTTTTATGTTTGTTAATATTTTGTGTTGATGTTTAGTTATTGTTTTATATTATGTTATTACTATTATATAAATCAACTTAAACTTTTAGAAAAGACATTTAGAAAATTTAACTTTATATTTTAGTTTAAATCTTAGTCTAATGAAATTTCAAGTAAAGTTTCATTTTAGTTTAAATCGTTTTAGTATAATTAGAATAGTTAAAATATAAAGACTTTAAGCTAAAAACCGATAAAATCGAAAAATGAAAATTTGGACACCACCTTGACTTGCTCACGGCATTCCTAGCATTTTAGGGTCAAATTTTACTTTTATCACTTTTTAGTTTATTGTTAAAATGATTTAAGTATTGGTCTATAAGTTAGAATTAAGAAATTAAAAGAAATAAATGAATTTTGACATATATAAATACCACACGGCATTATCACTTTAAATGGACTAAATTTGATCAAAATGAAAATATCACTAAGTCACTAAAGTTTAATAGTTAGTAGAATTGAATTTGAGTATAAATCGATTTAGTTATAAATGAAATATGTTAAACCGATAAAAATGATTAACCGTTATAAATATGAACTCAATCGTGTGCTACTGCCTTTGCAAATATTGGACTGTTGGACTTGGACATACGGACTAAAATGAACCATCCACGACACTATAATTATTAAAAATGAAAGTCGTTAAAATTAGTAAGTAGATGACTAAATTTAACTAAGTCGTATTTTTAAAATAAATATCATATTCACTTTTTACAAACCGAACTTAACGTTTTTAAAACTAGATTTTAAACTTAGTAACTAAGTTACGATTTTGACTTAGAAAATATCTAGATATTTTTTCTTTTTTTTTTTTTTTTTGAAAGTCCCATCCGGGATTAAGATTCCATTACCGGTAAATCAAGGGCGACAAACGGAACAATGTGTGGAGGAGCCTCATGGTTCCAACTACGCCTACCATTAACCCATGGTTGCAAATGTGCTAGTTCATGGGCTACTTTATTCCCTACTCTACTAACAAAAGACCAAACAACATGAGTAAAATGAAGAGATAAACGTCTGATATCATCTACGACTAAGGAAAAAGTACTCCTCCCCGTCATGCCCCCTGTAATTGCATTGATCAACTCCTGACAATCGCTTTCCATCTCGACCCTTTGTATGCCAGCCTCCATAGCTCGTGTCAGCCCTATAAGCATCGCCTTCGCCTCAGCACATCGTACCTCCCAAACCTCCTCTTGCTGGTCCACTTCGCACCACAGCACCTCACCTGCACCGTTCCTTGCCACCACCCCACAGCACGTCCCAACCCCGTCAATGACACCTGCATCACAATTAATCTTCACTCGGTCTTCCGTCGGTGGTATCCACTTCTTAACCCACTCTGTTTTCTGGACCCGTGTAGTACCAACAGGAGTTTGCCTCGACTCCTCCATCTCTGCGACCATGTCCCGGGTACGTTTGCAAACATCCAAGTAGCCACGATGCCATCCCTCAAAAACCTTGTGGTTCCGAGCTTCCCAAATTGCCCAACACGCAACTACGGCCTTTATGCGCGTAGTAAGATCAAGTAACATCCACCCCTGATCCAACCAGTCACGGATGCTCTGCCATCTGCCCCGCCCACCTACATCGATTTCAAATTCTTCCCAAACATCCCCAATCCCTCCACACTCCAGTAAAAAGTGGACCTCCGTTTCCGGTTCCGCCTCGCAAACAGGGCAGACATCAGACCCTTGTTTCAGTCGAGAAGCAAGGTTACACTTAGTTGGGAGGGCACCACGACACAGCTGCCACATGAAAGTTTTGATCCGAGGCAGCACATTGAGTTTCCAAATGTGTCCCCATAACCATTTATTCTCGCGGGATGAAGATGCAAGGTGTTGGTTCTCAATTCGTAGGAGCGAGGTGTACGCCGAGCGCACAGAGTATATTCCATCCTTTTCCAAGCCCCAAAACCATATATCAGACGTGGCGTGTGGACTTAGAGGGATGGCAAGAACCCTGTCTCTCTCGAAAGGCAGAAAAGTGGCCTGAACTTTGGCGACATCCCATCTGTTCATACCCGGGGTCATGAGATCCGAGACACACAAATTAGGGTCAGAGTCTCCCCTAGGTGATAACACCCTCTTCGTCTGCGTTCCAGCAAGCCACGGGTCACGCCAAATGCGTGTCTCCGACCCATCACCTATCCTTCTACAGAGACCTGATTCCAAGGCTTTTTTCGCTTCCCATAATCCACGCCAAACATAACTAGGCCGTGAACCTAGAGAAGCAGTGAGAAAAGAAGCACCAGCAAAGTAGCGGCCCTTAAGCACTCTCACCATCAGAGAATCCACCTCGGTGCACAATCTCCAAGCTTGTTTTCCAAGAAGCGCCATGTTAAAAATTCTGTAATCCCGAAAGCCCAATCCTCCAACTTCCTTCGACTCACACAACTTTTGCCAAGATAGCCAATGTATTTTCCGCTTCCCTTGATTTTGTCCCCACCAAAACTGCGCCACTAGTGACCGCATTTCATCACAAAAATGGTTAGGAAATTTAAAAATACTCATCGCGTAGGTAGGAATAGATTGGGCTACCGCCTTTATCAGTACTTCCCTACCAGCCTTAGACAAAGTCATTCCTTTCCATCCCTGCAATTTCTTCCACAAGCGCTCACGAACGCAGTCAGTAAGAGCCCGCTTAGATCGCCCCACTACTGTTGGGAGTCCTAGGTATTGTTCGTGGATATCCACCACCTGAACTCCTAATACCTGCGCAATGCAAGCTCGCATACTCGTCGGGGTACCCCCGCTAAAGGACACCTTCGTTTTGTCATAATTCACCAGCTGACCCGAAGCCATTTCGTATTTCCGCAAAATATCTTTAACCCTAGTAGCTTCGTCAACAGTAGCACGCGCGAAAATAATACTATCATCTGCAAAGAACAGATGAGACACCGTCGGCGCTGCTGGAGCAATGCGGACCCCAGAGATACTGTTATTCTCAATTGCTCGGCGTATAAGGGCCGAAAGAGCCTCAGCACAAAGCAGAAATAGATATGGTGACAACGGATCCCCTTGCCGCAATCCACGAGACGGGACGAAAACGTTTGAGGGGCTGCCATTAACCAAGATCGAAAACGACACGGACCGTACACAGCTCATGACCCTGTTTATCCACATAGCATCGAAACCCATTCTATTCAGAACCGCCTCGAGGAAGCACCATTCCACACGATCATAAGCTTTGGCCATATCAAGCTTCAGCGCCATATTACCCACACCTCGTCTCGTTATCTTCATATGGTGGAACAGCTCGAAAGCTACAATAATGTTATCGGTTATAAGTCTACCGGGCACGAAGGCACTCTGATTTTCTGAAATAATGTCTCCAAGGAACACTTTAAGTCTATTGGCGAGAATTTTGGAAACCAATTTATACACTACATTACACAAGCTAATCGGACGAAAATCAACCATTCGATCAGCGTTCTTCTTCTTAGGGATAAGTGCAATAAAAGTTTTATTCAGCTCTTGCGGAAGCGGTGCACCACCTAAAATGGACAACACCGTCTCCGTCACTTGAGGGCCCACAATATGCCAATAGGTCTGAAAAAATAGAACATTCATTCCATCCGGTCCCCGAGCCTTAAGAGGATGCATCATTCCCAGCGCCTGTACCACCTCGTCAGCCGTAAAGGCAGACCGCAGCCCTACATTCATCGCCTCATTTACTCGACCACCAATACATGCCAGAATATCATCGTCATTAACAGGGTTAGACGAGGTGAAAAGGTCCGCGAAATAGCTAATTGCCACTGTAGAAATAGCAGCATCATCAGTATAGGTGTGTCCGTCGTTGGCCACAAGTCGCACGATCGTGTTCTTCTTTTTCCTCTGATTAGCCCTCCGGTGAAAAAAGGTGGTGTTACGATCCCCTTGAGTTAGCCAAAGTATACGTGACCGTTGTCGCCAATAAACTTCTTCATGCCGTAAGAGTTGAGCAATGTCAGCTATAACCTTTTTTCGCTCCTTCACCTCTGCAGCGTTCCTCCCTCCCTCATTAAGCCGTTTTAGTCGCCGTCGTTTACGTTGAAGGTCCCTTCTGATCTCCCCCAGCCCATGACCTCTACGCGCTAGGAGTTTTTCTGAACAAGTCTTCAGTTTCCCCATCATGTTAGTCCCTCCACTATCCCAAACTTGACGTATCACCTCTTCGCATCCTGGATCCTCGACCCAGAAAGGTTCAAACCTGAAAGGACGATTAGCGCTTCGCTGCCCCATGGATGAGGCCTCGAGGTTGAGCTTAAGCGGGGCGTGGTCAGACCATTCACGAACCAGGTGTACAAGGGTAGCATTAGGGAAAATATCACACCACTGTGTGGTCGCAAGCGCTCTATCAAGTCTCGTCTGACGATTATCAAGGTCCGGTTGTCCATTGTCATAAGTAAAAGGATACCCTTCATACCCTAAGTCACGTAACCCACAATTATCCAACGCTTCACGAAAGTTCCTCATCTGCCACAGCGCCCTGGGTTCGCCGCCTTTCTTCTCATGTTCAAAGAGTATTTCATTGAAATCCCCTATACAAAGCCATGGTAAGTCACTATGAGGCGCCAAGTCTGCCAGGAGTTTCCACGTTAAGTACCTATTTGCCACTTCCGGCCACCCATAAATGCCTGTCACTCGCCAAGGAGTACCCCCCACATGGATCACAAAGTCCATACGATGAAGAGATGATGATTTAAAATCACAAACAACATCTTTACGCCAAAAAAACCCCAGACCACCTGACCGGCCTCTGCTGTCAACAGCTAGGCCATCGTATCCTTCCAATTTATCACGTATTTTGCACATCTCTCGACAGCTCAGCTTAGTTTCACACAAAAAAACAGCTGTCGGGGCCTCACTCCGTACTAGACTACGGAGTCCGTCAACTGCAAGGGTATTGCCCAGACCCCTGCAGTTGAGGCTAATTAGACTCATGGCTCCCGGCAGGGTCGGATAAGTCCGACCTCTGCCGATAGAACAAGATTCTCCAGCCCATCCGTCCTCTGCCGCTTCTCAGTTTCACTAATAGTTAGACTACCCGTCCGAGTCCTTTTATCACCACTATGTAGGACACTAACATCTTGAGCCACATCCGTACACATCCTATCATGTCGTTTCCACTTCTCCTTATGCTTCGACGTCCCCACTGATACTTCTCCTCCATCAATCACGTTCGCCACTCTCAGTGAGTCACGTTGCGCAGTCAGTGACAGATCATTACTATCAATCACCCTCACAGATGCATTACCCGCTGTCCCCTCCTCAACACACGCCTCAATTCTAGCGCCCAAACGTAATGAGGGTGCTGGGTTTGGATTATCCTGATTGACTCCATCGACTTCAGCATCCCGTCTTCCTTTTTTCGCCTTAAGAGACAAGGCTATAGTCTGGAGCTTCTCCACTAGGGCAGCCACAGACTCATTTTCCCTCCTAGCAGCCTCTCGATCAAGCTCCGGGCCTAAACCCTTTGCGCAACCCCTCATCTCCCTGTAATCCCCCATCCTCGGCTTCCAAGGTGACGCCCGCAAGTCCTGGCTAAACCGTAGCTCCTCCTCCTCGTAAGGTCCCAACTCACAGTCCCGCTCTCCATGCCCCAACTTACCACATCCATAACAGAATAGGGGAATTTTCTCATACTTGACGTCAAAATTCGTGATCACCCCATCCTTTACCATTATCGGCACCTTATCATGCAAGGGCTCCCTTACATCGTGTAGAACCCTAATACGTAGCGCCTTCTCCACCCCTGCGAATGACGATTCATCAACACCAATAAAGCCGCCTAACAGCTCTCCAATTTTTCGTGCATTGTCTTTGTTTGCCTTCCCCAAAATAGGCAGCTTATAAACTCTAACCCAAACCGGGAAATGGAATAAGTTAACGTCAGTCATCTTGCCATTAGGGTTTGGGTCATTAAACGTCCACACATGATTATTAAAGTGCCATGGCTGTAAGTCTAGAACTCTCGCTTTATCCTTCGCATTAGCAAATTGAAAGACATGGATTTTCTCCTCCGTGTCAATGATATTACCAATCGTAAAACCCTTTTGTCCCCACGTTGTAATCATCATCTCAATCGCCGACTTGGAATTGGCGTTCCGTGGGGACCATAACTTCCCTACAAGAATCAGGTCCGGCTCAGTTTCAGTGTCATTGTCATTATAGTGATCCCATGCTACTGCCATTGATCCCCTTTCCAAGAATTAGTAATGAAAAAGCAGAAAGAATGGGATAGTAATTCAATACAATCAAATCCGTGCATCAAGATCTAGGAAACTCTAGAAAAACGCTAGGAAACCCTAGAGGAAGCTAGGAAACCCAAGAGAATGATCTTAGAAAATATCTAGATATTTTCAATCAATCATGAATAGTGACCGATATGAATAGTGACCGATGAATAGTGACTGAGATGAATAGTGACAAGTGAATAGTGATCGATGAATAGTAACCTAGATGAATAGTGTCGATGAATAGTAAATTGGGACGAAACTTGTTAAGCAAGTAACGCCCCAAATTTCAAGACGGTGAATAGTACTAGAGACGAAACTTGTTGAACAACTAATGTCCCAAAACCTATTTTAATGGAATTTGAGGTAACTTGTTGAACAAGTTATCTTTTCAAATCCCGAGACGTGAATAGTGAAAAATTTACGAAACTTGTAAAACAAGTTAAGTCTCAAAATTCAAAGATATTCCAAATTTCAAAATTTGAAATATTGTAAATAATTGAAAATTTACTAAGTATAGAAAATTAAAAATGAATAAGTAAATAACTTAAAGTGTTTCGAAAAAAAAAACACTTAAATAAAATTGGACATACTAATAAACGTTTCAATATAGAAACTTAAAAACGTTAATAATTAACAATACTTCAAATAATAAACGAACGTGTTATGTGATCATATGAAACCGAATAAAATACTTAAACGTTTGACGATGAGACTAGGAGAGTCTAGTATCATGAGATATGTAATATCAAATAAATAATGAATCATGAGTAAGTTAAATAAAAGGTCAAACGCTTGAGTCTCGGATATGAAAACGTCAATCGTGAGTGAAGTGGGGTTAAGATAGTCTTGTAGCGGACGCCACTATCTCGACCTTATTGCGATTGTCATCTCGATTTAGTGTGGTTTAGCCAGCAGCATTATATGCTTAGAGCATCCTGCCCATGCCGTTACGCCTTAAGTCGTATCGCCTGTTCCGTACAAAATAAAGAATATGCCAACTCTTTTGGGTCAGGCTTTAGGAAATAGTCGTTTTATTCAGAGTTAAGGTGCTCTATGAATAGCATAGCCCATTCTTAAAGTGAATATTAGTGTATGCATACTAGACTAGGGTTTTATTCCCCTATTTCGCTAAAGTTACCAGGGCCACCGCGACCTTATAGCGATTGTCATCTCGCGGTTCTGTCTCCTTGCCGTGTTTCCTTCTTAGTGGGCGCGACACTTGCATTCGTTCTTGCCACATGTACAAATCACTTGACGAGATTGTATCTGAAGTTTGATTCATTTCGAATACTAGAGGATGAGATGCAAGTATTATAGTATTCGGCGTGGTTTACGAGTCGAGTAAGTCTCTGCACTATGGAAGTGAGATGCAATCAATCAGAGTACAAAGGCCTACTCAGTGGTCAGGCTCGTAAGCAGTATGTGTTGTCTGTTGTATGATTAAATGAGAATGAGTGTGTACCATCTTTGAAAACTAAAGACCACAAATTTCTGAAGTGAATCGAGTCTGCATGATGTGAATGATACTATATGTACGTCTGTTTGCGATCTGATATCGCGTTGTAATCCTATTGAATTATTGTGATACTATTGTTATAATATTATATGTTATTTGCCTTCATAACTGAATATCATGCTTATATGATTTATCGCTTTAAACCGCATGCTTGTTATGACTTATATGTCTTTATATGCTATTTGTAATAAACATGTTTATGTTTTTATCATAATGTTATAATTATAAAGCGATAGTAATAAACCAAAGTAATTGAAATCGAGGGTAAGTATGAGCATAGCTAGTCACTGTCCGCTCAGCGGGCATCCCCCCCAACAGTTTATTGTGCAGGAAAAGCGTAGACCGGATGCTTGGATTTTGGGACGGGACCAGCTCATATTTATTGCTTTACCTTCATTTGTTTTCGAGAGGGATGTAATATATACAACGCTACTCTTTTAAATTTCCGTATTTAGACTTGTTTTATTCAACTCTTGAACGATGATGTAATATTTTGGGTTATTTGTATAATTAATGACGTTGGTTTAAGACTTAATTAATTTCCGCCTTAGTAATTAAAGTCGACTAAAAATCAGGTTGTTAAAGTTGGTATCAGAGCTGACTCGTGACCGTAACATGAATTGCCTAATGCGATTTATGCTTACCTAACGAGAGACACCTGGGCGGTACAAACATACTAATATGTTAACCCGCAAGACTACTAGGATCAAATAATAAATTAGATTTTTCTTTAATTAGATCACTTAAATAATAACTTTAAATTGCTTTAAAGTGTGAGGATGGGTAGAAACCTTAAGGACCGACCATAGGCTAAGGACTTTTAATTAACGAACTACTTCCCTCAAAATAAAATACACGAACTATCGTATGCTTGCTACTTGCTGATGTGACTGACTAAAACTAAAAACTATCCTCGGATATAAAATCTATGCAATAAATTTAATT
The DNA here is from genome assembly GCA_023091065.1 of Dianthus caryophyllus. Lineage (NCBI taxonomy): Eukaryota > Viridiplantae > Streptophyta > Magnoliopsida > Caryophyllales > Caryophyllaceae > Dianthus > Dianthus caryophyllus. The sequence goes on from CM041530.1 coordinate 10,265,537, forward strand.
CTTGAAGATCGAAGCCTCTAATCAAATACATGACGACAAGACCTCAAACGCAACAAATGGACGCATCAAGGACCCTACCACTGATAAGACGTTCAACATCTCGAAGATTTCTGTCGCAAGAAGGATTTCTACAACTCCATCTAATTATCCTCTTTAACACAATTTTTATTTCGTCCTCCTTTAAAAATTTTAACCTCTTTAACCTCTTCCTTCTAACTCTCTAATTTCCTAAACCTATAATTTCTAATAACTACTTCTCAAATGAACTTTTATTCCTCTTCCTTAATCTCGCAAAATGATTTCATTTTTGCTTGTCAATTCCTTAAACTTCTTTTGATTGATTCTCAAAAACCTTCAAAATTTATTACATTTTAAATCTCTTAAAACTTACTATCTCTTTCAAAATTTAAAGATCTTCGAAATTTTATAATTCCTAATTAATTCTCACTTTTCACCTTTAAAATATCTTTGAAACTTATTCCTTTGTTTCTTAAAATTTTGTGTTGAAAATTTAAATATCTTTACAATAATTTTGTTTTAAGTTCTTTACCTAATACTATCGAATTCAATTATTTTCAAAATTTTAAACTTACCAATACCTATTTCTGAGTTCTCAACCTTTAAAATGAACCTTTAGCTTTTCTCTTGAATTTGATAAATATGTTTAAAATTTTCTTAAGGGGGTAGGACAAAATATAATGATTTAAAATCATTGATTAAAATTATTCAAAATCATTATTTCAACCAACTTTAAACTATATATTTAATTTCAAATAAAATTATAAATTGTTTTATTTTAAAACCCTTATAATTTTAATTTAAATTAATTCCGTACAAAACTTCTAGGCCCCACCTTTTTGAAAATCCCTTTGAAGTCGATTTCGAAAATGACAATCTAGCAATATTTCTATATTAACTCAAAATATTCTATCTATAACTATAAAATGTTTATATCCTTCAAATCTTTCTACTCCATCTAACATCTTTATAAAAATTCAAAATTTCGAACATTATGAAAAATGTTATTCTACCAAAATAAAATGTCATTATCGAAACTTGTAAAATTTTGATATTCTCTCTAACTGCATTGCCTAACTGCGAGCAGTTATCCACTCTATTCAAGTTTTGGGACGAAACTTTTCTTAAGGGGGTAGGTTTGTAACACCCCGTATTATTTTAACACAATTTGATAAAAGAATTTAATTCCTTAAATTAAATTCATCCTTTTCCTTATAATAAAAATACGTCTGAATTTTTTACGCCAAATAATATTAAAATTTATTAAGTCCAAATTTAAAAATTTTGAAAAATAAAATTTGTTGTATTATCTTTAGAATTGAAAAAGAAACACATTTCAAAATTTTATAAAAATCAACACAAAATTAATATCGCCTTTCAAATTTCAAAAATGTTAAGTTATGTTTACTATTCACAAAAATAAATGTAAAACCATTTATTCATAAAATTCAATTTCAAACATTTTTCGTTTTCAAAATAAAAAATGGACACTTATACTTTTCTCGGCTTTGAAATTCAAGTTAACGATTTCAAACACGCAAATCAAGGTCAAACCATCTTATCCTCTTCCATTTTTGAAGAGGCAAACTTAACATCAACTTTTAATAAAAATATAATCATTTTGATTAATTTTTAATAAATCATACTCCCTCCATTCAATACGAAAGTGCAAGTATTGATTTTGCACAAGTTTTAAGACATTATTAAAATATTGATTAAAAGTACAATTTTAACAAAAAAGACAAAAGGTGTTTTGATTAAAAGTGGTAGTTTTGATTAAAATATTGATTAAAAGTATAAGTTAGGCAATTTTGAGGGTGTTTTGATGTGGGCCAACATGCCAAATAAGGAAAGTGGTAGTTTGGTTTTGAATGGACCAAAATGGTATAGTGTCGATTTGGAGTTGAATGGAGGGAGTATTATATTAATATCAAATTACTATTTCATTTTCAATAAACTAGCTTTTTTCTAAATTGTCGATATTTGAAGTCACACCTAATTTAAATTGATTAACTTTTTGACGTTTGATTTTAATTCTTTAAATCTAAAACATTCAACGAAAAAAATAAGTATTTCGACCTAGGAAATTTTTATTCAAAATTTCGAGGATTAAAACTCAATTTTTGTTTTTAGTACCTTTCAAAAAATTATTTTTATTTTTATTTCCGATTTTATTTCAAAATAATATTTTAAGATCATATCTTTTATTTCGAAACCTTTCGCGATCGCGCAAATTGAAAATTTCGAGAAATGAAAAATCGAGCCCGAAAATTTGACTTTTGACTGTTGGACACCAAAGCCAAATTTTATCCTCTTCCATTTTTCTTACACATTTACTTACACCTTTATATTTATCATCATCACTTTTATTTTCTTTGTTTTTAAATTTAAAGTTTATACCCTTTAATAAAAATACGTACAAATACGATACTACTACTTTAATACTATCATTTTCATTTCCGTCACTTTTAAAAAATTTCTAAAGTAGTAAATAAAATATTTTAGTTTTAAATTTATAAAATGAATACTTTTCAGAAAATCGCCAAAACAGCACATTTTAACTTTTACCGTTGTTCTTACCCGAATTATTTCGTAACGCGTTTTTCGAGAACGAGATATTTTAAAATATCGGGGGGACAAACTATTCACCAAATAGTAATGAAGACCTTATTGACCAATTAGAATTAAGGTGTTCCCTAAATTCTTTTAATTAAACTTTATTTATAATAAAAAAAAACTAAAGCATATAGTCTTTACTTAACCTAATTCATTTCAACTTTTCTCATTAAATCACAAGTTGCAAAAAGAACACTCTTGTGCTCTTAGAAATGCCGAGCTCTTTGCTTTTTTTTCTCCCATTTTATTTCTTTCATTTTTCTCCTAAAACCTCTAAAATAAAACCTTAATAATATTTCTAATAAATCCTTAGTGTTCTAGTATAATTAGTGGGTATTTTAGGAGCTAACTTGCAAGGATTTTTGGGTGAAGATAATGGGTTTTATGGGTGAAGAAATTCCGATCTAAAATTTATTTTAGATCCTCGACGATTAACATCCTAATAAGGTGACTAACTATATCTCATATTAGCCTCTTTGTAAATTAATTTGATTTTTATTATAAGTTTTATGAGTATGATTTGTATGTTAAAATATGTTAAACATCAATGATTTGTGTTTGTATGTTATGTGTAGTATAATAAAATGATAATAAATAAGTAATATTGATAATAGTTAAGTTGTAGTAAAATGTTCATATGTTAGTTAAATTAATTTTGAGCATTTTTAATTATGATTCATATGATTTTTATGTTTAGTTATGTTTTAGTTATGTTATAATCATATATAAAAAAATTATGTGAAATATTAACAATGAGTTTAAAGTGATTAAAAATCGAAAATAAAATATATACATACATATCATTCTTCACGGCATTTCCTATTTTTTTTTAATATATTTTCACTTTTAATTTTTGTAAATAATATGTTGGTTTAAGTTAGTATAAAATGAAGGTATTCATGTAAAAGAATTAAATTAGAAAAATAAAGTATAAGTTGTTAAATATGCACATATGTGTTCTTCAGTTTTGTTTGGTGTTCTTAAGTGTCCATATGATATTCATGTTGATGTTCATCATTATTGTTCATTTTGATTTTGTTTGTTTTATGTTTGTTAATATTTTGTGTTGATGTTTAGTTATTGTTTTATATTATGTTATTACTATTATATAAATCAACTTAAACTTTTAGAAAAGACATTTAGAAAATTTAACTTTATATTTTAGTTTAAATCTTAGTCTAATGAAATTTCTAGTAAAGTTTCATTTTAGTTTAAATCGTTTTAGTATACTCCCTCCGTTTCGGTGATTTGTTTACATTTACTTTATATACATTTATCGATGTGAGGAAAGAGGTAAATAAAAAAACTATAAAAATAATAATATAAGTACAAAGTGGGTAAAATAAAACAATGTGATTGGTTAAAGAAGTTGGGTCCACCTCCACAAGTGGGTCACCATAGATATTTATGGAAAGTGTAAACAAATGACCCGTACACCCATAAATGGAAAGTGTAAACAAATGACCGGGACGGAGGGAGTAATTAGAATAGTTAAAATATAAAGACTTTAAGCTAAAAACCGATAAAATCGAAAAATGAAAATTTGGACACCACCTTGACTTGCTCACGGCATTCCTAGCATTTTAAGGTCAAATTTTACTTTTATCACTTTTTAGTTTATTGTTAAAATGATTTAAGTATTAGTTTATAAGTTTGAATTAAGAAATTAAAAGAAATAAATGAATTTTGACATATATAAATACCACACGGCATTATCACTTTAAATGGACTAAATTTGATCAAAATGAAAATATCACTAAGTCACTAAAGTTTAATAGTTAGTAGAATTGAATTTGAATATAAATCGATTTAGTTATAAATGAAATATGTTAAACCGATAAAAATGATTAACCGTTATAAATATGAACTCAATCGTGTGCTACTGCCTTTGCAAATATTGGACTGTTGGACTTGGACATACAGACTAAAATTAACCATCCACGACACTATAATTATTAAAAATGAAAGTCGTTAAAATTAGTAAGTAGATGACTAAATTTAACTAAGTCGTATTTTTAAAATAAATATCATATTCACTTTTTACAAACCGAACTTAACGTTTTTAAAACTAGATTTTAAACTTAGTAACTAAGTTACGATTTTGACCGATATGAATAGTGAATAGTGACCGATATGAATAGTGACCGATGAATAGTAACTGAGATGAATTGTGACAACTGAATAGTGATTGATGAATAGTAACCTAGATGAATAGTGTTGATGAATAGTAAATTGGGACGAAACTTGTTAAGCAAGTAACGCCCCAAATTTCAAGACGGTGAATAGTACTAGGGACGAAACTTGTTGAACAAGTAATGTCCCAAAACCTATTTTAATGGAATTTGAGGTAACTTGTTGAAAAAGTTATCTTTTCAAATCCCGAGACGTGAATAGTGAAAAATTTACGAAACTTGTAAAACAAGTTAAGTCTCAAAATTCAAAGATATTCCAAATTTCAAAATTTGAAATATTGTAAATAATTGAAAATTTACTAAGTATAGAAAATTAAAAATGAATAAGTAAATAACTTAAAGTGTTTCGAAAAAAAATACACTTAAATAAAATTGGACATACTAATAAACGTTTCAATATAGAAACTTAAAAACGTTAATAATTAACAATACTTCAAATAATAAACGAACGTGTTATGTGATCATATGAAACCGAATAAAATACTTAAACGTTTGACGATGAGACTAAGAGAGTCTAGTAACATGAGATATGTAATATCAAATAAATAATGAATCATGAGTAAGTTAAATAAAAGGTCAAACGTTTGAGTCTCGGATATGAAAACGTCAATCGTGAGTGAAGTGGGGTTAAGATATTCTTGTAGCGGACGCCACTATCTCGACCTTATTGCGATTGTCATCTCGATTTAGTGTGGTTTAGCCGGCAGCATTATATGCTTAGAGCATCCTGCCCATGCCGTTACGCCTTAAGTCGTATAGCCTGTTCCGTACAAGATAAAGAATATGCCAACTCTTTTGGGTCAGGCTTTAGGAAATAGTCGTTTTATTCAGAGTTAAGGTGCTCTATGAATAGCATAGCCCATTCTTAAAGTGAATATTAGTGTATGCATACTAGACTAGGGTTTTATTCCCCTATTTCGATAAAGTTACCAGGGCCACCGCGACCTTATTGCGATTGTCATCTCGCGGTTCTGTCTCCTTGCCGTGTTTCGTTCTTATTGGGCGCGACACGTGCATTCGTTCTTGCCACATGTACAGATCACTTGACGAGATTGTATCTGAAGTTCGAATCATTTCAAACACTAGAGGATGAGATGCAAGTATTATAGTATTATTCGGCGTGGTTTACGAGTCGAGTAAGTCTCTGCACTATGGAAGTGAGATGCAATCGATCAGAGTACAAAGGCCTACTCAGTGGTCAGGCTCGTAAGCAGTATGTGTTGTCTGTTGTATGATTAAATGAGAATGAGTGTGTACCATCTTTGAAAACTAAAGACCACAAATTTCTGAAGTGAATCGAGTCTGCATGATGTGAATGATACTATATGTACGTCTGTTTGCGATCTGATATCGCGTTGTAATCCTGTTGAATTATTGTGATACTATTGTTATAATATTATATGTTATTTGCCTTCATAACTGAATATCATGCTTATATGATTTATCGCTTTAAACTGCATGCTTGTTATGACTTATATGTCTTTATATGCTATTTGTAATAAGCATGTTTATGTTTTTATCAAAATGTTATAATTATAAAGCGATAGTAATAAACCAAAGTAATTGAAATCGAGGGTAAGTATGAGCATAGCTAGTCATCTTTCTCAATGCATCCCCCAACAGTTTATTGTGCAGGAAAAGCGTAGACCGGATGCTTGGATTTTGGGACGGGACCAGCTTATATTTATTGCTTTACCTTCATTTGTTTTCGAGAGGGATGTAATATATATAACGCTACTCTTTTAAATTTCCGTATTTAGACTTGTTTTATTCAACTCTTGAACGATGGTGTAATATTTTGGGTTATTTGTATAATTAATGACGCTGGTTTAAGACTTAATTAATTTTCGCCTTAGTAATTAAAGTCGACTAAAAATCAGGTTGTTAAATTTGTACTTCCAAATTTTCGGCGTAGCGACATAAAAAGGGTGACAAAGAAGGCCGCAAGGGTAGGTTAGAGGCTACTGTGAGGAGTAATCGCGGTGAATGGAGTTGTAGGCACCTCCCTTGCGATTGGGTTGTAAGGTGTTTTACGGAGTAGAGGGGTTTCAGAGCTCGCTTGTGTGGGTTGTATTTATTTGACACTTGCTTGTTGTCATTGGCGAACATTAGTAGCACAAGTGAGCGAGCTAGGTTGGAGAGATAAGAGGCGTAGCGATTCTAAAATGTCATCATGTATGCTTTGCTAGTCGTCGGTTCGAGGGAGATTTCAGTTACTAAATTTCGAGAGTTGTTGGGTTTGAGAGCGAGTTGAATGAGAATGGCTATCGCTTAAGCCATTAGAGGGAGTTGGAGATTAGAGTTGAGAGTACGACGTTATTTGATTCGTATCCACCACGTTGTTTTTAGCTAGTGTTGGTTCAGGTTGTATGGCGTCCGTTGAGTTTACTCGATAGGATGAGGAAAAGCTTAACCGTAGGGGAGTTTGATGAGTCTTCTCTTGTGCCTATTTCATGTGACAGTCAATGGCGCTTCACATTGCTCAAAATCCTGTCTTCAATGAGGGAACGAAACATATCAAAATTGACTGTCACTTTGTCTGTGACGCGATTAAGGAAGGCCTTATTGCTCCCTCGTATGGTAGTACCTGTACCCAGTTGGGTGATATTCTTACAAAGTCGCTTGGCGCGGCTCAGTTTACATTATTATTAAGCAAGATGAGCATTTTGTGACCTGTATCCTCCCTCTATATGTGACCTATATATATTAAGAATTACAAGGAATAAAGATTCAGATTATTCTCCCACATACAATTATTAACAAATTTGGACTATATTTATTGGGTCAAATTTACCTTCAATTAGCTCTATCGAATGGAGTTGGTTCGGTTTGATACATGTATAACACATTCGAGTTTAATGATTTTGGATCATTTACAAAATTAAATACGGAGTATTATTTTAGTACTAAAAATCTAAATAAATTACCGAGTAGGAGTTTTCTAATTATTCAAGCTCCGAGTATAACACGTATTAACAAAAGCGTTGACTGGTGAGGGTCGTCGGTCTATGGTCTCCTTTGAAGTTTCCAAGCTTTTTACAAGCAAAGACAGTGACTAATTTTGCCCGAAAAATCAAAATTATTATTTTTATTTAATACATTTTCCACCTCTCTAATAATTGCATTTAAACCCACCTACACTATAAATGATGCATTTTCCAAGCCTATCATTTCATCTTGCACACTCATTTTTTGTAGTGTTTACTCTCTAGTAACATTGTATAAGAATGAAGCAAGAACAATTTACTCAAATCATTTTGAAAAAACTCAATGTTTCTTATATCTTATCACTCGTTTTTTCCTCTATTTCATTACTTTTTATAGCCCTGTACACCACGATATCACCCTCGTTGTCGGGCTTCTTTGACTCAACTGTATCAGATATGAGACTCAGTAGTATTGGTCGAACCCATATGTTCCTCCTATGCAACGGCATTTTGGTCATTCTCGTCAAAAGCTCGTCATTGGCATCACAAAAGTCGAACTCTGAGGATCATATTTTCGACGATACAATTCATCATGAAAGTCGAAAAATGGTGAAACATGTTTCTGAAGTACCGATGATATCAGAGCAAAACGGTAGCTCTGAGGAGAATGGTGCTTTAAGAAACGAAGACGTCAATCTTCATGAATACGAACACAGTGATCACGATAACGATGATTACAAGAGCTGTCTCGATGATGGCCACGATGATGATCAGGAGGAAGATGCAGAGGAACTTAAACGAAGATGTGAAGAATTTATTACAAGGATGAAACTAGGAATTATTTCTGAAAGAAGATATGATTATCATCATGGTTTAGCCGAATTTCCTTAATATTAATGATTCAATTTTATCATTAGACGATTGTTTAGGTTAGTACTAGTTGAGTAATTAATGGCGCTTTCTTAATTCTGCTGACTTTGGAATCCTAATCTTATAGTTACTTTTGCGTCTCTGGTGCATTGACAAAAAATTTCCATCGATTTTAACAGAGACGTTAATATATTTTTGAAGGGATTTTTGACGAAAATCTCCATTGGATTTTAATTTATACGGAGTAACTTACTTCCTCCATTCCATTTGATTCTATACATATTTCTTTTTCGGAAATTCCAATCAATTCTATACGAGTACATTTCTATTTTGGTCCGTACTTTATTAAACTAAAAGACCAATATACCCTTCATTAATACCCCACCCAACCCACTTGCAATGTCCTTTTTTAAAGAATAAAGTAGGGGTAATTTGGTAATTCTACTGTCTACCCCACTTGATTTTCTTCTACCTTAATTACCGTGTTTTGATCAAATGTATAGAACCAAACGGAATGGAGGAAGTATTAAACGCTTCAAAAAAGATCTGATGCATTAAGAAGATTTTTACAATATTTGGACAAAGGGAAGTAAACTAACCACCCTTTAAAGACAATTTTCATTTAGGTTCTGTTTGGGAAATTATGTGAAAAGCTAAATTTGAAAGTTCTAAAACTGGAAAAAGGTAAATAAAATTGAAAAGCTAAATTGAAAATAGCAGACTATGGTGAAATTGAAATTAATTATATTGTTTGGTAAAATAAGCTCATATTAACTGAAATAAATTATTTGACATAACAGGACATGATTTTTATTTTATGGATAAAATAAGGGTATAATAAGAAATAAATTAGAATCAACAATTATTTTTTAATGTTTATCCTGAATAGGTTTTTATTTCAGCTAGCTGAAATATTTTCCGGTAAAGTAATTTCAGTTAACTGAAATATTTTCCAGTCAACTTTACCAAACACTTTTGGATTAAAGCAGAATTAAATTTTAATAAATCACTAATAACAAATAAATTTCAATTAAATGTGTTACCTACCAGAGTCTTAATAAAGTGTCAATTAAAAGATGAGTTAATATCGTAAATTTAAAATTAATTTTTTAAAAAGAAAAATAATCTCTAGGGAGTAAGAATAATTGTGTGTATAGTTGTACTCCTAAGTTTTGAATTATTATTTGTGCGCATGTACGGAGTGTGGGGTGTAAAAAAAAACTGATTGATGAGGCCAGGGGCGGACCCAGAATTTTTTTTTTTGGTGTTGCAATATATTTTAAAAACATATATGCGACTATACGTCTTTTTGGTCTAGTCATTGATTACCATTTACCACTATATATAACGGTGACACCATGCATTAACATGTTCTAATTCCTAACACCTAACCAACTCACCAACATTAACTTTGTTGTGCAAATCATCTCGTTGTTATATATAATAGTTTCTAAATTCTTTGGGGTGCACTTGCAACCCCAAACGTATACGTGGGTCCGCCCCTGGATGAGGCGAAGTCCTGTGGTATAAAATATTCGCTTACACGGTAAATTATGGGATATTTTTTGTGATACCCTTGAATTTTGTCAAATTACATATGGTACCCCATTGCTGATGTTTATTCATATAGTACTCTTAAACTTAGTGTTTATGTGCCCAACATGCCGTTTTCTAACAAAAAAAACTTGACAGCGTTAGTTTTTATGAAGACGACGTCAATATGCCCTTTTGCTAACTAAGAGTCGATGAACCATCCATCAGCCAACAGTAAGTAAGATTGTTAATAGTATGCCGAACAGTCTAGTTTTTTAATAGTAAAAGAGCATATTGGGCACATAAGAACGAACCTCAAATATGGGGTACAGTGTGTAATCCGACAAAGATCGAGAATACCATGAAAAATATCCCTTTAATTATTGACTAATCAAGTTAGTTGTTATTATCATGTACGGATACTAATTAGTGACTACTGTCTGGAGTAATATGAGAACTTTATAAAAAAAAAGATAAACATAATACTTGTTTGAGTTCTTAGTTAGATATAAATTACTAATTTTAAATTATATTTTTCCGCAATATAATATAAACGCACGTGACTCTTCGAAAACAAAGGTATGAAAACATTTTATTTTCTTAATTCTTACTCCTTCTATTCCACTATCTTCTTCCCACTTTCCCAAAAAGGAAATTCCATTATCATCTTTTCATTTCTATTTTTGTCAATTTTTAACTAATCTCATCCACACAATCTACTTTATTATTTTTCTACTCTAATCTCACCCACACAATCTACCTTCTTTAATTTTTGGTCCAAACTGAAATTGGAAGAACGATGTGATTTTAATGGTCAACTTGTATAAATTAAGCTCAATAAATTATACGGAAGAATTAATAAAATGTTAATCGCATTTTATAAGGGAGTGCAAAAGTATACGGAGCAATTAATATATCTATATAATTGGAGGTTTTTTCGAGGCCTGTGAGAGAGTCCAACTTTTTCAAAACACTAAATTTGTATTAGATAAATTTAATTATAATTTTTAGCTTCAAATTCCAGTTAATAAGATCGACACTAATACAAAATCAAACTCTACCATATCAATCTAGCTAAACTCAAACTCTACAAGTATAATAAGTAAACTCAAACTCAACAATTATAAAAAGTATATATACATATACGTATACCCTATTACCAAGCTTTGTGTAATTTTATGATTCTATGCTTTCCAATATTATTTTTTTTTATTTAATGATTTTTTTTATTTGTAGGTACAAGATTCAATTAATATGTTATATGAAGATTTACGCCTGAAATCAGTTGCAGTGAAATAATTATATGGTGAGCATCTATATACCCAAAATTTTAAACATTACAATTTTAATTATGATTGATCGTTTTATTTGAATTTATTAGTGACAAAGTTACAATACATCTATATATTAAGTTTTGGTCGCTACATATCAACTATTTAATTTTGTGCTATTTGTGATTATGGAGTCATAATTATTTGTTTTTTTTAATATGAATAAACTCTTAATTTAATATTTTTGATATTATTTATGAAATTCGTAAAATTCTTAATTTAATAAGTTTGATATTATTATTAATATTATATGGATATTCTCTAAAAGTAAATTTAGCAATATGATAATTGTTTTGTTTATTGCGAATTATTTAGTTTATTTGGCTTCCTCAATTTTGCTTATAGCATTTGTTTTACAATAATTAGTTAGTTTATTGTGAATTATTTAGTTTATTTGGCTTCCTCAATTTCGTTTATAGCATTTGTTTTTTACAAATTATTAGTTACAAAAGTAATTTGTGTACTTACGTATATTTTGATACAATGATGTGAACTTTGGCGGGATTTTCTTTTATATTGTAAGAGGTGATAACAAATTCATATATAGATACCAAAAACAAGATACAAGCATACAACTACGGAGTACTATATTAATACTAATACACTACTTCGTATATTTATGTAACCGATACATGTAGATTTATGTATTTTATTATAATGAGCCTTATTGATGTGCTACATGTTAGTTTTATTGTATAACGTGATTGCAATTATTATGAATCACTTAAAATATATTTAGTGCTTTTCATTAACAGTTCATTACATATGAGTTAACATATTTTTAATTTAAAACATTTGCATAATTTTACTTTTAAACTGATATGATAATTTCTAATATAGTTTGTATTATTTTTGTAGGATATTTTAATTGTTCAGCAATTTATGGAATCCATGGAATTGAGATTCTACTCATTGAATGACATAGTACAAATTATTCACAAATTAAACATTTAGTTTACATTTAGTCGTCGTGAGATTTTATTTTTTCATTTAGTTTTGTAACAATTTAGTTTACATTTAGTTTTTTAACATTTAGTTTTGTAACAATTTAGTTTACATTTAGTCGTCGTGAGATTTTTTGTTTTACATTTAGTTTTGTAACAATTTAGTTTACATTTAGTTTTTTCATTAATTTTCACATTTTAAAACCCGTGCATCGCACGGGCTTTATTACTAGTTAATAATATTTGAAGTGCAATTTGAATCAATAACCTCATGCAAAATGAAGTAATTAATTAAGGTCTCAAGATATCAAAACGAACAATTTAGTACTCTCTTGATTTCAAAATAAGTCTTCCCTATCTATTTTGGGAAGAATTTAGGAGTGTTAATGAAAATTGAAAAATTTTAACAATTTTTGTTAGAACTTAATGTAATTAGAAAGAGAACATTTATTTTGCGATAAATAAAGTAATTTATATTCATATACATCATCTACTAAAATTTCTCTCACAAGGATATGAGAACATTTAACGACATATACCTCGCAACATAGTTCGTTTATAACTCAGATTAGATCATTATGATCGGTTGATCCAAGGCATATGACAAAAAGACAGAAAAGGGGTCTTATTTTGCTTTCAAATTAGCATCTTTGGATTTCAACATTGTGAAAATCTTTCACCAAAAAGTCTACGAAACATTAATACTCCAAAGAAAGGGTCAATGAAAAGCAGGTGATAACAAAAATGTTTAGAGCGTGATGAGACCGCATCATCGCACCCCCCATTTTGTACGCCAAATGGGCCATGACAATACAAACACTTCGGAGTACGTTAGACATAATTGTTGTGTTCTTTAATTGTTACTCCTGCATGCCTACAATTATGTAAATATTTGAAGCATGAACTTTGGCCCAAGCTATATAACTTAAAGTTTGTAAAAGCAAATTCAATATGTTAAGACTTAAGGGACACGTTTAGTTCAAAGGAATATTTTACCTAAATAAATCAATTTATTAGTGTCTTTCATAAATATATTAATATTTGATTAATTCTTAATAAACCAACCTATTTACCCTATCTTCCAATATTATACTATCTCGATTTTTAATCGCTTATTTTGAGTAAAAAGAAACTATAATCCACATACTTGCATCTCATTATTGATATTATAGAGAAAAAAAACATAAAATATGTAATCTTTATTCCTTAAATATTCGGTTAAAAGTAGGGATAGTATAATATTGGAAGATAAGGCGTAAAGGTTGATTGATTTATAGTTGATAAATATGTAATATATTAATATTACTACGGAGTAATAGATTGGTTTATTAATGTGAAATTGTCAATTATAACTAGTTCAAATAGTGATATAAACATGAAATGAGAAACTAGTGTTGGGAGATATAAGATTGAAAAGTCATTCCTAATAGAGCAATTTTACTATGAGATCGTCTCATAGTATGAGACACACTATATATATTAATAACTAGTTAGCATGCCCGTGCGATGCACGGGTGCTAAATTAGTTATATTTGGGTTTTTTTTTTTAAATGTTCTTATTTTTCCATTGTTGTGTTTGTAATCAGTGTTAAACTTTTTAGTCGTAGTTGTTATTTTTCAATCTTGCATCAAATTACATTACAATTTCAATTTATTACATACAATTTACAATTTACAATTTAGTAACGGGTTTTAATCCGCTTGATTTATTACATTTAAAAAAACAAGCAAATATAACATTATCAAAATTTTAAACAGGAGAAGGGAGAGGATGTAGACGAACAAATATTCCTGCTATATATAGTGTTATTAATACGTTTCTTTGTATTAACTAAATTACAATAAAATTGATTGTTTGCGCAAATTTGTATAGACGATTTATCATACACTGATTTTGGTGCAACTTTACTACTGTAAATAAGATTTAGATGAGACAGTCCCATATAATCTGAATAACACATAAAAAATTATTAGTCATTCATCTATTTTGTTTGAATTATTTTATAATTTAGGGCATCATTAAATTTTTTGAAAAAACTTACATTAAACATAATATCATACTATAAGTTGAATAAGAAAAAAACATTAATTATGTAGCAAAAAGTCAAAAACAATGTGATGATGCTTTACCTTCTTTAGATAATCCAAAATCCAATTTTAAAGCTTCGACCATCAAAAAGTTGTATATATATATATACTCCTACCTGATGTATTTGCATTAGAATTTGTACAACATTAAACTTCAATTTTGTTGTTGGCGTAGGTAATGTACTGATGTTGATTATATATACTCCTACTTGATGTATTTGGATTAAAATTTGTATAACAACAAACTATTTCTACTCGTATTAACGTTTTTATCTATTCACTTCAAACTTTTTTTAATATTATAAATATTTTTTGTGTTTAAACTACTTTTAATATAATCAATTTTATCAATTAACAATTTCATAACAATTTTATCTTTTAATATTATAATCAATGTATGTAAATTTTATCTTTCTAATAAAAAAAGAGTCTAAAAAAAAAGTAGAGAAGACAAATCGTACTATTATACTCCTCATTATTCGCCTACATAAAAAAAGAGTCTAATGCGATTTCATTATTGTTCCATGATCTTTATAAATCTTAGGTAATCTTTGCGTACTTCTAGAATAATTTTGATCATTTTCTTCCTACATATATCTTCTGAACAATTAATTAATTTGTATAATTTTATGTGTAAATTTAATCATTTTATCACAAGTCTTAATAATTATTACTCCGTATAACTTTTATTCATCTACCATAAGTAATTTATATGAAACAGAATTCAAACATAATTAAACAAACAAATAAATAAATCAATAAACCAAAATGATGCTAAAGACGGGTAAAAAAGTAGAAATACCTCGTTAAGTCACTGATGTCTATATGCACCATAACTATTTAGTTATTGGTGTTTCTGAAATAGACTTACATGCAACTTTAATTTTATCATAATACGAAGTACTATCACTTTAAAATTGTACTCTTTCACGTGATTATATTTTACCCATATGGAGTTTTTTTTTTTTTATATTGTCTCTAAAACATTATCTGTCATTATACGACCTATCAACGTAGATAAATTTAACAAACGAACATATAAGAAGATTACAATATAAATATATGGATACCTTTAAAAATAACCCGTAGTTGTCCCTATATAATTATAAGTTAACACCATAAATCAACGGTCACGACTGAACGTAACATAATAAATGAACAAATTATAAGAAGATTACCATATGAATATATGGATACCTTTAAAAATAATCCGTAGTTGTCTCAATATAATTAGTTAGCACCATAAATCAACGGTCACGATTGAATGTAACAAAATAAATGAACAAACTATAAAATCACATGTAACTTGAGTATGCATACCTTTATAATTAACCAGTGAATATTAACGGATTTTTTGCGTTTTTCACCCTACAAAAACAACAAAACATGTGCATTAAAATCAACAAATTAAAACGTAATGTAAAATAAATTGAAAGTCATAGATGAAGATGCAAAATTGAATTAATATCAATAACGAGAGACAATTGTTATTGTAAGCCAATTACATTATACGGTATATATTTATAGTTGCTAACTCATGATGAAGTTGAGTTTTTTTAATAGATGGGACTCTCAAAGGATAAAATTTTACCCCGTAGGTATATGGATTTCTTTTAAATTTTCACTCAAAAAATAAAATAAAAAATTATGTGACTTTTATCCCTTCATATTTGTACAATTAATTATTTTAATTTTATAATTTATTTGAAAATTAGTGTTTTGAAAAAGTTGGATTCTCTCACGTCGCTCGAAAAAACCTCCAATTATATAGATATATTGATTTCGTTAACTTTCTCTTTTTATTTTTTTATTCAAATTTAATAATTTTTCTTAGCTCTCATATTGTTTGACTATAATATTAGTGAAATGATTTATCTAACACATGATAATACGATATTTGACAATATTTTCGTCGAACAATTATACACTATATATGTCGCTGTTAATTTACAACTACTCTATACAAACGTAACCGCGTTATATATGAAACATAATGCTATTATTTTTCAAACGTAACTATACTTTCATTGTCTCATACCATAAGATAGTCTCACCGTAAAATTTGTATAAACGTTAAATGTGGATACTATTTAATTATGGATACTATTTTAAAGTCCATGGTTAAACATTTTTATTTCATTCAAATTTATACATTTGCTATATTCGCGTAGATCAATGCACATTATTTTTATTATAACTAAAGATTAATAAAGTATGATATTTATCATGTACTCAATATGACAATTAAAATAACATCTCATATGACTGTATTTTAATTATATCTTAAGAATTAGGGAGTGTTTGGGCCAAAAATGGCCTTCTAGTGACACAAGCCTATACCCATGACCCAAGAGCATAATGGGCCAAGAAACTGCACCAAGCCCGACATTCTAGGGCATTAAAGACTGCATGTTAAGTCGTGAAAGAAGAATAAGAATGGGTCAAAGAACAAACCCCGTAATATAGCTAATGTACTAATTTGATGCTCAAGACGCTCAGCAGGTACCAAACCTTAACGGCTAGATTCTGGCCCTATATAAGGCATGAGTATCACTTGCCAGGGACACAACATTACTCGCTATTTTCTACAACAAGATTCACTCAAATCATTCAAGCAATCCTCCAGGCTACCGATCACCCCACATTACGATATTTCCGCTCTAAACCTATTGTATTTTGTACTTCGTAGCTTGTCATTTAGTGGAGCACATTAGGCGTGACATAGATTCCCCCGCGGTCGTTTCCCATTTATGGGTTTTCCCGTGTCACCAAATCCTCTTGTGTCTTTCGTTTTCTTTTGTATTTCGTTCCTTGCATTTTATTTCTCGCTTACTCACGTTATAATCACCATATAAACCAAGTCAGTAATCAAGTAGATCACTATACCCCCTTTTACGAGTCAAAAAACCAACACGACTAAATTTGGTCAATAAACAATTGGGCGCCACCATGGGGTGGATCTAACTTTGTGCGTCGACTCGGAACATACATCTCTCGTTTCAAACAGTCAGTAAGTCAGCATGTCAGGATTCCCCAACGAGGCAGATCTATCTCAGCAAGCAGGACCATCCCAGATGGTCGGCCCCTCCCAACAAACCGGGTCCACCTCACAGGATGGGACCCGCCAGAGATCAGACTCCCACAAAGAGTCGTGGACCTCCAAAGATGATGGTGTTGTCCAAAGAAATTGCTCTAGAGCCCGAGTTCGTGAACGTGGAAGATGACATCCACTCCGTCTACAACGGAACCCCCAGTCAAGTTGCAGCACCCAGTCCACGAGCAAATGACGATGTCACCATCTCTTTGCTAGAGGGCCTGGCCACTCTCCAACAAGAAGTGAAAGTGCTGCAGAGGCAGTCCAGCAGTGTGCAGGAGCTTCTAACCAGGGAGACAGCCAACTTAAGAAGGGAGATGAACGCCCAACTACAGTCTCTAGCGTCCGTAGCCCTAAGACGCCAAAGCAAGGGAGTGGTACAGGAGGCAACAGTCCGCCTGGACATGGACGGTGTCGTTCACAACACGCCTAAGACCCCAAGGACGCCGCGCATCCTTGTCAACTTTGCCGTTGAGGATCCCAGCACGTAGCACGTCCCTGAGGTGCTCCAGAATCAGCCAGGGCCCCTGGAGTTACAACGGACCCCCCAGAGGCAACCAGTCGTGTAGAGGACCACCGACAAACACGCAGAAACCAAGTAACATCCTTCCCCCACGCGCTCCAACTCATACTAACTCCTCCCTTTTGCAGGACAGCGCCCTCGAGAAGAAGCTAAGGGAGCTGCAGGAGATGATTGATAAGATCCCTAGAATCCCGCGTCCCGTGGAGAAGGCATCAGCAGCCAGCTAAGCTGACTCACCTGTTGTCGACACAATCGCCATGGTGGATATCCCAAAGAGGTTCACCGTACCAGCCATGAAGTTGTACGAAGGCAACATCGACCCCTACGATCACGTTGCCTAGTACAAGCAGAAGATGATGACGGTGGCCATAACTAGGGAGTACTGCGAATCTTGCATGTTCAAAGGGTTCGGGTCCACGTTGTGCGGTCCAGCCCTACAGTGGTTTGTGAACCTGCCCAACGGGTCCATCTCATCCTTCGTCGACCTGGTGAATGCCTTCAACTCACAGTTCGCTAGCAAAGAAACCGTAGAAGGCACGGCTGACCTCCACAAGATCATGCAGAGATATGGGGAGTCAACTCGTGACTACCTGAACAGGTTCAACAGGGAGAAGGTGTCCATCCCAATATGCGACATCCCAACAGCTATAGAAGCATTCAAGAGGGGACTATTTGAAGATTCTGATCTATACAACGAACTCATGAAGTACCCCTGTGTCACCTTCGAAGACGTCCAAGCCAAAGCCCTGGCAAGCTTCCAACTGTAAGAGGACCGAGAATCCAGGAGAGCAACTTCCTCAGGTGACCGAGTCATGAAGAAGCCACCAGTGGAACGAAGGAGGGAAGATAGGCCAAAGCCCCATCCGAGTCAACCTAAGCGGGACGTGCGAGCCGTGGTAGACTGCATGATAATCCAGCCCTGCCACCCAGAGTAAGTTAGTATGGTTTTAAAACCAATATCTCTGGACTAATAGATGCCCTGAAAATGCTAGGTGCCAATGTCACACCCCGACTTTTCCTAATATTAATTGTTCGTCTCAATAATATCCGTAATTTATTTCTCTTGATTTTCTCATTTTTAGCTCGAGAAAATCAGTTCACTTGTCGCGTAGATTAAGCTACACTGTAGTCAGAACTTAAAAACGGTGTAATTTCCTCATACGGACTCCGATTCAGGTGATTCAAAAGGCTAAATTGCGTATTTTTCCAACGCCGTCGCAACTGCCAAATTTTCAGGAGTCAGAGCGAACCGCTCCACCCTGGGCCGAGCCGCTCCCTCAACTCGGGTTTGAGTTTTAGGGTTTCATGTGTTTGCTTTTTGCTCAAGTCATTATAATATCTTGTTCACTCTTAACCCTAGCTCCCTAAAGATCAGTTTTACATCTCCCTCATCTCATTCCTCATCTCATATCATAATTCTCCTCAAACTCTCTCAAGATCTCATCAAAACTCCATTGTTCTTCATCCTTTCACTCATCTCTTTAGCCCTAATCTTGTCCGACTCTATTTCCTTGGTAAATCAGCCCTTTTTGTCCTTATATTTTTCTGGTTATGTATTATTCCATGTGTGATTATGATGTGTGCTCATTGCTTGTGTAATTTGGCTTGGTTATGCAAAGGAGGAGGAGATCTAGAGGAAGGAAACACCATCTTTGTAGAAGAAGAAGAGGAGTAGCAAGGCTTGGACATTACTAAGGTAACTAGGTGTGATCTAGTTGTATTTTAACATGTATGAGGCCTATGTGTTGTTGATCTTGTGTTCTATATTGTTGTTTTAATGAGTGAATGCAAATTTATGTTGTTTGAATGTTGTTTCGTCATAAAATCATGCTAGATCTATGGCCTCATACTAGGGTTGTCTTCTTATCATGTTATAGTGCATAATTTACATAGTTTATTCGTTATTCATGCTTGTTAATCTTGGACAATCGAATTGGTGTTGATGGGTGATGATGGCCGAATGGTGTAGGTGAGGGCCGTGGCCCTTGCTTGTGTTGTTCCTCTTGTTTACTTCTTGTTTTGGCTTAATTATATTAGATCTTGATGTTTGAATGAATCACCTAAAGTTAAATTACGAATTATGATGATTTGATTAAGTCTAGAAGTGTTTGAATGTGTGTTTAATTGAGTTAATCACATGAATTGTTAATAGATCGCATAAGAATTGATTGTGTTGCATGAATATGGGTGTTGTGTGTGGTGGCCGTGTGTGGTGCACATAGGCCGTGAGGTTTGTGTGTGTGAGTCGGTTTGTTTGTCACTTGTTTGAGTCTAAGCATGTCTTAGGATGTTAACTATGCTATAATGAATCGAGTTATACTTTGTTTGATCACTAAATGAAGGATTATGAACATGTCAATTGAATGTATGACTTGTAATGTATGTTACTCATATTGTACTCCGTATGTATGGTTGGTTATGATTGTAATGAGGCTTGTGTATGTATGAGTATGGTTGTTTTGGTTGTATGGTTGTGTTGGAAGTGTTGGAGACAGGTTAACAGGTTGTGCTTGAGTTAAGTTTGCACATGGGTACTGTTCTGGCACATGTGTGAGGAGATACAACGTCCTAGGATGGATGGATACCGCCCATGATCCCCTCGACTATTCTTGTTGCTTAGTTAGAGCGACTATGGGTTCTCAACCAGAAGGGTTAGAGACTATGGTTATTTATGTCGTCACCGTTCTTGTTGCTCGGTGGAATTTGGCCAAATTTAGGCTTGTGATTATTGAAGAACTTCTTGTTGCTGTTCCGCCATAGGGTTTGGGTGATTCTTGTTGCTTCACCCGGGGTGATTCTTGTTGCTTCACCCAGTTCTCCGCGCTTACTCTTGCAATTGGTTGGAAGAAAGATCGTCTTGGGAGCTCAGTTGGTTTGGACACAACTTTGATTGTGCCGTGTTGTTTGTTGTTTATGTATTGTTGTTCTTTGGTTGTTTGTTGGTTGTTAATGTTGTTGTACTCTGTTATTAGGCCGTAGGCCATGTGAGCTTGTTGCATTGTTGTTTATGTTTTGTTATGTTAAAATATGACTGGGAGCACCTAGTTACTCCCCACTGATTGTGGTTGTTGCCTCTCTTTTATAGGTATGCGCGGGATCGGGTTTGTCAAATGAGGACGCCGTGAGGATGACCTATAGCTAACCTTGGAGTGATTTTGGATTAGGCTTGCGAGGATGTTTAGATTTATTATTGTTGTCTTACTTTCATTTCGGAGCCGATTTTGTAAGGGGTATTTACTCCCCACTTCTAGGCCTCAAGGCCTACCTTTTTATCGTTGTTTAGTTGGTTTAGTGAGTAATGATCCGGATTCCACGGTGTTTCGGCCACCGTGGCTCGCTTTTATTTTTGTAAATCCTTTTCATTTCTTTATTTTATTTTGTTTGAAAATCCGGGTTGTTACAGCCAAGGTAAGGTGGCCCAGACCATCTTACAGGCCAGCAGCTAACAAGGATAACATGAGATGGTGCGAGTTCTACAACGATGCTGAACACCTCGCGATCGACATCTAGGCGACAGCGCAAATGTTCAAAACAAAACCCAAGAAGTTACAAAGTTCCAAAAACAAAACTCAAAATAACAACAGTTTATTATAGTGTCCAAAGTTTTAGCGATAATCCTAAGTCGGCGGCGCACTCATTCCAATCTCAAGCTAGTCAACCATGATTACCGCGCCTAAGAAAACATTTGAATTATCAGGCAAACGGGCTGAGTAAGAAAGAATTGTAACCAGTAAAAATATTTTTAAAGAAACATTTTGCCTAAACAAATCAACGTTCATTTGAAATAAAAGAAATCAGAAAAGGATCTCAGAAGAACTTCCAGTTTCCTGCAAAACCTTTTGTAATCATTTAAATAAACGGAAACATTTAAAACCACTCCGTACACCAGTTCAAAGTCCCGTAGAGGTACCAAATTTAATATAACCTCAAGCCGGTTCCGAACGCGCCGTGATCCTCAAATGAGCCAACCCTAAAGAGAAGGAATCAAATGGCGAAACCGCGATCAACCGGCTCCAAATATCAATATACTCAGTGTAGGCTTACAATCTACACCTACCCCTCTGTCTCATTCGACAGAGGTACCAATATAACTCAGTGGAGGGATATACCCTACACTTACCCCTATACCAGGTTTGAAAACCACCGTTCCAATAAATTATTAATTTGCAAACCAAAATAGAGTCAATACCAATTTCAAAATAAAACAAAATCTTTAAATTCAATATTTCATTACATACAAATTCAATAGCGTTTCCAAAATTATTCAAACAAATAAAATTGAACAAAAGTTGATTTTAAAATAACACTTGTATAAAATTATTTATCGTTTCGAAAACAATTATGATCGTAAATAATTTTTGGAAAGCATTTTAAGAAGGGGTTACACACTCTTTCTTACCTAAACTGAATGGTCAACACGATTCATGTATTAGTCTAGAGTGCATCCTCTACGACACCAAATTCTACAAACACGGTAGAAAACCAACATCACACATATGATCACACTACTAGTAACTAAGCCATGCAATGCAATGTCTAGCGATGCTTACGTGAACGCATAATGTTTAGCCTCTTAACCTAGGTGGTCAGGTTCCAAACTTCCATAACCTCACATATTGATACAAATTAAGTCCGTTTACGAGCCTAGTCGAGATTGTTTTGAAGTCAAACTCGGTTTATGTTAATTTAGTGTTCTTAAGATAAAGATACACTACAACAGCAATACTGGCAGATTTTATGTTACGGAAAACGTTTAAAATTAATTAGGTTAACGTCACGATTATGACTCCAAAATTTTGTGACTTAACTTAAACCTCTAATCTGCGTTCACACAAAAAAAAAAAATTAGATCAAAATGAAGTATTTATGTGGGTTAAACAAATCAGAACTTTCAGACTATCAAAATTCGTAGTTATTGTCAGGGTTCGCGAAAAACGCTCTCTAGGGTTATCTATAAAAAGTTAGGTGACGTGCTTTTTTAGGGTAGACTCCTAACTCAAAGGGCTACAACATTCATAAAAATCACCTTAGGGTTTCATGCAAAATGTTTGAGAAATCAGACCAACAACAGAAAGTCATAAACAGAGTTTTTTCGAGTAAACGCAAGACTGTTTTATAAAATCAAAATGATGAACATTTATTTAAACGAATTTTTGGATGAAATTTTTACACAATGACACATACCACCTAATAAACAGGTGAAAAAAAATTCGTATTAAAATTCTGAATTTTGAACCTTTTTCTATAATGAAACTTTCAATATATTTACAAATACTGTTTTGAGCAAAGCCTAATTATAAACTCATATAACATCAAAAACATAAATTGTGATTTGAAAATAACAAAACATAAAGATTAAAGGATTTGAGATGATTACAATTCGTTCCAAGAGTGTAGGATGATCTTCCTTAAGCAAAATTGTCGAAAAACGAAGTAGATGATAATGCTCTTCTCTTTTGACCATGTTCTCTCTTCTCCTTTTTTTTTTTTTTTTTTTTTTTTTTTTTTTTTTTTTTGCGCGTTTGTACGTGTATTGTGTCAAATTTGTTATAGGGTTAGAACTCTAGGTATATATATGACAATATATGACAATTAGAGTAAAATATATAGGTTGAGCGTCCAAAATTAAAAAAGAATGAAAAAGTTGTTAACAAAGTTCGAACCCCCTAACCTCTAAGTTTCAAGCTAGTTTGTTTACCATTGAGCTACTACTTTATTTTTGGTTAAATATATATTAGTTATCCCATTATACTTAACCATACTTTAAGGAGTATCTCTCAACGAACTACACTCAAGGATCTATAAGGGCTTAATTTTCTCCCTCGACATCGCCTCACAAGAAGCTTAGCCTCAAAACCAAGGTTCCAAAATATTTACTTTTTAAAATAGGGGATTTACAAAATTAAAAACTACCAAAATTAGAAATTTTATTTTGTATAAAAGAATGAAAAAGCTTTATTTAAATATTTTAATATGGAAATGTTATTTAAATAAGTGCCAAAAATCTCGGGTATTACAGTGATGGTTAATGTTGTGGTAGCGTCAAGTTTATACATTATCTCGTGAGTCGCTTTTTCGACATATTGATTTAGTAAGTTATGAAATGTATATTTTTATCCGCTTTCGGACTGGTCTAGTGTCCAAGGTCCTACTGTTGGCCTAGACTAGTTTACTGAGGTCCTATTGTCAGTATTGCCGAAAATATCTTGAGGTCCAATTGTCGAGTCTGCGGGACTAATTAGTTGAGGTCATATTGTCAATTTGGTTAATAGTCATATCGGTAGAGATATGTTATATAAACGTTTTAACTTACTAAATTGAGTTAGAAATAAAGAGTATTGTGTCAAGTGAGGTTAAGAAGAATAAAAGGAGTAGTCTGTTTTTGGATAATTGAGCTCTATTTAAATTGACTTAGTATTGTTAACTATTGGTTATATTGCTTGGTATTATTACATGTTATTATTTTTGACCTGTTTTATTTACTTGTCAGCTTTATTGTGATGTAATATAGCTTAGAGAACGTCTGAGTTACTCTCCACTGACTGTGACTTTCATTTTCTTGTAAAATGGCAGGTTGATGATATGCATTCTGTTTGGGGTTTTGGAGTGAGCTAGCGAGCGTCACGCTTTATTTAAAAGAATTCTTATAATAAAGTTATTTTATTTCAGTATTTTAATTTGAATTTTGAGGGGTATTTATTCCCCTGGTTTTGTAAACTCTTAAATTCTATTTCTTTTAAACCTTTTCACTTTTTAGTAACTTCGCGGTTTTCAAGGTGATTCCGCCACCTTGATCTCGTTTGACTTATATTTTAATTTTTTTTTTATTTTTGGTAAAAATCGCGTGTGTTACATACAAGCTATTCGTAGCGTTCACGAGCCCATTCGGCTTCAAGAATGTTGTTTTCGATTAGGATGCGGAGTGATTCCTTTTCCACTTCCACGAGATGTACGACTTCCATTCCGTAAGTGACGAAGTAAGGCGTCATGCCTATTGTGGTGCGGATTGTGGTGCGATATCCCCATAGTACGAAGGGTATTTTGTTTGGCTAGACGTGGCATGTTTCGGTCATCTTTTTGTGGATGGTGAGTTGGTGATGACAATTTTATTATTTTTTTTCTTTGCTGGTTCGATGGCTCCATTGGTTTGAGGTTGATAGTGTAAAGACTTGTGGTGTTGTATTTTATACTTATTGAGAAGTAATTCTCCGCAAAAATGTGTGCCGTGGTCGCTGATGAACCCGAGCAGGATACTGTAGCAATATATAACGTTCTTTTGGATAAACTTAGCTACTTATTTGGAATCTAGGGTACGTAAAGAGGCGGCTTCGACCCATTTTGTGAAATAGTCCATTGGTACAAGGATAAAGCAGTGTCCTCCAGCTCTTACGAGTGTAATTTTGCTTTGTCCTCGTTATGGCATCAAAACCCATATGACCATGTTACATTTGGGAGAATAAGAATAAAATTTAAAGGGAATTCGGTTCGAGAGATGGGTGAGTGGTCTATCACGTCGATGCCCCACGTTGAGTAAGGCCAAGGATATGGTAGGCTGTAAAGTGGTGATGGAGGTACAAGTTGGACGTTGGCGAAGATTTGACAATTATGGCAATGTTTGACTTATTTGACGCAATCGACCTGTTGGAGTATGTGTCCTCCACAATAGTGCGATTACTTAATAAATCTCAATTAAGGAATACATGGGGATAATCCTGTATTATTGTCAATTGATTAACGTAAATCAATAACGGTTGGCTGACTAGAGTTTGACGTTATTAATAAGTGGAGAATCCGCGGTAATCAATTGATCCCTTTAAGTCACACCTATAGGAACGTACTCCAAATATTTAAGCTAATATATTGTATGAGATACGATTATATTAGTAACTTGATAATTTGACTAACAGTTAGTCAGTGTATTAATTTAGAGAGAAATCGAGTTGTGAACTCGGATGATTGAATTTTATATTGATAAAATTATTAGAGGAGATGGGAATTAGTGATTAAACGTTAATTCACTAATTGTGTATATTTTACTAATGAGATTAGTAAAAGTACATTTTAATATATGTGTAAGTGTACATATATATTAAGGAAGAGTTTAATTAATTTACACTTTATTATATTAGATAATTAAGTGATAAATTATAACTATTTGTGGGACAAATATTGGAAAACAAATAAGACCCAATATGGGCCCTTTGGACCGTCCAAAGAGAAGGAGAAGGAAGATTCCTTCCCTTGTCTTATTTGTTTTGTTTTGTGTTTAAAGTTTGCATGTGGAACATCTTGATTAAAGCATGCAAATAAAACTGTAACACCCCGTGTTTTTATTAATACTAATTAATTATTTTAACAAAATTCTTAAATTAAAATTTATATAATTTAACTTTTACTCAATTACTTTAAAAACGCGGCTGAAAAATTTCGATTAAATAGACTTTCTCCAATACATTTCTAATTAAACTTTCATGATTTTATATTAACCTATATTATATTTGCATTTATAAAATACTTGTCGAATTAAAACGTTACTTTTGTTACCATTATTAGACTTTATAAATTTGCGCTACATTTTAAAAATCCTCACGTTCATAAAATTTAGTCTTTATAAAAATATTCTTTCAAATAAGCAGACCGTTTGAAAATTTGTGAGACCATAATACAATTTGTAACTGACAACTTTTATACATTTATATTTTTGAAACTATAAATTTTATAATACTAATGATGAAACTAAAATTTAAAACAAAGAATTTAAAGTATAGTATATTTTATAAAATATAAAAGTTTATAAATAAGAGTAAATGAAACAGAGCAAACAAAATGAAACAGACCCAAACATACCCCATGTGGCCTTGGTATGTCGACAAACACATACACTACACCCACTTGTTTTTGTGATATTTATTTTAACCTACTTCCCACTCAAACCTAACTCCCTCTTTTAATTTACTGCCTCCATTATACTCATTCTTCTTCTTCCTTATCTTCTTGTTTTTATATCTCCATTAAAATGAAATAAATGAAATAAATAAAATAAACAAAACACAACAATAACAAGCAGCAGCAACACACGACATATCACAACAACAAACAAACAACAACAACAAACTCATCGACAACAACAACAGCCACCTCGGCCACCATGGCCATGGTCATCGAGCCGCCATTAATGGCGGGCTCGAGCTCGTGCTCTGTCACCTTCGTTCATCACCACCATCGTCATAACTCCTTCCCCTGTTTTATTTTCGTTGCCGGAGAAGCTCAACACCACCACCGGAAACCTCCTTGCTCAGGCCACCGTACACCATCACCGGAGCCGCCTTGAACAACCACCACGTCAGCCACCACCGTCCTCTTCTCTTCTTTTCGGCCTCCCCTGCTTTCCCCCTGTTTTCTGTCCTTTTTCCTCGGCCAACACCACCACCGTGAGCCACCACCGTGGCCTTGCTCTACTTGACGTCGTATTCTTGTCGTCGGTAAGTGTCGTCGATTAAATCGTTTTCATTCATTAAATTATCGACTTTTGATTGGGCCAATTTTAATTGATTTTTCCTATTCTCTTGACTCGCCGGAAAACGCCCTCGCCGGAGCAGAACTCGACAGCACTAACGACCACCCTCAGGCCGCCTCTTTCTGGGTCTGCTCTCTCCTTTCTCGGCCTCCCCTGTTTTCGTCACCGTTCGCCGGAGTTCATCAGGCCGCCATGGCCGTGCCCTGCTCACTCGCCTCTCTAGCTTTCCCCTGCTTCCGGCTCGGTTTCGACTTCGACCACCGGAGTTTCTCAATGGTGAGCTTAGTTTTCAGCTCTCTTTCATTTAATATTAAGCACTCTCGGTTTCGATTTTATATTGCGTGGATTAATTAATTAGTGACTTGCGTACCACTTCTCATTTTTCCCGTCTTTTTTTGGGTGAAGTGTCGCTGCCACTTTCAAGTCAGGCCGGACCGTTGTCGTGCTTGGAACTTATTTATGTCGGGATTTATTTGGAGGCCTCAGTTCGTGTGCCAATTTAGGTGACTCGATTTCTTCCTCAAAATCTCTAACATTAACGTTTTGGTTTTATTTTAATTAATCTGTTATTAAAAGTGAGCTAGTATGCATTAGACACGTATGAGTCCGTTTAGCTTTAATTTGATAACTTTGTATGATTCGCTATAGTATTTAAATTGAGTGTTAATTTTAGTTATAATATAATGTTGAATTAAATTGTGAAATATGATATTTATATGATTTTGTGATAATATGTTTTGGTTAAAAATGTGTTGTTGAATTATTGTTGAATTTATTTGTAATATTGTCATGTTAAAATTATATGTTTTGTGTAAATTAAAATATATAAAATTTATGTATCACAAGTATAATATGTGACCAAAATATTATTAAATAACTCAAGTAAATAAATTAAAGTAATATAACTTATCTATTGTCACTAAAAAGTTAAATCGAAATATAACTAAAAATGAAGAATTAAGTTAAAAGAGTATTAAGTTTAAATTAATATTAAATCAAACTAAAAGTAAAAATATGAATTAAGTTACTCATATTAAAGTTTTTAAAATAAATAATTATATAAAAAGTCATACATCACATTTAATATAAAGATTACTTTATTAAAACTTTAAAGTTTACAATGAACTTAAAATATACTAAATAAGTATTTAGTTAAAATAATAATAAGAAATTGGGTACTTTAAGATTTAAAATGAATCTAAGTAAAACTATTACTAAATAAAGCTAAAAATTAGAATCACAAATAAAAATTAACTAAAAGGTAAATTGTTAATATCATAATAATATATAAAGGTTGACTAAAAATTTACTAAGTATAGTTATATAAAAATTATGAATAATATATTTATATATATAAATACAAAACCTAACTAAGATTTTGAATTATAAAGTTTTTGACATTTTTAAAAATTATAAATAATTAAGTGAATTAAACTTAAGTGAATATTACTAAAATTTAAATATTAATAATCTCACGATCAGATTATTAAATCACCTAATACGACTACGTAAGAGTTACATAAATAAAATCAATTCAGAAATTAGGCCACCTAAACGAATAGTTCCTAAATGTCATTATATTAGATTTTATTAAAAA
This sequence comes from Dianthus caryophyllus, assembly GCA_023091065.1. Lineage (NCBI taxonomy): Eukaryota > Viridiplantae > Streptophyta > Magnoliopsida > Caryophyllales > Caryophyllaceae > Dianthus > Dianthus caryophyllus. The sequence goes on from CM041530.1 coordinate 10,294,787, forward strand.
CACTAAATTGTGCTAAGTATCATCAAGATATGTTTACAATTTAAAATGAATGTTAAAACTACTAAATCACTAAACAGTTTACAATTTAAATAAAAGGAAGACATAAATGTGAGTTATAATGAAATTCAATTATTTATATTACTAATCACTAATCTACTTTAATTTACTTAAAGTTTAAATGAAACTAAATCATACTTAATCGAACTATCATTAGATTACTAAAATACAAAATAAGAATACGTATAAGTATAAACATACATACAAAGTATAAAAATACGCATACGTATAAAAATACGTACAAAATAATGAATAATGAAAATATTTAAAAGTTACGAACGGACTCAAAATAAATCATCAAGTTTTCCTATGTGTTCTGCTTACCTGATGAACTGCTAGAACAAAAATTTCATTATACAAAGTTTGACGATATTATTTAAGTTTCAGAATTGTCACTTGAGTTGAATAAACGAGGAAATAAGAAATTGAGAAAATGAACTACGTGATATAATACTTGGATTGTTCGTCATGTTGCGACTCTTGAAATTCGAAGTTAACGAGGTAGCTGTCTATGGGGACTTGGGCTCCCTCCCAGAGTTGCCCAAGGCTATTCAACGATCTTAAGATTGCTGTTTGACGTGTGGTATCAACCTCAGGGATGGGGCATACTTGATACTTCCGCGGGCCCATAGAATAGTAATTGGAAACGCTTGACCATTGTCCGGTACGAGTCTCTGGTGATAGTCGAACTTTTTCGTCGGTGATACCTTTTGAATAGCGAATAAGTATGATCCTCGATAGGTAGTGTATGCATACATTAGACAAGGGATTGAATCGTCCTTATTACCTTAGGTATCTTTAGCATATCCAGACTTGTCCGTTTTAACGGCCCTGGCTGCTACTGCGCGGATTATGTCTGCATGCTTCCGCCTTACTAACGAAGACTCATTAGTCAATGGATGTTGAATGTATTTCCTTGTTTTGATTGGTTATTGTCTGAATGACGTTGTCCTTGAGTTGAGATTGCCTTTTTGAGAATGATTGTTGAGGAATATTGTACGTTTATATGATTTGATGTATGCTCATGTTTGAATCATCCTATTTCCTTGTATGTTTTTGCTCGTCTATTTTCAATGTGTTTTATTTATTTATTTTCTATATTGCATATGTTTAGAATTGCATGATTGTTCACGACTATGTGTTTATTGAATTGATTACGACTTATGCATATATCTTGATTGCAATGATTTAAGTTTTTTTATATATATTACGATGTTATATGAATTGAGATAATAATTAAGTTTATATATTGTGTTCTATAAATTGAAATGTTTTAAGTTTCGTTTATCATGTTGTATGAGATTTAAATATCTATATGTGAGAACTGATATTATATGCTAATTGTCCAATTTTATCGAAATATCACATTCTTTGGAGTTATACGCGTTTAGTGTCGCCAAGTTACTTTTAATCATAGGTTAAATAAACCAAAACTTTGGTTTAGAGGTTGTTGGTTAGAATACTACTTCCAGCCTCGAGCGGAGATCCTCCTATTTTCTCGCTTTTTGTCTCCGCTATGTGAAATTCTCGAGACTCAGGATTATTGGGACGATTAGGATGTTTCGTTTGTATTCGTTGAGAGATTGTAATATATATTTGTATCCTATGCCATTTGAATGTAATTTAATTAACATCCGGCATGTATTAGACTTAATTAATTTTCCGCCTTAGTTTAATTAAGTCACGAAAAACCGGGTTGTTACAGTTGGTATCAGAGCTGTCTTGCGACCGTGAGTAACTTAATAGTTATCTCATCTAACGAGAAGACACCTGGGCTAGACATACATATTAATATATATGTCAGGCATAGACTTATAGGATCAAATAATGAATTAGAAATCCTAGATCGCTAAAATAATAACTTAGAACGCTTTAAATGTGAGAATGGGTAGAAATATTAGGGATCGACCGACTGACCTAGATTTTAGAATTTTCGATCGTCATTCAACCTCGATAGATTTTTATTTCTCTTTTCTTGCCTGCTAAGTGCTCTATGACTAATCTTTTTGGCTAACAAGTCTCTTATACTAACGTTACCAAAAATCGAGACGTATGAAGTGAAGACAAGACGACAAGAACTCAAGCACATGGAAATGGACGCATCAAGAGTCGAACGATCTGAAAAGACGTTCTAGACCTCGAAGAATTCTATTGCCTTGAAGACCTCTATAACTTTCTCAAACATCCTTATTAACTAAATTATTATTTATCTCCTCCAAATTTTTAAATCTATTTAACTCATTTTCTACTTCTAAAATAAAACTTGCCTTTAACGAATTCATAAAAAGGGATTTTTTTTTTTTATCTCTTCCCATTTCCTCGCAAATGCAAGACTAGAAGACAAGACCTAAAGCGCATGCAGAGAGACATATCAAGAATCACGCTATTCAAGACAATTTTCAAGACGTCGAAGGTCTCTTTAGTATTGAAGACTTCTACAACCATATTAAAATCGTTCTCTAATTATCACCTTTATTTCAACGCTTTTCAATTTTCAGATTTCCTAATCATAAAAAAATTCCTAATCTTTAATCTATAATTGATTTTAGTGTTTCCATTTTCATTTTTAAATCCCCACCAAAAAGGAGTTAACTCGATGATTCGTCAATCTCGTAAAATTTTAACTCCTTTGAAATTGTTGATTTCCTAAACCAATAAATCCTAATAATTACCGTCTTAAATTGAGTTTCATCTCTTCTCCTTAATCTCGTAAAATTTTATCATTCTTACTTTTAAATTTCGAAAACTCTTTAATTTTTATAGTCAAACTTTACTTCGTACTTTTGACCTCTTACAATTATTATTATCTTCAAAAATTTCTTATCTTGAAATCTATAATACCTACTAATTGATTTCATAAAGTTAATTTTTTTTCTTTGTTCTTTTCAATCTCAAATAAAAATGACTTTATATTTCCTTGGTAATTTCGTTAACTTTTTATTCAACCTCTTAAACGTACTTCCTTGTTATAAAATGTTTGAACTCTTAAATTATAATTCCTACGAAGTACTTATTAACCTTATACGATGAAGTTTCGTCTATTGCCTTCATTTCTGAAATTCTTTTCTTTATATTTTAAATAGCTTTTGAACTTATCCTATCTTTATTACATTTATCTCTCGTCAAAATATACGTACATATATCATATTTTCTCTTTATATAACCCCTTATTATAAATTTCGAATCATATCCTAAATATGATTTATAACATTTCTGTTTCACCTAATAACATTATTATAATAAATTTTATGAAAATGGGCTATATCAACAAGGTTATCCATAATTTTCTAAAATTTTATTTTTCATTCAACGATAACCTGAATTTCCTTAATTTCATTAAAGCTCATATTTTAATTATGATCACGACGACTTTTACATAATTTCCCTAAATGCCGTTTTCCTAAGGCTATATTTCATATACACGTGATCATTAAAAGTAACAAAAATAATATTATGTATATACGTTTAAAACTTCTTAAGGGGGTAGGACTATAATTTGATTTTATTAAAGTCCAATTTAAATCTTAAAATTTCCTTTTTCAACCTAATTTAAGGTTAACATTTTATTTTCAAATTTAAATGAATTATTTTTATTCTTAAAACGCTTATTATTTTTATTTAATTTAATTCCGTACAAAACTTCTAGGCCCTACCTTTTTGAAAACCTCTTTCTCGCTGATTTTGAAAATGACAATGCAGCAACATTTAAATATTAATTCGAAAAAGAATTATTTATACTTTAAAATTATTCAATTGATTTAATAATTCATTTTGATAAAATCTTGCTCATAAAAGCAATGCTCATATTCAATCTCCAAAATTCTCGACATTCCCTCTGACTGTCTCGTTCTATCTTGATCAGTTATCCATCCTATTCAAGTTTCGGGGACGAAACTTTTCTTAAGGGTAGGATCAGAACACCCCGTGTTTTTATTAATACTAATTAATTATTTTAACAAAATTCTTAAATTAAAATTTATATAATTTAACTTTTACTCAATTACTTTAAAAACGCGGCTGAAAAATTTCGATTAAATAGACTTTCTCCAATACATTTCTAATTAAACTTTCATGATTTTATATTAACCTATATTATATTTGCATTTATAAAATACTTGTCGAATTAAAACGTTACTTTTGTTACCATTATTAGACTTTATAAATTTGCGCTACATTTTAAAAATCCTCACGTTCATAAAATTTAGTCTTTATAAAAATATTCTTTCAAATAAGCAGACCGTTTGAAAATTTGTGAGACCATAATACAATTTGTAACTGACAACTTTTATACATTTATATTTTTGAAACTATAAATTTTATAATACTAATGATGAAACTAAAATTTAAAACAAAGAATTTAAAGTATAGTATATTTTATAAAATATAAAAGTTTATAAATAAGAGTAAATGAAACAGAGCAAACAAAATGAAACAGACCCAAACATACCCCATGTGGCCTTGGTATGTCGACAAACACATACACTACACCCACTTGTTTTTGTGATATTTATTTTAACCTACTTCCCACTCAAACCTAACTCCCTATTTTAATTTACTGCCTCCATTATACTCATTCTTCTTCTTCCTTATCTTCTTGTTTTTATATCTCCATTAAAATGAAATAAATGAAATAAATAAAATAAACAAAACACAACAATAACAAGCAGCAGCAACACACGACATATCACAACAACAAACAAACAACAACAACAAACTCATCGACAACAACAACAGCCACCTCGGCCACCATGGCCATGGTCATCGAGCCGCCATTAATGGCGAGCTCGAGCTCGTGCTCTGTCACCTTCGTTCATCACCACCATCGTCATAACTCCTTCCCCTGTTTTATTTTCGTTGCCGGAGAAGCTCAACACCACCACCGGAAACCTCCTTGCTCAGGCCACCGTACACCATCACCGGAGCCGCCTTGAACAACCACCACGTCAGCCACCACCGTCCTCTTCTCTTCTTTTCGGCCTCCCCTGCTTTCCCCCTGTTTTCTGTCCTTTTTCCTCGGCCAACACCACCACCGTGAGCCACCACCGTGGCCTTGCTCTACTTGACGTCGTATTCTTGTCGTCGGTAAGTGTCGTCGATTAAATCGTTTTCATTCATTAAATTATCGACTTTTGATTGGGCCAATTTTAATTGATTTTTCCTATTCTCTTGACTCACGGAAACGCCACGGAGCGTAACTCGACAAAGACTAACGACCACCCTCAGCCGCCTCTTTCCGGTCCGCTCTCCTTTCTCGGCCTCCCCTGTTGGCCACCGTCACGGAGTTCATCAGGCCGCCATGGCCGTGCCCTGCTCACTCGCCTCTCTAGCTTTCCCCTGCTTCCGGCTCGGTTTCGACTTCGACCACCGGAGTTTCTCAATGGTGAGCTTAGTTTTCAGCTCTCTTTCATTTAATATTAAGCACTCTCGGTTTCGATTTTATATTGCGTGGATTAATTAATTAGTGACCTGCGTACCACTTCTCATTTTTCCCGTCTTTTTTTGGGTGAAGTGTCGCTGCCACTTTCAAGTCAGGCCGGACCGTTGTCGTGCTTGGAACTTATTTATGTCGGGATTTATTTGGAGGCCTCAGTTCGTGTGCCAATTTAGGTGACTCGATTTCTTCCTCAAAATCTCTAACATTAACGTTTTGGTTTTATTTTAATTAATCTGTTATTAAAAGTGAGCTAGTATGCATTAGACACGTATGAGTCCCGTTTCAGTTTAATTTGATAACTTTGTATGATTCGCTATAGTATGAAATTGAGTGTTAATTTTAGTTATAATATAATGTTGAATTGAATTGTGAAATATGATATTTATATGATTTTGTGATAATATGTTTTGGTTAAAAATGTGTTGTTGAATTATTGTTGAATTTATTTGTAATATTGTCATGTTAAAATTATATGTTTTGTGTAAATTAAAATATATAAAATTTATGTATCACAAGTATAATATGTGACCAAAATATTATTAAATAACTCAAGTAAATAAATTAAAGTAATATAACTTATCTATTGTCACTAAAAAGTTAAATCGAAATATAACTAAAAATGAAGAATTAAGTTAAAAGAGTATTAAGTTTAAATTAATATTAAATCAAACTAAAAGTAAAAATATGAATTAAGTTACTCATATTAAAGTTTTTAAAATAAATAATTATATAAAAAGTCATACATCACATTTAATATAAAGATTACTTTATTAAAACTTTAAAGTTTACAATGAACTTAAAATATACTAAATAAGTATTTAGTTAAAATAATAATAAGAAATTGGGTACTTTAAGATTTAAAATGAATCTAAGTAAAACTATTACTAAATAAAGCTAAAAATTAGAATCACAAATAAAAATTAACTAAAAGGTAAATTGTTAATATCATAATAATATATAAAGGTTGACTAAAAATTTACTAAGTATAGTTATATAAAAATTATGAATAATATATTTATATATATAAATACAAAACCTAACTAAGATTTTGAATTATAAAGTTTTTGACATTTTTAAAAATTATAAATAATTAAGTGAATTAAACTTAAGTGAATATTACTAAAATTTAAATATTAATAATCTCACGATCGAATTATTAAATCACCTAATACGACTACGTAAGAGTTACATAAATAAAATCAATTCAGAAATTAGGCCACCTAAACGAATAGTTCCTAAATGTCATTATATTAGATTTTATTAAAAACACTAAATTGTGCTAAGTATCATCAAGATATGTTTACAATTTAAAATGAATGTTAAAACTACTAAATCACTAAACAGTTTACAATTTAAATAAAAGGAAGACATAAATGTGAGTTATAATGAAATTCAATTATTTATATTACTAATCACTAATCTACTTTAATTTACTTAAAGTTTAAATGAAACTAAATCATACTTAATCGAACTATCATTAGATTACTAAAATACAAAATAAGAATACGTATAAGTATAAACATACATACAAAGTATAAAAATACGCATACGTATAAAAATACGCATAAAATAATGAATAATGAAAATATTTAAAAGTTACGAATCTGACTCAAAATAAATCATCAAGTTTTCCTATGTGTTCGCTACGATGAACTGCTAGAACAAAAATTTCATTATACAAAGTTTGACGATATTATTTAAGTTTCAGAATTGTCACTTGAGTTGAATAAACGAGGAAATAAGAAATTGAGAAAATGAACTACGTGATATAATACTTGGATTGTTCGTCATGTTGCGACTCTTGAAATTCGGGTTAACGAGGTAGTCGTCATGGGGACTTGGGCTCCTCCCGAGTTGCCCAAGGCTATTCAACGATCTTAAGATTCATTGTTTGACGCGTGTGGTATCAACCTCGGGATGGGGCATACTTGATACTTCAAGGGCCCATAGAATAGTAATTGGAAACGCCTTGACCCATCAGAGTACCGTCCTCTGGTGATAGTCGAACTTTTTCGTCGGTGATACCTTTTGAATAGCGAATAAGTATGATCCTCGATAGGTAGTGTATGCATACATTAGACAAGGGATTGAATCGTCCTTATTACCTTAGGTATCTTTAGCATATCCAGACTTGTCCGTTTTAACGCTCCGCCGCATCGCGGATTATGTCTGCATGCTTCCGCCTTACTAACGAAGACTCATTAGTCAATGGATGTTGAATGTATTTCCTTGTTTTGATTGGTTATTGTCTGAATGACGTTGTCCTTGAGTTGAGATTGCCTTTTTGAGAATGATTGTTGAGGAATATTGTACGTTTATATGATTTGATGTATGCTCATGTTTGAATCATCCTATTTCCTTGTATGTTTTTGCTCGTCTATTTTCAATGTGTTTTATTTATTTATTTTCTATATTGCATATGTTTAGAATTGCATGATTGTTCACGACTATGTGTTTATTGAATTGATTACGACTTATGCATATATCTTGATTGCAATGATTTAAGTTTTTTTATATATATTACGATGTTATATGAATTGAGATAATAATTAAGTTTATATATTGTGTTCTATAAATTGAAATGTTTTAAGTTTCGTTTATCATGTTGTATGAGATTTAAATATCTATATGTGAGAACTGATATTATATGCTAATTGTCCAATTTTATCGAAATATGCAATTCTTTGGAGTTATACGCTGCTTAGTCTTTGCCAAGTTACTTTTAATCATAGGTTAAATAAACCAAAACTTTGGTTTAGAGGTTGTTGGTTAGAACAGTCACTTCCCGCCTCTGAGCGGGAGATCCTCCTATTTTCTGTTTTTGTCTCCGTTGCAGGAAATTCTCGAGACTCAGGATTATTGGGACGACTAGGATGTTTCGTTTGTATTCGTTGAGAGATTGTAATATATATTTGTATCCTATGCCATTTGAATGTAATTTAATTAACATCCGGCATGTATTAGACTTAATTAATTTTCCGCCTTAGTTTAATTAAGTCACGAAAAACCGGGTTGTTACAAAAACACAATGATGAGCATGCATTGAGTTGTTCTAAACAAGTAATATTAGCATGCAAAAACACTCTTCCTCTTCTCTTGAATGGGCCGAAAAAATGAGTGTGTAATACACTTCATTTTTGCTTCATTTTCTTATAAGAATAGGCTTTTTAGTGAAAGTGTTTCACTAATGCATTCTCCTTATTTTTCCTCTCCACCTCTCTCTCTATAATAAGAAATATGTTCTTATATTTTTCTACATACTACTAAGAGTTAGTAGTAATAATATTCACATATTATCAAGCTTCTATTATTGATTTCTAGATCAAAATCATTAATAGATTTTGGTGTACTTCTTGGGTGCAACAAGAAGGAGGTTTCCTATTATGGAAACTCGGTTTTGGAGGATCATCCATATTGTTAGCTCAAGAAACAAATCTAGAAAGGAGTTCTAGATTTGTGCCCATTTTATTCCTTAAGAGAAGGTATAAATTTCTATAAACTTGTAACAAAGTATTTATGTAACCACATAGATCTTGCTCATCAAATTAGAGTAATTTGATTTACACTAATACTTGATTAGTGAATGGGATCCGATCCCTACAAGTGGTATCAAAGCCATGGCTTGTAGTTACAAATTTATTTTGTTGTTTTTGGAGTTTTTATGTATTTATTGAGAATAAATATGTAAAAATACGAAAATGGTGTTAAAAATGGTTTTAACACGAGATTTTTATAGCATGCAAAGTTTCTGGTCTCATGAAGTTACTGGTCAAATTTCGTATTTTTTGAAATTTTTTTGCTAATTTAAATGATTTTTATACAAAACCGAGTCAAAAAGTGTGTTTTTGGCTAAAATAATTACTATAAATAGTTATAGTTCGAATCTGGTCATGAAAGTTTTACACAGTGATACTTCATATTTATACTTTCAGCATGTAAATTTTCAAAGTCAGATTTTGAGTTTTGAATATTTATTCATATTTTTGTTTAAAATCGGTATGGTTTGCATTTTATGTCCACAAATATAGTAAATGTTGTTTTCTGGACATGAAATTTATACCAACATTTTTATACATTATGTGGATGCTCTCGTATAAATTTGGGATTTTTCCTCACTGTTTTAGACGTTTTCTTGATTTTATGAGATAAAATCGATGAAATCGTATGTTATTTAATATAAATTAATTCGTAAATTTTTCTGACCAAAATTTTTCTTTTCTGATATTTTGGAAGTGTTCCAGAATATACTAAATTTTTGTCAAAATAAAAATGATTTTATTTTATTTTATTTTGATTTTACAAAGCTTTATTCATAAAAGGTTATGATTAAAGTTATATCTAATTAGCAAATGACCAAGTTTATGAACTAAAATCACCATGAATTAGTGAAAACTAATTTTGAGTGTTCTAAATCAGTTTAGAAGTTTTAGTTCAAGCTTAAAAGGTGTTTTAAGCATTATTGATTAATATGAGATTAATCGATTAAAAATGAGATCGGTTTGAAACGAATTAATGCGATTATTGTTTAAGACGATTTTGGCATGTTTTTCTATTTATAAGCTTTACATTATGCATGTTTGGATGAATGTTTATTATTGAATGAATGTTTGTTCTTACTAGTATGGCCATGTTTGTAATATTTTTACCGATATTACCCGTAATGAAAGGGAATATTGTGTGGGTTTGTAATTAAATGCGATCTCGCATCGCCGGTTTGTAATTTTAATAGTTTATTTCATTTATAAATGTATAATAGGATTGCTATGTATTCATTTGTAAATTTATAATTGTAACTATTTGTAAAACCGAAGACCGGCGATGGATCGAGATAGTGCCTTAGAAGAGTTCTAATGCTTGCAAGAAGGAGCCTTGGATGAGATCCATGTGAAGAGGGACCAAAGGAGTTGGTTTCCAATTTGTAACTCCTTGTATTTTAATTACCTTTAGGTGGCCATACTAGGTTTATGCTTTTGCTTGCTTTATCATGCTTGTTTGTTTGCTTATTTTCCGCACACATGCCAAAATCGCCATGCATGCCACGATATCCCACTCCGATTGTCGTTTTTAGGTCGCCATTCTCAAAATTAGTTCACTTATAAAGAATATTATGACTAAAATCGACAAGATCACCCACATTTTTAACAAATGAATTGAGATTAAGCCTTTCCAAATGTGGCAACTATGAACCCCATGTTCGTGAGGACCTCCGCGACGTGGAACCTTGTTACCATGGGTAAGTAGTGGGAGGAAGTCCCGTGCTAATTTGGTTTGAACTCAACCAAATAAGAGTTATTTGGGGCTTAAGGATGCATTTTATAGAAAATCATCAACCAAGCATTCTAGTGTAGAATTAGTCAAGTGTTGACTTATCGTTTTTATATAAAAGGAAACATGAGATGTCTAATTTTATATGAAAAACGAGTCTTGGAATCATTTATATAATTTCGTGGGAGATCATTATATAAATGGACATTTGTTTTAAAACCGTTTTAGCAAATGTTATTAATGAACAAATGAATGCTTATATATTTCCTCACATTTGTTGTAGAATTATTTATTTCAAATCGCAATGACAACTTTAACCCCCGCACCCATTTTGGGTTAATATTCATGGTTGAGAACTGTGATGGATAAGTGTATCCTTAAGGATGACTAGATAACTTTGTCGAATGCGATTCGACTATAAGGGGCGCCGCTCATTCCGACAATGTGCTTAAGAACTTTACCGAACCACCTCCCACCGAACCCGGACTTAGGGCCACCACGGCGGCGCAAGCCGCCTACGATGAGCACCTAAAGGTTGACAATGACGTTGAAAATATATTGTTTTGGTCAATGTCACATTCTCTCAAACTTCGTTTCATTACTCACAAAAGTGCATATGAGATATTCACTAAAGTGATGACGATGTGCTTCGACCTAGATAGCACGAAAGTGAATGAGATTGAAAGAAAAGATGTTTTTTCAATGAGATTGAAGAACATAAACATTGGGGTTAAAAAGGGAAAGGAGCTTATAAAGCTCGGTTCAAGGAAGATAAGGGTAAGGGAAAGACTATTGAGAATAGCAAGCCCAAACCCGGTCGTTGGAAGTGCAATTGTCCCAAATTCTTGAAGGAAAAGATTGATGGATGTGCGACATCCAAAGATATTGTTCCTTCTAGACTTTATATGATTGACATAAATCATGCTTGCATTTCTACATGGGTATGAGATACCGGATGTGGATCTCACCTTTGCAATCACTTGCAAGGGATGAGAAACGTGCGAGCACTAGCCAAGGGTGATGTAGATCTCCGCATGGGCAATGGAGCTAGAGTAGCGGCCATTTCCGTGGGAATTTTTGTACTCACTCTAGCTAGTGGTTTAGAGTTGTACTTGAATAACTGTTATTTCGTACCAACTCTAACGAAAAACATTATCTCCGTCTCCGTGTTTGATACGGAAGGCTTTTATGATTAAGAACAATCGACGATTTTTTTCATTTAATGAAATGGTTTATGGTGAAACCATTTCGATTGGAGGTATTCATGTTTTAAATAATGTCAATGATGTTTATCATATAGAGAACAAGAAGCTCAAAACGAATGAATCAAACAAATCCTACCTTTGGCATTGTCGTTTAGGTCACATAAACGATAGACGCACAAAGAGACTTGTTGAGACCAATGTTCTCAAACCATTTGATTGCGAATCATATGGTACGTGCGAGGCTTGCCTTTTAAGGTAAAATGACTCGTGCACCCTTTAGTGGTAAAGGGACACGAGCAAGTGAAGTTTTTAGGACTCATACATATTGATGTATGTGATCCATTAAACATCACCGCTAAAGGAGGATATCATTACTTCATTACTTTTACCAATGATTTAAGTAGATATGGTTATGTCTACTTAATAAGGCATAAAAGTGATGCTTTTGAGAAATTTAAAGAATTTCAAAATGAGGTTGAGAACCAATTGGATAAGAAGATAGAAGCACTACGATCGGATCGTGGTGGCGAATATCTAAGTAATGAGTTTGATTCACATCTTAAGAATTGTGATAGAGTATCACAAATTGACTCCTCCGAGCACACCACTGTTGAATGGTGTTGCAGAAAGGAGAAACCGAACCTTGCTAGATATGGTTCGGTCTATGATGAGTCAAAGTGAGCTTCCTGGATCGATTTGGGGCTTTACGCTATCGCTTGTCGCCTTCTCACTAAATCAAGTCCGACTAAAGCGGCTCCATATGAGATATGGACGGAAAGGTTCCTATTTGTAGGTTTTCCTAAGGAAACGTGTGGATTTTACTTACAACCCTCACGAGAACAAAGAGTTTGTGGCTCGTGATGTTTGTCTTTCTAGAAAATGAGTACATTTCTAATAGACAGTGGGAGAAAATTTGAACTTAATGGAGTTCAAGAGCCACAAACGAAGCAGAAAATGAGGAAACGGTTCCTCATCTTCTAACACTGCCAGTAATCTCTAGGAGGTCGTGTATAATTAGTCATCAACTCGATCGCTACCTCGGTAACATCGAGGAGGAGGGTGATTTGTTGTTATTCAAAGCAACGAACCCTCAACCTACAAGGCGGCTATTAGTAGTCCTAACTCAACAATGGCTTGGCCATGAAATCCAAATGGATTCTATGTACGAGAACCAAGTTTGGGACTTGGTAGATTTACCTGAAGGAGTGAGACCCCTTCAGTGTAAATGGATATTCAAAATCAAACTCGGCATAGATAAACATATTGATGTTTACAAAGCAAGATTGGTGGCAAAGGGCTTTGCACCGGTGGCTATGCTTCGATCCATAAGGATAATCTTAGCGGTTGCCGCATTTCATGAATATGAAATATGGCAAATGGATGTAAAAACCGCCTCCTTGAATGAGATTCTAGAAGAGGAAGTGTACATGACACAACCTAAAGGTTTTGTAGATACATCTAACCCTAAGAAAGTATGCAAGCTTAGGAGATCCATTTATGGTCTTAAGCAAGCATCAAGGAGTTGGAATCACAGATTCGATCATGTTATAAAACAAATGGATTCGCCAAGTGCCGAGGAACCTTGTTTATACATGAAGTTTAGTGGGAGTAAAGTAACATTCCTTGTTTTGTATGTGGATGACATACTACTAATTGGAAATGATGTTCCAAGTTTAAATTCGGTAAAGGTGGAATTGGAAAACCATTTCCAAATGAAGAACTTGGGAGAGGCACAACGCATCTTGGGTATCCGGATCTATAGAGATAGATCCAACAGGATACTAGCATTAAGTCAAGAAACTTATATCGATAAGATTCTTGATAGGTTCAATATGAAAGACTCCAAGAGAGGTTTTCTTCCGATGAGTGTAGGAATAACGTTGAAGAAATCTCAATGTCCTACGACTCCTGCGGAAATTGAACGCATGAAATTGATCCCTTATGCTTCCGCTGTAAGATCAATCATGTATGCTATGATGTGCACTCGTCCGATGTAAACTTTCGCTTTGAGCATGACGAGTTTTAATCAAGCTAATCCCTGAGAGTCAATGGATAGTCAGAAAGAACATCCTTAAGTACTTGAGAAGAACTAAGGATTCGTTTCTAGTTTTTGGAGGAGAACTTGAGCTACGTGTAAAGGGTTACACGGATGCAAGTTTCCAAACTGATGGGGATGATCTGAAATCCCAATCCGGCTATGTCTTTATGTTGAATGGAGGAGCTATTTGCTGAAAAAAGTTTCAAGCAAAGTGTCACTGCGGATTCTACAACAGAAGCTGAATATTTGGCAGCTTCAGAAGCTGCTAAAGAAGCTATGTGGATTCGGCAATTCTTGGATGGACTAAGTGTAGTCCCAATTGCCGAGGATCCTGTCACTGTTTATTGTGATAACAGTGGGGCTTTTTCAAGCGATGAAGCCCAAGTCTAGCAACTAGTCTAGACAAGTTTTGAGGAAATACCACGTTATTAGAGATAATGTGGAAAGTAAGGAAATAAATCTTTGTAAGGTTGGGACAGACGACAATGTCGCTGATCCTTTAACCAAGCCTCTTTCGAGGACTAAGCATGACGCTCACACCGCCTCTAAGGGGTTGAGGCGTATGCCTGATTTCCTTTAATTTTTGAGATATGTAATGGATAAAGTATCCTATTACATATATGAAAATAACATTCATTGTTTAGAGTATATTTACTCTTTTAAGTCATTTTGAATGCATACTTTGTTTATCCGAATAGTTGTGTGACAACATTGAACATATTCAAGTGAACGGTATAAACTAAGTATTTGGTCCCTAGTCTCTCATATGAGGTGACGTCTCGGAGAGACTAGATTGCAAGTCGTTCGATGGTGGGTTCAATACCATGGGGTCATAGTGATGATCGCCGTTTGCATAGACAGATCGTGAAACACTATTTCGGACAAAGGACGCTTATAGAATTCCTTTTCAATGAGATTGAAACCTGGTCGTGGTGGGAATTCTATAGTATTCCTTTGAGTCGATTCTTTGACTGAACCGATTGTCTGAAGCCTGCGCTTCCGAGTGACTTTCATTTTGTCCTAAGCCATGCCGTGAAAGGGGGTTATAAGGGCATCTTTGGGGTCATGGTGATCCGTGATTATACAAGACAATCGAGTGGAAGGAAATGTCCACCCTCGTCAGTAAAACATCTTTGGGCCACTCGAGGAGTAGTCATTGAAAATGCGTGGCCACGCTTAAGAATCTACGGTAGATTCCCTACGACAGCCTACTTCTCTTATCGAGGAAACCACTCATGATATATATATCTTAGAATGCAAGTACGACCTGTAAGACACCTTGCATTGAGTGGGAGATGTGAAACGGACATGAGAATTGGTAATGCACAACTTGTCTCGGACAAGTGGGAGATTGTTGGAGTATGTGCCCTCCACAATAGTGCGATTACTTAATAAAACTCAATTAAGGAATACATGGGGATAATCCTCAGATTATTGTCAATTGATTAACGTAAATCAATAACGGTTGGTCGACTAGAGTTTGACGTTATTGTCGTGAGAATCCGCGGTAATCAATTGATCCCTTTAAGTCACACCTATAGAACGCATCTAAATATTTAAGCTCATATATTGTATGACATACGATTATATTAGTAACTTGATAATTTGACTAACAGTTAGTCAGTGTATTAATTTAGAGAGAAATCGAGTTGTGAACTCGGATGATTGAATTTTATATTGATAAAATTATTAGAGGAGATGGGAATTAGTGATTAAACGTTAATTCACTAATTGTGTATATTTTACTAATGAGATTAGTAAAAGTACATTTTAATATATGTGTAAGTGTACATATATATTAAGGAAGAGTTTAATTAATTTACACTTTATTATATTAGATAATTAAGTGATAAATTATAACTATTTCATGACAAATATTGGAAAACAAATAAGACCTAATATGGGCCCTTTGGACCAGTCTAAAGAGAAGGAGAAGGAAGATTCCTTCCTTGTCTTATTTGTTTTGTTTTGTGTTTAAAGTTTGCATGTGGAACATCTTGATTAAAGCATGCAAATAAAACACAATGATGAAAGATGCATTGAGTTGTTCTAAACAAGTAATATTAGCATGCAAAAACACTCTTCCTCTTCTCTTGAATGGGCCGAAAAAATGAGTGTGTAATACACTTCATTTTTGCTTCATTTTCTTATAAGAATAGGCTTTTTAGTGAAAGTGTTTCACTAATGCATTCTCCTTATTTTTCCTCTCCACCTCTCTCTCTATAATAAGAAATATGTTCTTATATTTTTCTACATACTACTAAGAGTTAGTAGTAATAATATTCACATATTATCAAGCTTCTATTATTGATTTCTAGATCAAAATCATTAATAGATTTTGGTGTACTTCTTGGGTGCAACAAGAAGGAGGTTTCCTATTATGGAAACTCGGTTTTGGAGGATCATCCATATTGTTAGCTCAAGAAACAAATCTAGAAAGGAGTTCTAGATTTGTGCCCATTTTATTCCTTAAGAGAAGGTATAAATTTCTATAAACTTGTAACAAAGTATTTATGTAACCACATAGATCTTGCTCATCAAATTAGAGTAATTTGATTTACACTAATACTTGATTAGTGAATGGGATCCGATCCCTACACGACCTCCGTAGTTCTCTAGTACTTTCCTATCTTCAGGATTTTTTTGCAAAGAAGGCATGCATTCATGTGAAGCTCACATTCACCATAGTGGACTTGAGATATGATCTATTGTCCTTTTTTGTAGTCGACGCACATAAGTAATGTATCTTATGGCGTCTTTTTGAGGTGTTTTCCCATTTCTAGTAAGAATTGGGATGCCAAGAGCCAGATGGCTCGTATACCGCGCTTATCGGTGCTAGGTGGGTATCCACCAATTGTTTTGAAAATAAGGATGGCTTGATACCATGGTTTGGTTTGGTTTGCCCCATCTTCGATGGCGCATATGTAAGCAAGTTCGCTTCTCCTTTCCATAAAAATGGGTAGTGTATCCATGCTAAGAGGGGTCTTGATTAGGGATGCACGTTTGGATAGTTTGTCGAAAAATTGATTCCCTTCTTGTGGGAGGTGTATGAACTCAACACTCGCTCAATTTTGTGATGAGTTCATGTTCCTTGCTTTGATACTAAGCGAGGTTCTCGTATAGGATTTTCCGTGCTCGTAAATTAGGTTAATTATTACAAACGAGTAATCGTGCACCCTTAGATTTTGTACGTTAAACATGAGTGTTGCTTGTAGACCGTAGAGGCATGCTTTTGTTACGTCGAAATCCAGTTTGATGGATAAGGGTGTGTGTTCGCCATTAGGGGAAAGAAGGAGGATACGTATGCCACAACCTGATACTTGGATGTGCCATCGAAGTATAGCTTCTATTGCTCGTGTTGTATGTTGTATATCCCGTCGTCGGATATGGACGACGTGGAAGTGATTGGTTATACGAAAATTACATTGTTTGCCACGATAGATGGGCATTGGTTATTCCAACAAGGTAGTAGCGGTGGCGTTAGTACATTGCGCTGCAAGTTAATTGGATCGAAAGGCATAACCGTATAATTGGATGTGCCCCCACAAAGGTAATAAAGGTTATTTTTGACTTGTCCTCACGGGCCATTTTGATTTGGTTGTATCTCGCGTTGCCATCCATAAAGGATAGATGGGCATGGTCGACGGTATTGTCGACTAGGACGCCCACGCGTGGTAGTGTAAAGTCGTCTTTCAGAATCACTTTGTTTAAGTCTCGAATATCGATGCATACTTGTATTTTGACATTTTTCTTTAAGACTGGGACCATGTTTGAAACCCAGTCAAAGTAATCGACAACTTGGATATAACCGGCTTGTAATTGTTTTTCGATCTCTTCTTTGACCATGAGAGACCATTCTGGCTTGAGTCGTCTTAGTTTTTGCTTGATTATACACCCACCTTTTTAGAATTACGCACTATACCCCTAACTTTCCTATGTTGTCTCCATTGTACTCGTAGCTTTCTTATATTGTCTCTAATTCAACCATCTCGCTATACTACAATAACTATATTCATCAATTAAGTTACAATTTCACCTAATAGTGCACCCTTTTTTTTTGGTGACGAGGGGTTTAATCCCCCCGGGCACAGGCATTCCGACGTCACCACCTGTACCATGTAAGCCACCCTTTTTACCAGGGCCGTCGTGATACCAAACTTGCCCACCCAGGGATTCGAACCCAGGACCTCGCAACTCCTCGCCAAAGCAAGGCTTTGAGGTACCCCGGGAACTCCACCTGGGCTAGAGGCAAGTAGGTTCACCTAATAGTGCACCCTTAATTAACCATATTAGTAATTTATCTTCGTAACCCTTATTTTTTTATGACATCACATTTACTATTATTTACAACCAATTATCTATATATTTGTTTAATTCTTATTATTATCTTTTGAGCTAAATTTACCACCAAACTTCAATATAAATATTACTACTATCTTCAATTACCAGTTTAAAAAGTAGGTTGAATAATAATGATTGTAAAATGGACATTTTAATGAGTTAATTGATAAAAAGTTCAAATAACGGTCATATTATAAAATTTAGGGACATTGTAGAATCCTTAAAAGATGAGGGTACATCATAGAAATTCGAAAAGTTAAGGGATACATTGTGAAATTTCCCAATAATCATAAATCACTCAATCATGAAAATTCGATTATTGGTTTGATCAAGTAATTACATCTTACAATTCCTATTTGTTGTTAAATTATTACAGGGTAATTTTTAAAATTTCTAATACATTGGAAAAAATAGGGTGAGGGCTTTAGAAGGCGACGACAGTGAGGGAGTGGTGGATGGAGGTGGCGATGACGGCAGTGCAGCAGTCTGTGGTGTTAGTGTTTAGACAACTATGTCATACTTCATTCATTCATATCCAAACTTTGCATTTCACTTTTTGAAACTATTCATGGGCTTAGAAAATCCTCAAAATTTCATCAAATATATAAGAGATAATATAACCATCAGTGATCTTGTTTGAATTCATCTTCTTAAATAAATATTAATATCCAATTTATATAATTTCTCATTTTATGTACTCGTAATTATTTATATATCTTTGTGAAATTCACCTCAACGAATATGTCATGACATCATGCCAAGTCAGGATATGAATGGAGGAAATATTATACTCCCTCCTACCCATATCTATTGTCCCTTTTGCCCCAATTTCTTATCCATCAAAATGTCCCTTTTGCTTTTCCCCATGAATTATTTATTATTATCTACCCCCAACTCACCCAACTATTTACCCACTACCCATTACTTTTTATTATTCTATTCAACCCTCTCTCCTATTATCTTACCCCTACCCATTACTTTTTATTATTCTATTCAACCCCATAAATTTTCTACTTTATCCCAAAAGGGACAATAGATATGGGTAGGAGGGAGTACATGTGCAAAAATCATTTTGGTTAATTAAATAGATGGATGTGCATAAATGTTATGGTGAAAGGCAAAGCGCACACCTGAGAATTGCCATCTTATGGAATGTAAGAGCTGGGTCGGAATTCTGAACCAGTGATGCAAAGGTAGGCGATGTATATTTTGATCACATTGATAATTGAATTGCGTAATTGAGTAACTGAACAACTGATTACGAAAAAGTTAAAGAGACCAAAAGAGGAAAACTTGTATATTTTGAAAATAATAGAAGGGTAGGCATGGGAAAAAAATGGAAAAAGTATATCGCAGTAGTAATTTGGTATATGAAAAAACAAGGGTATTAATTTTTCATATACGGATTTTACTCAAGTTATATACTTTTTGTCATTATTTTTCCCACCCTACCCTTTTTTACTCCAAGAATATACAGTTTTTTTTTTTTTTTTTTTTTTTTTTTTTGAAAAACCTAAATCAATTTCATTCAAGTTTACAACTTTTCAATTATGAACTCCAATCATAAATTCAATGAGGTAATACTCGTCTTTTAATTTCAATCTTGTGTTTAAATTATTGAATTTTATTAATTTTTAATAAATTTAATTACTCCGTACAATTTTTAATTAGGTTTTGTTAGGGTAAAAGGTGGGAGGTGGGGGGTGGTGGGGCAGGTGGCGGTGGGGAAGGTGGTGGTTGGCGGCCAAGGCGGTGGCGTGGACGGTGGGGGTGGTGGTAAGGTGGGAAATTTAGGGTGGTTGTTAACTTTGGGTGGTTTGGTTTGATCCTACTTTTCCACCCTAAATTTTCCACCTTACCACCCACCCCACCCTTCCACGGCCGCCTGCCCCGCCGCCGGTCCGCCGCCAGATTCCCCACCGCCACCTGCTCCACCACCCTCCCCTTCTACCCATACAAACCCTAATTAAAAATTGTAATTAAATTTATTAAAAATTAATAAAATTCAATAACTTAAACATAAAATTAAAATTAAAGGACGATTATTACTCGTTGAATTTATGATTGAAGTTTATGATTGAGAAATTTAGAAATTTTAATGAAATTGATTTAAGATTTTTCAGAAAAAAAAAAAAAAAAAAAAAAAAAAAAAAAGAGAATTCTGTATATTCTTGGAGTAAAAAAGGGTAGGATGGGAAAAATAATGACAAAAAGTATATAACTTGAGTAAAATCCGTATATGAAAAATCAATTACGAAAAACAATTATGTATTAAAAACTGCATATAACAAGCGGGTCCAGGGGTTCGATCTTGGTCTACATGGAAAAACCCACACTTGACCCGCTAATTCTAGGTCCAGACCTAACCCAAACTTGTTTGATCCAAAAATATCAGACCCCGACTTAACCCATCAGGGTCAGATTTAGCACGTCTATGTCGGCCCTCCAACCCATTGTCATTACTAGTTTGGACATTTGCTTCAACTAGGTCAATATTTTTCTATCTTCTTTTATTTTTACATCAACTTTTTTACTAAATTACATCCCAAACTTATGGCCAAAACTAACCGTTCAACAACCTACAAACATGGTTAAAACTAGTCCCCCATCAACACTGACCTCCCTCTTCCAACCCTTCACACCTTGCACAGTTAGGCTCACTTGCCATATTATAAAAAGGCTGTGTTCACCTTCATTCACTTCTCATTTAATTTTCTACCAAGTTTGTCCATCCAATCATAAGATTAGTTTGAACGCCCGACAAAATAGTCTCAGCAACTATAATAACTAAATATACCAAAGACGACACAAATGTCACGAATAACAATTTCGGTTGACCTCATAATGTTGTTTATGACACCCAAGGTCCGATGTGGGTGCGTCACAGAAATCAGGGAAGTTTTGTAGTACTTACTGTGATTCGCCAATAACGCCTACAATTTTTAGTAAAGCTACAAACTACAAATTCTGTCCAAACGGATGCAATAACTATTTCATTGTGGAGCAACTCCTTTCTTCACAAGCATATCATAAACTCTATCTACTTTGCTTGGTTCGACCTTAAAAAAGCTATGTGCATCAGACTTCTTAGTTATATTCCCCTTCATCACTTCCATCGACATGGTTTGCATCATACTTAGATAATGTGAAGGTAGTATCCTTATCTCTCGACAAAGCCTTTTTTCCTGGTGACGAAAAAATGTACCGCTTGAGTTAAATTTTTTAGCAAGACAGAAACCAACGGACTCAGAGAAAATGCAGTAAAGGATACGAAGCTTACCGTCTCTGAGATTAAATCAGCTCCCGGAAACCCAGTGATGTCCCAGTCATCCAGAGAGCTAGCCATGGTCTGTCCTGAAGTTGTGCCAATTTCTCGAGGATGACTTGTCCTTAGTGGTCCTTTGCCACCTGTACCAGCCTCAAGGGTATCCTTCATTTTGTGCGCGTTTTCTTCTGCCTCTCGCTTCCTCTTCAGTCTCAAATATATCTCAGCCTCAGCAGATGTGCGACAGCCAGCAGCTTTAGCTTCCTACAATGAAACAATTGTCAGTTGCACAGAAAACCCTAAACACGAATGATTTGAAGGGATCAATTTAAGATATTCCTGTTGTTTAAGAACACTCATACACACAATTATCAAGATTTAGTATCTTCTTGTGAAAGATAAGTAATATAGTGTTAAACCTGGCTTTCAAAAAAAAAAAAAATTAGTGTTAAACCTGCAAATCTTTGATTTTTTTCCGAATCCGGTGTTCCTCAATGATAGTTCTCAGTAGATCCTCATGCTCTTCTTTAGAATGGAACCGCATGAAAACCCTATACTGCTGGCAGATTTGCCTCTCCTCAGCAGATAAATCCTTCTCAAAGGGATCTGGGTACAGTAAATTCCTTTCAAGAATAAAATCTTTTCGTCGCTTCCTCTCATCAAGCCTGATAAATTGAAAGACACTGTCTTGTCATCATTACAAATAAAAACATAATACTCCGTATTATACTGCAATTCTTCGATTAAGATGCAAGAATGCTATTTATTTGCTCATCAGAATGCTATTTAACTGCTCATTTGTTAGTTCATCACCAGAAAATAGAGATTTTGCAGGATTAACAAAGTCATGCCAAATTAGTGATATGTTGTGCCCTTAGAACACCTGAAATAGCTAGCCTAAAGTAGACCTGAACATCACCGTAGACCGGATGGACCAATCTAAAACCACCAAACTTGAGTTTCCCCCGTCTGTATGACCCATGGTCACACTGAACACAGCCGAAAAAGAAATAGTCAGGTAATTTGCCATATACTGCGTAATATTCATCCAAAGTTAACAACCTTGCGCTATTTTTATTCTCAGTTTCTACCAAAATAATGGAAACTGTAAGTATATATGGAGTACGGAAAAAAAAAATAAAAAATAAAAATCTCCAGTCTCCATGCATTATATATACCCCCACTTACAGCTATAAGCATATATGGTGCAACCGTACAACTTTAAAATTTGGATTAAAGCAATTGTCATATGACAGCACCTAAAAATGAACCAGAATACAATAAACGAGATAGGTAGAAAATTGACAATTCAAAAAGAAAGCTGCAATATGAAATTTTCTATACCTCCGGTTGTAGATATGCAGAACTTTGAGCTTCAACTGGTGCTCCGCTTCTGTGTCAGTATCTTTAAATTCCATATCCGCTAATAATTGTTCAGCATCATTGTCATATTCAATTTCAAATTCCTGTCTCTTAGGGTTGTACCCACTCACATCTGTAACTGATGGTCCCTCATCCATTTTAGGTTTCTTTTCTCCTACTTTCCTATCGGAGTGTGTAACTGCACAACCATACAAGAAAGACATTACTTATTGAGAATACTACAACAAAAACAGCAGTAGATATGCACACTGAGGTCACACCTTCGACTTTGACGTCATCACTCCCTTCCTTTACCTCAAGGGCACTAGAAGGTTTCTTAGATTCCCCTATGATAATTGAACTAGAACCCACAGCAAAGCTGGCCTCTGTAACGCACATCTCCACAAGTTTAGCACAGACTTCTTATATATCAAAGCGGAAATTTGAAAGGAGCAACACGTACCAGACTGAATTGGCTGGCCAATTGCAACTTCTTTTTGCTGATCTTCAATCCTTCACAAAGAGAGTGGAGTTAGCAGAATGATAGCAAAAATGCACACATAAATGGAAAACACGACATAAGAAAGGTTGGCCATACTTGATCTTAGCAGAAAATGGAGATTCCTCTTTCAGCGAAACTTCTTCAACAGCTGGATCAAGGGCAATCATGAGCAGAAAAAAGATTAAAAATGTAGCAATAGACATTGAAGAGACAAGAAACATAAAAGCAAAACTACATCAACGTCTCAGGTTTCTCATGACCATATCCAAGTTTTCTGAATCAATGCAACTCGACAAAGAAAATTTGGGATTTCGGAAAGTATTCTATGCTACCATTTTTTTGGGAGAAAAACTGTTTCACTACAACAAAGGATCGGTGACTATATCAGCTCAATTCCATGCCGCCATTTCAAGTTCGCAGTTAAAAGTAAACGTCCATGTGCCCATGACCAACTTCTAGTTCCATCATGTGAAGTTATGTGAAACCAGAGACGGGCCCGGGCTACACCCACAAATAGTAGAAGAGAAAGCCCATTTTATAAGGCCTAGAGGGTTCCATTTCAAAATCAATTGGCAATGGGAGGAGTAGCCTCTAGCTTTATAAAGTGTTCAATTCTCTTCTCCATGATCGATGTGGGACTTCATGTGTGAAGTATTAAGGGCACTTCTTCACACTCCCCCCTCACACATGAGTCCATTAACAAGCCTAATACTGGAGCCCAACATTATTGGGATTCTTCTCCATGGCGTGGCTTGGTAGTGTAGCAAAGAGTACCAAAAATTCGAAGCTCATCATATGTAGGCTTATTACCAAACAACACCTCATACGGAGTTTTCCAATTCAAAATCTTTGTTGGCATCTTGTTAATAAGATATGTTGCTGTGAGAATACAATCACCCCAAAATTTTGTAGGCAAATTAGCATGTATCTTCAAGGATCTAGCCGTCTCAAGGAGATGTCTGTGCTTACGCTCCACTCTCCCATTCTGTTGAGGTTTACCCACTACAGATCGTTGATGAACAATACCTTTGATCCTAAAAAATTCACGGCAAGTTTGTTGAAAAATCTCTGTACCATTATCGCTTCTAACGATTTTAATGGCACAACCAAACTGAGTTTGCACATAGGCAACAAAACCTTCCAGCAACTTAGGAACCTGACATTTTGTTTGAAAAAGGTATGTCCAGGTAGAACGAGAATGATCATCTAAAATTGTAAGAAAATACTTAGCACCAGACATGGAAGGTATTGTATAAGGTCCCCAAATATCAATGTGAATCAAATCAAAACAGTGAGCAGCATGGGAGGAACTCCTAGATAAGGGTAGAGCGTGATGTTTAGATAACACACACGTTTCACAAAAAAAATCCTTTATACCATTCAAAGAAGTACCATATACATGCTTAAGTTTGTCAAGAGAAGTATGACCTAACCTAGCATGAATCTCATGTACAGTAGAAGCATTATAACAAGAACCGAGAGACAGCGATTTGTCTGTATCTAAACCATTATGAAGTGACCAAGGGGTGCACCAGTATAGGTCTCCTTTCTTTTGTCCAACTTGCATCAATGCCTTATTTGAAAGGCCATGGAAGAAGCAGTGATGAAGATTAAAAGTAGCCGTAATATTTGAATGGGAAATCAGTTTACCAACAGAAAGAAGGTTGTGCTTAAAACCAGGGACCAACAATACATCATGCAAAATAATCTCAGGAGTCAAAAACACTTTCCCGATTTTGTAGACTGGTTTTGTAGAGGCCTCCGGTAAACTAACCAGAATTGGAGAATGCAGTGAACGAATATCAGATAATAGGGAGATATTGGAAGTCATGTGATCTGATGCACCGGTGTCTATTATCCAGTCAGAGTCATCAGTATACTGAGCAACGGAATGAACTTTTGAAGCAGAGAAAATACCTGCGGAATTAACCAGGGAGAGTGGTACGGAATTTTCAGAAAGAGCTTTAAGAACCCGTTCCACAACAGTATGAATTACACCATCCATATCACGAGAATCAAGTTTGACACCAGAAGTACCATGATCATATTGTAACCCCTCAAGTTTGACATTTTTCATAGTCCTTGTGGAATAACCAGAGACAAATTTATCTTCATAAGCAGACATAGGCTTATTCCTGGAATTCATAAATACGGAACCCGACTTGAGTTGGAAACAAGTTTCTGAGGCATGTCCTTTCCTTCCACAGTAACGACATTTTCTAAGTTTGAAACACTCTGCCTTAGTGTGTTCAAGATGATGGCAATAACGACATTCTTCGTCATCAGATTTCTCATGAAGTTGTTTTAGGTTTTCAACCTTTTGAAGAGGATGGACCAAGAATGGTCAAGGCGAGCAAAGGCGGTTTTAGTCTAGAACACGGATTGGGTCCTTTGGCTCGAACCATGGGCTAGGCCACGGACCTAGGGTCCACCCAAGCTTATTTTGAGTGAATTAAACGATAATATCTTGGTCAAGCTTGGTGGGCCAAGGAAGTCAAGGAAAGTCAAGAAGGAGAGCAACCGAAAAGTCGACTAAAGAGCTTTTTTTGAATGTGATCACTTTGGGTGCACCCATGTGGGTTAGTCCTCCAATAAACAAGACCCACATGGTTTCAAAAAGTCAGCTAGAGGGGGCCTTAGAGCCGGCTTGAACAACCACACACAACAATCACATTATTTTGTGCTTTAAGTCATTTTCACTTATGTCGCTTTCATTACTTTATGCTTTATTGTTTTAGCCAACAAAATCTGATTTGTGTAGGAGAGTGGACCGTCCCCCTTGACCCAAGACTCTATCATGGTCCTTGGATGATCACCTAAAAGCAAGGAGAGGATTGAGCCACAAGTCACTATCAAACTTTGCTTTTGTAGTTGTTTGTTTGCTTTTAAATTTTCAGCAATTGTAAGGTCTTTAGGACCATTTATTTTCGGCTGATTGAAGGCCCTTTTAGGACCCTTAGATCAAGCTTAGATTGTATCAGGGATGACAGAAAGACTTGGTCTACATAAACCAAACTCAAACCCTTGTAAAATTCAGATTTGTTGAATGAATGAAAAACCCTAGAGTTTGAGAGTTTCCTTCATTTTCTCTTAGCTAAGTGCTTGAGTTAGTGAGTGATTAATTAGTGGCTTTGTGCTTGATTAATCAAAACCTAAATCTATTACTTTGTGCTTAGATTTAATCTATCCTTTTATGTTCTCTTTCAAGTTACAAAAAATCAGAAAATTTATCACAAAAAACATCACATTGGCCGAATATTTTCAAGGGTTTACAAGTTTGATTTTTGTTGTTCTCTTGAGTGAAATCAAACCCCATAGGTTTCACTCCAAATTGGTCATCAAAGCCTAGGTTTGTTCTTCATTTTCGATTTGTTCTTTGTGTTGTCGAGTTGTTCTTGTTTTTCTTCTTTTATTTTCGTTTTTCTCTATTTCTTTTACTTGTTATTCCACAAAACTTCCACAAAATTCTCACAAAATTTTCACAAAATGGATGTGTTCCTTCATGTGGATGTTTCTTGTGATACTACTCTTGGTGAGACCATGTATGATTCTATGGAGAAAACTAGAAGGGAGCTTGAAACCAAAATGAGTCAAATGAGGGGTAGACTTAAACCTAACCCTAACCTTGATCTTGTGACTTTGAGGGGTCAAAGGGAATTAGAGGCTAGAATGGCTCGGTTAGGAGAAGAACCACCCCCTAGTCAAGGCCGTGTGGTTTGTAGGGATATGCTTGCTCAAACCCTAACCCTAGAAGAGAATCACCAAGTCCAAATCTTTAGATCTAGGTGTACCATTATGGGAAGGGTTTGTAATTTGATTGTTGATGGGGAAAGTTGCAATAATGTTGCCTCAAATACTCTCATTGAAAAACTAGCCTTGCCTACACAAGATCACCCTAACCCTTACAAGATGAAGTGGCTAAACAATGGAGCCGAGATGAGTGTAAGTGTGGTTAGACAATGCTTGGTTTCTTTCTTCATTGGAGGGGATTACATGGATATGGCTGTGTGATGTGGTACCCATGGAGGCTTGTCATCTCCTCTTGGGGAGACCTTGGAAGTTGGAAAAAAATGCTAATCATGATGGGAGGAACAATACTTATAATTTTAAGATTGGAGCTAAGAATATCAAACTTACTCCCTTACCTCCAATTTTAAAGAACCCTAACCCACCCTCCTTGGTTGAATCACACGAAAACATGAACGTTGATGGGGGACCGGAAATGAAACAAGAGCCTAGCAAGGGGGAGAGTGTCGTTGATGTCCTTGCTAAGGGAGTCCCCAAAGAGCAATGCAAACCACCCTCCAAGAAAGAGCAAGAGCCGTTGGAAACCTATGAGGATTCCTACCTCATTGAGATACTTAGTGGGTCATCATCTATTGTCGGCATTGAGCTTCCAAATGAATTTGTTTCCGGAGCTTTGTTACCCAACAAGACTATCCATGGAAGTGAGCCTAGGGTTACCAAATCAATCCAAAATCAGATTAGGGAGCTCAAGGAAGGAGATGACTTGGGGATGAGAAGTCTACCTAAGTTCATGGAAAGGAGATTCATGTGGAGTGGGAATGTTGATACAAGCAAAGAGTCAAGGGAATTTCTAAAATGGAAATACAAAGTGAATACTAACAACAACAAGGAGGATGAGTCCGTTGAAAGTCCAAAGATTGATTTGTGGCAAGGGTACTTCCAAATGAGAACCCAAGAAGAGGATGTGTGGAAGAGGGACACGGCCCTCAAGGCCATACACGGGTTGGTCACACTTCTTAGATCATCTAATTCAACAAGTACCTTCATGATTGAGAATGTAGCCCTCCATGTGATCAAAGACAATCCTAGAACAATAAGGGGAAGTCAAGGAGAGGAGCCCAATGAAGTCAAAACTGAAAATTTGGGAAACTCAATCCAATGCAAGGAAAGTGAATCATTTAGAGATGCAAGGGTTGATGTGTTAGAGAGCTCAAGTGAGTCCTTGAGAAGGGAGATAATCATGGGGCTCATTCTTGACAAAGGGTGGCTAGATGACGATTCTAAGCATGAGGAACTTCGAGTTGTGCTAGGGAATAATTGTGAATCCAAGGAAGCCATAAGTAAGGGAGAGAGCGAGCTCAATTCAATGAGCCAAGTCTACAAGGATCAATCTCTCATTCAATCTCTAAGCAAGTGGTGTTCTTGGGAGTCTAGGATCATGGAGCCCAAGGTTGGTCATGGGGCTCATGGAGCACTCCTCATCATGGTCTACGAATCAAGTCATGAAGCCAACAAGAGTCCAAGTCGAGAAGAAGGCAAAGGTTCCAATCATAAGTCGAGCAAGAGGATCTCCGAGGATTTGAGGGCAAATCCTTTCCAAGGAGAGGAGATTGGACCAAGAATGGTCAAGGCGAGCAAAGGCGGTTTTAGTCTAGAACACGGATTGGGTCCTTTGGCTCGAACCATGGGCTAGGCCACGGACCTAGGGTCCACCCAAGCTTATTTTGAGTGAATTAAACGATAATATCTTGGTCAAGCTTGGTGGGCCAAGGAAGTCAAGGAAAGTCAAGAAGGAGAGCAACCGAAAAGTCGACTAAAGAGCTTTTTTTGAATGTGATCACTTTGGGTGCACCCATGTGGGTTAGTCCTCCAATAAACAAGACCCACATGGTTTCAAAAAGTCAGCTAGAGGGGGCCTTAGAGCCGGCTTGAACAACCACACACAACAATCACATTATTTTGTGCTTTAAGTCATTTTCACTTATGTCGCTTTCATTAGTTTATGCTTTATTGTTTTAGCCAACAAAATCTGATTTGTGTAGGAGAGTGGACCGTCCCCCTTGACCCAAGACTCTATCATGGTCCTTGGATGATCACCTAAAAGCAAGGAGGATTGAGCCACAAGTCACTATCAAACTTTATGCTTTTGTAGTTGTTTGTTTGCTTTTAAATTTTCAGCAATTGTAAGGTCTTTAGGACCATTTATTTTCGGCTGATTGAAGGCCCTTTTAGGACCCTTAGATCAAGCTTAGATTGTATGGCTAGGATGTAAAGACTTGGTCTACATAAACCAAGCTCAAACCCTTGTAAAATTCAGATTTGTTGAATGAATGAAAAACCCTAGAGTTTGAGAGTTTCCTTCATTTTCTCTTAGCTAAGTGCTTGAGTTAGTGAGTGATTAATTAGTGGCTTTGTGTTTGATTAATCAAAACCTAAATCTATTGCTTTGTGCTTAGATTTAATCTATACTTTTATGTTCTCTTTCAAGTTACAAAAAAATCAGAAAATTTATCACAAAAAACATCACATTGGCCGAATATTTTCAAGGGTTTACAAGTTTGATTTTTGTTGTTCTCTTGAGTGAAATCAAACCCCATAGGTTTCACTCCAGAGGAGCAAACTCTTTGTTAACAATAGTGAAAGGTTTTATAGACAACAGATTTGTCTCTGTAGCTTCATAAGAACTATTCAAACCCATATCACCACAAAGAAAGGATAAACCTCGAAGCTCAATCAAATTAGGGCAAAAAGACTCAATTGAAGTATGATGCAATCAATCGAATTGGTAAAAAACAAAACCCAATTGAAGTATGTAGAACAGCAAAATTAGGTCAAAATAAACGAAATTGATGCAGAGAAAGTCGATGATTGCAAGAAAGACCGTGAATTACTAAAGAAAATCAAGTAATTGAGACGAAATAACAAAGAATTTGACGAAAAATGCGGAAACGCGACGAACAAAGAAATAGAGAGAGAAACGACCTCAAAAGAGAAAAATTACTCCAGGATCAATCACCGAAGCAAATGATACCATGTGAAACCAAAGACGGGCCCGGGCCACACCCTCAAAAGGCCTAGAGGGTTCCATCCCAAAACCAATTGGCAATGGGAGGAGTGACCTCTAGCTTTATAAAGTTTTCAATTCTCTTCTCCAAGATCAATGTGGGACTTCATGTGTGAAGTATTAAGGGCACTGTAAAATCAGAGACGGGCCGGGCCACACCCACAAATAGAAGGAGAAAGCCCGCTTCATAAGGCCTAAAGGGTTCCATCCCAAAACCAATTGGTGATGGGAGGAGTAGCCTCTAGCCTTATAAAGTGAGTAACTCTCACTTCCATGATCGATGTGGGACTTACATGTGAAGTGTTACTAAGGGTCTTTTCACACGCTCCCCTCACATGTAAGCCCATTAACAGAGCCTCATACTAGAGCCCACATTATTGGGATTCTCCATGCCATACAAAGCCCAACTGGATGGGTGAATCAGAGATACGAAACCAGTGATTTTAATCAGAGATACGAACCCATATGCGGCGGCATATAAAATGGCCCGGTTTCAAATCAAGAGACCCAGGATATAACCATGGGCTCTGATACCATGTAAAACTAGAGACGGGCCCGGGCCACACCCACAAATGGAAGGAGAGAGCCCGCTTCATAAGGCCTAGAGGGTTCCATCCCAAAACCAATTGGTGATGGGAGGAGTAGCCTCTAGCCTTATAAAGTGAGTAACTCTCACTTCCATGATCGATGTGGGACTTACATGAAGTGTTACTAAGGGTCTTTTCACAAGTTAACTTCTAGTTGCATATACACTGTCTAAAATACTATTGGTGAGTCACGATTTTACGGTATTAAACCGGAAATGAAACCCTCTCATATTTTCTACTATTAAGATGGATTTTGGTGTATTTAGCATGAATTGAGAACCAAGGCTAAATTATGATTTTAAGCCAAGTCAAGGTCAAAGTCGAGTAAAGATCAAACCAATGTCAACCTATGGGTTAACTTCAAAAGGTTATATCTCATGTTTTAGAGGTTAAATGGATGTGAGACCAAGTGGAGATGATAGTTCATCTAAATATCTTTTCAACCGCGGGTCAACCGCTCAATTCCACCGTAAACGAGCAAGATATGGCCTTTCCTAGATCCGCTGCCAGACCCTATGCGCATGATGCACACACACGTATTAATCGCAGAATGGCACCGCGGCACCACATAATTGACCGGTGCACCACATAATTGGTGTTCCAAACTAAATTTCGAGATTTTTATTTTGGTTTTTATTTCATTTTAAGGGAGAATTAGACCTGTATATACTCCCTAGCCTAATTAAGACCATATCTAATCATCCTCATTTGTAATCAACTATCTCTCCAAAATATTCTGTAATAATTACATGATGATTATGGTAATTATGAGTGGCTAATCAATCATCCATTTGAAGTATTGTGAATCCAATCTCCCTGTCTCAAACTTGCATTATTTCATCTTTAATCCTTGTTTAATTGCTTAAACTTGAATTATTGATGATTAAAAATGATCAACTTGTTTCGGAAAAAAAAAAAAAAAAAAAAAAGCTCAACTTGTCACTAGTGAATTTATTGCTTGTCAGATGATTGTTAATGCTACATTGTTTTCGACTTTCACTCTTTGTAACATTTTTTATGTCATTTTCATGAGGATACATGACATTTTGATTGATAATTGAAGGATTTTGGCTTGTGATCAGTGATTAATCGTATCATTTCTCATATTCATGTGTCTTGAACTATGACTTTCTCTTGCTCGATTCACAATAAATTCATTAGCGTAGATTAGGTAGTATGAATTCGATATAATGTTTTGGATTGAAAATTTTTCTTGCATTTAGTATTGTGAAGGAGCAAATTTACTAGTGAGTAGAGATTTGGCTATGATTAATACGTTAAATGGTGAAGGAAATCATTATAAACCGTATCTAAATTTCTATTTTTACCTAGGGTAAATTATAAAAAAAAGATTACCTTACAAAATCGAAACATGTAAATATACTACTACCTTTTAAAAAAAACAAAAAATCCAAAACCACTACCTTTATAAAAAAAAATATTAATAAATAAATAAATAAATAAATAAATAATACGAGTAAAGAAAAAAAAAAGATAACTTTTTTTAAAATTAGTACCTTTTGAATGAAATTTTTTAATTAAATTTTGCTACCAAAACACCTTTTTGGTGATTAAAAAGTTTTTTTTTTTTTAATGTTGATTTTGCTATTGAAAACTTGTGAAAACATATTTTTGGTGATTAAAGAAATTTGGTTGCAAAGCAATCGTAAAATCGAATTTATTATCATTAGAAATGGTTTTCGCAGCCAATTACAAACAAAATGTTTTAAAAGGTAGTACAGAGTAATTTAATAACTATATTTTAAATGTAGAGTGGTATTTTTAGAAGAACTAATTTTATAAGTATTTATAACTTACCCTTTCAACTACAACTTTAAATTGTAATCATTTGTTTTATTTTCGAATTTTTGTTCCTTTACAAAATCGATATAAAAACTCTATTCCATTGGGTTCAACCATATTCATACCTTAGGATTTTGAATTGGAATTGGAATTGGCTCAATTCCTTCCCAATTTCATCCTTGTTCAAAGACATTCCAAATTAATTATATAGAAATCACTTGAATCCCTCGTCTTTATCCTTTTCACATTTTTTGACCAAAGATGTATAGATTAAAGAATTGGATACAATATTCTCAAAATTAATTTTAATCTTTTCCAGGGTGGTATAAAATATAACAAAATACAAAATATTGCCAAATTTTATTGGCAAATGTTTTTAAAAAGTTCAACTCCAATTCTATAGGCAACCATACATGATCTTGGTTTTGAAATTGGAATTGAATATTCAAATGTGAAATTCAAATGTGAAATTCAAAACTAGAACTGACGTTATTCAAAGTAATTCCACATTTCCAAACACTACCTTAGGTTGCGTTTGGAAACTTGGAATTAATTTGAAATGTTGCATTTCAATTCCAAATCAAATTCCATAGTATGTTTGGTGACGCATGAAATTGGAATTGACAACTTTAATATAAAAATTTTGTTAAAAATTTTAAAAAAAATTAAAGTTTAAGACTATTGTATCAACTTTTAAAATAATATTGTAAGATTCTACTCATTTTAAGTCATACGGAGTAAGTGTGAAAAAATTAAAAGGATGAGGAATTCAAATGACTACCCAAACCTTAGGAATTGAGATGAGCCTAAATACCATTGAATTGGGATGGAATTGAGCCAATTCCAATTCCAATTCTTGGAGTTCTCCAAACATTGGAATTGGCTCAATTCCGGAATTGAATTCCAATTCCGAGTTGCCAAACATGCCATTAAGTGAATTGAATAGATTAAAATAAATTGTTAATTTAATATGTTTCAGTGCGACACAGATAACCTCATCAACTACCAAACTATTAACATATTTGCATAAAAGCCCCGGCCCCTACCTTTGATATGGAGAAAGAGAAAAATATTGGGAGGTCTAAGTTAACACTTAGAATCATTGAGACATTGTATTTGACTATTTCAAGAATCAAGAGCTCTGATTTCAGTTTTTTGTTGTTAGTTCTTCGGACCATAAACTTCTGAAAAATGTAAATTAAATTTGAAAGAAAACATACATTTTTGGAGTTCATTATGTTCCATTGCCATAGCTTGAAGTTCCTCTCTATTTTTCCCGACTACATGAGACATGTCCTGCAATAACATAAATTAGGTATGTTGAAGTTCGAGTTCTTTGAGAAGAGTACAAAGGTTGAGTCATGTCACCATACCGGAAGAGGAAAGCAAGGAGAGTTCATATAAACAGAATTATAGTGATCAATACATTCTGATTTAGTTTTTGTTCCAACATGCTCTGCTACTTCTGCCCAGTTACTAAGTCCATACATTCCAATTCCCTGCGTGAGTCGCCAGGTTAGATAAAAAGGGAAGACAATTATCAAGGGTGATTAACTGCCCATAGCTTGAGCAGATTACAGTCGGCAGCATAAGTATACCACCATGGTATAAAGAATTATTTCAGGTGATTATCATAAAACATGGTTAACAAAATAGGAATACCTCTAGGAGCAATATCTCTTCATCTGCATTCCAATCAGGACAGATCAGCGGAAATGACAAGTTATCCTGCAATGTGACAAAGCGG
The DNA here is from genome assembly GCA_023091065.1 of Dianthus caryophyllus. Taxonomy (NCBI): domain Eukaryota; kingdom Viridiplantae; phylum Streptophyta; class Magnoliopsida; order Caryophyllales; family Caryophyllaceae; genus Dianthus; species Dianthus caryophyllus. The sequence continues at coordinate 10,329,204 of CM041530.1, forward strand.
CATTGATTGGAAATTAGAAAGAAAGGTCAACGCATAAAAAAAAAAAGCTCAAATTTCTATTAAATAGAATCTATTACCATAACTCTGTATGGATGGTTACTTTTGTGAGGATAAACCTCAGCGCCTACAGAAAAGCACTCTATGCACAAATCGAAATCTGGACATGTTACACACTTGATGCGGATCATCCCAGAGATATCTTTGTTGCAATAGTTGCAATGATAAAGAGCCTTCTTCTCGTCATGTGAACTCTGACCTGACAGAACAGAAGACGATAGAAAAAAGGGTTAGATTCTTCACAGTATAAATGATCAATGTCAATGAACCTTCAGCTACCACAATGACAGTATTCAAATACCTGCTGTTACTGACTCCACATTTTCTGCACTAGAGGGTGCCCTTTTCCTCTTTGATCTACTGGATAAATTTGAAAGCAAGAAAATAAGGAGGTGAGGCAAGGGCATAAGCCAAATTCTAGAGCATAAAATCAACAAAAGTTGGAAGTGACAGGAATCAACGACTTCGATTGAAATCTACACTTCATAATACTAGAAATTCAAAAATAAAATGAAGATAAAAGTTGACAACAGAGTTGAGATGGATGATATTCATTCAACACCATTCTCGACAACTCCAAAAGATGCTCCATACTTGTTTGCAGACATTCACCCCCACCCCCCACCCCGGCTAGAGCAATTGCTTAGCTTTAATGGGCACGAGGTACACTAAGGCGACAAAGATCCTAGGCGATGACTCGAAGAGTCAGAAGGCACAAAGCAAAAGTCGACTCGAGGGGTGCCAACTATGTGAACAGATTTTCTATCTTTCAAATAAAATACTCTGTGCTACGCAACACTCAAATGTTGGTTATAGAGATGGCTAACAAATAAGATGAGGATAATGAGATACAGAAAAGGGGATGATAAGAGCACTAGACATAAAACGCCCCCTCCACCCTCCACTAGACTCTTTTACACGCCCCCTCCACCCTCAAATTCTAATAGAACATCAATAGATACGCGTACTACTGTTTTCAACTTTCTCCTGAATCAAGCAGGATATATTCTGGCACATATTTATTTTAGGCAGCAGTGTGGCACTATTCACAAGCTCTTACCAAATTAGCTGAGCAAGTTATATGCAAAAACATTCTAAATTCATAATTGCTTTATTCAGACACCACCCCATCCCACACCCCCGCCTTTCCCATGGTCAAAATCACTCCCTCTGGTTTAGCCCCATGCAACCACTTTCTGGGTCCTGTGGGGCTAATTGGAAAAGACGGGGTATAAAAGAAATGAGAGCAGAAACATCACCAAAGCTTTAGTCATAGCGAGTTATTATGCATATTAAAACAACTTATTGAGTAATCAAGAGAAGGATCTGCAGGAGATATTCGTTTGGAGCATCTTTATCAAACGACAATTTTCTCACTATGAGTAATCAAGACAGGGATTTGTGTGAGATATTTGTTTCGTGCACCTTTTTGAAGATGACAATTTTCTCACTGTCTTATCTTTTTTTTTTTTTTTTTTTTTTTTTTTTTAAGATGTGGCGAAGCCTTACTCTTAACGGAAAACAAATATCAAATCAAATAATTCGTAAAATCAACAAAGAAGAGCCAAAGGCAATTGATCTCTTACTGCAGTACACACATATACTTATTTTAGAACAGAGAACATTAACTACTTCAAAAAAATAAAGAAAAAACTAAACTAAATGAAACAATATGAATGTCTGAAACAGATTACTCCCAGCAAGCACAATGTCACGTTTATTGAGGATACAGATTAAATAAATTAAAAATTAAAAATTGCCGAACAGATCTGAGAAACAACAAAACATTATCTTCCCAGAGAAAATTTGAAAATTATCACCTACCGTAAAGCATCATTTTTATCCATGAAGCAAAATGAGAGGATGTAATCAACTGACAATTGATAAAAAAAAAAATGTGATCTCTTTTATCTGGTGCAGAGAAGTTGAAATTCCGAGTCGGATCACAGATAAGGTATGTGATGAACTGATAAATCCCCGATACACTACCTATATACCTTTAGAAAACATTCTTTGTTTTGGTTGTACATATGTTACAATAAGCATGTCGTGTACCGATAATTCAAAGCCGAAATAGGGAAGATATTAGGTGGCTATGATTCCTTATCAAACTCATAAAGTTATGTGAATGTGAAACAAGCACAAATATAGGAGAAAATATCATAAGACTTCCACCCAGATAAGAGTAGACTACATCTTGTGTTGCAGTGAATAGTTTACGTTTGCTTTATTTTGTGAGGAGGGAATAAAGCAAACATAAACTATTGACACGGATAGAGGGGGTAAAAGACAATGAATATATCTTTGGGGCACAATTTCACATTTTTTACCCAAATCAGTGACAACCTTCATCCCATGTCCTTAAATGTCAAATGCAATGAATTTCATTTATCAAAAGGAATAACTTATCACATGACAAATCCCATGAACATTTAATCTACAATCCCTAGTAAGCACCAGTTTACATAGTAACGATACACTTGCAAAGGTAGGTAACTTGTCAAGCAGTTCACCATGTCCACAATTAATATAGAACTGTAATCTCATAACACCCTTACTTGACCGATCAGACATATTACTAGTGGCAGCACACGCGTAAAAGTAATCGGTGACTATAGGCTTTTCACCCACCAACAATTATTTATCCTATACAGTGTGTATTTCACATTGTCCATAAGAGTGCAGTATGATACTAATCCTATTGTTCAAAATTTGGATAGTAAATTTTACCGTACAGATGCAACAGGATGATAGGGGATTGATGAGATGACAGATACAAACAATTTCCTCAGGAAAATATTCATTTGAGTCAGAAATAGAATGGGAAAACAAATGCAGGCATTTACCCACAACTCTTCAGTATCAAATTCTTTTTCATATAGTAACTGTTCGGTAGCATAAGAGAAAAACAGTTGACTTACTTTTCTCTAATACATCCTACAGAAACTCTCCCGCTGCACTCCACCTACCCTTCCTGCTTCAATCCCTCTCCCTCTCTTGCTCCATGCTTGTTCATATTTCAACCAAATAATCGTCTTTTTCATTAGTTGGTTAGCATCCAGGATCTCTAAAGAACTGGAAGTACTGTTCTCCATCATTCATAGCTGTCTGCTAATTCCAGCTTTATCATCCAGAGTGGCGACCAACCAACTACCCAATTTTATTCTCATTCCTCCCTTTCTCTTCACAGTGCCCAAGAAGCAGATTTCAGCTTTTAGATCAAAATTATGTATCAGGAACTGCCTGCTCCTGGTCAACCCTTGCTTTACACAGCAAGTCAGGAGTTCTCAAGTAAATGAAGAACAAATAACCAGTCACTACTCACTAGAATTAGCCTTAATTTAATAAAAAGGCGCATATTCAACGTTAAGCACGGCAAGTAAAACACTCTGCTAAGATGTCTAAGCCTTAGGTTCAACAACAAACAGTCAATCACCTATCGGGATGAAAAATAGTAGGCTTGAAAATGAATGCTCATTAATTGCAGAATTCCTCAAGCAATACTTGTTCATTATTTGCTCCAAGTGTCCACATTTTCAGCATCTAACAATTAAGGATCATATCTATGTAGATTTTAAGTCTAACATACTGTTTCGCAGGAAATACCATATGGACGAGCTACGAATTCAGCATCATACTCTTCTGATTCCTTTTTCAGCAAGTTCCATTTTCATGTTAGATTTTACAAATTAAATCTAACAAACACATCTTCACCATAATCAAACACAAGACAGTTTAACTGGTGGATTCTTCACACTAAAGTGCGAGTAGTCAAAATTGTAACCATTTACTTCCTTCGATCCATCGTTTTCTTCCCATTTACTTTTCGATCGGTTTTTTAAGGAGAGATTATGCATATGGATGAGGGATAGCTATATTTAATTGATCATAGAAAGTTCGCACAAAAAATAAATATAAGGAGATTGATTGATCATCCCGAAAAGGAAAACATAAAGAAATGGATGACTGGAGAGAATTTCATTAATCACATATGTTACTTCGAACATCACTATTGGAACTATACTCGTCCAACGCGACATCCAACACGGCACGACAAGGATATGGATATGGGATTATCCCATATATGACTCACCAACACTAACAGTCCATTAGAGATGACAAAAGCCGACTTAAAGTTACTAGTAAAGAGAGGAAAAAAAAAACACTTTCCATCAAGCATGTAGTGTGGTTTAAACACTTTACAACTTATGTTTCAAATTTATCAATGTTTCAAGTCGATACCGGTGATATTTGTTACTCTAATTAAAACAAAGGAAAACATTAAGAAATGGAGGGCTAGAGAGAATATTATTACTAATTACCTTTGTTACATCGATATAGCACTTTTGGAACTATACCAGTGTCCCACACAAAATACAACACGGCACGTCAAGCATATGGGTATGGACTATGGGATTATATTCCACATCCGACTCACCAGCACTTACAGGTCCATTAGCGCCGATAACGAAAGGCAACTTAGAGTGAAAGAAAAAAAGATAACTTTTTATTAAGCACGTAGTGTGGTCTTATTGATTTTACAACTTATGAATCAATTTTATCGGTGGTTCAAGTCTACTCGTGATATTCTTACTTTTATATAAACAAAACATAGTAAAGATGTGTCTCTTATGTGTATCCTAAAATTAGGACATAATCCCCTTGTCTGAGGGCATGACTCATGGTGCGTTCGACACTCGAATATGTAAAATTAATTAACACCTAGTGTCTGGCACCCATAAATGAGTCCAAGTAACATCAACTACCCACAATTAAAAGTCCAAAGAAAATCATTCAATCACTTACATGAGTAAAATTAATAGAATAAATAAAGTTGAGGAATGACTAGTTAAAAAAGAACTCAATTAATAACTCATCTTAAATTCCGAGTTCATTATCGTTTGTTTGCATATCTAATAACTCGGAACCAAAGTATCATTATGCCTTCCATTTCAGGCTCTAAAACTTAACTTACCATTTGGCGACAAAGGTTATCTACGCAGGCCATAAACAAACGACTTCTAAACTATAACTATCTAACTAGTCCTTTCACAACAAGTTTCACTTCTAAATTTGACTATCTTACCGCTACTAGCCATCAAACTTAACTTTATAATTTTGCAGCAAATGGCATCTGTACATGCCATAAACACTACCTATAAACAACTGACAATACCTTTTGATATGAGTTTCCTTCCAAATTCGATCATCCAACATAGACAAATTTCTAACATAATCAAACACATATCATCAGATCGAGTATTCACTAATTTCTAATTGAATCAATTAATAATTGATCTCAAATTCCTAGTTCATTATTGTTTAGTTGCATATTTAATACTCCGTACTCCTTAACTCGGAACCATATTACCATCATGCCTTCCATTTCAGGCTCTAACACATGACTCACCATTTGGCGGAAATGGTCATCTCATAAACCATAAACAAACAGATCTAAACTATCTAACTATTCCTTTCCCAACAAGCTTCACCTCCAACTTTGACGACCGTCCGTCCATCAATTGTCATTCATTATTACCAAACACATTTTTACTATAATCAACTTCAACCCATTGCATCATCAAATATTAGTCGGACACATTTTACTAAAATCAAACACACAAAAGACCTCAACTTGTTTCATCTTTAACTTAAAGCGCGAAATGTGAAAAGTCACCAACCAATCACTAGCCAATCGCAAACATTTCAAACTTTTCATCATAAAATCGAGCGGAAAGCAAAAAAAATTTACTCAGTAATTTCTAAATTACTCAATTGCTACATAATCTTCATTTACACCAATAATCCACATTGTAACCAAATCATAATTATCCCGTCTTACACTTCATGTCCTAACTTCTAATTTGCCATTTCGCGGAAAAATCCATCTGAACAAATCACATACACTCTCTATTAATTCATTTTGCAACAAATTTCACTTCAAATTTGATTATAGCACAGATACACACAGAGAAGTTATAATTCACAAGAAAACACATGATCTCCTCTTAAAAAAAACTCTACCAATTCTTCCACGCGCCTGCTTCAATTCCAATTTTCAATCACGGAACAGAAATCATAAATAGCTTACAACTCGCTACACATGAATTACACCCAAAAACGAAATTACTAATCAAAATGAGTAAAATTTACATGAAATAAACAAGCCACATTAAAACTAAAATTCAAAAAAAAAAAAAAAAATGACATGAATTATTGTTTGCAAAAGTAGAACACATACCTAAGAGAAGGATCATCGTCGTTGGAATTGGGAATTGCGCGAGAACGACCCATTTACTCACGAAAGTTTCGAATTTAACGGAAAAAAATTGTGCCCTAGAAATGAATTTATGATACTCTAAAGGAGATTCAAATTAGGGTGAAATTTGGGGATAATTTATACAGCACGAAAGAAGAATTATGCAGCAACGCGTTGTATATATCAGTATAATAGATAGGGTAAATATATATATAAATCACCTCATCACTGTGTTTATCTAAAAATAATTAGGTTCGAGTTCTTGTAGTAGAATTCAAACCGAAATTTTTACTGTTTAGTGACTTTGGTTAATTAGTTATACCCAACTACCCAAGGGAGTAATCTTTAGACCATCCCCATTAAACAAAATGACCTAGGTCATTTGACATGAGATCATCCCCATTGAAGGGTCACCTTAAGAAAGATCCAGCGTTGCAAGAACTAAGCTCCCAAAAGTGCCAAATAAGAGGATTTGGGAGGTCACCCATGTGGAAGGTGCCCCATAATTTGGGGAGGTCATCAAAAATATGGGGAGCCCCCCCTCTACATTGGGAGGGTTCCCAAATTTGTTGGCCCACAATTTATAATATTATATTAATATTTTAAGTTAGATTGTATGTAGGAAAGTTGTAGTGGGCCATGAAAATGAAAGAAAAAAAAAAAATTATTGGGGAACCCCATTGATGTAGAGAACACTATGTAAAATGGGGAGGTTACATGAAAAAATGAGAGAAAAAATATGGGGAGCCCCATGAGTGTGGATGCTCTAATAGAGGTCATTTATCTATTTACTACAATGACTTCTTTACGAAATGACCTAGGTCATTTGTTGACACCCAACCCTTGAGTGTCAATATTAATTATGTAATTAAGTGTCAATAGCTAAGTACAATTAAAATGACTTCTTTATGAAATGACCTAGGTCATTTGTTTCAATGGGGATGGTCTGAGTGTCACTTTAAACATGAATTAGTAAATGACCCTCACATGATTAAAATGACACCCTTTTCATGAGGGTCAATAAATGACCTTTGCTTATACAAATTGACACCCACTTTTTCAACTTATTATTTTATTACAAAAAAAAATGTTATGTATCTCTAGGTCATTATTTTTTTGAATGGAGGATGAGTATGAGTGAGGGTCATTTTAACAATTAAAGTGATAAATGGATAAATGACCACCATTAAGGTGATCCTTCAATGGGGATGGTCTTACTATTTGTAAATCCGTGAATTTTACGGGTTATTTTCTAAGCATAAACTTACAACTGTCACCTATTTTATACGAATATGATTTTCCGTATACGGATTTTACTCTCATCATATACTTTTTTTATTTTTTCCCCTTCCAGACCCTTTTTTACTTACTTTCTATACAAAATTCTCTCTTTTATTTTTCTAACTTTACTTAACCTAAATTCATACAATTTTCAATTATTTCAATTAATAATTTCAATAATCAATTCAACAAAGTAGTAATTCCATTCAATTTCAATTTTTTTCATAAAGTTATGTTAATTTTATTAATCTTCGTAATTTTTGGTTGAAAATCAAATTAGGGTTTATAGAAAATTGGAATCTGGGTGGTTTCCGAGAGTCGGTGGGAGGCGGTGGGAGCTTAACAACCGCGGCGTAGATTTGTCGGTGGCCGGAGCTATGGTGTTGTATGCCGGCGGCCGGAATAGTGGGATGGGCCGTAACTTGCTTATACATAGCAAAATCTCTACTTCCACCACCATACTACTCCGTAACTTATAACTCCTATTTTTAATTTTAAATTCAATCCAATAAAAATTAATATAATTTAATAATTTCATGAACAAAATCAAAATTAAAGAAATATTACCGAATTAAATTGATTATTGTCGTTCATCGTTGAATAACTTAAATATTTAATGAATTTGGTTAAAAAAAATTAAAAATTGAATGAAACTGAGTTAGAAAAAGTTATAAAAAAAAAATATAAAAAGTTTGTATATCATGGGAGTAAAAAGGGCAAATTTGGAAATCATAGCGAAAAAAGTATATAACAGGAGTAAAACCCATATACGGAAAATCAATACCCATTTTATATTAGTTATAAATCTCGTGCGATGCACAGGTTTTAAAATAATTTTTAATAATCGTTAATTTTTCATAGTGCTTTGTTTATAGTTGAACTGTTACGTATTTTTATTTGATATTTTTGGTAAGGTTATCTTAATACCTTGTTTTATCAATCACTCAAAGATGACAAACTAATAAATTAAGAAAAATAATAAAGTAAGAAGGTTTTTTTTTTTTTAAATTAAATTAGATGAAAATTAAATAAAAAATTGAGCCAAGAAAAGAATTGAAAATGCAAAAATTGGAAATGAGGAGTAATGGGCTTGAATTACGTGAGGGGAGTGTGAGGGGAGGGGGTGTACAATTCTATAACTCCCGGGTTTAGGAACTACTTTTACATACACCCAAGTGCATGCTACATACACCCCCTCCTTAAATTTTTACTTATTTATTTAGTAGTCTTTATTATTTTTATAAATTTAATTGTTTTTAACTTTTATTTACACAATAAAAAAGTTAAAAATTACACTAAAATTTATAATTTTTTGATCTCTTTTAATAGAGATACAGTTTAATATATTCTTTTTAATTATTTAATATTTTTTATTTAATCAATAAAGTACTCCGTAATATTTATTTGATGAATATATTTCTGTTTCGGGTGCTAACCTGGGGTCTCGAGGATGATGTCATGGGAGGTCTCCAGGGTCTATGCCCGCTCCATAGGTAACCTGCAAAGTGAACTCCGGGCCCGAGGGGTTTGCCCCCGGCGGAGCCTCCGACACCCAAGTTAGTACCAAAATATATAAAAACAGTGTTTATGTGATAAATATAAGAGTAGAGAGAGGGTAAAGAGAGAGTATGTAGGGGGAGTGAATGAAAAACCAACCCTTTTACCTTTGCCCCCTAGGGGCTACTTATAGAGGTGTTTGGGCTCTTGGGCCTATTATTTGTCGTATTATTGTTTTAAGCGTAGTCGGATATTCGACCCCCAACAATTGCCCCCACCGGATTCGCATGTCATTATGCGGATTCGATGTCCGATGTCGGCGTCGAATAGAGTGTGAGAAACCGTTGACCTTAGGCGATACATGTTAAGAAGATCAAATCAAATGAGTCTTTAGAGGAAGAAGTACCTTGTGAAAATGGTTGCCTGGGAAAATGAGGCTATCGGTGCGGACACAATCTCGCGGCGTGGCCGAGGGTGGCATAGAGTAAACCGTATCACGGGAATAAGGAGGCTAGCGGCGCAAACAGAGTCTCGCGGCGCGGCCAAGGGTGACACAGAGTAAACCGTGTCACGAGAGTAAAGATGTAACAACCTGGTTTTTAGTCGACTTTAATTACTAAGGCGGAAATTAATTAAGTCTTAAACCAGAGTTATTAATTATACATAAACCCAAAATATTACATCCTCGTTCGAGAGTTGAATAATACAACTCTAAATACGGTAGTTAAAAGAGTAGCGTTATATATTACATATCTCTCGGAAAACAATAAAAGTAAAGCATAAATGCGTCTCGTGGCCCCATCCAAAATCCAGCTCCTGGTCCACGAACGTCCTGCACAATAAACTATGGGGATGCTCACTGAATGACAAAGTGACTAGCTATGCTCATACTTACCCTCGGTTTCAATTACTTTGGTTTAATATTATCGCTTTATAACTATAATAGTATGATAAAACGATAAACATGCTTAAAACATATAGCATGTAATGACATATTAGTCATAATAAACATGCGATTTAAAACGATAAATCATATAGGCATGCTATTCAATTAGGAAAGCAGATAACAGATAATAACATATCATTTGTATCATAGATACACAGCAGGATTACAAAGCGATATCGGATCGCAACAACATACGTATTGTAACATTCTCGTCATGCAGACTCGATTCAATTCAGAAAGTTGTGGTCTTTAGTTTTCGAAGATGGTATACACTGCTCTCATTTAATTCAAACAACAAACAACACATACTGCTTACGAGCCTGACCACTGAGTAGGCCCTTGTACTCTGATCGATTGCATCTCACTTCCATAGTGCAGAGGCTTACTCGACTCGTAAACCACGCCGAATACTATAATACTTGCATCTCATCCTCTAGTGTTCGAAATGATTCGAACTTCGATACAATCTCGTCAAGTGATGCATACATGTGGCAAGAACGAATGCTAGTGTCGCGCCCACTAAGAACGAAACACCGCAAGGAGACCACCGCTATAATCGCCAAATCGCACGGATGCCTGTTAACCTTAGCGAAATAGGGAATAAAACCCTAGTCTAGTACATGTACACTAGTATCCAATTTAAGAATGGGCTATGCTAATCATAGAGCACCTTAACTCGGGATAAAACGACTATTTCCTAAAGCCCGAGACAAAAGCCTTGGCATATTCAATTATCTTGTCCCAAGAATGGCGATCGCGACAAGACTATCTTAACCCCACTTCACTCACGATCGACGCTCCCTTATCCGAGGCCCAAGCTTGACCTTTTATTTAACTTACTCAATGTTCATTATTTATTTGATATTACATATCACATGTTACTAGACTCTCCTAGTCTCTCACAAACGCTTTATTTGAATGGTAGGTTCCATATGATCACATAACACGTTCGTTTATTATTTGAAGTGTTGTTAATTATTAACGTTTTCAAGTTTCTAAATTGAATCGTTTATTAGTATGTCCAAATTTTATTTAAGTGTTTTTCAAAGCACTTTAAGTCATTTACTTATTTATTTTAAATTTTTCTATACTTAGTAAAATTTTCAATTATTTTCAGTATTTCACTATTCACTATTCATCGTATTTTACTATTCATTGTATTTTATACGTATTTTTATACTCCGTATTTTATATGTATTTTTATACTTATACGTATTCTTATACTTGTACGTATTTTATATTTATACTTATTTTTATACTTAAAGTATTTTAGTATAATACTAAATCTCTTTATTTCCTAAGTATAAACTAAAAATCTCTTTTTATTTGTTAAGTACAAAATTCTAGTTTCAAAGTCGTTAGGTTCGTTTTGTACTTAGGCGATTTTTGAAAATATTCTAAAGTCTAGTTTTAAAAATGTTAAGTTCGGTTTGTATTTAGTCGTTTATGAAAATATTCGAAAATCATAGTTTTAAAAACGTTAAGTTCATTTTGTATTTAGTCATTTATGAAAATATTCTAAAATTCTAGTTTTAAAAACGTTAAGTTCGGTTTATAAAAGGTGATCAATGATATTTATTTTAAAACGAGACTCAGTTAAATTTAGTCGTCTATCTATTTAAGTTAGTGATAGTATCGTGGATGATTCATTTATAGTCAGTATGTCCAAGCTCAATAATCCAATGCAAAGGTAGTATCACACGATTTAGTTCATTTTTATAACTTGATTTACATATTTTAATCGGTTTATAATAATTCATTTATAATTAAAACGATTTATACAAAAATTCAATTCTAATTACTATTTAACTTTAGTGACTTAGTGATAATTTCATTTTGATCAAATTTAGTCAATTTAAAACAAGAATGTCGTGTGATATTATATATGTACAAAATTGATTTATTTCTTTTAATTTCTTAAATCTAACATATTAACTAATAATTAAATTATATTAACAATAAACTAAAAGTGATAAAAACAATTTTAACCCTAAAAACATTAGGGATGCCGTGAGCAAGGGTGATGGTGTTTACATTTTCATTTTTCGATTTTAACTGCTTTTAACTTAAAGTCTTTATAATTTAATTATTCTTATTTTAATAAAGCGGTTTAAACTAAAATGAAATTTACTAAACATTTCATTTATTTTTATGAATAGTGTTTTTCAACACTTTAATTTTCTAACTTTTTAATCTAAATGATTTATAATGTTTTAGTTGATTTAATACATAATACTAACAATATATATAAACAATAACTAAACATAAACACAAATTATTAACAAACATAAATAAAAATGGAATCAAAACGAGTAACAAGTATGAACATCAACATGAATAATCAAGAACACACATGAAGAACTCAAGAACAACTCAAGAACACTAATTTCGATTTTAATAACCTATAATTTATTTTCCTAAATTAATTCTTTTCATATGGTAACATCCATTTTAACTAACTTAATCTAACATATTATTTACAAAAATTAAAAGTAAAAATTTAAAATAAAAAGGGCAAAATCTTAGGAGTGGTATCTACATACACATACAATTTCTATTTTTCATTTTTAATCACTTTAAACTCATTTTTAATATTTCACATAATTTTTATATAACATTACTACTTAAATAAAACATAACTAAACATAAAAATCATATGAAACATAATTAGAAATGCTCAAAATTAATTTAGCTAATTATATAAACATAATACTACAAATACACTATTATCATTATTACTTATTTATTATCATTTTATTATTCAACACATAAACATATAAGCATATAAACATGATGTTTAACATATTTAACATAAAAATCATAATTATAAAATTAGAATAACAAAACAAATTAATTTACTAAAAGGATAATATAAGAAATAACTAGTCACCTTATTTGGTAAGTTATTGATTATCTGGGTCTAGAATATTATCAAGATCCAAAGCTTCACCCTCAAACCCGCTCTTCACCTTCAATTAAACCCAGTAAAATATAAGCTTCAAAACCCACTAAATAGCTAAGGAATTATTAGAGATTATTAGGATAATATTTAAGGTTTTATTTATTGTGTTTTAGGGTAAAAATGAAAGAAAAATATAGAGAGAAAATGGAGGAGTAGCCACGGCTCAAAGGAGGAGAAATGGAGAGTGTTTTGGACTTGTGAAAATAAGGGAACACTAGTATGTTTTTAGGTTAAGTATATTAGGTTTTGTTTTGGTTTTTAATGAAATATAAAGTTTAATTAAATGAAATTAGGGACCAAAATATTCAACTCTCCAAAATAAGTCTTACATTACTATTTAGTGTAGAATTTGTCTATTTTGTGTTTTAAAATGTTTTCCTCAATTTGGTCAGCTTTTAAAGTGAAGGCGTCAAAAGCGATAAAAGTTAATGTGTGCTGCGTTTGTGATTTTTCAAAATATTTCTACTTTTAAATTCTAAGACTAAATTATTTATTCTATTATTCAAAAATTTTAAAAAGTATTAAAGAAGTCGAGAAATTTTACAAAACGAAAGTTTTGCAAAAATAGAGATTTTAGAGGTATAAAAGGTTAGGATTTGATTTATAATTTGAAATTAGAAATTGATGGCTAAAAATTGAATTAAATTAACACGGGGTGTTACAAACCTCCCCCCTTAGAAAAGTTTCGTCCTAAACTTGAATGAAGGATAGGATTTTCACCTGAGATAAACAAATGGTATTTCTCCTTCATGGAGGCCTCGGTCTCCCAAGTTGCTTGTTCGGTCAATTGACCCTTCCATAGTACTTTCACTAAGGGAACCGTCTTCCGCCTCAGCACTTTGGTTTCTCGTGCTAGGATCTTGACAGGCCTTTCTGAGTATAGCAAGTTAGGCTCAACTGCGATTACGTCAGGAGTAATGATATGACTTGGGTCACTCCTGTATCGCCTTAGTTGAGAAACGTGGAACACGTTGTGGACCTTGGAGAGGTTGGGGGGTAGCGCAAGGCGATATGCTACCTCACCAATTCTTTCAAGTACCTCGTATGGTCCAACGTATTTAGGGCTTAGTTTCCCTTTCAATCCGAAACGTCGAACCCCCTTCATGGGTGATACTTTCAAGAATACATGATCACCGACTTCGAACTCAATAGGTCGGCGATGTTTGTTGGCATACATCTTCTGGCGGTCCTGGGCCGCTTGTAGTCGTTCACGAATGATTTTGATGTGTTCAATCTGGTCTTGAACAACCTCTGGCCCAGTACCCACGTTATCACTAGCATCGTCCCAACAGACTGGGCTACGACACTTCCTCCCGTATAGTGCCTCGAATGGAGCACAACCCAAACTTGCATGGAAGCTATTGTTGTAGGAGAATTCAATCAGAGGTAGACTTCTCTGCCAATTCTCGTTGAATTCTAAAGCACATGCCCTGAGCATGTCTTCGAGCGTTTGGATGGTTCGCTCAGTTTGACCATCAGTAGCAGGATGAAAAGCGGTGCTCATTTTCGCTGGCTTCCCAATGTCGCTTGTAACTTTTCCCAAAATGGGAGGTGAATCTCTGATCCTGTCCGATATAATATCCGGTGATGCAGACGTATGTCGGATCACCTCCTTCTCATAAGCCTTAGCCAGCTCTTCAAGCCTCCAAGTGTCCTTGATTGGTAGAAAATGGGCCGTCTTTGTTAAGCGGTGCACTATAACCCAGCATCGCATTATTTCCCTGTGAGTCCTCGGTAAACCCGTTATGAAATCCATGGAAATGGAGTCCCACTTTCCCAATGGAATGTCCAAGGGTTGTAGTAGTCCCCCGGGTCGTTGATGCTCGAATTTCACCTTCTGGCAGATTAAACACTTTGCAACATACTCTGCAATCTCTGCTTTCATTCTAACCCACCAAAACTTCGCTTTAAATCTTGGTACATTTTATCGGACTCCAGGATGTATGGAGTATCGTGGTACTATGTGCCTCGTCGAGGAACCTTCTTTTCAACACAGGTACGCCAGGCACACACCACCTTTCTTTGAATCTCAAACTCCCGTCAGGTTTAATCTCAAACCCTTCTCGGTTTCCTGAAGGAATTTCCCGTCTGATCTTAACAAGCTCTTCATCTTCCCATTGTAGAGCTCTTATCTCGTGATATAACTCCGGTTCTGCGATCATGGCGTTCAAATCAGCATCGTCAGACTGAACCAACTCTAAGTTCATTCTCTTGAAATCTCTGACAATACCAGCCGGAATTTCCCAAATGTTACTAAGAGTATGCGTAGTCTTTCTACTCAGAGCGGCAGCTACGACGTTCGCCTTGCCCTCATGGTACAATAGTTCAATCTTATAGTCCTTGATCAGTTCTAACCACCGGCGTTGTCTCATGTTGAGTTCCTTCTGCGTGAAGATATATTTCAGACTTTTGTGGTCAGTGTAGAACTTGATACTCACTCCGTAGAGGTAATGACGCCAGATTTTCAAAGCAAACACAACCGCTGCTAATTCTAGGTCATGAGTTGGGTAGTTTCGTTCATGAACCTTTAACTGCCTTGACGCATAAGCAATGACCTTCCCTTGTTGCATCAGTACACAACCCAGGCCATTCGGAGGCGCCATCAGAGACTTCATACTGCCTCCATCTGTAGGAAGGGCTAAGACTGGCGCTGTGGTAAGCCTTGTCTTGAGTTCTTGGAAAGCATTCTCGCATTCCTCACTCCATATGAACTTAGATTCCTTCTGTAGCAACTTCGTCATGGGTCGTGCAACCTTAGAGAAATCCGGAACAAACCTCCTGTAGTATCCTGCCAATCCAAGGAAGTCACAGATTTGATTATATTCGTGGGAGCCTTCCATTCTTTATCAAGGCCTATCTTTGCAGGATCTACCATTACTCCGCCCTTTGAGATGACGTGACCCAGGAATGCTACCTTCTCGAGCCAAAATTCGCACTTAGAAAACTTAGCATACCACTTATATTCCCTTAGTATCCCCAAGATGATACGGAGATGCTTCTCGTGTTCTGCCCCAGTCTTGGAATAAATCAGGATGTCATCAATGAAAACTACCACGCAGATGTCCAAGTACTCGTGGAAGGTCCTGTTCATTTGATCCATGAACACTGCCGTGCATTTGCCAATCCGAAAGGCATAACCTTGAATTCGTAGTGACCATATCTGCTTCTGAAAGCAGTCTTCTGGATGTCAGATTCCCTCACAGCGATCTGATGATAACCTGATCTCAAGTCGATCTTAGAAAACACTCCCGCGCCCTTCAATTGATCAAAGAGATCGTCGATTCTGGGTAAAGGGTAGCGGTTCTTAATGGTCACTTTGTTTAACTCCTCAGAGTCGGCGCAGTCTCATACCGCCATCCTTCTTTTCACGAAGAGAACCTGGTGCTCCCAAGGCGAGACACTTGGTCGTATGAAACCCTTTTCAATCATTTCTTCCAGTTGTTTCTTTAATTCCTGTAGTTCTACCGGTGCCATCCTATAGGGTGCCTTTGAGATTGGAGCCGTGCCTGGCGCAAGATCGATAGAGAATTCCACGTCACGTGTAGGTGGCAAGCCTGGCAAGTCGTCAGGGAAGACATCAGGGAATTCCCGTACTACGTGAATATCTTCAATGTTCACGCTTTCCTTTATTTCGTTGACGCTGCATAGGTACACTTGATGTCCCTTTCTTTCTAACCGTTGAAGTTGTAGCACTGATATGATTTTAGCCCCCTTAATTGGCGATGTCTTCTGGTACGTGACTCTATTCCCAGAAGGATGTTTTAAGCGAATCTTTCGGTCCCGGCACTCGAATATTGCATGGTATTTAGTCAACCAATCTATACCCAGTATGACGTCGAACTCCGGCATGTCGAAAAGAATCAGGTCGGATAGAAAGATTGTTTTATGAATTGTGATTGGAGTTCTTTTGAAAATTTTTAAGCATTTGAAAATTTTTCCGTTTGGTAAGGAAATATTTGCGTGGATTGGTTCGGAATTTGTGAGATTAGCTTTAGAGGCAAATTTAGAAGATATAAAGGACAATGATGCCCCAGTGTCAAACAAAACCATAGCGTTCACAGAGTTTACAAGAAATATACCAGTAATGACGTCGGCCTCAAGTGATTCCTCTGCCTCAGCTTCTGTGAGGACATAAACTCGACCCTGCACTCACAACAGTTGTGGTACCCCGCAATGTGTGTTGATCTCGAGCATTAGGGCATGCATTCGCTTTGTGCCCTACCCGACTACAACCAGAACAAGTAATTGGTCATCCATTACATTGGTTCCCTTCATGACGCGCCTTGTTGCATATAGGACAATTTCCCGGCAAAGCTCTTGGTTGAGGAGCCCTTCCTGCAACCATGGCCCACTCGTTGTTCCCAGCAGAAGCCTCGCTCGAACGCAGGCCTCAAAATTCGCCTCTGTTGGATCGGGCGTTGATAATCTCGGCCGAATGAAGCTCGGCGCGCTACGATGGCACAAACACCTTCTTCTTCTTTCTCTCCTCGGCTTTTTCCAACTCCAAGGAAGCCCATACCTGCACGCACACTCGTGAGGTCGCGCAAAAGTAGCGTAGGTGTTGCCGCTCATGTGGCACGCAGATCGTTAGACATATTGCGCAGTACCTTCCGAGTCATGGCTCTATCGTTGGGAGCGATCGCAGCCCCGAATTTTGCCAGCTGTTGGAATTTCTCAGTGTATTCCTGGAGTGTCATGTCTACCATTCTGAGACTTATGAATTCCTCCTCTTTCTGACACCTTAGCTCATACCCAAAGTACCGCCCCTTGATCTTCTCAACGAATTCGTACCAGGTGAACGTGGCGTTAGGCTCATTGGTCCTGACCACGTTCCACCAGTCATTTGCCTCGGCCTTCAGGTAAAAGGCGGCTATGTTGACCCTATCTTCTGGAGGCGTCCTTGTCAGATCCATGAGTTTCTTCATTTCCTCCAGCCAGTTCGTAAGATCGATAGGGTCAGTAGAACCCGAGTACTCTTGTGGACGATGGCGGGAAACACGATCAAACGCGCTTGGATGATGTTGGCGGTTTGCGTTATCCGTGGCTATTTCTGCCAAACGGATCAAAGATTCTTCTGCCAGGAGGTGTCTTTCCTCGTCTGTCATTGGAGGTGCAGCCATTCTGAAAGAATTAAGACGTGAAGGAATTTATTAGTATTGCGAGAGGTTAGGAGACATGCTTATCGTTGATAGCTTTTACTTGAAAGTAAGTGCAATAATGGCAGTTATGCAAGTAAGCACAGAAGTTAGGTATTTTATTCCATTGAGATGCTTTTGGTACATTTTCTGAAGAAGATTGAAGAAAGGTTGAAAGTAGAGAGTGTATTTTTTTGTGGAATTGTTTATGAATTTAACAGATGTCTTCACCCGTCTGCCTGGTCCTTCCTTCGATGCTTCAATCCTCGGGAGTTGAATTATTATTTTGATTTTATATCCGAGGATAGTTGTTAGTTTAAATCAGTCACTTCAGCAAGTAGCAAGCATACGCGAGTTAGTGTATTTTATTTTGAGGGAAGTAGTTTGTTATATTTAAAAGTCCTTAGTCTATGGTCAGTCCTTAAGGTTTCTACCCATCCTCACACTTTAAAGCGATTTGAAGTTTATTATTTAAGCGATCTAATAAAAGAAAAATCTAATTTATTATTTGATCCTATTAGTCTATGCCTGACATACAATATGAATGTCTGGCCCAGGTGTCTCTCGTTAGGTAAGCATAAATCGCATTAGGCCATTTATGTTACGGTCACGAGTCACTCGATACTAATCAGAATAACCTGGTTTTTAGTCGACTTTAATTACTAAGGCGGAAATTAATTAAGTCTTAAACCAGAGTTATTAATTATACATAAACCCAAAATATTACATCCTCGTTCGAGAGTTGAATAATACAACTCTAAATACGGTAGTTAAAAGAGTAGCGTTATATATTACATATCTCTCGGAAAACAATAAAAGTAAAGCATAAATGCGGCTCGTGGCCCCATCCAAAATCCGACTCACGGTCCACGAACGTCCTGCACAATAAACTATGGGGGGATGCCCGCTGAGCGGACAGTGACTAGCTATGCTCATACTTACCCTCGGTTTCAATTACTTTGGTTTAATATTATCGCTTTATAACTATAATAGTATGATAAAACGATAAACATGCTTAAAACATATAGCATGTAATGACATATTAGTCATAATAAACATGCGATTTAAAACGATAAATCATATAGGCATGCTATTCAATTAGGAAAGCAGATAACAGATAATAACATATCATTTGTATCATAGATACACAGCAGGATTACAAAGCGATATCGGATCGCAACAACATACGTATTGTAACATTCTCGTCATGCAGACTCGATTCAATTCAGAAAGTTGTGGTCTTTAGTTTTCGAAGATGGTATACACTCGTTCTCATTTAATTCAAACAACAAACAACACATACTGCTTACGAGCCTGACCACTGAGTAGGCCCTTGTACTCTGATCGATTGCATCTCACTTCCATAGTGCAGAGGCTTACTCGACTCGTAAACCACGCCGAATACTATAATACTTGCATCTCATCCTCTAGTGTTCGAAATGATTCGAACTTCAGATACAATCTCGTCAAGTGATCTGTACATGTGGCAAGAACGAATGCTAGTGTCGCGCCCACTAAGAACGAAACACCGCAAGGAGACCACCGCTATAATCGCCCAAATCGGCACGGATGCCCTGTTAACCTTAGCGAAATAGGGGAATAAAACCCTAGTCTAGTACATGTACACTAGTATCCAATTTAAGAATGGGCTATGCTAATCATAGAGCACCTTAACTCAGGATAAAACGACTATTTCCTAAAGCCTGAGACAAAAGCCTTGGCATATTCAATTATCTTGTCCGGCAATGGCGACCGCGACAAGACTATCTTAACCCCACTTCACTCACGATTGACGTTCCCTTATCTGAGGCCCAAGCTTGACCTTTTATTTAACTTACTCAATGTTCATTATTTATTTGATATTACATATCACATGTTACTAGACTCTCCTAGTCTCAGCGTCAAACGTTTTATTTGAATGGTAGGTTCCATATGATCACATAACACGTTCGTTTATTATTTGAAGTGTTGTTAATTATTAACGTTTTCAAGTTTCTAAATTGAATCGTTTATTAGTATGTCCAAATTTTATTTAAGTGTTTTTCAAAGCACTTTAAGTCATTTACTTATTTATTTTAAATTTTTCTATACTTAGTAAAATTTTCAATTATTTTCAGTATTTCACTATTCACTATTCATCGTATTTTACTATTCATTGTATTTTATACGTATTTTTATACTCCGTATTTTATATGTATTTTTATACTTATACGTATTCTTATACTTGTACGTATTTTATATTTATACTTATTTTTATACTTAAAGTATTTTAGTATAATACTAAATCTCTTTATTTCCTAAGTATAAACTAAAAATCTCTTTTTATTTGTTAAGTACAAAATTCTAGTTTCAAAGTCGTTAGGTTAGTTTTTGTACTTAGCGATTTTTGAAAATATTCTAAAGTCTAGTTTTAAAAATGTTAAGTTCGGTTTGTATTTAGTCGTTTATGAAAATATTCGAAAATCATAGTTTTAAAAACGTTAAGTTCATTTTGTATTTAGTCATTTATGAAAATATTCTAAAATTCTAGTTTTAAAAACGTTAAGTTCGGTTTATAAAAGGTGATCAATGATATTTATTTTAAAACGAGACTCAGTTAAATTTAGTCGTCTATCTATTTAAGTTAGTGATAGTATCGTGGATGATTCATTTATAGTCCGTATGTCCAAGCTCAATAATCCAATAGCAAAGGTAGTATCACACGATTTAGTTCATTTTTATAACGGTTACATATTTTTATCGGTTTATAATAATTCATTTATAATTAAAACGATTTATACAAAAATTCAATTCTAATTACTATTTAACTTTAGTGACTTAGTGATAATTTCATTTTGATCAAATTTAGTCAATTTAAAACAAGAATGTCGTGTGATATTATATATGTACAAAATTGATTTATTTCTTTTAATTTCTTAAATCTAACATATTAACTAATAATTAAATTATATTAACAATAAACTAAAAGTGATAAAAACAATTTTAACCCTAAAAACATTAGGGATGCCGTGAGCAAGGGTGATGGTGTTTAAATTTTCATTTTTCGATTTTAACGGTTTTTAACTTAAAGTCTTTATAATTTAATTATTCTAATTATACTAAAACGGTTTAAACTAAAATGAAATTTACTAAACATTTCATTTATTTTTATGAATAGTGTTTTTCAACACTTTAATTTTCTAACTTTTTAATCTAAATGATTTATAATGTTTTAGTTGATTTAATACATAATACTAACAATATATATAAACAATAACTAAACATAAACACAAATTATTAACAAACATAAATAAAAATGGAATCAAAACGAGTAACAAGTATGAACATCAACATGAATAATCAAGAACACACATGAAGAACTCAAGAACAACTCAAGAACACTAATTTCGATTTTAATAACCTATAATTTATTTTCCTAAATTAATTCTTTTCATATGGTAACATCCATTTTAACTAACTTAATCTAACATATTATTTACAAAAATTAAAAGTAAAAATTTAAAATAAAAAGGGCAAAATGCCGAGTGGTATATACATACACATACAATTTCTATTTTTCATTTTTAATCACTTTAAACTCATTTTTAATATTTCACATAATTTTTATATAACATTACTACTTAAATAAAACATAACTAAACATAAAAATCATATGAAACATAATTAGAAATGCTCAAAATTAATTTAGCTAATTATATAAACATAATACTACAAATACACTATTATCATTATTACTTATTTATTATCATTTTATTATTCAACACATAAACATATAAGCATATAAACATGATGTTTAACATATTTAACATAAAAATCATAATTATAAAATTAGAATAACAAAACAAATTAATTTACTAAAAGGATAATATAAGAAATAACTAGTCACCTTATTTGGTAAGTTATTGATTATCGGGGTCTAGAATATTATCAAGATCCAAAGCTTCACCCTCAAACCCGTCTTCACCTTCAATTAAACCCGTAAAATATAAGCTTCAAAACCCACTAAATAGCTAAGGAATTATTAGAGATTATTAGGATAATATTTAAGGTTTTATTTATTGTGTTTTAGGGTAAAAATGAAAGAAAAATATAGAGAGAAAATGGAGGGAGTAGCCACGGCTCAAAGGAGGAGAAATGGAGAGTGTTTTGGACTTGTGAAAATAAGGGAACACTAGTATGTTTTTAGGTTAAGTATATTAGGTTTTGTTTTGGTTTTTAATGAAATATAAAGTTTAATTAAATGAAATTAGGGACCAAAATATTCAACTCTCCAAAATAAGTCTTACATTACTATTTAGTGTAGAATTTGTCTATTTTGTGTTTTAAAATGTTTTCCTCAATTTGGTCAGCTTTTAAAAAGTCCAAGGCGTCAGCGATAAAAGTTAATGTGTGCGCGTTTGACGATTTTTCGAAATATTTCTACTTTTAAATTCTAAGACTAAATTATTTATTCTATTATTCAAAAATTTTAAAAAGTATTAAAGAAGTCGAGAAATTTTACAAAACGAAAGTTTTGCAAAAATAGAGATTTTAGAGGTATAAAAGGTTAGGATTTGATTTATAATTTGAAATTAGAAATTGATGGCTAAAAATTGAATTAAATTAACACGGGGTGTTACAAAAGAGCTCAGCGCCGCGGACAGGGTCACGCGGCATGGCCTAGAGTGACGCAGGGTAACCTGCGTCACGGGAGTAAGAGAGGCCAACGCCGCGGACAAGGTTACGCAGCGCGTGTAACACCCCGACTTATTTCATACTTAATCAATTCATCTCATTAATATTCATACTTCATTTCAAGCGAATTTCCCATTTTTAGCTCGAGAAAGTCGTTTCTTAAGCTTTCATGACATGTCATGGAATCGAGGTTGCGCGAATCGATGAGGTTGTTGAGTGTGTGAGTGTGTGGGGGAGCTTGGAGGTGATTAGAGGGTCTTGGAGCGGGTCAGGGCCTTTGTGGCGAGCTAGGGGCGAGCTAGGGGCGAGCAGTGGTGTTCGCGGAGGGAGAAAAAGCCATCCGAGAAAAAAAAACAGACAAAAGGCGCGGACAAGGCGCGAACAGCAAGGACTCAAGAGGCAGTCAGCGCGCGGACAACACTGTGGTTTGCGTGTTGTTTGTATTTTGGTCCGTGTTTGATTTTAACTTAATCTTTTAGCTTTTTAACCTCTATTAAGCCCTAATTCTCTCATAATACTTCTATTTCTTCACCCTAAAACAAAATCCTCTCTTCTTTCTCCTAATTACTCATCAAATCATCTCACAAAACTCCATTGAAATTCATCAAGTTTCACTCTTTCTAACCCTAATTTCATCCCTTTCATTCTTCTTCGGTAATCCTTCGTTCTTCATTCGTTTTTAGTTTAATTATGATAGTTTAGTTATTATTATTTATATTAGGGTTTGTTCCTTATATGTTTGTGTATGTTTTGTGTGCTTGATTGAAGGAGAAGGTGAATTCGTGAGGATATACATCATCCATGTCGAGGAAGGAGGCTATGCTTTATTTTTATGCTGTAAAAGGTAACTGGGTGTAGCCCTAGCTATCTTTTGACTTGTGTGAGACCATATAATTGATTGAGGATGTTTTGATTGTTGCCATGAATGTAAAGTTGTGACCTTTGGGAGGTTTGTGATGTAAATTTTCGATCTTTGGTCTTGTTTAAGTTGGTCTCACACTACTGTGTCTAATAACATGTTTGGGGATGTTTGTATGACTTGGGATTGATTAAGCTAGTTAAGGATGATAACTTTGGGTTGATATGATGGTTTACTATGGTTATTATTGAGTTGAAAGACTAATTACTCCGTGTTAAGCTTAATTACTACGCCGTTAACTACGATGAGGTCGAGAATGAATGTATAGATGATGGATATGGTGTTGTGGAATAAAGGTTGTTCTTCTGATGCTTAAAGGTGTAATCTTGGGTTAGTTTGTAGGCTCTAAGTTGGTTAATTTTTGGGTTATATTGTTAATTACTCCGTATGAGCTTGTAAAAACATAGTTTGATGATAATGACGTTGAGGATGAATATGACTTGTGTAGTTACACTATTAAAGAGGTTGAGATGGATATACATTGGTTGGATGTTGTAACAACCTGGTTTTTAGTCGACTTTAATTACTAAGGCGGAAATTAATTAAGTCTTAAACCGGCGTCATTAATTATACATAAAACCCAAAATGTTACATCATCGTTCAAGAGTTGAATAAAACAACTCTAAGTACGGAAATTAAAAGAGTATAGAGTTATATATTACAAATCTCTCGAAAACAACTAAAAGGAAAGCATAAAAACGTCGCGTGGCCCCGTCCAAAATCCAGCTCCCGGTCCACGATTACCCTGCACAATAAATCGATGATGGGTGCCACTGAGCGACAAAGTGACTAGCTATGCTCATACTTACCCTCGATTTCAATTACTTTGGTTTATTACTATCGCTTTATAACTATAACAGTATGTGTGGAACCCGGGAACCGCGTCGAGGGACCCAACTCGGCGTCTTGCGTAAGGGCGATGTTAAAGTTAAAAAAGATTAATAAGTTTGAAGAACCTTTAAGAACTGTTTGGAGTCGCCACCTAATTATCGTGGAAATTAGGAACCTGCTACCATGTTCTAAGTTAAAAACATGTCCTAGATTTTGGAGCACGCCGACACCCCTAGATCTAAGGCTGTGAAACCAGATTGGATTCGGGGTGAGGGTACTTTAGAAAAAGAGTTAATTCAAACAATGATTTATGAAAACCTTTTAGAAAAGCCTATGTAAAAATAGCCTCTACTGACCTAGAACAATCCTTATAAGATGATATTTGAGCTAATGTTATCGCTACGTACAAGTGCGATAAATTTGTAAAAGAATGCAGATGCAAATGCAAAAAGATTGATTAAAACCCTCAGTTTAGCATGTTTAACTTGTTAACAAAAACGGTTCAGTTAAAGGTCGAATTCATTGTTTAAGTTGATTTTAATGCAAAATAAGAAGGTGCAAGATGCATACAATTAAAATAAAGTTCAATTGTCCATTGGTTTATTTTAAGAGGTCGGTTGCTTATGCGACTTTGGCGTGTCATCGGATATGGAGTGATCAAGTAAATAGAACACTTGGAGTGCAAGCTACTGGGTGCCAAAGCCTGGGAGGGGGGCTAGAGTGTAATCCCTTTGTTAGTCCATAGAAAATAAGAAAAAGTTTTGATCCAGTGGATCGGTACACTCCTGGTCCCGATGCTTCAGATCTGGCAGAGCTTAGCTTCTTGAACTAAAGGAGGATGAATTCAACACGGGATGGTGTGTTGAACTCAAGGATTTGAGTGCTTGTGGCTTTCTGAGTGTTGTGTAGTGTGTATCTTTGTGATTTACGGGTGAAAGAAGTTATTCAGTTGTCAATTGTGTTCTTGAGGTGGGTATAGGGTGTATATATACTAAAAACCTCGGAGAAATTAGGAAATCCGGGGATAGAAACAGGCCAGGAAACCGCATACCCTTATGCGGTTGCCAGGGCAAACCGCATAGGCTTATGCGGTTGCCCACCCAAACCGCATAAGCTTATGCGGTTTGTAGGTGTGGTTCTTAGCCTAGTTTCCTAGTTCCGGTTTGATTATATCTCTAAAAGATACGGTATAATCTCATTCTTGCACGTCAAGAAAACACGTAGGATATTCTTGAGATATTTATGATGTTCAGGGCTTTGGAGTGCGGGCCAAAGGTTGGGTTTGGGCTCGGTTTTGGGCCCGAGACCCGGAAAAATAAAAAAGGTGTATTTTGTAGTGTTTTTGTGAAATAAGGCAAGACGTGAAGCCGTATTTTGTGTAAGAGGAGGCTAAAGGGAAGATTTAGCTACCGGGCCAAAATTTAGGAATTTAGGAATGCTGAATTAGACCTTGTTAATGTAAAAGGACTAATTGTAGTGCAAATGCGAAGCTCATGCCAAATGAAGCAGGACAAGGACCTGGCTAGACTCCAAATGGACAAAAGAACGTTTATTTAAGTGCGATGTGAAGCGACCTAAATCATTTTAACATTTCAAACGACTCAAAATGAATTCGACATTAGTTAGAACCGTTTAAGTTAGCGTTAAACATGCGTAATAAAAGTCCGTGTTACATCACAGGGTTTTGTTTGGGAGGGTACGGATATGGGTATCCACAGAGCCCCCAGTTTGACTGAGCTCGGACTAGAGCTCTAGTCAAACTCCACGACCATATCCGGACCATTACAGTCTCGATATGACCAGCGGAACGAAGTATGTGTCCATGGGTGAGACGAGGACTTCGAACCGGGCTATGCGGGGTGGAACGTGCGCATTTTAAGGACTTGGCGGTCCGTACATATTATAAGGGCCTGCCGGCCTGCTGAGTGCCTTCGTTGCCATGTTGGTTGCTGATGTTGATGCCGTTGTCTTGTATATGTTGGGTATCATTGTATGTTTAGTGCTGCTGCTTGTAGTGTCTTCGTATGGTCTCGTGAAAGAGCGTATGTGCTGAAATGCGTGGGGACTAAAGTGCAAGGGTGTGAGCGTATCTGGGTTGGATGTATGGTCTCGTGAAGAGCGCGTTCTTAGGGTGTATGATCTTGTAGGAGTGTATTTGTAGAGGTTGTAATGCTCGTGTAGGGGTGCGTTCTGCGCCATGATTATTGCAATGTTCGTGCTCGGATGTACGTGTAGGATACTTGTGCTTGAATACTTTTGACGTGTTTTGCGAGGTGCTTGCATTTGAACTCGCCGAGGAGCGTCTATGTGATGTGAGATGCTTGTAGTTGAGTATATTGTAGAGTGTTTATGTTTGGGCTCGCCGAGGAGTGTTTACGTAGTTGTTATTGCATATGATTGCCTTCCGTTTGAGGAGGAAATGATGTGTTTGCTCGTGAAGGGCGTTCGTGCTTCTGCTTCTGTACCGTACATTAAATGCTTAATATACGTGTATGCCGGACTGTAGGTGACGTCTTAACCCCAAATACGGGACGTACTTGGAGTTGTATTTGAGCTAGGATGAGTTAGGAGTACAGAGGTAGGTGTAAAATGAGAAAAACCGGAGAAAAGCCAAGGGTGCAAACCGCATAAGCCTATGCGGTTCAGGGGACAAACCGCATAAGGCTATGCGGTTTACCCTGCTGGTTATAAGAGCTGTTTAAAGTTCGAATGCAGCCGTGGGTGAGCTCATTTCAACACTTTCGGTTTTCTTGTTCTAAAAACGCCATTTTTCGATTTCTCAACTAAATTTGCTCGTTTTTCTTGCGTTACCTTGCTATGGAACCAGGTATTGCTCCATTTTAACTTGCTTTCGCGTTATTTGTCGTTGTAATTAGCTAGTTTTGCCTTGAAATGTTGAACAGACGGGTTTTGAGTGAAAACCCGAGTTTTGCTTGAAATTTGTCGTTTGAATGCTTGAACTTGACGTCATTGTGTAGCATTGTGCCATGCTAGCATGTGTGTGTGTGAGTTGATTGTGATTTAGACCGTCTTTGCGTAAAAAACGTCCAAATTAGGGCTCGGACTCGAAAATGAACCCGGATTTTCCGACCCGGAATTTCAATTAAACTTCGGTGTAGGATGCCCATAGTGTGTATAGCATGCCTATAGCTTTAGTTTTGCAAAAATGTCGAGCTAAGGCTTTCAATTCGTCGTCTTAAATCGTAGTTATACAGAGTAATTAAGGCGAATTGGGGGTTTTTGATCGGGGTGACCAAAATGCAATTGCTTGTATTAGGTTGTTGTTGGGGACTATTATGGCGCATAGAAACCATAAAGTTGTAATTTTGATGTGTAGAGAACGGTTTTCGGCTTAATTGTGAATTAGGCCTAAAAATACTCTGTAAAGGGGATGTTTATGGATGTATATGTATTATGTGTGCATCATTCATGTATGACTGTCGTGTACAATGTATAATGTATGCCAAGTTTGTATGCTTGCATGTATTATAGCTGTATGTATTTGTTCATGTTCGTTGCAGGGGCAGGTTCTGATCGCGTTACGAGATCGAGGGCTCGTAAGAGCACGGGCTCGAGGACTGAGGAGCCCCCAAGTCGGGTAGCATGAGGCGTTCGCGCAGTGAGAGGGAGGCCGACCCTCGTGACTTGCGCACGAGGCGTGGTCAGTCACGAGGTAGAGGTCGCGGGAGGAATGTCCCTGTGCCTGACCTTGTTGAGGAGGATGACCTTGCTCTTCAGCTGGTGGATGAGCTTGAGGCTAAGATGGATGTTGAGGAGGAGGCCGAGGAGGCTGCGCCTAGGGCGAGTAGCTCTAGGCCGCGAAAGTCGCGTGTGAACAGGTCGTTTGCCAAGGGTTGGGATGACCATAACCTTTTGCTTGCTCCGGAGAGACATGTTTCCTATCGAGCGACGATGGGTTGGCAGAAGGGCTCGATGAGGACTTTCTCGGGCGTCTCGTCCGTGATGTGTGTTTTTGAGGATAAGCTTTCGTCGAGAGCGCAAGTTTGGGTGCTGCGTAGTGCTTTTGGCCCGTTGGTTGGCCATTGGAAGGAGATTGCGGGGAGGAAGCAGACGGCGAACCTGATGTTGATCAGGGCCTTCTTAGACAGGTATTGGGACACCACGACGACGTTCCATATGCCCGGCTTCGAAGCCAGCATTACTTTGTCTGAGTATGCGGTGATGACGGGGCTGCCGTTCGGGGACCGTGACAAGAGCTTTGAGTTTGCGCCGTCCGTTGTGGACGAGGTTGTGATTGCTGCGATTGGCGGTGGTTTGGAGGTGGTCTGTGAGGGTGCACCACCTTACATCTTCAAGACGAGCTACATCTTGGAGTATTTTGAGGGGAAGACGGAGCGAGGCCCCTCTGATTGGAGTGACGAGCAGAATGCTCGTATGTGGTTGTGGTGGTTTGTCAGTGCCGTGTACTTCGGCGATAAGGGTGAGCGGGCGGCGACGTCGGTCCTTATGCATCTCCTAGATTGGAATGCAATTGGGACGTTTGACTGGGTGACGCCGTCTTTGGGCTTGTGCATTCGTTTTTGTATGGACGCGGCGAGACCGCGGGTCATGGATCGAGGGTTGAGACTGTCCTTAGTCTCGCCTGGATTCTTGATGGAGGTACGTGTTGATTCTGTTTTTGTTTTAGGTGCACTGTTGTTTGTTTTTGTTGTCTTTGTAACGTGTTTTTGTTTCTTGCGTGTGCAGTCGTGGATCTTGAGCCACTTCCCTTTTCTGCTTCCCCCGCATGCTACGAGGATCGAGAGAGAGTACTACAGACGCACTGGGGCACGTGGTAACCGCGGCGACCTTTAATCGGTCGTATGATGAGGTTCGGGTGCGTCTGAACCTTATGGAGTTTAATCAGGTTTGTGTTTGAACCATTTCAAATAGAGTGTACTTAAAATGATTGTATGTGTTCTTGATGATGTTGTTGTTGCTTTCGTTTTGCAGTTCGAGCCCTTCCCGTGGAGTCAGTATACGGTTATTCCTGAGGGCATTGGGGCTAGGTTCGCAGTGCGTGATACCCAGCGTTTGTACTTGGCGACGCCGTACGGGCCGGTTTGGTACCTTGGAGAGCGTTTGGTTTATCAGGCCGGGTGGCCGGCTCCAGTGGTGCCTAAAGACCCGCCGAAGGTCCTGTTTGAACGAGGAGTTTCCGCACAGGATCGGGTGGCGCTGTACGGAGAGGGGGAGTCGGTGAGTCTTCTCTGTCCTTGGGAAGACTACGGCCAGTTTTCTCAGTCTCGGCTCGCTTGTGGACCGATTGAGGTATGTTTACTTTGTTTTTGGGGGTGCGTAAGGTAATTTTGCGAAAAATTTCCCTGATGTGTGTGTTTTGTATTTTTTTTGTAGAAATTTGATCCTGAGATGGCGGAGCAGCCCGGTGACTTTCCTACCACCGTTGAGTATGATGACTCGGGTTTCCGTCGTACCTTTGTGTTGCCGACGTACTTGCCGGTGACCACTGATGCCGGGATGGACAGCTGGACGGGCGAGGTGAAAAAGGTATGTATTTTGTATTTGTGTATGTGTAAGCCCCCAGTTTGATCGAGGTATGGGCTGTAGCGATGATCAAACTAGTGAGATGCGTGTTTTTGGGGTTACCCCCTCGAGTTTGTCTTAATTTGAGTGAAATTAAGGCAAAGTGGGGTATGCTGTGTCTTGTTTTGAGATTTCCCCCTAAGTTTGGCTTAATTTAAGTGAGATTAAGGCAAAACGGAGAAAGATGTAACGCGTTTGTGTTTTGGGTAATGGAGGTGGCCAAGGAGGTGCACAAGAAGCTGTGGAGGACAGCTAACCGGTGGAGGATGGCGTGGGCTGAGCAGGCGGCTCAGTTGTGTCAGAGTCGTGCTGAGACGGCTCAGATTCGACGGGAGTTCGACGAGTATCGTCGTCGTTATCATGATTGAGCTTTGTGTAATAAAGATTGTATGAACCTTTGTTTACATGTCTTTGTAGCTTGAACTTTGAACTTGATTGTTGGTCGTAAACCTGTAGCGTTAGTAGGCTTGTTTGAAAAACGAAATGATTCCCGAGTGGGATGCTGTAGGTACCGGGATCTGACCATGGAACCACTCGACGTCTTGCTAGGGCCGTAAAGTTAAAAAAGACTAAATAAGAAAAACCTTTTAAAACTGTTTTGGAGCCGCCACTAAATTATGAGGGAAATTTAGAACCCGCCTCCGTGTCCTCATGCTCAAAGACACGTCTTAGAGTTCAAGGCACGTCGACACCTATCCGTCTAAGGTTATTGTGAAACCAGATTCGGATTCGGGTGAGGGTACTTTTCTAAAGCATAAATCAAAATAATGTTTTTATGAAAGATCTTTTGGAAAAGCCTATCAAAAGATAGCCTCTACTAGACTTGAGAACAATGCAAAGAATGATACACGAGCCTAAGTAATACGCTACGTACAACTGCGATAAAGATGTAAAATAATGCAAAAAGAGATTGTTTAAAACCCTCAGTTAAGCATGCTTAACTTATTAACGAAAATGGGCTCATTTTTAATGACGAATGCATTTTAAGTGATTTAGATGCAATAAGAGGATTTGCTAAAATGCATGCAATAAAATAAAGTTCAATTAGCCATTGATTTATTTTAGAGAGGTCAGTTGTTTATGCGACTTTGGAAAGGTGTTACGAATAGGGTGTGTATTCGAGGTGCATGGCCGCCTTATGAAAAGCGGACGCTGCATCAAAGTCGGTGAGCCTAAGGTAGGCCCGTGCTAGTCTAAGAAGTAAAGAAAGACCTTAATCCATGGTAGGATTAAGTATTACCTGTCTCGAATCAGGAAACTGGCAGCGCTTTGCTTCAAAGGGGAGAATTCAACACTAGAAAAATGAAGAATTCAAAGGTGTTTATGCGTGAGGCTTTTTGAGAGAGTTTTGAGATGTGAATTGTGTCTTCTGTTCTGAAAAATTGTGTCTTGAACGAATGAATGAAGGGTCGTATTTATAGTGTAGAGTTCGGCAGATTTTAGGAAATCTAGGGATAAAACCGGACGTAGAAGCCGCAAGGCTCCTTGCGACTGCCTGGGGCAATCGCAACATGTCTTGCGATAGCCCTTACCAATCGCAATGCCCCTTGCGATTGGTAGGGCGGGCAAGATACTCTTTTCTCCGTATATTTCCAAATATCTTTTAGGATTATACGAAGTAACCTTGCTTGAGCTCTAAGCTACGGTTGCTAGGGTTTGTTTTAGGGTTTATCCTGGACCTTGGGAAGCGGGCCAGGCATGGGTTTGGGCTCGGTTCTGGGCCCGAGCCCTGAAAATGTAAAAGGGGTGTATTTTGTAGTATTTTGTGAAATAGGTCATTCCGTGAGGCTATCCTAAGGGTTTGCTAACGCTAAAGGATGGTTTTAGCGATTGGTCCTAAATTTAGGGTTTTTTTAGGAGAATCGAATCAAACCTTGTTAATGTAAAAGGATCAATTAGACTTGAGGTGTGTAAAAAGAGTGTGCGCATGCCAGTTAGGACCTGAACTCGAGACGAGCTAGACTCTAAACCTAAGGACAATAAAAGTGATGACCCATAAAGAAAACTCATTTGCATTTTAAGACATTTAACTCGAATTCGTCATAATTAGAACCATTTAAGTCAACATAAAAGCATGCAATAAAAGTCCATTATTACGTCACTGGGTTTTTGGTGGGAGGTGCGGATTTGGGTATCTACAGAGCCCTGGGCTTGATCGAGCTTAGGACTAAAGCGAAAGTCAAACTACACGACAACATCCGGGGCCGAATTCCAGTCTCGATGCTATCAGCGGCGCGGAGTATGTGTCCATGGGTGAGACTAGGACTCCGAACCGGGCTTATCCGGGGAGGGACAAACATGTTTAGGGACATGACGGTCCTTGCATACTCGTAAGGGCATGCCTGCCTGCTAATACCTTTGTGTGCTATTGCTGTTGCTTGTCTCGTAAAAGAGCGTGCGTGCTTAGTCTTGTAAAAAGAGCGTGCTTCATGCTTCGTGCTAGTGCTTTTGCTGGTGCTCATCTCGTAAAAGAGTGCTTATGTCCGCCGGGAATTATCGTCCGAGGAAAATGCTCATGTCTAGTGTATACGCAAAGGTTGTGTATAGTGCTTCAAACTCGTTTAAGAGTGTGGCGGACTTTAGGTGACGCCTTAACCGAGCGACGTAACGTGAGAAGGTGTCTAGAAGGGCTATAAGTGGATTATAAATCCAAATTAGACCTGAAAATAGGAAAAACACGAAAATGCCCAAAGCTGGAATCGCAAGCGTCCTTGCGGTTCTTTCCCCAAATCGCAAGCGTCCTTGTGATTAGGGTCTTGGGCTTTTTGCTCATTATAAACACGGAAATACCGAGTTCACTACTTCATTTCCCGTTTTCGACTCTTTCTCTCTAAAAACCGATCCTTGCGATTTTCAAGACCGTTTTCGCTCGTTTTTCTTGCTTTACTTCAAAATGGATCAAGGTAACACTCCATTTTACTTGTTTTTATGTACTTTGATGTTGTAAATTGTTAGATCGTTCTTGAAATGTAGAAAAGACGTTTTTGGTGAAAAACCGTCTTTTGGCTTGAAATTCGTCGTGTGATTACGAGAGAACAAAACCATTCCCTTGTATCATGTTGTCCTTGAATGTATGTGTGAAGTGTATACGGTTTGAGACGTTCTTGGACCATTTTCGTATGAAATGGTCCCGACCCAAAAATCGGACCGGATTTTCGGTCTCGGAATTGCAATTAAACTTCGCCATAGGTTCCCCTTGGCTAGTATAGTATGTGTATGGTGTTAGTTTTTGAAAAATGATAGTAATCGTCCCTTAAATTGAGGTTTAAAGTCGATTAATACGGAGAACTTAGGTCAAAATTAGGGGTTTTTGATCGACAAGTCCAAAATGCAATTATTTGTTCCGGGGTGTAATTGAAGGTCAATGTGGGGTATAGAGACCATCAAGTTGAAATTTTGATGTGTATAGAGCGGCTTTCGGCCAAATTGGGAATTGAGCCTGAAAGCGGCTCGTAGAGTGTTCTTTTGAATTGTTGTTACTTGTGATCTGTCTTGCGTTGCCTCGTGTTTATGTTCTTGGAATATTGCGGATGAGGATCGTGCGGACCTCCTACGACGCAGGGCTCGTGCTCGCTTGAGTATCGGGTTCTAGCCGAGGAGCCTACGACTCCTAGCGGTTCGAGTTTGCGTCGTGCTTTTAGCGCGAGGGATCCTTCTCCTGGATCTATTAACTTTCCGACCCGGAGGGGTCGTGGGCGAGGCATGGGCACCCGAGGGCGTCCTGGTGGTGCAATCGGTGAGGAGGAGAGAGAGGTAGAGGCTATGGAGGAGGGCAAGTCTTCACAGGCTTCAGGGTCTCGTGCTAGGGATCGCGTGAGCCATGGTCCGCGTGTTGACCGTCCTTTCGCGAAAAATTAGGACGGTCGCCACACCTCGTCAAGGCCCGTGAGCGTCATTTGTCATATCGGGCTCTTAGTGGGCTCGAGGTTGGATATATGAGGACGTTTTCCGGCATTTCGTCTGTCATTTGGGCATATCGAGAAGTTTTGTCTCCCGGGGCGAGGGAGAGGATAGATAGGTCTTCCCTGGGCCCGTTGGTTGAGCGTTGGGTCCAGATTATAGATAGCCGGACCACGGCGAACTTGAGGGTTATCCGGGCGTTTCTTGATAGATATTGGGACACGACCACGACGTTCCATTTGCCGGGGTTCGAGGCAGGTATTACCTTGTCTTCGTTTGCTATTATCACGGGTCTACCCTTTGGCGACCGTGATATGGACTTTGCTTTTGCGCCGCCTATTGACGATAGGGCGGTGCTTGGCGTCGCTTGCTACCGGGTTCGAGGTGCCGTATCAAGGAAGCGCGCTAATTCGTTAAGACGAGCTATATCATGGAGTACTTCGAGGGAAGACTCAAAGATGGTCCTGGGCTTGAGCGGCGAGCGGTAATGCTCGTATGTGGCTCAGTGGTTTGTTAGCTCGCCACTTTGCCGGAAGGCGAGCCGGGTCGCTATCGGTGTTGATGTATCTTCTGGATTGGAGTACGGTCGGGGCGTATGACTGGGTGTCCCCGGCCCTGGGCTTGTGCATCCGTTTCTACATGGATGCTGTTAGGCCACGGAAGATGGACGGGGGGTCTAGGATTCCCATCGTGTCTCCTGGCTTGTTATTAGAGGTACGTTGTTCTTTGTCTTCATTTGATCTGCTCAAAATGTTGTTCACTTGTGCTAACTTGTTTTATGTTTCTTGTGTAGTGTTGGATCTACAGTCACTTCCCTTTCTTCCTCCCCGAGTCGGCCATTGCCATGGAGAAGAAGTACCCTGCGGTATGGACTTGGGGTACGCGGCACCAGACGGCACGATCGTCGTATGACTTCGTTCGGGTCAAACTGAACGAGCTGAGAGGTGGTCAGGTACGTGTTGAATCCCTCTAAATAGTATGTATTTAGATGATTTTGCTTGAAAAAGGTGTTTCACGTGTTTCTTCTTCTTCTTGTAGTTCCGTCCGCGTCCATGGGAGCAAAGACACCTGACGCTCCCGAGGGGTTGTGGGTGCGTTT
This sequence comes from Dianthus caryophyllus, assembly GCA_023091065.1. Taxonomy (NCBI): domain Eukaryota; kingdom Viridiplantae; phylum Streptophyta; class Magnoliopsida; order Caryophyllales; family Caryophyllaceae; genus Dianthus; species Dianthus caryophyllus. Next base: position 10,364,308 of record CM041530.1, read on the forward strand.
CCGGGAGCGTGACTCCCAGCGGTTGTACTTGGCTACGCCGTATGGGTATGTTTGGTACTTGGGTGAGCGTCTGGCAATTCAAACGAGGTATCCTGACTTCGTCGTGCCGCTTGATCCACCTAAAGTTCTTTTTGAGATGCGCGTCTTGAGTCGGCAGCAAAGGCAGCTGCATCTTGAGGGGGAGTCTGATAATCTCCTTCTTCGTCAGCTGGATTACGCGGATTTTGCGAGGGGTAGGTTGGCTAGTGGACCCATCGAGGTATGTCTTGTTCGTTTGTGTAGAGTGAAAATTTTCAAGAATTTTCCCTAGTTTTTCAACAAAATTTTCCTAACTTTGTTGTGTTGTGCTTCATGTTGCAGGTGCCTGACGCTGACTTGGCGTTCCAGCCCCCAGACTTCCCTTTAACGATGGAGCATGGTGGCGCCGGGGCACGGGAGACCTTAGCGTGCACTGAGTATCTATGGCGATTACGGACCTTGAGGATGGAGAGTTGGGGTGATAAGGTGAAAAAGGTATGGCTTCGTCATTGATATCCTATGTAAGCCCCGGTTTGGCCGAGTTAGTGGTTAACGAAGGGCAAACTTGAGCTGGGTTGGGTTTTGTATTACTCCTTAGTTTGACTATAGTTTAAAGAAACTGTAGCCAAAATGGAGTCTTCGTTCTTGTTTTTGGTTTAGCCCCCGTAGTTTGTCTTAATTTAGTGTATAATTAAGGCAAAATGGAGTAAAACACGCTTGAAAATGTCTTGTGCAGGTTGCGAAAGACGTCCACAAGAGGTTGTGGCGGGCAGCCCATCGCTGGAGGATGGCTTGGGCGAAGCAGCAAAGTACCGAGCTTTGTCAAAGCTCAGGCAGAGGTGGCTCGGCTCGAGGGAAATTGAGGAGCTTCGTCGTCGTCATCCTTAGTTGCTTCATTTCTTGTTACTTGAACTAGTAGTTGTTTTTGTCGCACTTTCTATTTCTTCATGTACCTGTTTAGTTAGTAGCTAGAAAAGATTTGAAAATGATTCTCGAGTGGGAGACTCTGCTTTGAAAAACGTTTTGTTGAGAATGCGTTTGAAAAAGTTCATTTTAGACGTTAAAAATTCGAAATGAGCTTTAAAACGGACTATAAAATGAAATGTGTTATAGTCGGATCGATCATCATTTGTGATGGATCCATGTTCGATTAGTTGTAACTAGGCCCGAAATAGGGAGCCCAATTAAGATGTGCGTCGTAATTGTGTGTATACTAGGATTTGGAAAGTCGAAAATATGGAAATTCAGGGATAACGCCGCTCCTAGGAGTCGCAACATATGTTGCGGATGCTTGGGGTAATCGCAAGCTGTCTTGCGATTGGCTCCTCCAATCGCAAGGCTTCTTGCGGCTTGGACTGCCGGTTGTATCGTCGAATTTTCCTAATTCGAGATTTCGCTTTGCTATATAAAGAGGGGAGGTACGAGGCATAATCCTCATTCAATCTCAACTCTTTTCTTTGCTTGTTTTGTATTCTCTTAAATAGCTTAGTATTTTAAGAATATATTTTTTTGATTTTGAAGAATGGACCATTTTGATGGTCTTTTGAAGCGGTGGACGTCTTCCCTTGGCGAATCGGAGAAGAGGGCGTTGTCTTTGACTGGTGCGGGTGTCTTCATAGGCTTTAGGCAGATGCGCGTCGAAATTGACTTTCTTGATGCTTGTCTTGATTATTGGGATCCTAGGCTGCATGTTTTCAGGTTCCCGGGGGGTGAGATATGTCCATTGTTAGAGGAGTTTTCGGCTATTGCGGGATGGTCTAACCGTACTACCCCAGTAGCGGTTAGGAGTGAGTTTGGCTATAATGGGAGATTGCGACAGTATCTCTCAATGACCAATGCTCATGCGGATGGGTTGTTCGAAGGAGGTGTAGTGAACATGCGACGGTTGTGCGAGCGTTACATGAACTTGAATGACGTGAGCATCTCTGCTCGTTCTAGGAGGAGAGCTCTAGGGTTCTGCTTGCTACATCGGTACTGCTTTGCTGGGTCTATGGAAGATGGTGTGCATGGCCATGCTAGGTATGCACGGGTCATGGAGGAGATGGAGCTGGGTCACGATCCTTCAGCTTTGATCCTAGCTGAAACTATATTAGGCTTGGACGACCGTCACGCGAATCGTCTAAGCTCGTATCGTGGATGTGCTAGGATCCTGCAGATATGGTTGATGGAGCGTCTTCGTATTTTGGCTCCACCGGGAGGTGATGTGTATGTTCCTGCTGGGTTGACTACTCGTACTCTTTATTGGGCTATGCCTCGGGAGCGATCAGCGAATTACTTCCAAGGGTTCGTTCGGGAGAGGACGATAAGGTGGGTCGTGTCGTGGTGGTCCATTCGACACATCAAGGTACCATCGGTTGCGGATGCGGCTAGCGGGATAATGCTGTGTGGATTTGAGCGAGGTGTGTGGGTCCATCCACATCGGTTAAGGAGGCAGGTCGGCCTGGCTCAGGTTATTCCAGCGCAAGATACTCGGATATGCGAGTCGGTTGTTCTGAACAACCGAATGATTGACGCTTGGGTGCAAGGGTGGTCTAGCCGAGTGACTTGGGCTCGGCCGGCTGGTTCTGAGACCACTCGTGTCTCGGACTTCTATCGGAGGTGGTGTATTTCTTTGGATTCGCAGGATAGGGAGAATATGCGAAGACGCGAACAGACGGGCCCAAGACCGTCGTTGGCGCATGCGGCGGTGCGTGGAAGACGGGACTACAGCGACTTGGCGAGCTCGAGTGTGGGAGCGTCTTCCTCTAGGCCACTTGAGGAACGACTCGGGCCTAAGGTGACTGTGCAGGATCGCTTGGGTGAAAGGGTTGAAGATGCGGATAGAGAAGGCCCTATTGAGCCCCCAGGATTCGAGAGGAGTATTCCGAACCCAGTGATTGCTTCGGTAGTTGTTCGTGCAGACGTTTCAAAAGATGAAGAGGATTCTCCGAAGCGTCGTAGGAAGAGTACTTAGGTTTAGACTTTAAATGTTTTATTCAAAGAAATTCTGCTTATTTAATTGTTCAAAGAATAAAATGGGTTTGAAAGCTAGTTTTAAACCCTTTATCTAAAATGTAAACATTTTCAACATTCATGACTAAATAAAGAAAGTGTTTGCCTATTGTCTCGTCTCTTTGCTTATTTTGCATATATTTGTTCGTTTTGAGTCTTCGACCTTTTTAAGCTTTAGACTTGCATTTTGTGTTGACTATGTTCTCGACCTTTTTAAGCTTTGAACGTGTCATTTTGTGTGGACTATGTTCTCGACCTTTTTAAGCTTTGAACGTGTCCTTTTGTGAGTGCATCGCCTTCGACCTTTTTAAGCTTCAGGCGTGCGTGCAAGGAAGGTCGGTTGTGCCTTGAAAGGGCTGCCTACGTATCCGTGCTTTACACAGAATCAAACCGGCGTAGTTCGTGGGTTTGGTTGAATCTTTTGCAAGATTGCCTACGTATCCACAGTGCGTGGAATCAAACCGAGCGTAGTTCATCCGTGCGTGGTGTTGTTTTTTTTTTTTTTTTTTGAATACATCGCAAAGTTAGCCTAAGGATAGTATTTCTTAAGCTGATCAAGGTTGGTGGGTAAGTTGAATTCTTCACCGTCAAGGTCGGTCAATCTTGCAGCTCCTCCGGGAAGGATTTCCTTAACCAAGTATGGTCCGGCCCAGTTAGGTTTGAATTTCCCTCTTGGATCGACAGGTAGCGGGGCCCTAACCGGTTGAGGACCAGGTCACCTACTTTAACGCTATGCGTGGCTTGATTCGTTTGTTGTATGTGCGTTGTAATCTTGATCGGTACATGCGAATCTGCTTAGTGAGTGTAAGCGCCTTTCGTGCAGAGAATAAGTTGTTCGTATCGTTCGCTGCGCTCCATTCTCGCTTCGTATGTCCGCTTCCATTAGAACCGGTGATTGCATTTCGATTTCTACGGCCGCATCGCTCCATGCCATAAGTTAGGAAGTAGGTGTCATCCCGGTTGGTGTGCGTATTGTGGGTTCGATATCCCTGCAGAGCGAAGGGAATCTTGTGTGGCCAATCGTGACAGTGTGTCAATCATCTTTTTGAGGATGGTGACCACGGTTTTGTTTGCAGCCTTCTACCGCCCGTTAGTTTGGGGTCGGTATGGTGATGACTTGTGTATTTGGATGTTGTACTTGGTGAGGATGGGTTCGACTTCTCCTGGAAGTGTGAACCTTGATCACCGATCGACTCATGAGGTATGCCGATTCCGTGATATGATATTGTTTTGTATGAAGCGGCGACCTCCTTTGTGTCTAGTTTACGGTATGACGCCGTCGACCCATTTCGTAAAATAGTCGATGGCCACGAGGATTTAAGCGGTGTCCCCTCGCCCAACCGGTGTACTTTTCCTATGACGTCAATTCCCATGCCGAGAATGGCCATGGCGATGTGAGGTGTATAGAGTGAAGGGGGTACATGTTGCACGTTTGCGAAGATTTGGCGATTGTAGGATGTTGTTTGACATATTTTGCACGCTTGGCTTCCATGGTGGTCCAATACCATCCTAGCCTGAGGATTTGTTTACATAGGGCTCGTGCGTTCATATGAGGTCCGCGACTGCCATCGTGGACTTGAGATATAATCTCTCGCCCTTTTTGTGGTCAACGCACAAGAGTAGTGTACCCTGGGGCGTTTTCTTGAGTAGCTTGTCCGCCCAGCCAAGAAATTGTGATGCTAGAAGTCGAAGAGCCTGCCCGCCACGCTTGTCGAGATTTGGCGGATATTCTCCGCCTGTTTGAAGTTGATTATGGCTTGGTACCAAGGTTCGCTTTTGTTCTTCCCGGCCGATGTCACATATGTACGCGGGCTCGCGCTCTGCTCCACGACAATGGGAATGGTTTGCATTCCTGGGGGGATGTTTAGTAGTGACGCTAACTTAGATAGGGCGTCTGCGAATTGATTTTCTTCGCGAGGCAAATGTAGGAACTCTACACCATGGAAATTGGCGATAAGTTCTTGAATTTTGCCTTGGTATAATGCGAGGTTTTCGTTGAGTATCTTCCATGCTCCGTGATACTTGGTTGATGATTAGTGAGAGTCTCAGTGATACTCGTAGATTCCTTGCGCTTTAGTATGAGCGCGACTGTAGTCCGTGCGGGCATGCCTCATATTCCGCGGCGTTGTTTGTCACATCAAAGTCTAATTTGATTGAAGGGGTGTATGTTCGCCATTCGGGAAATGAGTAGTATTCCTATCCCACAAATTTCTGCAGAATTTGATGAACCGTCGAAATACATTTCCCATTGTTCTTCGTCGATATTGTATATTCCTTCATCTGGGAATGATGTGGTGTCGGTGATGTGTTCTTCGTTGATTGCATGATTGGCGAGAAAGTCCGAGACCGCCTGGCCCTTTGATGGCTTTGAGGGGAACGTAGACAATATCAAACTCGGCTAAAAGCAGGGTCCATTGTGCCATGCGTCCATTTGGCACGGGTTTCTCAAAAAGATATTTGACGGGGTCCATTTTTGAGTAGACCTTCGTTTGATGCGCCAAAGATATAGTTTGAGTTTTTGGATGCCCACACTAATGCTAAGCAACTTTTCTCGGCGCTGCGTCGAAGTTTCATAGTCGAGAAATTTCTTGCTGATGTAGTAGATCGGATGTTCTTCACCGTTGACTTCTTGGGCGAGCATGGCGCCCATTGCAGTTGACGTTGTTGTAAGGTAGAGTGATAAGGGTAGGTCTTTCTGTGGTGGTCTTAAGACCTGGGGTTGGATAACAACCTTCACCTTATCAAATGTTACGACACGCTCGTCCCATTCCACGTGGTCGCTTTTTCCTCACTTAAGATAGGTTCGCATATCATGGTTAGTTTGCTTATGAAGCGGAGATGTATCGACTTGACCCAGAAGCTTCAATTTCATCCAGGTTCTTGGGTGGTTGCATTGCCATAATTGCTTTTATTTTCGAGGGGTCAACCTCGATGCCTCTTTCGCTTACTACGTGTCCTAGTAGCTTGCCTGATTTAACTCAATGTACATTTTGGGGATCGAGGCACATTTTGTAATCGGGCGAGTCGCGTGAAGAACTGCGGAGGTTTGTGATGTGATCATCTCTTTCCTTGGATTTGACGCATCATATCGTCCACATATACTTCGACCTCTTTGTGCATCATGTCGCAGTAGAGCGTAGTCGCGCGGCGTTGGTAGGTTGCACTGCGTTGATTAGGCCAAAAGCGCATGACTGCAGTAGAAGATGCGCCCCATGGCGTGATGAACGCCGCCTTGGCCATGTCTTCACGCCATTTTGATTTGATTGTATCCTCGCATACCCGGCCCATGAAAGATAGAAGGGCATGATCGGCGGTGTTGTCAACTAGAACGCCTACATGCGGTAGTGGAAGTCGCCCTTTGGACTTGCCTTGTTTAGATCGCGAAATCGACGATACCCAGTATCTTGTCGCTTTTCTTCAACACCGGGACCATGTTTCGAGACCCAATCCGAGTACTCGATTTACTTGAACGGCCGGCTTGTAATTGCTTCTCGATTTCTTCTTTGACCATAAGGGACCATTCGGGTCGTAATCTCCTTAGCTTTTGTTTGATGGGTTTGAAACCGGGTTTGATGGGGATGTGGTGTGCGGCTATGCTTCTGTCAATGCCGGGCATGTCCTTATATGACCATGCAAAGACGTCCTTGAACTCTGCTAAGAGTGGGTGAAGTTGGTGCGCCATCCTCACTTAGTGAGGTGCCTAGTTGTAGTTCCCTTGGTTCTTCGGGGGTTCCTATGTTAATGGTTATGGTTTCCTCGACGATTGGGTTCTGTGTTGGGTTGTTTAGAATGTTTGCGATGTATTTGATTAACGATTGTTCATTTGTTAATTCATTTTTGTTGCACGGATTTGTTTGTTGTGTTGTTTTGTTCGTTTGTTCGAATTTTGTTTGTTGTTTATTGTTTAGTTGTTTGTTTTTAGTTTGAGACGAGTCATAGGCAAACTTATCTGTATTATTCATTAAAGAAGAAGAATTGTTTGACAAATTAGGAGAAGAGCTGGAGCTAGCCTCCGAAAATAAAAAGTCTAAGCTAAAACTAGAAGATGGGTCGATGTGATGACCCGACACTTAGAGAATTAGATCCTAGAAGAATTTCTTCCTCTTCGCCGCCTTCGGTGGTGTTGTTGCTGCCAAGCATCCTCGCCGAAGTCTTCACCATTTTGTGAGGTTATTTTGTCAAAGAGAGTCCTTCCTCAGAACAAGTTGATATTTGTGGCCCTGCGTGAGTCGGTCCCACTTGGTAATTTTATACCAACCGCTTAAGGTTTTATCGGCGACATCGGTGATGAGGTCATCGGGATCAAGCGGCGGTCTCGGAGGATGGATGAGACCAAGTCTTCGTTAGTTTTGTTTGTAAAGGAAGCCCGCTTTCACTAGCGGCAGTTGTTCTTGAGGCTTGGTGGAGTTATCTCGATCGCATTCTCCCCGAGATGAAGTATTTACTCATGTCAAATGAGTATTTTGGGAGGTTGAATTTCCGCGAACTTGCGCTTTTGACTTCCTTAGTCATTTGTTCGAAATCTCCTTCCTTTGGTTTGTAGCCTAGGCCCATGGTGGACCGGAGGCTATGGTTATCCTTGGTTTGAAAGGTTTGTAGGTGCGGATCGGGCGTGTTGTAATTGCTCCTATTTCAAAGTCGGGCCGCAGTTGTTCTTGATTTTCTTCAATCGTGATTTCGCCAAGCATGCTCCTTGGGTGAATCAAGAAGAGCGGAAGTTGGAAGCGCTGATAGTTATGACTTTGTCGTTAAGAGGTAGCTTCACTTTTGGTGTAGTGTGGATGTCACGGCTGCATGCGTGAATCCATGGGCGCCTAAGAGCATGTTATAAGATGGTGTCATGTCGATTACTTGGAAATCGACCTTTCGCTCTATAGGGCCTGCGGCACGTGGAGGGCGATTATCCCTTTCACGCTACGCTTGGTTCCATCGAAGGCCTCGTCGCCTTCGTGGCTTGGTTGAAAGTCTTCGTCGTCGAGGTCTAGGCGGCGTGCGGTGGACAAGGGCAGGTCATCTACTGCAGATCCGTTGTCAATTAGGGTCACGTAAAGTTTGTTTTCTCGTGATTCGAGCTAATGTAAAGGGCTAAATTGTGATTAGCGCTAATGTCGGGAATTCATTATCGGAGAAGGTGATGGCTCCAAAGCAAGCCAATCTCTCGTGAACTTGACCGACCATTTGATCGGGTGAAATGTCTTCATCTCGCGCTGCTATTTGCAAGGATCTAATGCCTTCCTGCTCGCAGAGTCCCGCAGGAGAGCCCGATTGAGATGTCGGCTTTGGTGCGAACGAAGTTGCTTTGAAGTGTCTCGCTCGTGTTTGGTGGTAGTACCACTGGGGTTGATGATGTGCCTTGAGAGGGGACGTCCTCTTGGGCTACGACTTTTGCTCTCTTATCCGGGCGGTGAGGATACCTGACTTGGGGTGATCCTTCGACGCCTTCGCGCGCCCTCGTGGTCATGGGGCGGAATGCACTGTGGGAAAAATGAATAAATTTTGCAAGAAGCTCACGCTGAGCTTCGCTTTTTAAGCGTTGCTTTGCTCACCGCCGAGCGTTCTTTTGTTTAAAGGGGGAATGTCATTGCATGTGAAAATAATAAAAAGAAATATAAAAATCCTTTTAAAACGTGTTTTTGGAGTCGCCACCAAATATTAAAGGAATTTGGAACCTATTCAACGTATCTTAAAATCATAAGACGCGAAGGTCTCAGATTTCAAGGTGCGTCGATACCTATCCTTCTGAGGCTATTGTGAAACCAGAGAGGATTCGGAGTGAGGTTACCTTTCTAAAGGTTTGACAAAACATATTGAAAATCGCAATAAAAAGGCCTACGTAAAGTAGTCTTTACTAATTTGAAATCATATGCTTTAATTCCGATATTTGGGCTAATAGAACGCTTCGTACAAATGCAAATGTATGACTCGACAAATATGTAAAATAAATGTAAGCCGTCAAGAACCATGACGATTTGCTATAGGAAATGTGCGTAAAATTACTAATTCATTGCATTTGAATTAATAACTAAACGTTAATCTCCCACTTAAGTTCAAATCTAAGATTTTGTAAAACCCTCGCTTTTGCATGTTTAAAGAGACTAGTTGAAGCAGTGCATGCTTAAATGTCGAATCCGTGTTTTAGCCGTAATTTAATGCATGAATCGAGAATTTGCATAATGTAAAAGTGGGTGCTTAATTTAGTGATTTTGAGTCGTTTATTTATGCGATATTGGCGAGGTTTAGACGAATCATTTAATTCGAATTACTACAATCGTATTGCGAATACGAGTTCGTTAATGCCAATATCGGGGTGGGTTAAAGTAACCCTATAAGTCTCAAACGTCCAATCGGAAAGTAAAATTTCTTTACCTTGAAATGCAAGGACGGTTTTTAGAGTGGAAATTTATAAGTGCGAGAGGCTTTTTGTGAATATAAGTATCGGTTTTGAATGTTGTTGTAATTGTTGTTGTTGGTTGAATTGATGATGTATTGAGTCGAATAGGAGCTGCTATTTATAGCAAATGCTTCGTGTTTTATGCCTAATTGCTCAGAAAATCGCCAGAGAACCAACGATTAAGTGAAAAATCGCCAGAATGTCAGAACAGCCAGAAAATCGTCAGATAATCGGCGATTTTCCAAAATCGCCAGATATCAGCGATTTTTGGCCTGCTTCGACACATTGAAGCTACCGTATTTTGGCGTGAGCATGTTGGCGAGGTGTGTAAGCTAATGTCGAGCATGTCGCGACTTTGGGTATGATTTATCAACTTGACACAAGTTGACATAATCAACTTGGTTAAAGTTGATTCTTTTGGCTCGGTTTTTGTATTTCGTGTTTCGTGTTTCGGTTTTTCGTCGTGTTTTTCGATCTTGGCTCGAAGTAAAATAATATTGTAATGCATTATTTTACGACTTTGTGGGATTTTGTTTTGTAAGAATATGACCCGGGACGCATTTTGGCCCGCCGGTGCTGGGCCTTCTTGCGTGTTTTGGGCCGTTTTTGTGTGTGTGGGTCGTTTTTGTATTCTTGGGCCATTTTGTGAGGCGTTTTTGTGTCGTGCTTGTGCGTATTGTGTCGACTTACGATTTAAAATGACTAAATTAAAATTCATTTTTACGAAATATGCAAATTCAAATTAATACGTTAAAAATGACTAAAATGTTTTAGACACTTATATACCGTTTCGTCTCTTTTTAAAACATGCATGAAAGTCCTTTTCGTCATCGGGTTTGCTTTTTGGGGGGGTACGGATACGGGTATCTACAGAGCCCCCAGTTTGACTGAGCTTGGACTAAAGCGCTAGTCAAACTTAGAAGATAGTATCCGGACCATTACAGTCTCGATACTACCTGGCGACGCTAAGTATGTGTCTCGGGGGGAGACGAGGACTTAGTGTCGGGAATGCGGGGAGGGACGGCATGTTTAAGGACATGACGGTCCTGCATGTTTAAGGGCTTGCCGGCCTGCTGTTGTTTGGATGTGATTTGATGGCGTTTTGTAGCTTGGCCATATCTTGCGTCTCGCATGTTTGCTGCGTGCTTGCTTGTGTATCTGTGATTTGCCTTTCCTTCTCGCAGAGAGAATGGGTGTTAGCGTTCTTGATATGTAAAGAAAATCTGTGTTTCTGCATCCTCGATTTGAAAATAAGAAGTGTATATTTTGTTGGCGTAAAAAGTGTGTGTATTTGAGGAATATACGTATTTAACTCGTGAGGATTATACGTATTGTGATTTGTAACTCGTAATGGGTGTGTTTGCTTTGAAAAGTATACGTATTTAACTCGTGAGGAGTATACGTATTTTTGATCTTTTGACTCGTAAAGAGTGTGTTTATTTTGAAAAATATACGTATTGGACTCGTGAGGAGTATACGTATTTTTGATTTTGTGACTCGTAAAGAGTGTATTTGTTTTTGAAAATATACGTTTTTAACTCGTGAGGAGTATACGTATTTTGATTTGTGACTCGTAAAGAGTGTATTTGTTTTTGAAAATATACGTATTTAACTTGCGGGAAATATACGTATTTTGATTTTGTGACTCGTGAAGAGTGTATTTGTTCTTGAAAAAGATACGTATTTAACTCGTGAGGAGTATACGTATTTTGATTTTGTGACTCGTAAAGAGTGTATTTGTTTTTGAAAACATACGTATTTAACTCGTGAGGAGTATACGTATTTTGATTTGTGACTCGTAAAGAGTGTATTTGTTTTGAAAAGTATACGTATTTAACTCGTGAGGAGTATACGTATTTTGATTTTGTGACTCATAAAGAGTGTATTTGTTTTGAAAAATATACGTATTTAACTTGTGGGAAATATACGTATTTTGATTTTGTGACTCGTGAAGAGTGTATTTGTTCTTGAGAAAGATACGTATTTAACTCGTGAGGAGTATACGTATTTTGATTTGTAACCCGTACAGAGTGTATAAGTTTTTGAAAATATACGTATTTAACTTGTGGGAAATATACGTATTTTGATTTTGTGACTCGTAAAGAGTGTATTTGTTTTTGAAAATATACGTTTTTAACTCGTGAGGAGTATACGTATTTTGATTTGTGACTCGTAAAGAGTGTATTTGTTTTTGAAAATATACGTATTTAACTCGTGAGGAGTATACGTATTTTGATTTTGTGACTCGTAAAGAGTGTATTTGTTTTTGAAAATATACGTATTTAACTTTAAGGAAATATACGATTTTGATTTGTGACTCAGAAAGAGTGTATTTGTTTTGAAAAGTATAATGATTTAACTCGTGACAAGTATAATGATTTTGATTTGTGACTCGTAAAGAGTGTATTTGTTTTGAAAAGTATAATGATTTAATTCGTGAGGAGTATACGTATTTTGATTTTGTGACTCGTAAAGAGTGTATTTGTTTTTGAAAATATACGTTTTTAACTCGTGAGGAGTATACGTATTTTGATTTGTGACTCGTAAAGAGTGTATTTGTTTTGAAAAGTATACGTATTTAACTCGTGAGGAGTATACGTATTTTGATTTTGTGACTCGTAAAGAGTGTATTTGTTTTTGAAAATATACGTATTTAACTCGTGAGGAGTATACGTATTTTGATTTTGTGACTCGTAAAGAGTGTATTTGTTTTTGAAAATATACGTATTTAACTTGCGGGAAATATACGTATTTTGATTTGTGACTCGTAAAGAGTGTATTTGTGTTGAAATTCGGGCTCTCGGTTTGTAACGAGCATGTGTATTCTCGTGTTTTATCATAGTAGCACATAAAAGAGTGAATTAATAGCGTAATGGACCGTAATAACAAGTCCAAACTAAAAATCGACCCGTGCCTGACCACTTAATCGCCAGAGGTCTGGCGATTTAGTGTGTGTGTGTGATTTTTGGTTCAAAAACACGGGAAGGGGAAGAGAGCAAGGCAGCCGAAAACACACACACATAAACAACTTAATCGAAAAACTTGTTCTCAGCGATTTCTCAACCAAAATTCGTGATTCCGCCACCTACGATTCGCAATGGACCAAGGTATGCACTCAATCAAGTTGATAATTCGTGTTTTGAAGTCGGTTTGAGTCGGTTTTAACTGAAAATTCGTTTTTTAGGGTTCATGTCGATTTGTTTTGCATGTTTCGAATTTAGCCATCTTTGTCACTTGAAATCGATGCTTGAGAGTACTATGAGACTTGTCTCGCTATTGTTGGTGATTGTATGTGAAAAACCCGTGTGTTAGGGCTGTTTTTCGTGTAGAAGGTCAAGGGCATTTTGGTCATTTTTTGTTTTTCGTCTCGGAATACGCTCAAAATTTCAATGTAGGTTACCCATTAGTAGTATAATGCTTGGGTAAATTTGTTTCGTTGAAATCGGCGCGAAAGTCGGGTTTTTTGAGTTAAAAACCGTGTGACAGGGGGTTTTGTCGGGGTTTTGCTCTGTTTTTGTCGTGTAAAACGACACTAATTGGCTTGGTTGTTTTTGAAACGTCGTTGTATGCTAAGGATGAGGCCATGGGTGTTTCGTGTGCGAAAAACGGTTTGGAAATCCGTAATTTCCGTGTGATTTTATATGGAGACGGTTTCTTGGGTCGAAATTTTTAGTTCCGAAACTCGTCGAAAACTCTCGTCTTGGATCATGATGACTTGTATGGTGTGTGGCCTGCCCATTTTTGTTGAGCATGTGTGATTTTGAAGCGTTTTGTAGCGTTTTTGTGTAGTCGAGCTAGGCTTCTTGAAACCGTTTTTCTTGCTTCTTGCGCTTCATGTCTTGGATGCGTTGTCATGTGTGTTGCTTGGGTTGGCTAGGATGTTGTTTCGTGGGAGGCTAGGGTCTCTTTGGTCAAGGATAGGTCATGAAAAGACCGTTTTTGTAGCTTGCGTGCGTTTTACAAAAGCTATTCAGTCGGTGTGTTCGGGGCACGATTTCTGTACGAAACTTTTTGTAGGCGTTTATTATGGCTTGTATGTCGTATACGTGTCATGCAATGGGCGTTTCTGTGTCTCTGCGCTGTTTTAGCCTTATCTGTCAAAAATAGGCTTAGGGTGTATTCTCTGCTGCTTTGCTTAGTTTCTTTGTCATTTTGTACTTTCGAGCTCTTTGTATTGGTCGTGCATGACATATGTATCGTATACGTGTCATAATATACGCATTTGTATTCTGCGTTGCTTTTGGCCTTGTCTCACAAAAATAGGCCTAAACTTGCTTTCTTTGTTTCCTCTCCGCTTTTCTTTGCTTTGCGTATCCTTGCTCTTTGGTCTTGAGCGTGCATGCCGTGGTACATTGTGTGGGTGTCATAAAATATGTATTTTCGTGTCTCGCTTCTTTTAAGCCTTTTCACAAAGATAGGCTCGAGGCTCGCTTTCTTGCTTTTGCTTGGTTTTTCTCTCGTTCTTTGTGTATCCTCGTTCTTGGATTAAATGTGTATGACGTAGGTGTTGTGTCTGCGTCATGAAAGTGTATCTCTGTGTTTCTGCTCCTCTTTTAGCCTTTTTTGTCAAAGATAGGCCTGAAAATTGCTTTTCTGTTGCCTTCGTATGTGTGCATCCCTCTGTTGGTCGTGGAACTTGCTTTGATTGAATTGTACTTTGTCTTATCATATGGTCGCGTTGCTTAAAAGTGTTTCTTGATTCGGTGCAGTGACCCCGAGATCGTGATACCTACGACCCGGTGCTATGCAGGATGTCATCGAGAACATTGACTTTATCACACCGGGAGGAGCGACGCCGATGTCCGAGTCAAGGCCATCACTTGGCGACTTCAAGGTCCGTCGCACCGGGATCTGCTCAAAACTCCTCCTATTTTGACGCCAGGAACGAGGTACAGTGGGGTCGCTCTGCAGTCTCCTATGCCCTCTATTAATGAGCACAAAGACTACCGTGGAGCCGATGTGGCCTTCGCTGGTGACGCAGGCGCGGCCGTAGATGCGACCGGGTTCCCGTGGGAGCCGCTGTAGAGAGTTACCTATGCCTTCCGTAGGTGGACGCGGGCTAATGTTGAGTTGCCCAGGGCTCTCGCTAGTGGGCTTGGGTCATTGTTGAGTCACCCAGGCCCTCCGTTGGCGGCGTGGAGTTGATTCTGCACCTTTGCCAGGTGTCGGGAGTGGACGAGGTTCTGAGCCGGTGTCCGCCGGGAAGGGCCGAGGTAGAGGTCGTGGAGGTGGACGTAAGAATGATAGGCCTAGTAGGAAGCGTAAAGTAGGCGATGTTCTTTGGTAGCCGAGGGTGGTGTTCGGACGCCGTGGTCGCCGCAAGCACAGAGGCTAGTGGTAGTTGTGAGCGAGGTGAGGATAATAGTGCTGGTGTTTCAGGAGAGGTGAGCTCTGACGAGGCTGAGGCGGGAGACGGTCCGGCTGTTGATAAGCCGAGACGTGGTCCTCATCGTCGACTTGAGGATGCCTTTGAGGACATCCCTGAGCCCGAGGAGGAGCAGGGTGACGAGCAGGTCGTGGATGATGCAGCTGAGGTTGTAGTTGGAGGTGAGGTCGCAGGTGGTGCTGATGAGGGGGTTGCGGAGGGTGAGGTCGCGGGTGCTGTAGGTGGTGAGGCTGGTGCCGATCTTTGGGCCATTGCTTGTAATATGTTCATGGGCGTGGTCGATGAGCTGGGTTTGAGGCCATCGTTTCGTCATGGCCCGAGACTGTGGGCGAAGGTTGCCAAGGATTGGGATGGTGTAAGCTTAGTTTGGAACACCTTGGAGCATTTGTCTACCCGGGTGAAGGTTGGCTTCGAGCTGGGTAATATGAGGACCTTTTCTGGTTTCCGCACTGTTATGGATGTTTTTAATAAGCAGTTGCCTCCTGAGTCGCGGAAGATAATCCTTGGCACGGCCTTTGGTCCGTTGGTGACGAAGTGGGGGGAGGCGCGTAAGAAGAATGTGAATTCTCATCTTTCTCAGGCTTCGCGTTGCTAGACAGGTTTTGGGACACCACTAACACGTTCCATATGCCAGGGTACGAGGTCGGCATTACTTTCTCGTCTCTTGCGGTTGTTTCGGGGCTTCCCCATGGAGAGGAGGTGATTAAGTGGGACAGAGTACGCCCTGCTATCTCGAGCCCTACGGTTGTTCGTTTGATCGGGGGTGGTATTAGGTGTGCGAGGGATGAGAGGCACACTTTTCAGCCTCGGACATCATGGTTTGATGATTATTTTAAGGGCAAGTGAAAGAAGCAGGTGAGCGAAGTCAGTCATGAGCAGAATGCTCGGTTGTGGCTATGGTGGTTTCTGACGTCCACTCACTTTGGAGATAAAGGAGAGCGGGCGTCAACTGCCGTTTTAATGGCGCTGAGGGACTTGTCCAGATTGGGTGATTTTGACTGGGTTACTCCTGCTATGGGCCTCTTGATTCGATTCTGCAGGGACGCGGTTCGTCCTGATCAGATCGATGATGGATCTCAACCGTCCTTGGTTGGCCCCGGCCTGCTGATGGAGGTGTGTTTGTTTTGCTCTCTCCTTTCTGTGATGCCCTATTGTTTTGCTGCTGTTTTTTTTTTTTTTGGTGATGTATTTTCTGTTTTTATGTAGTCCTGGTGTTATGCTCATTTCCCGTCGCTGCTTCCCGACAAGTTTTCCGTGAAGGCGGCACCGCTTTCACGCGTATGCGACGGCAAATAGGAAGGGTATTCGCCTGACTTATGAGGATGCTCGAGTGCGGTTCAACGGGATGACCGTTGATAAGGTATAAGGAATTTGTATTCCTTTTTACGCTTTGTGTTCCTGCTTTGATTGTGGTTGCAGGTCTTGATTTATTTCTTGTTTCTGTAGTTCGTTCGTAACCCTTGGGCTAATTATGCGGATGTCCCTGCGTCGATCGCGACTCGCTTTGCCCTTCGCGATACACAGAGGTTGTACATTGCGACTCAGTATGACTCGTACTGGTTCTTAGGTGAGCGTCTGTCAGCGCAGACGACCAGGGGTGAGTTTGTTGTGCCTGCATCTCCTCCTAAGGTCCTCTTTGTTCAGACGCCGGATGCTGATGTTCGTCGTGATGTATATCACGAGGGTGAGTCGGATTCTCTGCTGAGGCTGGATGAGGATTATTCGTCGTGGGCGCGTCTTGCTTTGGCGCCTGCTGTCATTGAGGTTTGTTGTTGTTTTCGCATTTGCTTCTGCATGTTATTTGCTTAAAAGGCAAAATTTGATCGTGATTTTTGTATCTTGTAGCCACGTGACCCTGACCTTGAGGTTCAGCCTCCTCCTTTCTATGAGAGCCTGGATTTTGAGCATGATGATGGCCGCTTGCATTCGATGCCCCCGCCAGCAAAGATTTATCTCATGCGGTGACCGATGCTAGCATGGATAGTTGGAACCCTCGGGTGAAGCAGGTATGACTCGTCTTCTATGCTTGCGTGTTATGTGGTATATAGCCCCCAGCTTGAGTAAGATTTTGTCCTAAAATCATTAGTCAAGCTTTGTTGAAGCTGCTTTTGATTGTAGCCCCCAGTTTGAGTTAGATTTTGTCCTAAAATCGTTAGTCAAAGTTGAAATGAAGCTGCTTTTGATTATAGCCCCCAGTTTGAGTTAGATTTTGTTCAAAATCGTTAGTCAAACTTGAAATGAAGCTGCTTTTGATTATAGCCCCCAGTTTGAGTTAGATTTTGTCCTAAAATCGTTAGTCAAACTTGAAATGAAGTCGCTGATTATAGCCCCATTTGAGTTAGATTTTGTTCAAAATCGTTAGTCAAACTTGAAATGAAGTCGCTTGATTATAGCCCCGCTTGAGTTAGATTTTGTTCAAAATCGTTAGTCAAACTCAAATGAAGTCGCTTGATTATAGCCCCGATTTGAGCATATGAAGGCCGTATTTGTTCAGTGGTCGTGGATGTCCACAAGAATTTGTGGAGGGTAGCTAACCGGTGGCGCGTGGCCTTTAATGATAAAGCGGTTGCGCTTTGCAAGGCGGGTAAGTATGCTCGTGAGTTGCAGTCGCGATTCGCAGTCGACAGACAGAGCTAGGGCGGGCCGTGGTCGCGAGGCGCTGCCTGGCGAGCGGAATTTGAGCTACAGCGGGAGCAGGAGCTAGCTGATTACCGTGCTCAGATTGATTCGTTGCGCGCGGAGCTTAGTCGTCGAGATCAAGCTAATTGATTTGGGATGTATGCTAGGATCGTAGGCCTATTCTTATGGACTTATTTTATGTTGTGGTTGTATTTGTATGTATTTGGACATGTAGGAGTCCACGTGAGGTCCATTTTTGTGACTGCGGCTTGACGCGAAAAGGCCCTCGCGGACCTCGTGGTGCGTGTTTTGGTATTTTTGTATGGGCATACTTGCAGGAATCGTACGACGTTGATTTGCATCCATGGCTTGACATGAGTAGGTTACGTGACCTAGTACGCGCGCTTTGATTGTGTAGCAGGTGTATTTGTTGACTATGGTAAGCGCCCCTGTTGGCGTAGCTTTCGTGATTAATGATCATGCGTGCATGCTCAAGCTTTATTGGTTATTTTGCCTCGCTTTGTAGCACGACCGCTTGTGTTCTTTGTTTTCACTGAAACCTTCGCGACGTGCTCATCTAGTGTTCCTGCAATTAGATTGTTAGTCGTAAAAAGAACACAAATCTCGATTGAGATTTTTCTGACCCGTAATAAGAGTATGCATACGTAAGAGTTTTATAAAACATGCATTTTGAAGAAAATATTTTGAGTCTGTAAAAGACGCTTTTGACGCTCATAAAAATGTGAATTAAGAACGTCGTGTTTGTACGTAGGCTTGCGAAAAAAAATGGTGATTGAATTTTGTGAGACCGTAAAAGGTGTTTTTGACGTTCGTAAAAATGTGAATTAAGAACGTCGTGCTTTAACGTAAGCTTGTGAAAAAAATGACGATTGAATTTTGCGAGACCGTAAAAGGTGTTTTTTTTTTTTTGACGTTCGTAAAAATGTGAATTAAGAACGTCGTGCTTTAACGTAAGCTTGTGAAAAATGACGATTGAATTTTGCGAGACCGTAAAAGGTGTTTTTGACGTTCGTAAAAATGTTAATTAAGAACGTCGTGCTTTAACGTAAGCTTGCGCAATGAGACGGTTGAATTTTGTGGAGCGTATGTGCAAAACATTAGTCGAGAGTCGATCACAAAATGACCCAATACGACGTAAAGCCGTATCTAAACGTAATCGATAATGCGTCAGAAAGTAAAAACAATGGCATGTAGGTCGTGAAAAACTTTCTCGCAACTCGTAGGTCGCAAGGCGCGCGCAAATGTAGCGCCAACCTGTTTGAAAAGCATAGAAAATCGTCAGATACCAACGATTCTCACAAAAATCGCCGTAAAACAAAGTGCGACATCGTGGAAAATCGCCAGAGGACTGGCGATTTTTGTGTAAATCGCCAGTTTTCTCGATTTTTGGGTTGTTTTTGGCTTTTGTTTTGATTTTTTGGTTAATCGCTGGTTCACTAGCGATTATATGTTGTGTTGTTGCCTCTTGAAGACGTTGCCTATAAGAAGGATGCTCGTGTTAGTTCATTCATCCATCTCTCCAATCACATTTCATACTTCGTCTCATTTTGCAATTTCATTACTCGCATTATATTAGTATTTGTAAGATTCAGCAGAGCGTTGTCTTTTTTGTGAGTAATGGAGCATTTGGAGGGACTTGTGAGGATGTGGTGTGCTATGCTATCGGGTATCGAGAAGAGGAACCTCAGGGGCTGTGGCTTGGGCATATTCCTAGGCTTAAGGCAGGTTCGGATGGAGCCGGAGTTCCTGGATGCGTGTCTGCACTACTGGGACTTGGCATACCACGTATTTCGCTTCCCTGACGGGGAGGTTTGCCCCCTGGTCGAGGAGTTTGCTGCCATCGGAGGTTGGACCCGCACTGTGACTCCAGTGTGTGTTCGTCAGGAGCTTGGTTATCAAAGGAACATGCAAAACTTCCTTAAGATGACGAGGCCCGAGACGGAGGACTTGTTCCTGGATGGGCGCTTGAATATGATCCGACTCTGTCAAAAGTTTATGAATTATGATGATGGGAGCATTGGCGCTGTTGCTCGCAGGAGGGCTCTGGCCCTTTGCCTTGTGCAATCGCTTCATGTTCCCCGATTCGATGGACGCGATGGGGTTTGGCGAGACGCGCTGTCCGCGTGCGGCGCCAGATGGAGATGGGGTACAACCTGCGGCGTTGATCCTCGCGAGACGCATCTTAGGCCTAGATGATCGGGCGTGTAATAGAGTGCATGCCTATCGCGGTTGTCCCGTCATTTTGCAGGTTTGGCTGATGGAACGTTTGAGCGTGCTTGGAGCCATCCCTTACGGTGTATCCTACACGGCGGCAGGCGTAACCAGTCGGGGCGTGAGGTGGATGGGTCCCAATGGCCGTCCTCGTGACTACTTCTCCACCTTTGTGAGGGCGTCGGCTATTCGTTGGATTGTGCCATGGTGGGAGGTTACCTCGGTGACGGGCAGTGTAGTTGGCGATGGTCCTTCCGGGGTCATGTTATGCGGTTTTGACATTGGAGTGTTCATTCACCCGCTGAGGGTGAGAAGGCAAATGGCTACGCCGCTTTATCCTGTAAGGTGATGACAATCCAAGATTTGGTCGCATTTAATAACCAGATCACCGATGCATGGTCGCGAGGATGGGCTCTGCGTCTGGCGTGGCGGTGGCAGGATACCGCCACTGAGGGTTTCGAGGTCGATATCCGGTGGACTACGGCCACAACTACTCGTCGGAGGAGGCCCGCCGCGCTTATAGAGCGTAATGAGCCGCCGACGCCTGGCTTTCACCCGGTGCGTTTTGGCCGCGGGAAGTCGGGAAGTTCGAGTTCGAAGCGCCGCGTCCATGGAGGCGGAGCTTAGTCATCTCGGCTTCATCATGGTTAATGCTCCGGGCCAGGATGGTAGTGATGGTGCTTCTCATATGGGTTGAGTTCTCCTCTCAGTCGAAGAATGTTATCTGAATGCTTGTTGTTAGTTGTTTGTTTGTTTTTGTATTCCCTAAACCCGAAGATAATGCCGGGATCATGTAATGCTTGTCGGTGTCGTGTGTGCCAGTAGTGTAATGTTCGTGCTCCCAATTGCAAAATCCAAATGTAAATGTTTCCCTTTCCAGCATAATAAAACAAAAATCTCTTTTGTGTAACTTGCCTTGTTTCATGCGTGTTTTGTGTTTTGAATCTTGTTATGTTTGCCATACCCTTGAGGCGTTTTGAGTATGTGATTTTGTGTTGAATGTCGGCTGTGCTTTTGAAAAAGCTGCCTACGTATCCATATAAATGGAATCAAGCCGGCGTAGTTCGAAATTGTATTATTTTGAATGCAGGTTTAGGGGCACGCCTGCCCGTAGAATTGTGTTTTGCTTTTTTGTGATGGATGTGCATGTTTAGGGGCATGCCGGCCCGTGGAATTGTGTTTATGCGCATGTTATAAATACATTGCAAGCGTTTCAGGGGTAGTATTTCTTTAGCTGGTCGAGATTGGTGGCTCGATTGAACTCTTGACCGTCTAGGTCGGTTAATTTGACCGCTCCTCCTGTGTAGATTTCTTTGACGAGGTAAGGCCCGGCCCAGTTTGGCTTGAACTTTCCTCGTGGGTCAACAGGAAGTGGCGCGCGTACTGATTTCAACACTAGATCTCCCACTTTTATGTTTCGGGGTCGGTCGCTTGTTGAATGCTCTTTGTAGTCGTGCTTGGTACATTCGCACAATGCTTAAAGAATTTAGCCTGCGTTCGTCCAGGAGCATCAGTTGCTCGTAGCGTTCGCGAGCCCATTCTGCTTCTGGGATGCTACTTTCCATCAGTATTCGTAGGGATTTCATTTCGATTTCCACGGGTTGCACGGCTTCCATGCCATAGGTAAGAAAGTAAGGCGTCATGCCTGTGGGTGTGCGTATGGTTGTGCGATATCCCCATAGTGCAAATGGAATTTTGTTAGGCCAATCCCGACAACTGTCGATCATTTTCTCCAGGATGGTGACTACGCTTTGTTTCTTTGCCTCCGACCCGCTGGTCCTGGGCCTGTAAGGGAGGATCTGTGATGTTGTATGCTGTATTTGGCGAGTATGGCTTCTGCTTCGCCTTGAAAGTGTGAACCTTGGTCGCTTATAAACTCATGCGGTATGCCATATCGGCATATGATGTTTGTTTGTATGAATTTGGCAACTTCTTTTGAGCCGAGGGTGCGAAAAGACGCCGTTTCTACCCACTTTGTGAAATAGTCGATTGCTACTAGTACGAAGCAGTGTCCTCCTGCTCCGATGGGATGAATTTTGCCTATCACGTCAATGCCCCAGGTTGAAAAGGGCCATGGAGATGTGAGGGTGTATAGTGGTGAAGGAGGTACGTGTTGCACGTTACTGAATATTTGACAATTATGGCAGTGTTTGACATAGTGAATGCAGTCTGCTTCCATAGTCGTCCAATACCATCCTAGTCGTAAGATTTGCTTGCATAGGGCTCTTGCGTTCATGTGTGGGCCACATTCGCCGTCGTGTACTTGGGCAATGATTTCCTGCCCTTTCTTGTAATCGACACACATGAGTAAGGTGCCTTGTGGTGTCTTTTTGAGTAATTGTCCCATTTCTAGCACGAATTGGGATGCAAGAAGTCTAATGGCTCTCTTGCCTCGCTTGTCGGTGTTAGGTGGGTAAGAATTGCTTGTTTTGTAGTTGAGTATGGCTTGGTACCATGGTTCTGTGTGCTCAGCTTCGTCGATGTCAATGGTGTGGATGTATGCGGGTTCACCACGTCTTTCGACGATAATGGGTAGTGTGTCAACGTTTGACGGCATGTTGAGGAGGGATGAGAGCTTTGACAGCGCGTCGGCAAATTGATTTTCTTCTCTTGGGAGGTGATAGAATTCTATGCAGTCAAATTCTGTCAGGAGTACTTGTATTTTTGCTTGGTATTTTGCGAGGGTTTCGTTCATGATTTTCCATGCTCCTGTTACTTGATTTATGATTAGGAAGGAGTCTCCGTGTACCCTGAGGTGTTTTATGTTGAGGGCCATGGCTGCTTGTAGGCCGTATATGCAAGCTTCATATTCTGCGGCATTGTTGGTGACGTTAAAGTCGAGCTTGATTGAGATGGGTGTATGATCGCCATTAGGAGATATTAAGAGTATTCTCACGCCGTAGTCGGTAGTTTGAGGCTCCATCAAGTAGAGTTGCCCGATTACTCGATTCGGCCGACAAATAAAATTCCATCATCAGGAAATGATGTTGTGTCAACTTTAGGTTGTTCAATGATGGCATTCTCTGCGAGAAAGTCGAAAACAGCTCTTCCCTTAATGACTTTCAAAGGCAGGTATTTGAGCTCATATTCTGCTAGCAGTAGCGTCCATCTGGCCATGCGGCCGTTTAGTACTGGTGATAGCGTGTCGTTAAGCGCTACAAATTAATAATTTATAAACCTATCTTAGCCTCAAAAAAATAAACGATAGTAAAGGATAAGTAGGGTCGATCCCACGGAGAGATTGGAAAAACTCTAAATGTGATGATATTATTAGTTAGTTAACCAATAAATTAAAAGCGTTAGTTATATTTACGATTTAAGGGGGGGTTTAAATTCTGATTTCCTAAGCTTAAAATAATTAACAGAAGAACAAAACTAACCTAACTAATATTTACACGCGACAGTCAAATACCCACAATTTAAGCTCGTATTTCATATAGGTAATTTTAGCTCGTTAACTGACAACAAATTGTTTCGATTTCAAAGCGATTAATGGATTAACTGCGGAGATTAAGATAGCAAAACCTCCCTATCCTCTCTTAGATTACAACTAATCTGAACTAGGCCGAGATTAATTCTTAACTAATCAATTTAGCAGCATTACTGAACAAAGAAGACATCATTAACCCAATTAATTCTCAAGTGTCGTCAATACTTAAGCCTTAATCGATCACGTTTTACCCTAATCCAAACTAAACTCAATTCGCAGATTTCAGTTTAAATTAGTTGCTACTTATATTATGCAATTCGAACTAGGCCAAAATCACATAAATAGCAGTCAATTCAATAATCAATCACAATAAGATAGCAAATTATGAATAAAATCGAATCTTTATAATAAAATCAGTAAAACGATGAACACTAATCAACTCAAATATCGTCACAATACGGAATCAGTTTACAAAACTAAAACTAATCAACGAATTCGAACCGTAATTAGATAGAAAAGAGTAAAGAGAACTTAATTTTAGCCTGAAACTTGCAAACTCGAATTTCGGATGTCGCACCTCCACACGAGCTCCAAATTCGCCCTTACTCGATCGTGTGCTAGGACGACGACCAAGCTAATCGCCTCCTATTGCTCCTTCGACCCAACTCGGTCTAAAAACGTCACCTGAATTGCTCAAAAATTCTGTGCAAAATCGGGTATTTTCTTCTGCCGTCTCCCTCCCTGCTGTATCAAATCGATGTATATATACTGATCTTGGGGGTGGTTTCCGGATGAAATTTGGAAATATTTTGAGATCAAAAGATAGATTTTGGGGGCTGTAATTTGGAAATAGGACAGAATTTTGGAAAGGTTGAGGAAACCGTGTTTCCATCGATGTGGTGCTGCGTTTGTTTGTGCGGAGTAATTGGAGTAGCTGCTCCTTTGTTGCCTAACTCTTCTTACTGCTTTTGTTTTGTACGTGGGCTTTAATCACTTCCACTTCATTAATTTTTTATTTGATTTGTTTCCTCGTCACATGGGCTTTGAGTATATCACGTATCATGCTTCATTTTTGGGCCTCGTCTCGTTTTGGATCCTCTTCTTTCATTCTCGACACGTACCTAGCAAATAAAGCAGTGTATAAAATATCCAATTACAACAAAATAATATTTAACTAATTATATATCTAACTTTACGAAAATATATAAATGTAGCTCAAATAATATAAAAGACGACTATAAAAGTGTAAAATTATGTAGTAAAAATATATACAATTACGCACTTATCAAATACCCCCACACTTAGCTTATTGTCGTCCTCGACAATGACAAACCGAGCTACTCCAAAAATCACTATACTCAACCTTATATTGACTTGAGAACGGTCAACGACAAACTTAAAATATATTTTGAAAATATCGTTAACAGAGCATATGAATTAGCAGCGCATACAATGAAATTTCTCCTCCACTACAACTATACAATCGATTAATTAAACAACATTACATAATCCAGACGCTTTTAAATTAAAAATCACGAATGAACTTTTCATCCTTCACAACTCGATTTCACTCTCTTTTCTCCCCACATATCAACTATTAGACGGTGGGTTTCAGCCAAATATTAAGGTCCATAGGGGAAGGGGTTTACTTTCGGCACCTTGTATTACCACATCAGTGCGTGGATCGTTCTCCCGGTTACCTAAGGTGTACTCGATACCTCCTCACAAAATTTGCTTTTTTATCCTTTTTTTTTTTTTTTTTTTTTTTTTTTTTTTTTTTTTCTGCTTTTTTTCTTTTCTAAGATATCCGTCCTGTGACCCATGTAGCGAGCCTCAACCGATGGGTCCCGTCCAACCGGACAAGTCATCAGGCATTCTCCCAATAGCTAAGATTGGGTTCCCCTCGGGCTAAGAACTCGAATCACAAGACAGACAATTACGCTCTTTTGAGGTCGAGTAATCTCCCTGTCGGTCCATTAAAGGAGTCACCACGAAAGTAAATAATTAAGCACAAGACCGGCTTACACACCACACTACTAATAAGTCAACAATGGGGTTAAGATCGTTAGACGAGTGCTATTCTTTAGTATTCGTTCATAATTCAAATTTAAAAGAGAACTAAAACATGCAATGTTAAGAAATTAATCAACTCAAGTTTAAATAGGGAGGAAAAATTCATGAATTTGCTACTTTAAAAGCTTTTAATTTACTTTTAATTCCGAAAAACAATTCAATTCGAGTTTGTCGTCGACTCATCTTAGTCTCAAAATTCATTCAATGGTCTTTAACATGTATTGCGTAAAAGTAAACCAGAATTGATGACACAATATCTACACATTAGCACCTTGACCTTCATTTTATCTAATTTTTAACAGCATAACTTAACAACCAAACTTCATAAGCCCAATCAGAATAACTTCCCCAATGTGTAATCGTGCACTACGTTTATATGGAAAATGAAATATGAACACAAAGACATGGATAACATAGCAGCCAACTCACAGACGAGCACATGTTCAACAGCAAAAATTTAAATTTTAGCTCGATGTTACGATTTAGCTTGCCTCTCCCCCACACTTACTTGTGACATTGTCCTCAATGGCAACTCGACATCGAAAATATATTAAAGTGTTGCGTATAAAACAAAACGAGAGAGAAAGAATCACTTAGCTGGTTATTTGTCGACAGGCAGCTTTTAACTCCAGCAAGGTAGTCTCTCAGTTGCATTGAGTAGTAATTATAGCCCCAAAAGTGGATCGTACTAGTAGTGCTAGCCCCCAGCGCTTCAATGTGCATTCCCGTGTACGAACTCGCCATAAGCTTGTCAACCGATCAACACAAAATTATTCAAAAGCCTGCAAAACAGAGTACTCGGCAAAGACAAGTGAAATCTGACAGAAGCGAAATACCCAAAATAATGAGCTGATTTTTTTTTAATTTTCTAATTTTCTAATTTTTTTGTATTTTTGATTTTTCTGATTTTTTTGTGGCCGACACTATAAACATCCCCCTACAAAGGCTCCGAACTCGGGGAGGCACTTAAGCCGACTCGACTCGTAAAGGTAAAACAAACAAAACAGAAAAAAAATAGAAATATACATAAAAAGAAAAATACAATCGTGATCAATATAGAATAGGCTTGGGTTGCCTCCCAAGTAGCGCCTTATTTAGGGTCGTGGCACGACGTATCAGAGTCCCCTAGTCACACGGTTCTAGAACTCTCAGAAGGATTAGGTAGGGGTTGAGAAGGTAGAGAACCAGAAAGTTTAGACTCTATATTACTTAAGGACGTGCACATTTGACTGATTTGAGTGTCTAATTGTCGCAAGTGAGCATCAGTTTTCTGTTGGTATTGAATTCCTTGTGAATGAACCTGTCCTATTTGAGTAGTGAGTTGTTTTAAGGTATCCTCCAACGCAGGACTGATTTGTGGATTTTGGACAGCAGCACTATTCGAGGGAAACTGTTTAGGCGCTCCATAGGATTGGTTAGAATTAGGTGGTCCATACCTCAAATTCGGGTTATCCCTCCATCCCTCATTATAAGTAGAAGAGTACGGGTCATATTTCCTAGGGTAGGAGTTAGGAAAACCATTCATAGCATTCACGTCTTCACTGTACACACCTTCACTCATAGCATGACACGCATTAGCATGAGAATTATTAGAGACAAGTTTAGACATTAAGGTGGTTAAATTAGCAATTTGTTGTGAATTTTCTTGTAACTCATTTTTTATAGCACTTAAGTCTACCCCACTTACTCCTCTAACATCGTCTCGTGAGCTATATTGTTGAGAATTAAGAGCCATATTATCGATTAGTTCCCTAGCGGCCCTAGCAGTTTTATTCATTAACACTCCACCACTCGCAGCATCAATTATACTCTTATCTTTAAGTGACAGACCATCATAAAAATATTGAATCAACAATTCCTCGCTTATTTGATGTTGTGGACACGAAGCACATAATCTATTAAAACGTTCACGATATTCATATAAAGATTCATCAGGCCTCTGTTTAATACCACAAATTTCCTTCCTAATAGCTCCAATTCTACTAGCAGGTAAAAATTTCTCAAGAAAAGCACTTTCTAACAAAGCCCAAGACGTAATAGAACCAGCAGGCAAATAATAAAGCCAATCTTTAGCAGCATCAAGTAAAGAAAAAGGAAAAGCACGCATTTTAATTTGATCCTGATCAACACCATCTAATTGCATACTCGAACACACAACAATAAATTCTTGTAAATGACGCTGTGGATTTTCATTAGCACGACCAGAAAATTTAGGTAAAAGATTGATAAAACCTGAATTTAGCTTGAGCGGCCTCTCCAAATCAGGGAACACAACGCTCAGAGGCTGCGCTCCCAAAGTAGGTGCTGATAACTCGCGTAAAGTCCTTTCCCTAGCCATTTCTTCTTCCACAAACAGAAGCTCCAAGTATAACTTTTCCTCTTGCTGTCTTTCTCGAGTTTCCTTCCTTAATCTACGAGCTGTACGTTCAATTTCAGGATCGTAGTGCACAGGCTGTTTTGAATTCCGTGTATTGTGCATAAGCCTGTAACAAGAACTAAAACAAGTATCAGTTGCATCTAAATTTAATACGTTAATTGAAAGAACAAAAATAAAAAACAGTGAAACATATTCATTAAGCATACTTAAAATCACTACTAAAAGCGGGAATAATCTACGAGTCAGTTATGTGTTAAAGCTTATACAATAATAACAGATAGAATAATAACAGAAAGAATAATCCTACTAGTGGGTTAGCTGTTACGGCTTAAACACTAATAAATAGACAATGTTAAAGACTACGATAAGATTAGTAAAAACAGAACGAGATAAGTCAAGCTAAAAACATGCAAAAACGGTCAAAGAACATGTCATAAACTTGATTCACTCGACCTAAAAAGCCAAATAAAAAAATACAGCAATGACTATATCACAAATTAGTTTAAATTTTATCACACAAATTATTATTTTACGCCAAATCTCCCCGGCAACGGCGCCAAAATTTGATAGCGTGTCGTTAAGCGCTACAAATTATTAATTTATAAACCTATCTTAGCCTCAAAAAAATAAACGATAGTAAAGGATAAGTAGGGTCGATCCCACGGAGAGATTGGAAAAACTCTAAATGTGATGATATTATTAGTTAGTTAACCAATAAATTAAAAGCGTTAGTTATATTTACGATTTAAGGGGGGTTTAAATTCTGATTTCCTAAGCTTAAAATAATTAACAGAAGAACAAAACTAACCTAACTAATATTTACACGCGACAGTCAAATACCCACAATTTAAGCTCGTATTTCATATAGGTAATTTTAGCTCGTTAAC
This sequence comes from Dianthus caryophyllus, assembly GCA_023091065.1. NCBI lineage: Eukaryota > Viridiplantae > Streptophyta > Magnoliopsida > Caryophyllales > Caryophyllaceae > Dianthus > Dianthus caryophyllus. The sequence continues at coordinate 10,392,712 of CM041530.1, forward strand.
TGACAACAAATTGTTTCGATTTCAAAGCGATTAATGGATTAACTGCGGAGATTAAGATAGCAAAACCTCCCTATCCTCTCTTAGATTACAACTAATCTGAACTAGGCCGAGATTAATTATTAACTAATCAATTTAGCAGCATTACTGAACAAAGAAGACATCATTAACCCAATTAAATCTCAAGTGTCGTCAATACTCAAGCCTTAACCGATCACGTTTTACCCTAATCTAAACTAAACTCAATTCGCAGATTTCAGTTTAAATTAGTTGCTACTCGCTTTATGCAATTCGAACTAGGCCAAAATCGCACAAATAGCAGTCAATTCAATAATCAATCACAATAAGATAGCAAATTATGAATAAAAAACGAATCTTTATAATAAAATCAATAAAACGGTGAACACTAATCAACTCAAATATCGTCACAATACGGAATCAGTTTACAAAACTAAAATTAATCAACGAATTCAAACCGTAATTAGATACAAAAGAGAAAAGAGAACTTAATTTTAGCCCGGAACTTGCAAACTCGGAATTCGGATGTCGCCCCTCCAACACGAGCTCCAAATTCACCTTACTCGATCGTGTACTAGGACTGACGACCAAGCACTGTCTCCTATTGCTCCTTCGACCCAACTCGGTCTAAAAACGTCACCTGAATTGCTCAAAAATTCTGTGCAAAATCGGGTATTTTCTTCTGCCGTCTCCCTCCCTGCTGTATCAAATCGATGTATATATACTGATCTTGGGGGTGGTTTCCGGATGAAATTTGGAAATATTTTGAGATCAAAAGATAGATTTTGGGGGCTGTAATTTGGAAATAGGACAGAATTTTGGAAAGGTTCAACTGGTTTTTCAAATAAGTACTTGAGTGGATCCATTAGGGAGTATACTCTGGTTGTGTGAGCGAGGAGGTAATGTCTGAGCATTTTGGTGGCCCAGACTAGAGCGAGGCAGCTCTTCTCCACAGGTTCGTAGCGAGTCTCGTAGTCTTGGAACTTCTTGCTAATGTAGTAAATTGCTCTTTCTTCGTTGTTAAATTCCTGAGCGAGCATGGCGCCCATGGCGTTTGGTGTAGTCGTTAGGTAGAGCGAAAGAGGTAGATCTTTCTGGGGCGGCATCAGAACAGGTGGATTGGTGAGTAGGGTTTTGACTTTGTCAAATGCTTGTTGACAGTTGTCGTCCCATTTTGTGTGTTCTTCCTTTTTTAGCTTCTTGAAAATTGGCTCGCAGACCATTGTGAGCTTGCTAATGAATCGAGAGATGTATTGGACTTGTCCCAAGAAGCTCCTGATCTCATCAATGTTGCTTGGAGGTTTCATCTCCAGTATTGCTTTGATTTTGACAGGGTCGATCTCGATTCCACGTTGGCTTACGATGTGACCCAATAACTTGCCTGATGTAACCCCGAAAGTGCATTTCTGTGGGTTGAGGCGCATTTTATATTGCCTGATTCTGGTGAAGAACTTACGAAGGTTGGTAATGTGATCTTCCCTTTGCTTTGATTTCACAATCATGTCGTCAACGTAGACCTCTACTTCTTTATGCATCATGTCATGTAGCAGAGTAGTTGCGGTGCGTTGATAAGTGGCGCCGGCGTTAATGAGTCCGAAAGGCATGACAGTATAGCAGTACGTGCCCCAGGGTGTCACAAAGGTGGTCTTAGACATGTCATCTGTTGCCATTTTGATTTGGTTGTAACCCGCATACCCATCCATGAATAGCGATGAACGCGTGGTCGGCCGTGTTGTCTACAAGTATGTCCATGTGGGGCAATGGGAAATCATCTTTTGGGCAAGCCTTGTTTAGGTCCCGAAAGTCTGCGCATACTCGTATTTTTCCATTTTTCTTCATGACTGGGACCATGTTTGATACCCAGTCTGAGTATTCGATGACTTGGATGAAACCTGCTTGTAGTTGCTTTTCGATCTCGTCCTTGACCATGAGAGACCATTCTGGTTTAATGCGGCGTAGTTTTTGCTTAACAGGCTTGGCACCTGGTTTGAGTGGGATACGATGTTCTGCTATTTCGCGGTCAATGCCGGGCATATCCTTGTAGGACCAAGCAAAGACGTCTTTGAATTCTGTGAGTAGTTCAGTGTACGCAGCTTTTTCTTCCATGCTCAAGGAAGCCCCCAACTGTAGTTTTCGGGGTTCTTCGGGTGTTCCCACATCAATGATTGTTGTGTCTTCAATGATGGGGTCCTGTTCGGGTTTTGAGACGATACTTGCAATGTATTTATGTAACGCAATGCTATTATGCTTAATGTTATAGTGAGTGTTAGAAAATGCAGTTCTTAGAGGAAAACAAGGCAAGTAGTAACCAGAAACGTTGTTATTATTGTTTTCGAAAGCAGTTACATTTGAAGATAGCTCAGACAGAGGAGCTTTAGATAACCTTAGAGACTCTAGTTCTTTGTCTATGTCTATCACATCGGGAATATAGCCCGGAGGCTTGGTTGGGGTGAAAGACTTGAAGTGACGACGCGGGGGCCTAAACTTTATGATGGATTTGTCGTCAGGGTTCTCTCCTTCGCTTTCTCCCGAGTCAGAGTTCTCGAAAGTGTAGCCTTCTCCCGTAGTGATTTTGAAAGTGCGACCCTGCTTGTCAGTCCATTTAAGGGTTTTTGACCATCCGTCGTGCGTCTTCTCCTCAAACGGGACAATCAGGTCGGTGGGGTTAAAGTTGTGGTTGCGCAGGATGTCAGAAACGAGTTCAATCCCTGCAATGGTACAAGAGAAGTAGTCCTTGGGCATCTTGCTTGCGCCCTCCTTGACGAAGTATTTGTCTGTGAATATGTGATATGGCTCTATGCAAAAGTCACGACCTCTCTTACGGTCATTGAATGCTTGTTCCCCACGGGTAACTTCGTAGGACCATGGCACATAACCTAGGCCCATGGTAGGCCATTTGTTGTTGTTATCCTTTACATAGAGTGCTGTAATTTCCTCCTCGCGAGTCAATGTGCAGATGTCAAAGTCAAAATCAAAACCACAGGTGATGTCCGGGGTTTCGGTGCTTATTCTTGCAGTGTCATTGTCGAGCTTCTGCTCAGTAGGAAGCGGAAGTTCGAAGCATGGATGGTAACGACCTCGTCATCCAGGGGAAGCTTAACTTTTTGGTGTAAGCTTGAGGTGACTGCTTTGGTTGCGTGGATCCAGGGTCTACCTAATAACATGTTGTATGCCGGGGGTATGTCGATTATCTGGAATTCAGTTTCCCTTATGACGGGTCCTGTCATGATAGGAAAAGAGATGGTCCCTTTTATGCTGCGGCGGGTACCGTCGTAAGCCCTGACGCCGTCTGCACAGGGGATGAAGTCATTTTCCTTGATTCCCAGCTTTTTAGCTGTTTCTAGGGGCAGGACGTTGACTGCAGATCCGTTGTCGATGAGGACAACAGGTAGTGTCATGCCATGGCATTCTACGTTAATGTAGAGTGCTAGGTTGTGAGTGCCTCCGAATGGCGGGAGGTCTTTGTCAGAGAAAGTGATGGCGCTAGCTTGCCATTCACGGGTGATGTGGCTGATTAGTTTTTCAGGCGACATCTCTGTTGTAATAGGGGTGACCTGCAAAGCTCGGTGGAGAGCTTCACGGTGTCCCAGTGATTCTCTTAAGAGCTGCCAAATTGAGATGTCGGCTTTTGTTTTTAGAAGCTGTTTCTGAATGGAGTCTCCAATTTCAGGTGTAGGTGCTGGAGTGGTGCTTGATGACGCTAGGTCACCCTGTGGTTGACCTGTAGCGGTTGCAGGTGGTGGCGTAGTCACAGGAGACAATGGCGTAGTCGTTGGAGGTGGTGGTGCAGTCATAGGAGGTGAAGCCTCGTTGATGACTACTCCCTTGTTTTTGTCTTGGCTAGTTGCTTTTGATGGAAAACCTGGGGGTTCAAGCAGACTCAGTGAGGCTCTGTACGGGCGACCGGAGCGAGTTAAGTAAGCTATCTCATCGTCACTATCAGACAACCTGATTGGGTATTTGTGGGGCATTTTCCCGTATATCCCTGTGGGTTCTCGATCTTCCTGTTCTTCGTCTTCTGGCGGGAATAGGTAACCGGTATTGTCTGTGTGATTGTCCTCCTCATCAGAACTGTCCCAGATGCCATTGATTTCGGGGTCTTTCGAGACGATCAGGTGAGAGCAGTCGAGGATGGGGTGTGTACCCACGAAGATGGCATGGGTGTGCAGAGGATTGAGCTGGTTCGAGGGTTTAGGACCTGGAGTAGGTTTCTCGATGGTATTGTCATCGATGAAATCTTGGATTATGTTTTTTAAACGGAAGCACTGCTCGGTGTCATGTCCTTTTCCCCTGTGGAATTCACAGTAGGCATTCTGATCCCATGATTTGGGCTTTTTATCCTGAGGGGGCTCGCTAGTAGGTCCCAGGAGTTGAAGCACGTTTCGGCTCACAAGTCTCTGTAGTGCTTTAGAGTAAGTCATGTAGATCGGGTCAAAACTCCGTCGTGGTTTTGACGAAGTCTGGCCTGCAGATGAGTATGATGCCTTAGTAGGAGGTGTGGTGTATTTTGCTGGTGTGGTGTAAGTTGGGGAAGGCGCTAGTTCTTCCAGAGCGTTAATGCAGTGGACTGGTTCAGTTTTGGTGACGGCTCGTGATGAGCTGCCCTGGTAACCTCGGCTTGCAACCTTAGTCTTCTCTTTACGGAGGTCATCTTCAATTAATTGACCCACCGTACTGAGCGAAGCAAAACTGTCAAAGTTGCCATAGCGCAAATGCTGCTGATATGCAGGGGTGAGGTTATTAATGAACTTGGTGATCAGTTCTGCGTCCTTGGGACGGTTAGATATCTGGGCACTGAGTTTCTTCCAACGCGTGAGGTATTCACTGAAGCCTTCATTGTCCTTTTGTGACAGAACTTCCAGTGCGTAGCGAGACACGAGTATCGTTATTGTCATGATATCGATTGTCGAATCGACCGTGATTTCTTTGAAAGTAGTAATCTTGTGTGGGTCCAAGGCATAGAACCAGGTTTCAGGTTGTGCATCCAAAGAATGCGGGAATAGAGTAGCCAGTGCCGAGGGATCGACGCCCATGACGGCCATTTTAGCCTTGAAATCCTTGATGTGTACAAGCGGACTTTCATGACCCTTGAAGATGGGGAGATCGCTGAGCGAGAGCTTAGCCGGTAGTAAGGACTTGACGCTTTTTGGGACATGTTCAGTTTCCTCATAAATGGAATATCCCTTCGAGTGGGTGAGGCGTTCTTCCATTGAACGAATTCTTTTAGCATTTCGTTCAGCCTCTTCGGCAAGGTACTTGGCGTTCTTCTCGGCCTCGAGTTTCTGCATTGTGGCCATTTGTTCGATTGCAGCAGTGAGGCTAAGAATTTTACTGTTGAGCTGTTGAACTCGTTCTGCAGTAACCACCGACGGGGGAGGAGTTGGGATTCCTCCGACATTTTCTTCACTGTTGAGTGCCATGGTAGTTCTAGGCTTTGATCTGTTGTAGGTACGTTTCTTTAGAGGTGGCGGAGGGTTCAGATGACGGTCTTTAGTACGTCGCGTATCCAGGACTTTTTAGGGGATGGACCTGCAGAGTTCTAAACCTTAGTGACCTCCGAAAGAAAATAAAGACTCAAAGAAAAAACATATTTGTAGTAAAGAAAAAGCAAAAGTGTGAAAAGCGTGTGCAGGACTCGACTCGTGTTTTTAGCTTAAAAGACACGGGAAGCTTTTGAGGTAAGGGTGCGTCGACGCGTCCCCAGCCTCGATGTAAGTAAAAGTTTTGTATGATCACGACCTGATTAACCCGAGTTAGCGGTATGTCGCCAGGGGTTTATCGTTAAGTCGTGATGTAAAAAGGAATCAAACCGAAGTAGCGATAGGCTAGTCGGTCTGAAGATGTTAAATTGGGTAAAAAGCGGCTGTGATCCGCTTTTTATGTGTGACACAGGAGGTCGGGCCATAATGACGATGGATCACCTGACCTGACATGTAAATCAACGGGTTCATGTTTGAACGAGCCCGCGTTTTGTTCATTTTTGAGAGAGATAGTTTGTTTAAGTCGGGGTGACTAGTAAGTCACTCGACTTAGGGCTATCTCAAAAATGTAAAAGTGTTTGCTTAATTGAAATATCCGAAATGAGTTGACATTTTCGGGTTTTGCTTTGCGAAATGTTTTTTGCAATAAATGTATTATGGCGATACGTCAGTCGTATAATGCATTTATGTTTATAAGGATCTAAATGTAGTGATTATTTCCGATCGGTTTTGAATATCGTGGTGTAATGTTAGTCAGGTTCAGTTGACTATAGGTCAATGACCCTGACTGTATGCTTAAAAATATGCCTTTTTGAAAAATGTTTGAAAAAATTACTTTCAAAACAGACGTCTCTTGAAAGTGTAATGCTATATGAAAATGTTTTTGCATGCATTTTGTTTGGAAGACGACCATAGCGAGGGTGCCATAGCTTTGGATTTGTACGTATAGACGCGGGTTTTTGGCTTTCAGGGTAAGGTTCCTTCCGGTCATTCCCGCAACGTTTGTGTAGAGTTATCCGCAAGATCACACACATCAGTGTGGATTCAATACGGGGTCTAGAGCGTTCGAGTTTGACTGCTACGATTCACTTGTACGGATACCATACTTGTGATCGTGGAAGGGTGAGAGATCGACGTGTCCAGAGTATACACGCTTAGGAAGCGTGTTTTTACTTGGGGCCGTCCCTCGAAGGGTGTGGTTATGAATCAGGAGGATTCGACTCAAACGTACTATTGCCCAAATATCGAAAGCAGAAATGTTTTCAAAGTTTCAAGTTTCACTTCTTTATGTTTTTTTTTTAAAATAAAATGAAAAGTTAATTTTCAAAATTAAAAAAAAACATGCTCGTCCCCAGCGGAGTCGCCAACTGAGGATACCGGACTTGGGGTGATCCCTTCTCGACGCCCCGCTCGCGCCCGCCCTCGTGTCATGGGGCGGAATGCACGGCGCGGGAAAAATGAATAAATTTTGCAAGAAGCTCGCGGGCGCTGGAGCTTCGCTTTTTAGGGCGTTGCTTTGCTCAGCTCGCTCGAGCGTTCTTTTGTTTAAAGGGGGAATGTCATTGCATGTGAAAATAATAAAAAGAAATATAAAAATCCTTTTAAAACGTGTTTTTGGAGTCGCCACCAAATATTAAAGGAATTTGGAACCTATTCAACGCATCTTAAAATCATAAGACGCGAAGGTCTCAGATTTCAAGGTGCGTCGATACCTATCCTTCTGAGGCTATTGTGAAACCAGAGAGGATTCGGAGTGAGGTTACCTTTCTAAAGTTTTGACAAAATATATTGAAAACTGCAATAAAAAGGCCTACGTAAAAGTAGTCTTTACTAATTTGAAAACATATGCTTTAATTTCGATATTTGGGCTAATAGAACGCTACGTACAAATGCAAATGTATGACTCGACAAATATGTAAAATAAATGTAAGCCGTCAAGAACCATGACGATTTGCTATAGGAAATGTGCGTAAAATTACTAATTCATTGCATTTGAATTAATAACTAAACGTTATTCTCCGACTTATGTTCAATTCTAAGATTTTGTAAAACCCTCGGTTTTGCATGTTTAAAGAGACTAGTTGAAACGGTACAGTTAAATGTCGAATCCGTGTTTTAGCCGTAATTTAATGCATGAATCGAGAATTTGCATAATGTAAAAGTGGGTGCTTAATTTAGTGATTTTGAGTCGTTTATTTATGCGATATTGGCGAGGTTTAGACGAATCATTTAATTCGAATTACTACAATCGTATTGCGAATACGAGTTCGTTAATGCCAATATCGGGGTGGGTTAAAGTAACCCTATAAGTCTCAAACGTCCAATCGGAAAGTAAAATTTCTTTACCTTGAAATGCAAGGACGGTTTTTAGAGTGGAAATTTATAAGTGCGAGAGGCTTTTTGTGAATATAAGTATCGGTTTTGAATGTTGTTGTAATTGTTGTTGTTGGTTGAATTGATGATGTTTTGAGTCGAATAGGGGCTGCTATTTATAGCAAATGCTTCGTGTTTTATGCCTAATTGCTCAGAAAATCGCCAGAGAACCAACGATTAAGTGAAAAATCGCCAGAATGTCAGAACAGGCCAGGAAAATCGATTTCCCAAAAAATCGCCAGTATACAGGCGATTTTTTGGCCTGTTTCTGACACATTGAAGCGCCGTATTTTGCGTAGCATGTTGGCGTAGGTGTGTAAGCTAATGTCGAGCATGCTGCTGACTTTTGGGGTATGATTTATCAACTTGACACAAGTTGACATAATCAACTTGGTTAAAGTTGATTCTTTTGGCTCGGTTTTTGTATTTCGTGTTTCGTGTTTGGTTTTTAAATCGTGTTTTTCGATCTTGGCTCGAAGTAAAATAATATTGTAATGCATTATTTTACGACTTTGTGGGATTTTGTTTTGTAAGAATATGACCCGGGACGCATTTTGGCCCGCTTCGGGTGCTTGGGCCTTCTTGCGTGTTTTGGGCCGTTTTTGTGTGTATGGGTCGTTTTTGTATTCTTGGGCCATTTTGTGAGGCGTTTTTGTGTCGTGCTTGTGCGTATTGTGTCGACTTACGATTTAAAATGACTAAATTAAAATTCATTTTTACGAAATATGCAAATTCAAATTAATACGTTAAAAATGACTAAAATGTTTTAGACACTTATGTACCGTTTCGTCTCTTTTTAAAACATGCATGAAAGTCCTTTTCGTCATCGGGTTTGCTTTTTGGGGGGGGGGTACGGATACGGGTATCTACAGGCGGCGGCTTCTTGGGCATAAGCGTCTGTGAAGATATTCTGGTAAGGCCGCCCAGAACGAGTGAGATGTGAGACTTCGTCTTTGGTTTCGGGTTGAGTGACGTTAGCCTTGACCTGGGGCTTATTGCCCTTCTTCTTTCCCTTCTTGTTCCTCCCTTTTTTGTTATTCTTAGAAGAGGAAGAATTGCTTGTGTTGTTGATCTGGGCTATGGTTTTATTAGGTGGTGGCCATTCGCCCTCGCTTTCGCTACTAGAGTACCATACTCCATTGATTTGTTCGCCATAGCAGGCGTTCAAATCATCTTCGATTTGTGTAGTGATATTGACGAGGTGTTGGAAATTGCGTATGTTAGCATACCGAAGGTGAGTTTGGTATACTGGGTGTAGGTCTTTGATGATATCATGTACGAGTTCGTCTGGGTGTACTAGACCTACGAGATGTGTATTAAGCTTCTTCCATCTGGTTAGAAAATTGGTGAAGCTTTCACCGTCGGTTTGGACATTACTTTCCATGATCGGTTGGTCGAGGGAGATAGTGTTGATCTGGTCGTCGGTGAGTGTGATGAGGTAGGAGCAATCAATGATGGGTGCGGAGTCCACAAAGATTGCATGGCTAGCCAAGGGATTGTCTTTGTTGGATGGCTTGCCATTTGCAGTTGGCTTGTCGAGCTTTCCTTGGTCGATAAGGTCTTGGATAGCATGTTTTAACTTGAAGCAGTTCTCAGTATCGTGACCTTTGCCTCTGTGGTAGGCACAATAAGCGTTAGAGTCCCACAATTTGGGCTTCTTGTCTTCGGGTGGTTCAGAAGTGGGCCCGATGGGTTGTAGATAGTTCTTGTCGACCAGTCTTTTGAATGCCTTAGTGTAAGACATGTAAAGTTGATCGAAGTTTCTCCTAGGCTTGAAGGGAGAAGGGGTGAAGGTTGCACATGATTCCGAATCACCAAGTGACTCTAGGCTGGCGACGGCGCGGTTCTCGTCGTTCTTAGTAGTGCGCGTCGATTTTGATGAACTTCCTTGATATGCATGGCCGGTATATTTGGCCATGGTCCCAGTTCTGAGGTCGTCTTCAATCTGGGTGCCAACCTTAGTAAGTTGCTTGAAAGTTTGTATGTTGCTATACCGCATGTAAAATTGGTACACGGGTCGCAAGTTGTTGACGAATTTGGGCACAAGTTCGTCCTCCCTTGGGCGATTTGGGATTTGTGCACTAAGCTTCTTCCACCTAGTAAGGTACTCGGTGAATCCTTCGTTGTCCTTTTGTGATAGGACCTCCAGGGTACGGATAGAGACCTGGGTGTCATCATTGTCCTTGTATTGATGATCGAACTCGACGGTGATTTGTTCGAAAGAAGAAACCCGCTCCGGGTTTAGGGAGTAGAACCAGGTCTTCGGTATGGCTGCGAGGGAATGCGGGAACAATGATGGCCAGTGTTCCGGATCCACTCCCTTGATGCCCATTTGTGATTTGAAAGCCCTGATGTGGGTAATCGGACTTTCGTGACCTTGGAAGATTGGGAGGTCACTGAGGGCGAGCTTGCTTGGTAGTGCATCCCTGATGTTCTGGGGGATGCTCTCATTCTCCTTGTGTATGGAGTAACCTCCCGGAGTACCGAGACGTTCTTCCATAGCCTGGAGTTTCTTGACGTGCTTATCTGCCTCATCCTTGATTTTCAACTCCATTCGATCGACTTCAGTTTGGTGGTGGGCCATTAGGTGTTCAAGGTCATTGGTTAGTTTGGTGGAGCGATTCGAAGCGGGCCTCTTTGTACCTTGTAACCACACTCACCCTAAACTCGGTTCACTCATGATCCTCACCCTACTCACACGTTTTTATGGGCTGTTTTGGTGGTTTAGTTTTCGGTTTTTATTTGCAAAAACATAAAACGAAAATAAAAGGATATGAATTAGACTAAGCACAAAGCCACTAGCCTAAGACTAAGGTTCCGATCAATCATCGCACTAAGCTATGACCATCACCCATGGAAACTCGAATCTCCATGCACAAAGCTAAGGAGGTTTTAAGAGAAAACTCATTCTAAAACTCATCTTTTTTATAACTCAACAAATCTGAAAATTTACAATGGTTTTAGCTTGGCTTATATAAGCCTAAGCTTCTAATCTCAACCACTCATCTAACTAAGATCTAAGGGCTACAAATAACCCACAAAATACAATAAAAATCAGCTCACATGTGAGCTCCAAAATCTGAAAATAAAACAACTAACAACTAAAGTAGAAAGCGACTTGTTGTAGCATCCTCTCCCTTCATTTGTGTTGTTGAATCAAGGCCCTTCATTTGCCCTTGGAGAGCAAGTCACACGTCCCAAACAAAGGTCCCTTGGCTGATTTTTGTTGTTTGTTTACAAAAGACCAAAAGGTGACAAAGACATAAAGTAGTAAAACAAACTTTATTGAAAGGGACTTGTATTGAATTAAAATGTATCATCCTTGACTTCAATTTAGCCGAGATTTTGGACCTATTTTGGCTCAATTTCGTGACCATGGGTCCAAGGACCATGGTTAGGTCGTAGGCCAAAAATCGGGACCAAATCGTCAAGCCGTTTCGTTCCAACTCTCCCCTTCTTCAAAAAAAGTTTGTCCTCAAACTTTAGCCAACTAAAACATGGTATCCAAAATGATAAATTTTCAGAAAATAAAACGATTTTGAGAGAATGAAGTTTGGATGTAAAAGAGGAAAACAACAAGAGCAAATCCTATGAAAAGCACATAGCAAATTCATCGAATCCTCTTGTTAGCCAACTCGACCCAAACACCCACAAAGTGTGCTCGAATCAAGTCGACACTCACAAGTCAAGACGCACACAAACTTGCAAGGTCACACCCGAAAACATCAAGACCCAACTCAACCCAAGATCGTCTCGGTTTAAGAAAACTCAAGAGCCGAAGCTTTGATACCAATTGGAGCGATTCGAAGCGGGCCTCTTTGTACCTTGTAACCACACTCACCCTAAACTCGGTTCACTCATGATCCTCACCCTACTCACACGTTTTTATGGGCTGTTTTGGTGGTTTAGTTTTCGGTTTTTATTTGCAAAAACATAAAACGAAAATAAAAGGATATGAATTAGACTAAGCACAAAGCCACTAGCCTAAGACTAAGGTTCCGATCAATCATCGCACTAAGCTATGACCATCACCCATGGAAACTCGAATCTCCATGCACAAAGCTAAGGAGGTTTCAAGAGAAAACTCATTCTAAAACTCATCTTTTTTATAACTCAACAAATCTGAAAATTTACAATGGTTTTAGCTTGGCTTATATAAGCCTAAGCTTCTAATCTCAACCACTCATCTAACTAAGATCTAAGGGCTACAAATAACCCACAAAATACAATAAAAATCAGCTCACATGTGAGCTCCAAAATCTGAAAATAAAACAACTAACAACTAAAGTAGAAAGCGACTTGTTGTAGCATCCTCTCCCTTCATTTGTGTTGTTGAATCAAGGCCCTTCATTTGCCCTTGGAGAGCAAGTCACACGTCCCAAACAAAGGTCCCTTGGCTGATTTTTGTTGTTTGTTTACAAAAGACCAAAAGGTGACAAAGACATGAAGTAGTAAAACAAACTTTATTGAAAGGGACTTGTATTGAATTAAAATGTATCATCCTTGACTTCAATTTAGCCGAGATTTTGGACCTATTTTGGCTCAATTTCGTGACCATGGGTCCAAGGACCATGGTTAGGTCGTAGGCCAAAAATCGGGACCAAATCGTCAAGCCGTTTCGTTCCATTTGGTAACTTGTTCGCGGAGTGCGGTAACATCTTCGTTGCCGGCCATTTTTCGCTTGTAGGTTCGTTTCTTGTAAGGGAGGACAACTCGGTTCTTAGTGCGGCGGGTATCCAGTTGAGGTTCCCCTACATTTGCATAGGATGCATCAGCTATTTGACAGACCCGACATGACACATTCATTTATGTTTGTTTCGTTTGAAAAGGACTCTCTTTAGTTTTTGGGAAAGAAGGAAGTTTTCGAAAACAAGCTGGGAGTATTCTTGAGATGAGAATGTGTGCGCGCAGCTCACCTCGATGTTAAAAGATTTTTCTTTGCGCCTATTCAGCCCGAATGACGGTATGTTGTCGTGGGCTAAAGGTAGACACACAAAAAGGAATCGACTTGAGTTCAGACAAGTCGAGGATGTTAAAACAGGATTCAAACCGTGAGGTTTAAAGAGTGAAGTCCACAAGTTGAGGTCAAAGACCTTGACTCGGGTTTTGCTAATTTTGTAAAGGAAATTTTGAAAGATCTTTATTTCAAAAGTTCGTGATTATTTTATTTGAAAAGATGTTAGCTGGTTAGTCTGTTAGGTTGATTATTTTCGAAAATTTTAAGTGAGTTTTCGAAGATATGCAGATTTTGAAAAGGACTATATTGTATAGCCTCGCACTTATGCATTATGACTCTTGGTTGTTTGGTCAGGTCTCGTACGCCTCCTAACTGATTTGAGTACGCTTTGGCAGGTGCCTTTAACCCTTTGCCCACATAGTATAACATGTAGGATACAAAGGAGGCCCTGGGACGGTCAAATCAGTTCGCTACGGCAAGCCGTGGAGGGGTGAGAGGAAGGTTAGTCCAGAACGTGCTTTATCGAGTGGACAAGCCTGCGTTTGGAACCACCTCTCAAGGTATTTGTGTGTGAATCCGACTAGATTCGACTCTAAACGGGTATGCTTAGCTCATGCATGTTGATTGTTCTCAAGTCGTTCAAGTCTCATTTTTATTTTTAAAAAGAAAAAGCTAATTTTAGTTTCAAAAATAAAACCTGTCCCAGTGAGTCGCCAATGTAGGTGCAGGGATCGACCATGGAACCACTCGACGTCTTGCTAGGGTCGAAAAGTTAAAAAGAATAAATAAAAAACTCTTTTAAATCTGTTTTGGATCCGCCACTAAATTATGAGGGAAATTTAGAACCCGCCTCCGTGTCCTCATGCTCAAAGACACGTCTTAGAGTTCAAGGCACGTCGACACCTATCCGTCTAAGGTTATTGTGAAACCAGATTCGGATTCGGGTGAGGGTACTTTTCTAAAGCATAAATCAAAATAATGTTTTTATGAAAGATCTTTTGGAAAAGCCTATCAAAAGATAGCCTCTACTAGACTTGAGAACAATGCAAAGAATGATACACGAGCCTAAGTAATACGCTCATTACAAGCTGCGATAAAGATGTAAAATAATGCAAAAGAGATTGTTTAAAACCCTCGATTAAGCATGCTTAACTTATTAATGAAATTGATTTAATGACGAATTCATTTTAAGTGATTTAGATGCAATAAGAGGATTTGCTAAAATGCATGCAATAAAATAAAGTTCAATTAGCCATTGATTTATTTTAGAGAGGTCAGTTGTTTATGCGACTTTGGAAAGGTGTTACGAATAGGGTGTGTATTCGAGGTGCATGGCCGCCTTATGAAAAGCAGACTCGCGTACCAAAGCCGGGGTGAGCCTAATGTAGGCCCTTGCTAGTCTAAGAAGTAAAGAAAGACCTTAATCCATGGTAGGATTAAGTATTACCTGTCTCGAATCAGGAAACTGGCAGCGCTTTGCTTCAAAGGGGAGAATTCAACACTAGAAAAATGAAGAATTCAAAGGTGTTTATGCGTGAGGCTTTTTGAGAGAGTTTTGAGATGTGAATTGTGTCTTCTGTTCTGAAAAATTGTGTCTTGAACGAATGAATGAAGGGTCGTATTTATAGTGTAGAGTTCGGCAGATTTTAGGAAATCTAGGGATAAAACCGGACGTAGGAGCCGCAAGGCTCCTTGCGACTGCCTGGGGCAATCGCAACATGTCTTGCGATAGCCCTTACCAATCGCAATGCCCCTTGCGATTGGTAGGGCGGGCAAGATACTCTTTTCTCCGTATATTTCCAAATATCTTTTAGGATTATACGAAGTAACCTTGCTTGAGCTCTAAGCTACGGTTGCTAGGGTTTGTTTTAGGGTTTATCCTGGACCTTGGGAAGCGGGCCAGGCGTGGGTTTGGGCTCGGGATTACGGGCCGAGCCCTGAAAATGTAAAAGGGGTGTATTTTGTAGTATTTTGTGAAATAGGACATTCCGTGAGGCTATCCTAAGGGTTTGCTAACGCTAAAGGATGGTTTTAGCGACTGGTCCTAAATTTAGGGTTTTTTTAGGAGAATCGAATCAAACCTTGTTAATGTAAAAGGATCAATTAGACTTGAGGTGTGTAAAAAGAGTGTGCGCATGCCAGTTAGGACCTGAACACGAGACGAGCTAGACTCTAAACCTAAGGACACTAAAAGTGATGACCCATAAAGAAAACTCATTTGCATTTTAAGACATTTAACTCGAATTCGTCATAATTAGAACCATTTAAGTCAACATAAAAGCATGCAATAAAAGTCCATTATTACATCACTGGGTTTTTGGTGGGAGGTGCGGATTTGGGTATCTACAGATGCTTTGATGCTGAATTAGTTTGTGAAAATGTGTTAGTAAAAAGTTCATTTTAAATGTGAAATGAGCTTAAATGCTAAAAATGTTTCGTTTTGACTCGTGGTAAGAATCGTATTTGCTAAGACGAAATGTAGAGTTGCTGCGTGGGGAACAACAAAGGAATGTCGTAGTATAATGTAGGTTGTAGTGTTTTAGGAAAGACGAAATTAGGAAACTGTGAGAAAAACCAGCCCCTGAAACCGCATAGCCTTATGCGGTTTGGGGTGCGAACCGCATAACTTTATGCGGTTTTGGGTCCAAACCGCATAAGGTTGTGCGGTTTGGTGGCTTGGCTGGTAACGCTGTATTTCCATATTTCAGATACGGTTTTCCTATATAAGGAGAGGGGGTGCGTGCCATAATCTTCATTCACAAATCACTTCTCTCTTTTTCTTTTATTACAAGTTTTTGCTCTCATAAATATAGTAGGTATATTTACAAAAGTTTTGTGTATTCGAGAAAAATGGTTGAGCATTTTGATGCTCTTTTGAAGAGGTGGACTTCTTCACTAAGTCCGGCGATGAAGAAGGCGGTGTATGATGATGGCGCAGGTGTTTTTATTGGCTTTCGCCAAATGAAAGTCGATCTAGACTTCCTTGACTCGTGTTTGGATTATTGGGATCCTAGTTTGCATGTGTTTAGGTTTTCCGGGGGAGAAGTGTGTCCTTTGATGAAGGAGTTTGCGGCCATTGCTGGGTGGTCGAAATGGACTACTCTTGTGGTTGTGAGGCGTGACCTTTGTTACAACGGGATGTTGCGAAACTTCCTTGGGATGACGAATGCTCATGCTCCGTGTTTGTTTGAAGGAGGTAAGGTGAACATGCTTCTTTTGTGTCAACGATACATGAATAAAGTGGACACCAGTATTTCGTACCGTTCTAAGCGGAGGGCCCTTACTTTTTGTTTGGTTCATCGTTATGCTTTTGCGGGGTCCATGCCAGATGGGGTGTTCGGGAACGCGAGGTATGCTCGTGTTGTCGAAGAGATGGAACGGGGATATGATCCTTCTGCTTTGATCCTGGCGGAAACTATACTGGGCTTAGACGACCGTTGTGCTAATCGTCTGAGCTCGTACAGGGGTTGTGCTAGGATTCTCAACATTTGGCTCATGGAGAAGCTAAGTGTGTATAAGGCTCTTCCCCTTGGGGGTGTCTTCAAGGCTGCGGCGACGACGTCGCGAAAGATGGAGTGGGCCAACCCTCGGGAGCGTTCACTCAACTACTACCGAGGGTTTGTGAAGGAAAGCACCATTCGTTGGCATGTGTCATGGTGGCATATTACGGCGATTACGGCTCCGTCTGTTGCGAACGCGGCTTGTGGGTTGATGTTGTGCGGGTTTGAACGAGGTGTGTGGATTCATCATCTTCGCTTGAAGAGGCAAATCGGGCTTGCTCAGACCATTCCTAAGCAGGATACTCAGGTCGGAGGGGTTGTTGTCCTAAACAACCAGATGATCGATGCTTGGATCCGAGGATGGTCGGATCGTGTTACTTGGGTTGTTCCGGAGCATATAGAGTCTACTCGTGTTACAGACTTCTATACACGGTGGTACCGTTCCAATGATCCTCAGGAGCGGGAGAATCAGAGGAGGAGGGAGAAGAATGGGCCAAGGCCCTCCTTGGCGTATGAGGTGGTGCGCGAAAGGAGGGACTATGGTGATCTTTGTGCTGTTAGTGCAGAGGCTTCTACTTCGAGGCCGGCGCGGGAAAGACTTGGGCCGAAGGTGACTGTTAAAGATCGCCTAGGGCCAAGGATCGAGGAGCCCCCGGTCGAGCAGGACGAGGATCCGATCGAGCCCCCAGGTTTTGAGAGATCTATTCCCGTTCTTAGTTCGAAGATTGTGGCGGATCGGCCTCTTGAAGATGAAGAGGCCAATCCGAAGCGACAGAGGATGTCTTAGTAGTTTGCATTTTGTTTTGCTTAGAAAATTTCCTTTATTTAAATACATGTTTTAGATTCGAATAAAAGGCTAAGGAGGCTTGTTCCTAGCTCATTTCTAAATTTTGAAAAATTCTAAATAAAGTAATAAAATAGAATTTGTTTGCTTTTGTCTTGTCTCGTTGCTTTCTTTTGTTTTGTTTCAAAATGTTCTCGACTTTTTTAAGCTTTGAACACTTGTATTTGTCGTAAATCCTTGACCTTTTTAAGCTTTGGATTCGTATGTTGATTTGTTTTCTCTTAGATCCTCGACCTTTTTAAGCTTTGGATTCGGATCTTCCTTTGTGTTGTTTTTTTTTTTTGTGTTGACTGTGCCCTCGACTTTTTTAAGCTTTGAGCGTGTCATTTTGTGAGTGCAAAGCCCTCGACCTTTTTAAGCTTTGGGCATGCGTGCTAAAAAGTTCGGTTGTGCTTCTGATAAGCTGCCTATGTATCTGCGTTTTAAATACAGAATCAAACCGGCGTAGTTCGTGTGATTCGGTTGAGCTCATTGCAAAGCTGCCTACGTATCCACAGTGCGTGGAATCAAACCGAGCGTAGTTCACCCATGCGAGAGTGAGTCTTGTCTTTTGTAAAATGCATTGCGAATTTGTTTAGGGGTAGTATTTCTTGAGTTGATCAAGATTTGTTGTGTCGGAAGTCTGACGGTCAAGTCGATTAATTTCACGGCTCCTCGGGAAGGATTTCCTTGACCAGAAATGCGGTCCGCCCCAATTGGGTTTGAATTTCCCTCTTGGGTCGACTGGTAATGGTGCTCGGACAGATTTGAGTACTAGGTCACCCACTTTTATGTTTCGTGGCTTGACCCGTTTGTTGTAGGCGCGTTGTAGGCGAGACTGGTACATTCGGACTGTACTTAGTGAATGCAAGCGTCTCTCGTCTAGAAGGATGAGTTGTTCATAGCGTTCGCGTGCCCATTCGGCTTCAGGAATGTCCGCTTCCATGAGAATTCGAAGGGATTGCATCTCGATTTCTACAGGTTGAACAGCCTCCATTCCGTAGGTTAGGAAATAGGGTGTCATACCCGTGGGTGTGCGGATAGTAGTGCGGTATCCCCATAATGCAAATGGGATTTTGTTGGGCCAGTCGTGGCAGGTGTCGATCATCTTTTTGAGGATTGATACGACGGTTTTGTTTGCTGCCTCTACTGCGCCGTTGGTTTGCGGTCGGTAAGGTGATGATTTGTGTCGTTGTATTTTGTATTTGAGAAGAAGTGGTTCGACTTCTCCTTGAAAGTGTGTTCCTTGGTCGCTTATGAACTCGTGGGGTATGCCATAGCGACAAATGATGTTGTTTTGTATGAATTTTGCAACTTCTTTTGTGCCTAGTTTGCGGTATGATGCGGCTTCGACCCATTTGGTGAAATAGTCGATGGCCACGAGGATGAAGCAGTGTCCTCCTGCTCCCACGGGTTGCACTTTGCCAATGACGTCGATCCCCCATGTGGAGAATGGCCATGACGAAGTTAAACTGTATAGTGGTGAAGGAGGTATGTGTTGTACGTTTGCAAAGATTTGGCAATTATGGCAATGTTTGACATATTTTGCGCAGTCGGCTTCCATGGTGGTCCAGTACCATCCTAGCCATATGATTTGTTTGCACATGGCTCGTGCGTTCATATGTGGTCCGCACTCGCTATCGTGTACTTGAGACATGATTTCGTGTCCCTTTTTGTGGTCGACGCACAGGAGGAGTGTACCTTGAGGCGTCTTTTTGAGTAGTTTGCCCATTTCCACCACGAATTGTGATGATAAGAGGCGTATGGCTCGCTTGGCCCGTTTGTCAATGTTTGGTGGGTATTCACCGTTTGTTTTGTCGTTGATAATTGCTTGGTACCAAGGATCGGTTTGCTCTTCCTCGGTTTCGATGTCACAGATGTATGCGGGTTCATTCCGTCGTTCCACGACAATTGGTAGCGTTTCCATTCCCGGGGGTATGTTGATTAGCGAGGCGAGTTTGGATAGCGCGTCGGCGAATTGGTTTTCTTCGCGTGGGAGGTGTATGAATTCTACATGATAGAATTCGTTTATGAGTTCTTGTATCTTGTTTTGGTATAACGCTAGGTTTTCATTAAGTATCTTCCATGCTCCGGATACTTGGTTGATTATGAGGGAGGAGTCCCCATAGACTCTTATGTTGCGGGCGTTGAGTACAAGCGCTGCTTGGAGACCGTGCAAGCATGCTTCGTATTCTGCGGCGTTGTTTGTTACATCGAAATCCAGTTTGATGGATAAGGGTGTGTGTTCGCCATTCGGGGATATGAGAAGTATTCCTACTCCACAACCTCGATAGTTGGATGAACCATCGAAGTATAATTCCCATTGTTCTTGGTCGATGTTGTAAATCCCATCGTCTGGAAGGGATGTCGTGTCTATGATTGGTTGTTCGGCGATTGCATTTTCGGCTAGGAAATCGGAGACTGCTCGTCCCTTGATTGCTTTGAGGGGTACGTACTTAAGGTCGAATTCGGCTAGGAGCAGCGTCCATCTGGCCATTCGTCCGTTAAGCACAGGTTTCTCGAAGAGGTACTTTACGAGGTCCATTGTAGAATAGACCCTTGTTTGGTGTGCTAGCATATAGTGACGGAGTCTTTTGGATGACCATACTAAAGCTAGACAACTCTTCTCGACAGCGGAGTATCGAGTCTCGTAATCGAGGAATTTCTTGCTTATGTAATAGATTGCGTGTTTTTCGCCGTTTACTTCTTGAGCGAGCATTGCGCCCATGGCGGTAGGTGTTGTTCTAAGGTACAAGGATAGTGGTAAATCCTTTTGGGGTGGTCGTAGAACTGGTGGATTGGTTAGCAATTCTTTGACCTTGTCAAATACTTGTTGACATTGTTCGTCCCATTCAACGTGGTCGGTTTTCTTGAGCTTCTTAAAAACTGGTTCACATATCATGGTGAGTTTGTTGATGAAGCGTGAGATGTATTGGATTTGGCCCAAGAAACTTCGAATTTCGTCGAGGTTCTCCGGGGGTCGCATTTCGAGAATTGCTTTGACTTTCGAGGGATCGACCTCGATGCCTCTTTGGCTCACTACATGTCCTAGTAGTTTGCCGGATTTAACTCCAAAAGTACATTTTTGGGGATTGAGGCGCATTTTGTATTGTCGTAGGCGAGTGAAGAACTTGCGGAGATTAGTGATGTGACCACTCCTCTCCTTTGACTTTACGTTCATGTCGTCGACGTAGACTTCGACTTCTTTGTGCATCATGTCATGTAAAAGGGTTGTAGCGGTGCGTTGATATGTTGCACCAGCATTGATTAGGCCAAAAGGCATGACTGTGTAGCAGTATGTGCCCCATGGTGTAATGAAAGCCGTCTTTGCCATGTCTTCGAGTGACATTTTAATTTGATTGTAGCCTGCGTAGCCGTCCATGAAGGATAGGAGGGCGTGATCGGCGGTGTTGTCGACTAGGACGTCTACATGGGGTAATAAAAAGTCATCTTTGGGACTAGCTTTGTTCAAGTCGCGAAAGTCAACGCATACTCGAATTTTGCCATTCTTATTCAAGACTGGGACTATGTTTGAGACCCATTCAGGATAATCGATGACTTGGATGAAACCAGCTTGTAGTTGTTTTTCGATTTCTTCCTTGACCATAAGGGACCATTCGGGACGTAGTCTCCTTAGTTTTTGTTTGATTGGTTTGTAACCGGGTTTAATCGGGATGCGGTGTTCAGAGATGCTTCGTTCGATTCTGGGCATGTCCTTGTATGACCAAGCGAATACGTTCTTAAATTCGCTTAGAAGCTGTGTGAATTGGGCGCGCTCGTCTTCGTCTAGTGAGGCGCCTAATTGTAATTCCCTTGGCTCTTCGGGGGTTCCTACGTTTATGGTTATGATTTCCTCGATGATAGGGTCCTGTGTTTTGGGAGAGACAAGGTTTGCAATGTATTTGTTTAATGATTCATTTGTTTGTTCATTTTCGCATGAGTTAATGTCTTTTGCATTTTGTGTTTTGTTAGTTGTTTGTTGATTTTTAGCTGTTTGTTCTTTGTCATTTGTTTTAGCTTGAGACAAGACGTAAGCAAACTTGTTTATTTCATTATTTTGAAAAGAATTATTCGATAATTCAGAAAATTGCTTGGAGCTAGACTCTGTAAAAAGAAAATCTAAACTAAAGCTAGAGTCTAGGATAGATTGGTCGACAGATGACCCGACACTAAGAGCATTAGGATTTAAAAGAATTCCTTCTTCTTCTTCATCGTCTTCGTGGCTGGAGGAGCTGCTTGAGCTGCTTGAGGTGCTTGGGGTGCTTGGGTTGCTTGGGTTGCTTGCCTCTTTGTTTTTGAGGTTGGTGACGTGGTTGAAAAGTAGTCCTTCACCGGTGATAAGTTGGAAGTGGTGGCCTTGTGCATCGGTCCATTTCAGCGTTTTATATCATCAGTTAAGGGTTTTATCGGTGGCATCGGCTATAAGTAAGTTAGGATCAAAACGTCGATCGCGCATAATGGTGGCGACGATTTCTTCATTTTTGATGCTCGGTGAGGTCTGAGGTGCATTAGGCTCGACCTCACTAGAGTAGCAAGCTTCAGATGTGTGGATGACGTCTCGAAGGGAGGTGTTCCCGTCGACCGTTCCCCCCAGGAGTGAAATATGCGCTTAAATCAAGGACATAAGGCCGTAGGGTGACCTTATGGGTTGACTTTCGCCTTTGGATCTCTTTGGCCATTTGTTCTTGGTCATTGTTACTGGGTTTGTAGCCTAGGCCCATGGTGAGCCAAAGGCTATTGTTGTTTGCTGTTTTGAAAGGTTTGTAAGTTTTGATCGGCATGCGTGTAATGGCGACCACCTCAAAGTCGAAACCGCATAGGTCTTCCGTAGGTTCAACAACGATTTCTGCGGAATTAGGCTCCTTTGGTGTATCGAAGAGAGCGCGGAAATTTGAGGCGTTCAAAGTTATGATCTCCTCGTTAAGAGGGATTTTAACCTTCTGGTGAAGAGTAGAAGTTACGGCTTTGGTGGAGTGAATCCACGGGCGCCCTAGAAGTATATTGTATGAAGGGGTCATGTCAATGACTTGAAATTCAACCTTTATCTCAATAGGACCACTGCGTATGTGAAGGGAAATGGTTCCTTTCACGTGACGTCGGGTTCCATCGAAAGCTTTGACTCTGTCCATGCTTGGGGTGAAGTCTTTGTCAGATAGGCCGAGGCGATGTGCGGTGGCTAAAGGTAGAACATTGACTGCAGATCCGTTGTCAACGAGGGACACGGGTAGAGTTTTCTTCATGCATTCTACGCTGATGTAGAGTGAAAGGTTATGGTTTGGTCCGAACGCTGGTAAGTCATCGTTTGAGAAGGTGATAGCCCCTAGCAGCCAATCTCTCGTAACGTGGCTAATGACTTGATTTGGGGAGATTTCGGAATCTGCGCATGCTATTTGTAAGGCACGGATGAATGCGTTCCTATGTTCCGCCGAGTCTCGTAGGAGAGCCCAGATTGAAACATCGGCTTTTGTGCGAGTGAGTTGCTTTTGAAGCACTTCACTCGTGTTTGGTGGTGGAATTACTGTAGATGCAGAAGGTGTGCTTGTGGAAGGAATATCATCCTGGGCTACGGCCTTGCCTTTCTCGGCCGCGGTTGCTTTTTGAGCGTGTTCGTCGGTGAAAATATTTTGATAAGGACGCCCAGAACGTGTGAGGTGTGAAACCTCGTTTTGATCCTTCTTCTCGGGCTGTTTGCCCTTATCTTTTGTGTGCTTATTTTCGGGCTGTTTGCCCTTTTTCTTCTTCCCTTTCTTGTTCTTTTTGCTTTTGGTTGGGGAGGAAGTGGTCGAGAGTTGGGCTACCGTTCTGTTGGTGGGTGGCCACTCTTCGTCCTCATCATCACTAAACCAGATTCCATTGATTTGGTTGTTGATGGGTGCAACTAAGTAGGAAAAATCTATGACGGGTGCTGATCCGAGGAAGATTGCAGGATTGTCATAGATCGTGGGGTTGTTTTAGGCTCCGATGCCGATCTCAACGAGTTCCTCGAAGTTCTCGGCGTAGCCGTAATCGAAGTGTTTTTGCCATTCGGGTTGCAGACTGGTGAGGAATGGGTATATAAGTTCATCTTCGTGTGGAGGGTTTGGAACTTGGGCAAGTAATTTTCTCCATCGAGCGAGGTATTGGGTGAAATCTTCCCCGTCTTTTTGGTGTTGAATGAAGAGCGTACGGAGGGAAACATGCTTGTCGGCCTTGTTCTTGGAGCGTTGTTCCAAGCGTCGAGTTTCAATCTGATGCAAGGCCTTCAAGTTGTCAATGTCTTTGGTGAGTTGGTTAATACGACTGCGGAGAGTTCTCAATTTGTTGAGGTTAGCCATCTTCGAGGCGCGTTCACGCTTGAAGTGAGGGGTGATGATGCGATTCATGATGAGCATCCAGCTGAGACCTGTATTTCACTTCGTATATTAGTGACACGACTCGACCCACTAGACTCACGAACATTCTAAGCATTCATTTTAAGCTCATTTCCTTGTTTAGAAAGACCTTTGTGTTTGAAAAAAGGAGGTTTTCGAAAAAGTTTTGCTAAGGGAAGCTTTTGAGGCGAGGATGCGTGCGCACATCTTGTCTCGATGTTAAAAGATTTTGCTTTGCACCCGTCGAACTGGTATCGGCGATTTGCCGAGGTGAGCTCGAGTCGGATGTGTAAAAGAGGAAATATTCGGCTCGAGCAAGTCGAGTCGAGAATGTTAAAACAGAGTCTAGGCCGTGTGACCTAGAGGATTGAAATCCACGAGCTCGGGTTTTAATCCTTGCTCGGGTTTTTGCTTGTTAGTGAAAGAGGAAGTTTTGAAAAAGCTTGTTTCAAAAATTTGCGATAGTTTTGTTTAAAAAGGGTGTTAGATGTTAGATTCGTTTATCTTTGAAAAGTTTAGGCGAGTTTTCGAAGATATGAATGCATATGCTCGTTTTGAAAAAGACTATGGAGTGCATAGCCTCAAACTTGTACGTATGACTCAAAAAGGGTGATAAATGAGTCAGTCGGGTACACCTCCAACTACCTCAAGTACGCTTTGGCAGATACTTAACCCCTTTATTTCCTTACGCCGGAGCGATAGGTTTTCTAAAGGGAGCACTGGGGCGGTCGAGATAGCCTTTTACGGCAAGCCGTGGAGGGGCGAGAGGAAAGTTAGTCCGGCATGTGCTTTATCGAGTGGACAAGCCTGCATGTGGGAACCACCTCTCGAGGGTGCAAAGGGTGCCTAAATTCCAAAAAGGAATGGACTCTAAACGAATGTGCATAGTTCAAATATGTATACAAGGATTGTTCAAGTCTTTCAAGTTTCACCTCTTTATTTTTAAAAAGAAAAAGCTAGTTTTAAGTTTTAAAAATAAAATCTCCCCAGCGGAGTCGCCAAATGAAGGTACCGGGAAGCGACCTACCGACGCCCTGCGCGCGCCCGTCCTCGCCCCGTCGCGGGGGCGCCTGGGTGGCGGAATGCGCCTCGCAGGAAGGAGGGTGCGAAGTTTTGGAAAGGTGAAAATAAAATGGGGGAGATCATTGCATGAATTTGCGGTCAAAAAAGAAAAGTAGAAAAATCCTTTTTGAAATGTATTTTCGGAGTCGCCACCAAATATTAAAGGAATTTGGAACCTATTCAACGCGTCTTGAAATACAAGACACGAGTGTCTCGGATTTCAAGGTGCGTCGATACCTATCAATCTGAGGTTTGAAACCAGAGAAGGGGTTCGGAGTGAGGTTACTTTTCGAAAGTTTTGACAAAATGTATTTTGAAAACAGTAATCAAAAAGCCTACATAAGAGTAGTCTCTACTAATTTGAAAACATTTGCTTAATTTCGATATTTGGGCTAAAGAGTCACGCTACGTACAAGTGCGAATAAGTATGACTCGATTAAAATGCATAAGTAATGTAAATTGTCAAAATAATGACATATTACTATAGGAAATGTACGTTAAATAATAATTTATTGACTAAATTATTACTATAGACGTTATTTTCCGACCTCGTATTAGAATTTGTAAAGAAAAACCCTCAGTTTTGACATGCTAAAAGACTCTATGAAACGGTACAATTTAGTGTTGGATCCGTGATTCTAGTCGTTATTTAATGCATGAATGAGGACTTGCATAATTATAAAAGTGACGTCGGTTTGCTTTAGTGATAATGAGTCGTTTATTTATGCGATATTGGCGGGGTTTAGACGGATTATGAATCCGAATTGCTACAACCGTATTACGAATACGGCTTCGCTAGTGCCAATATCGGGTTGTGGTTAATGTAACCCCTTTGTCCGAGTCTCAAACGTCCAAAACGTAGGTAAAATGTTTACCTTTCGAAAATGCAAAGACGGTATTTTTGAGTGGATTTTGTGAGTGTGTTAATGTGTTTTGTAAAACCGATGTTGTTAAATGAATGAAGTGGGTTGGTATTTATAGAGGTTGGCTTGTTTGAGGATGAACAAAATATAAATCGCCTGTGTACAGGCGTTTTATATTTTGTTTGGGCTGGATTTTTGTAAGAAAATCAAAAGGCGGCTGGAAGGAGACAAAATAATAATCGCCTGTTAACAGGCGATTAGAAATTTAATCGCCTGTCAACTGGCGATTGTTATTTGTTTTGGTGGGCTGTTATGCCGCCTTTGTTTAGGAAACGTATGATTAGGGTAATGATTATGTTTTGTTTGGATATTTTGGGCCAAATTGGTTTTTGGTCTAATTTCGATTTTCGTGCTTCAGTTTTTGTTGTGTTTTTCGGTTTCGGCTCGAAATAAAATAATATTGAAGTATATTATTTTACGGTTTTGTAGAGTTTAATTTTGTGAAAATGTGACACGGGGCGCACTTTGGCCCGTTTTGCGTGTTGCGTTAGTGTGCGTTTTGGGTCGTTTTTGTGATTTTGGGCCTTTTTGTAGCTGGTTGGGCTATTTTTGTGGCTCGGCTTAATGGGACGTTCCCGTGTTGTGCTTACAATGACTAAGAGTGACATTCATTTTTACGATTATGCAAATCCAAATTAATACGCTAAAAATGACTAAATACGTTTTAGACACTTTTGTACCGTTTCGACTCTTTTAAAAGCATGCATGAAAGTCCTTTTCATCATCGGGTTTGTTTTTGGGGGGTACGGATACGGGTATCTACACCAAACTGTGGAACCCGGGAACCGCGTCGAGGGACCCAACTCGGCGTCTTGCGTAAGGGCGATGTTAAAGTTAAAAAAGATTAATAAGTTTGAAAAACCTTTAAGAACTGTTTGGAGTCGCCACCTAATTATCGCGGAAATTAGGAACCTACTACCATGTTCTAAATTAAAAACATGTCCTAGATTTTGGAGCACGCCGACACCCCTAGATCTAAGGCTGTGAAACCAGATAGATTCGGGGTGAGGGTACTTTAGAAAAAGAGTTAATTCAAACAATGATTTATGAAAACCTTTTAGAAAAGCCTATGTAAAAATAGCCTCTACTGACCTAGAACAATCCTTGTAAGATGATATTTGAGCTAATGTTATCGCTACGTACAAGTGCGATAAATTTGTAAAAGAATGCAGATGCAAATGCAAAAAGATTGATTAAAACCCTCAGTTTAGCATGTTTAACTTGTTAACGAAAACGGTTCAGTTAAAGGTCGAATTCATTGTTTAAGTTGATTTTAATGCAAAATAAGAAGGTGCAAGATGCATACAATTAAAATAAAATTCAATTGTCCATTGGTTTATTTTAAGAGGTCGGTTGCTTATGCGACTTTGGCGTGTCATCGGACATGGAGTGTACCCGAAGTAAATAGAACACTTGGAGTCTGTGTATTTGGGTGCCAAAGCTGGGGGGGGGGGCGCTAGAGTGTAGTCCCCTTTGTTAGTCCATAGAAAATAAGAAAAAGTTTTGATCCAAGTGGATCGGTACCTACCTGGTCACGATGCTTGAGATCTGGCGAGTTTCGCTTGAACTAAAAGGAGGATGAATTCAACACGGGATGGTGTGTTGAACTCAAGGATTTGAGTGCTTGAGGCTTTGTGAGTGTTTTGTAGTGTGTATGCTGTGATTTCTGGGTGAAAGAAGTTATTCTGGTTGTCAATTGTGTTCTTGAGGTCGGGGTATAGGGGTGTATATATACTAAAAACCTCGGAGAAATTAGGAAATCCGGGGATAGAAACAGGCCAGGAAACCGCATACCCTTATGCGGTTGTTGTGGCAAACCGCATAGGCTTATGCGGTTGCCCACCCAAACCGCATAAGCTTATGCGGTTTGTAGGTGTGGTTCTTAGCCTAGTTTCCTAGTTCCGGTTTGATTATATCTCTAAAAGATACGGCATAATCTCATTCTTGCACGTCAAGAAAACACCTAGGATATTCCTGAGATATTTATGATGTTCAGGGCTTTGGAGTGCGGGCCAAAGGTTGGGTTTGAGCTCGGTTTTGGGCCCGAGACCCGGAAAAATGAAAAAGGTGTATTTTGTAGTGTTTTTGTGAAATAAGGCAAGACGTGAAGTCGTATTTTGTGTAAGAGGAGGCTAAAGGGAAGATTTAGCTACCGAGCCTAAATTTAGGAATTTAGGAATGCTGAATTAGGCCTTGTTAATGTAAAAGGACTAATTGTAGTGCAAATGCGAAGCTCATGCCAAATGAAGCAGGACAAGGACCTGGCTAGACTCCAAATGGACAAAAGAGCGTTTATTTAAGTGCGATGTGAAGCGACCTAAATCATTTTAACATTTCAAACGACTCAAAATGAATTCGACATTAGTTAGAACCGTTTAAGTTAGCGTTAAACATGCGTAATAAAAGTCCGTGTTACATCACAGGGTTTTGTTTGGGAGGATACGGATATGGATATCCACAGTATGATAAAACAATAAACATGCTTATTACATATAGCATATAAAGACATATAAGTCATAATAAGCATGCGATTTAGAGTGATAAATCATATAGGCATGATATCAGTTATAAAAGCAAATAACAGATAATAGTGTCTCAGCAATTCAACAGGATTACGAAGCGATATCAGATCGCAAACAAATATACGTATTGTATCATTCACATCATGCAGACTCGATTCATTTCAGAAATTTGTGGTCTTTAGTTTTCGAAGATGGTACACACTCATTCACATTTAAATCAAACAACAAACAATACATACTGCTTACGAGCCTGGCCACTGAGTAGGCCTTTGTACTCTAGTCGTTTGCATCTCACTACCATAGTGCAGCGACTTACTCGACTCGTAAACCACGCCGAATACTATAGTACTTGCATCTCATCTTCTAGTGTTCGAAATGATTCGAACTTCAGATACAATCTTGTCAAGTGGTCTGTACATGTGGCAAGAACGAATGCAAGTGTCACGCCCACTAAGAACGAAACACGGCAAGGAGACAGAACCGCTTAACCGACCTGAATCCACAAGGTCACGGGTGCCCTGGTAACATTAGCGAAATAGGGGAATAAAACCCTAGTCTAGTATGCATAAACTAATATTCACTTTAAGAATGGGCTATGCTATTCATAGAGCACCTTAACTCTGAATAAAACGACTATTTCCTAATGCCTGACCCAAAAGAGTTGGCATATTCTTTATCTTGTACGGCTTTGGCTATACGACTTAAGGCGTAACGGCATGGGCAGCATGCTAAGCAATAAAGATGCCGGCTTAAACCACACTATTTGATATGACCCAAGCCAGAGACCGAGATAGTGGTATCCGCACAAGACTATCTTAACCCCACTTCACTCACGATTGACGTTTTCATATCCGAGGCTCAAGCGTTTTACCTTTTATTTAACTTACTCATGATTCATTATTTATTTGATATTACATATCACATGTTACTAAACTCTCATAGTCTCAGCGTCAAACGTTTAAGTATTTTATTCGGTTTCGTATGATCACATAACACGTTCGTTTATTATTTGAAGTGTTGTTAATTATTAACGTTTTTAAGTTTCTATATTAATACGTTTATTAGTATGTCAAATTTTTTTTAGGTGTTTTTCAAAACACTTTAAGTCATTTACTTATTCATTTTCAATTTTCTATACTTAGTAAATTTTCAATTATTTACAATTTTTCAAATTTTGAAATTTGAAATATCTTTGAATTTTGAGACGTAACTTGTTTTACAAATTTCATGAATTATTCACTATTCACGTCTCGGGATTTGAAAAGATAACTTGTTCAACAAGTTACCTCAAATTCCATTAAAA
This sequence comes from Dianthus caryophyllus, assembly GCA_023091065.1. Lineage (NCBI taxonomy): Eukaryota > Viridiplantae > Streptophyta > Magnoliopsida > Caryophyllales > Caryophyllaceae > Dianthus > Dianthus caryophyllus. The sequence goes on from CM041530.1 coordinate 10,422,020, forward strand.
TAGGTTTTGGGACATTACTTGTTCAACAAGTTTCGTCCCGGGTACTATTCACCGTCTTGAAAATTTGGGACGTTACTTGCTTAACAAGTTTCGTCCCGATTCACTATTCATCGACACTATTCATCTAGGTCACTATTCACTTGTCACTATTCATCTCAATCACTATTTATCGGTCACTATTCATCTCGGTCACTATTCATCGGTCACTATTCATCTCAGTCACTATTCATTTCAGTCACTATTCACATCGGTCACTTTTCAAATCGGTCACTATTCACGAAACTAACTTAGTTACTAAGTTTAAAATCCTAGTTTTAAAATCGTTAAGTTCGGTTTGTAAAAAGTGATAATCGATATTTATTTTAAACTGAGACTTAGTTAAATTTAGTCGTCTATTTACTAAATTTAGCGATTTTCATTTTTAAAATAATAGTATCGTGGATGATTCATTTAGTCCCTATGTCCAAATCCAACAGTCCAATTTGCAAAGGCAGTAGCACACGATTTAATTCATTTTTATAACGGTTACTCATTTTTATCGGTTTAATATATTTCATTTATAACGAAAACGATTTACACAAAAATTCAATTCTACTAACTACTTAAACTTTAGTGACTTAGTGATAATTTCATTTTGATCAAATTTGGTCCATTTTATATGGTAATGCCGTGTGATATGTATAAGTGTTATAATCCTTTTTATTTCTTTTAATTTTCTTAATTCAACTTATTAACTATTAATTAAATTATTTTAACAATAAACTAAAAAGTGATAAAAAATAATTTTAACACTAAAAATGGGCAAGAATGCCGTGGAGGATGATGGTGGTGATCAAAATTTCATTTTTTGATTTTTATCGGTTTTTAGCTTAAAGTTTTTATAATCTAATTATTCTAAATATACTAAAACGATTTAAACTAAAATGAAATCTTACTAAAAATTTCATTAGCCTCAAATTTTGAGCTAAAATAATAAGTGAAATTTTCTAAAAGTTTTTCTAAGTGTTTAAGTTGTTTTATGTAATACTACTAACATAATATCAAATAATAACTAAACATAAACAAAAATAAAAACAAACATAAAATAACAAAGATCAAAATGTACTAAAATATGAACATCAACATGAAGAAGTTAAGAACACCAAGAACATCAAACTAACTCAAGAACACATTTTGCACCTTTAACAACTTATAATTTATTTTCCTCATTTAATTTTTTACATGACAACATCCATTTTAACCTAACTTAAACCAACATATAATTTACAAAAATTAAAAGTGAAAATTTATTAAAAAAAAATGGGGAATGCCGTGAGGAATTATACACACACATACAATTTTTATTTTCGATTTTAATCACTTTAAACTCATTGTTAATATTTCACATAATTTTTATATAAGATTACTACTTAACTAAAACATAAATAAACATAAAAATCATGTGAATCATAATTAAAAATGCTCAAAATTAATTTAACTAAACATATGAACATATTACTACAATAATCTATTTAAAATATTATTTAGTTATTATCATTATTTATACAACAGATAATCATACAAACACATATTCATGATGTAACAACCTGGTTTTAGTCGACTTTAATTACTAAGGCGGAAATTAATTAAGTCTTAAACCAGCGTTATTAATTATACATAAAACCCAAAATGTTACATCGTAATTCAAGAGTTGAATAAAACAACTCTGTGTACGGAAATTTAAAAGAGTAGCGTCTTATATATTACAAATCTCTCACAAATGACATAAAGTAAAGCGTAAAAACGTTACATGGCCCCGTCCAAAATCCAGCTTCCGGTCCATGATTACCCTGCACAATAAACTGATGGGGGGATGCCCGCTGAGCGGACAGTGACTAGCTATGCTCATACTTACCCTCGATTTCAATTACTTTGGTTTAATATTATCGCTTTATAAACATAACATTATGATAAAACATAAACATGCTTAATACAATTAGCATGTAAAGACATATATGTCATAATAAGCATGCGGTTAAAGCGATAAATCATATAAGCATGATATTCAGTTATGAAAGCAAATAACATATAATATCATAGTCATAGTATCACAACATATCAGCAAGATTACAAAGCGATATCAGATCGCATACATACATACGTATCGTATTGTTCTCATCATGCAGACTCGATTCACTTCAGAAACTTGTGGTCTTTAATTTTCGTAGATGGTACACCCTCGTTCTCATTTAATCATACAACACACAACAAATACCGCTACGAGCGACCCTTTGAGTAGGCCCTTGTACTCGATCGATTGCATCTCACTTCCATAGTGCGAGGCTTACTCGACTCGTAAACCACGCCGAATACTATAATACTTGCATCTCATCCTCTAGTGTTGAAATGATTCGAACTTGAGATACAATCTCGTCAAGTGATCTCTACATGTGGCACAAACGAATGCAAGCGTCGCGTCCAATAAAGGCGAAACACGGCAAGGAGACAGGACCGTAAAGCGCATATGCACATAATGTTACGGTGGCCCTGATAACTTTAGCGAAATAGAGTGAATTAAACCCTAGTCTAGTACATGTACATTAGTATCCACGTTAAGAATGGGCCACGCTATTCGTAGAGCACCTTAACTCCAGATAAAACGACTATTTCCTAAAGCCTGTGGCAAAAACCATGGCATATTCAATTATCTTGTCCGGCAATGGCGACCGCCACAAGACTATCTTAAACCCCACTTCACTCACGATTGACGTTCCCTTATCTGAGGCCCAAGCTTGACCTTTTATTTAACTTACTCAAGGTTTATTATTTATTTGATATTTACATATCACATGTTTCTAGACTCTCCTAGTCTCATCGTCAAACGTTTAAGTATTTGTAGGTTTCATATGATCACATAACACGTTCGTTTATTATTTGAAGTGTTGTTAATTATTAACGTTTTCAAGTTTCTAAATTGAAACGTTTATTAGTATGTCCAATTTTATTTATGTGTTTTTCAAACACTTTAGGTTATTTACTTCTTCATTTTAAATTTTCTATACTTAGTAAAATTTTCAATTATTTTCAGTATTTCACTATTCACTTTTTACTATTCATAAATCACTATTCACTCGACACTATTCATTGGTCACTATTCATCGTATTTTATACGTATTTTTATACGTATTCGTATTTTTATACTTCGTATTTTATACGTATTTTTATACGTATTCTATTTTTATACTTCGTATTCTATACGTATTTTTATACTTATACGTATTCCTATACTTGTACGTATTTTATATTTATACGTATTTTTATACGTATTCATATATATTAATATATTTCCTAAGTATAAACTAAAATTTCATTTTATTTGCTAAGTACAAAAATTCTAGTTTCAAAGTCGTTAGGTTCGTTTTGTACTTAGTGATTTTTGAAAATATTTCAAAAGTCTAGTTTTAAAAACGTTAAGTTCGGTTTGTATTTAGTTGTAACACCCCGTGTTATTTTAACACAATTTGATAAAAGAATTTAATTCCTTAAATTAAATTCATCCTTTTTCCTTACAATAAAAATGCGCCTAAATTTTTTTCGCCAAATAAAACAAAAATTTCCTAAGTACAAATTTAAAATTTTTGAAAAATAAAATTTGTTGTATTATCCTTAGAATTGAAAAAGAAATATATTTCAAAATTTTATAAAAATCAATACAAAATTTATATCGCCTTTTAAATTTCAAAAATGTTAAGTTATGTTTACTATTCACAAAAATAAATGTAAAACCTTTTATTCCTGAAATTCAATTTCAAACATTTTTCGTTTTAAAATAAAAATGGACCCTTTACTTTTCCCGTCTTTGAAATCCGGGTCAACAATTTCAAACACGCAGAGCAAAAATCAAACCATCTTATCCTCTCCCACTTTTTGAAAAGCAAACTTAACATCAAAGTTTTTAATTAAAATACAATCATTTTTATTATTACTTAATAAAACATATTATATTAATAACTAATTACTATTCAAATTTCATTTAACTAACTTTTCACCTAACCTCAAAATTCTTAGTTATACCTAACTTAATCTGATAAACGCGTTTGACGGTTGATTCTAATTATTTAAAACATTAACTTTCAATCCAAAAAATATATATCTCGAACTTGTAAATTTTTAATCAAAATTTCGAGGAGCCAGACCCCAATTTTTGTTTTATTTCCTTTCGAAGTTTATTTTCATTTTTATTTTCAATCTTACTTCGAAACATTATTTTAAAATCATATATTTTATTTCGAGACTTTTCACGCAAGCAGAATCTAAAAATTCCGAAAACTAAAAATCGAGCCATGAGCTCACCTAAAGCCTACTTACTGAGGTCATGCACGGGACCAACTTTATAGCCTTCCTTTTTCTTAATCAAGCCACCCTACATTTACTACCTACTTAGTCATCATCACATGTTTTTGATTGACTAAAATTAAAGCTAATATATCCTAAATAATAAATACTAATACTTACTACAATACAAATACAACTTATTATCCTCCATCATTTCCTTACACATGCATGACTACCTACAAGCCACCCTAATTTTACCTACAACATCACTTCTCTTACACCTCTTTAATCCATCATCACAATCATTTGATTTTAATAAAACATTAAATTAAAACAAAACTAATATCCATTTGATTTAAATGTTACAGTATAAATTTTTAGACCCTAACTTACGAGGTCAGAAAGGTGGTCATACTGTTTGGGAATTTAACGAAACAAAAGCCTAAACCACCTAATTTTTCGAGACGGATTTAATGGTACAGTTTTCATAAATATTAGACAGACCGAACTAAATTCTTTTTCCTGTTTTTTTACAAAGGTCAAATTTCATTCCTCGAAACATTCTATTCGTCTATTTTATCGACTTCCTCAACAATTAAATATTTTCTTCAATAGTAAATAAAATATTTTAGTCTTAAAATTTTAAAGTATAAATATTTTGAAAAATAGTCAAACGCGCACACTTTAACTTTTATCGCTTTTGACGCCTTGAGCTTTTAAAGCTGACCAAATTCGTAAAGAACATTTTAAAACACAAACTAGACAACTTCTTTGTCAAATAGTGTTGAGCACACTCTACTTTTCCTCTTGATTAAATTGTTCCCTATTTTAATTTCATTAAACATTAAATAACTAAATACTTTATTTAACCTAAAACTTTCTAACTTATCAAGTAAGCTTCCAAAGAACAAAACACACTTGCTTGGCTCTCATTTTGACCGTAGGTTGCTCTCCCTTTTCTCTCTTTGATTTTTTCTTTCTTTTCTTCCAAAATCAATTATAAGAAAACCCTAATATTATTTCTAATAATTCATAATGGTTCTAAGTTCCTTAGTGGGTATTTAGGAGCTAACTTACATGGATTTATTTGGGTGAAAAACTTGGGTTTAAAACTTGGGTTTTATGGGTGAAGATTTTCCGATCTAAAATTTATTTTAGATCCCCGACGATTAACATTCAAAATAAGGTGACTAGCCTTGTCTTATATTATTCTCTTAGTAAATTAACTTGTTTTGTTATTATAATTTTATGAGTATGAAAATTATGTTAAATATGTTAAACATCACCTAAGTTCATTTGTATGTTATGTGTACTAATAAAATGATAATAACTAATAATAATGTTAGTATACTTTATTGTTTTCATTTTTGAATCATATTGTTTCTTTCACTTTAAATTGATGTTCATATGTTTAGTTATGTTTCTATGAGTTTTAAACATATTATAAGTATATATAAAATTATGTGAAATATTAACAATGAATTTAAAATGATAAAAATCGAAAATAAAAATATATACATACATGTACATATACACGACATTCCCCTTATTTTTATTTAAATTTTCACTTTTAATCTTTGTAAATAATATGTTGTGTTAAGTTAGTTAAAATAGATGTATTCATGTGAAAAAAATTAAATTAGGAAAATAAATTATAAATTGTTAAAATTAAAAATGGTGTTCTTGAGCTTGTTGTTGATCTTCATGTATGCTCATATGTATCTTCATGTGTGTCCATCATTTTAGCTTATTTTGATTCTTGATTATTTTTATGTTTGTTGTTATTTATTGTTTTTATTAACTAATAAGTTATTATATTAACAACTATATAAATTAAACTAACTAAATCTTTAAGAATAAAAAGTTAGAAATTTAAAGTGTTGAAAAACACTATTCATAAATGTAAATGAAATTTTTAGTAAATTTCATTTTAGTTTAAATCATTTTAGTATAATTAGAATAATTAAAATATAAAGACTTTAAACTAAAAACCGATAAAAATTGAAAAATGAAAATTGAACACCACCATGACAATCTCACGGCATTCCCATATACTTGGGTTAAAAATCGTTTTACCACTTTTTAGTTTATTGTTAAAATAATTTAATTAGTAGTTAATAAGTTAGAATTAAGAAATTAAAAGAAATAAATCATTTTGAACATATATAAATACCACACGGTTTCACCATATTAAAATGGACCAAATTTAATCAAAATGAATTTATCACTAAGTCACTAAAGTTAACTAGTAATTAGAAACGAATTTTTGTATAAGTCGATTTAGTTAGAAATGAAATATACTAAACCGATAAAAATGTTTAACCGATATAAAAATGAATTAAATCGTGTGTTACTACCTTTGCTATTTTGGACTGTTGAACTTGGACTTACGGATTTAAATGAATCATCCACGATACTATTATTTTTAGAATGAAAATCGCTAAATTTAGTTAATAGACGACTAAATTTAACTAAGTCTCATTTTAAAATAAATATCATTATCACTTTTTACAAACCGAACTTAACGTTTTTAAAACTAGACTTTTAGAATATTTTCAAAACTCACTAAGTACAAAACGAACTTAACGACTTTGAAACTAGAAATTTGTACTTAGGAAAGAAAAATGGTTTAGTATTATACTAAAATATCTTAAGTATAGGAATATGTATGAGTATAAAGATACGTACAAGTATAGGAATACGTATACGTATAATAATACGTATAAAATACGATGAATAGTAAATACGATGAATAGTAAATACGACGAATAGTAAATACGATGAATAGTAAATACGATGAATAGTAAAATACGGCGAATAGTGAAATTTTAAAAATAATTAAATTTTACTAAGTATAGAAAATTTGAAAATGAATAAGTAAACTAGTGGTGCGACCCGTGAAATCCACGGGCCGACGTCATTTGTCGCTTGTGTTTTTCTGGGTGGTTTTTACGTTAATGTGTTTGTTTTATCTACGTGCGGTTGGCTTTTATTGTCTTTTTGTTTTTTTTTTTTTATTAGTGTCTCGTTTTTTCTTCAGTAGTTGGAAGTTGTATGTTTCACTCTAAAGTTCTGTGCTATACCTGTTTGAATGTTGTATCTCGAGGCACAATCTTTTCCCTTTCGCTTTGTGCTAGAAAGGGTATTAAAGCCAACTGTCGACAAACATTACAAGTTCATTTTTTTTTATTTTTTTTTAATTTTTGAAACTACTTAAATGGTTTGTTATTGTTTCCTTCGCATTTTTAAAAGCTTTTTTTTGTTGGGCGAAGTCTGCTATCGAAAACCACCAAAAAAATGTCAACCAGCCGATTTTTGTCTCCTACTTCATATTTCGAGTGTAAACAAACCTTGTCACCATCCTGTATTTATAGGCCTGCAACATTGGTTGTTGTTTACTATACTTGGTTATCAATGGTGTTCACGTGTCCACTCCTTAGATGGTCGGTCAAACAACAGGCTAATACATGCTACAATAGACGATATTCAGCCAAATACGAGAACGTAACAAAAAGCCATTGGCCAAAATTGTGTTGAATATGTTTGAGCGATTCAACTTACATATTTTCTTAAAACTATGACTAAATGCTTTTTTGCTAAGCAATGCTTGCAGACATGGTTTTAACTGTGATATAAGAAAGACGGACTAATAAACAAATTAGGTCTAATATTACTCCGTAACAAAGTTTGTAAAAAATGTTACATGGTAGATGGTTACTCATCAAAAAGAGCTGGTCATCACAAGTGAGCAAGTGGCACAAAAAAATCTTAAAACAAAAGCGTAATGTTGAGAGTGGTAAAAATGACAAACGCAAGAACCATATGAGATCACCTTGAGATTTCCGACAATATTGAAAGTGACAGCTGTAGTATAATGAATCGCGTAAAAGATTGAAAATTGAGACAGAAGGCCAACACCCCGGAACCAAAGATGATGACTAAGGAATGGAAGACCGAAGGATTTGTGTTAACCCCATAATATAACTCCAGGACTCTCGAGTACCAAAGCTGGGGTGGCTAAAATGACTGTCGCAATTGGTGCCATGTCAAAGACGGTATTTATACTGCACATAGACAAATACCTATAAAATTTGTATCGTGAAATTAACAGGAAGTAAAAGGTTAACAAACATGAGGTGGGAGGCGATACCTATATATCAAATTTGTATCCGTGCAAAAGAGATTCAGCTAGGATAGTCTAGACGTAGCCAAACAACCAAATAAACCGGCCAAAAATCCAAACATGTTAAAGCTAAGCTCTGTCATAGACGTTAAAACAATCCCTCCAACAATCGGTACTAAAGAAGCCCAGATTCTCCTGTCAAATTAACTAAACTTAGCGGAATATTGTACCAAATAACTTAAACAGAAAGATCATAGTCAATGCATATGAAAACCGAATGAAAAATGAACAAAACCAACTTTGACTTATACATTAGCTCTGGATATTTTCCAAGTACATCATGTACCTATGGCAAAAAAAAACACCCAACCAAAAGCAATACTTCCTCCATTCCATTTGATTTTATACATATTCCTTTTTCGGAAATTCCAATCAATTCTATACATTTCTATTTTGGTCCTTACTTTATTAAACTAAAAGACCAATATACCCTTCATTAATACCCCACCCAACCCACTTGCAATCCTTTTTTAAAGAATAAAGTAGGGGTAATTTGGTAATTCTATTGTCTACCCCACTTGATTTTCTTCTACCTTAATTACCGTGTTTTGGTCAAATGTATAGAATCAAACGGAATGGAGGAAGTAAGACACAGCGACACTTACAGTTGAACATCGACAACAGCAACAACACGCAGCAGCTACCACTGAAATGCAAAGCGACAGTATAAAGTGATTATACTCCAATGCAAAGCGACAATAGCAGCATAAAGTGATTATATATCCAAAAATCCCTGCAAATCCTACTACAATTATTAAGATGAAAATGCTTCATGTAAACTGATTGATTGACAATTTAGCACGATCTGTTCAAATACAACTTTACTCTCATAACCCTAAAATGACTCTATATCGTTATTTTCTTTCACCAATACTACTCTGCAGATAAGAATGAATAATTCGAACATGATCGAGTTATCAATAACTCACCAGATAGACAAAATTACAAAGCGAACATCCTCTTTTGTTTTGGTACCTTTGACAGATAAACAACTTATGTCTAATAGCAGAAAGTACTGAGCAAATTCAGATGTAAAGTAGATGGTAAGACAACCGACAAAGAAGTTTGTAACTAATGACTACATATATAATCAAATAATATAGCAGTGATGAAAAGGGGATGAGTCGGAACGTACAATGGAAATATTAGGTTTGAAGAAAATGCTTTGTCACTACTTGGACTGTTAGTTTGTGATATACCCATAACTAACCCAGGGAAAAAATTATGTATGTTACAAAACACGGCAGTAAAAGGCAATATGATAGGCATCGTTATAAAATAAAATGTACATAATGTAAGGGAAAGCAAACTGATGCAAGGGTACGCTTTTCCTACAGTTAGTGGAGTCTCGCATTTAGCAACCTATGGAACGATCCCACAAAGCATACATTTATAAAAGAATTATTCCAGCGCAACACAAGATACGAAGCAGGCGAGGCCTATAACACACTAATACCCCCGAGGCCACCATTAAGCAGGCGACATAAACCCAAAAACATACAAATGAATGAACTTAAATTTGAACCTAAATATTGTGTTCAATTATTAAAAGAAAGAAGCATTTACAGAATGAACTTAAAAACTACAATAAACAGGGAGTGCCTAAACAATCAATGACGATGGAAGTCTGAAATTTTATTGACGATGGCGAGTAGGACCTTGCCGATTTAGTATAAGGTAAAGTAAATAAAGTGGTGACAGTTCAGAGTACAAATAACTTAAATCATTAAGTCATCGCATATCAGTGACCTTCGCTGACAATATATGCATCTTGCTCAATACAACCTCAAAAACCCAACAAATCAAATTCCAATCCAAGTACAAACATCGACACAACACAAACCCCAACAAATCATCCAAAGCAAACCTAAATCCAATTCACCGGCAATTAAACTTTCGAAATATTTAAGTGAAAGCGATTTGATTTTTACGTGAGGTAGAATCACCTACTTTTGATATAAAATCACCAGCATAGCTTTTATACTATCGGAATGAGTATATTCAAAGTGTGACGAATTTAAATACTTTGGAAGAATGGTTCCCGATTTAATTCTTACGGGGGAGCTACACCCGTGCTTCTACAGCTATAAGCTTGGAAATGTACGGATGAAGATGTTGATGATGATGACGATGACAAACTAATTACATGTAATAATGAAGCAGTGCACGCAGTAGAGAATAAACCTGTGTTCCAGCGATCCATAACAATGAACTAATATAAAGGCTCAACACTCCTGCAAACAAATGAAAAAGAATTGAAGAAAACGGTAAGGTTACCAATAATAAAAGGAATTACTCACTTTGTTTCAATCATTTTTTTACTTTTCTATAACTGGATCGTTTTCTTTCCAAAAAAAAATATTAAATCTACCTAGATTAGTGATCATTTTTTATCGAGTCATATTAACATATTCACGTGACATCTAAGTTCTATTTAAGCAGTCATTAGAACGTCTAATTTGTCCAAACATAATGTAATCATTAACACAAATTCTGTGAATACACATATTTTTACAAAGTGAACCTTAAAAGATTTGTATATCGAAATTTCTATATCCAGATCGCCCCCAAATAACACTTTAGCGAAGGCATGGAGGAAATGAACATGCGTAATGTAACGCCTAAAGACTACATTACACCAAGTAAAAAGCGTTAAAATAAAAGCCTATACAAAACTGGTCATTTTGAAGCATAAGCTAATGCCAAGCTGAGTCCAAATCTGAACCAAACAGCATCGTCAAATAAATTTTTAGAATTAACATGAAAAATAGTTTTTTAAAAAAACCTGTAGAGAACTATCACGCGCAAAAATTAGGACAAAGAATGAGTGACAATTGAAGCATCGAAGTCATGTTCCTTACAGCTTATTATCGAGGAAATTGACACTGTAAATGCCATGAAAATGAATTCACGAAAAACACAATCAAAATTATAAAATTAACACAATAAAAATTTAAATAAACTCCAACAAAAAATTATAAAATTAACGGAGAAATAAAATCAAAGACAATATCATAGAGTTGCCAATCTCGTATAATCACTCAGTTTTTTCTGTCTGCTTCATAGGCTCGTTTGATATTTATGAAAAACCAAGTGTTCAGTTTATTTGCTGATATTTATTTGAATGTGTGTTTAGTTAATATCCTAAGATTTTGACAACCAAAATCTATCAGTTTGCATTCAAGTTCGGCAGGCATTTTCCAACTTTGCAGTCCAACTTTATGCATGTTGGCGGTTTGGCCACCGCAAACAGCTTCACTGCTATGTTTTCAATTTTTCGTCAGCGTAACAACAAAAGCATACCGCGTGATTATTATACTCATATGTAGAACAATACAAAATCTAAGACAATTTTGCATAATATTACAAATTTCTTATCTCTCATTTTATTAAATGTTTGGTTAGTTATAAATCATTTCAGTTCAACTCAAATCATTTCAGTTCAACTCAAATTAGCTCTGTTTCATTAAGTTGTTGTATGCAATATTACCTCGCGATTGTAAACTTGAGCGGGGAACCAATGTACCAATGGTGGTGGCCGCTTTAATGTGAGGCGGAGTAACATGGAGTGGTGTGAGCGATGATAGTGTCAAGTGTATGATTACTCCCATAGTGCTCTTTAAATAGTAGGAAGCAAAATATCGAAACCTTGAGTTCAGCTGACACATTTCACACTCATGACCAGTAGCAATAGGCATGATATCTCAAAACATTCTTCTTCAACAAACCTAATCCAAATGTGCAAATTCATCAACCAAAATTCAATTACATAGAATCAATCCGAAAACTCAAATACATATAATCAAGCCGAAAATTCAACAGATAAAAAACAGAAACATTCATCCCTAAATTGAAAAGAAATCCTTCAATAAACCTATTTTTGCGACTAAAATGTCAATAAAATGATTATTGTAATCAGACACCTAATATATGCATACAACAATCTCATTTGAGAATACTCGAAATAAAAAGTTCATATATTCTGTATTATTGAATTTGATTATACCTCAGAGTACCATTGTCGAAAATTGTCATCTTTATTGAGAGGCAAACCTAACCCTGTTTCCTTATTGAACTCTTTATTCTTCGTACCTAACAGATTCATACCAAAGATTCAAAAAATTTCATGGGCATTTCAGAAAATCAACAAAAACATCAATAAAAATTAACAAAAACTGGAATAAATTCACAAACTTTCCAGCACCTTGTTGAGACTTCACTAAACGGGTCACTCATTCGATACAAACAATCAATTAATCCGCGACTTTCGGGCCGAGTGTAACACTATGACCCGTTTTGCCGACTCGTAAAATACTCTTAATCCAAACAACTACTTCATGAGAAGATGGATTTGTGGGTTTATCGAGGTTAAAGACACCTTACTTCATTTATTCAGCAAGGGGATGTTTCAATGGAGAAAATCGACATCGTAGAGGAGTGTAGTGACCAACTTTCTGTCTTCTTCTATTTTAAGCATTAGACTAAGGCATAGGATGTGTATCAAGAGACAAGAGGCAATATTTTTGTGAGAGTGAAAGTTGTACTCTACGTGGCAAGTATAATGTTGAATTTGGCTGAGAAGTGCTCTTAAAAGAGAGTTTAATCAAATATTTGGTTTTAAACCAATGGATTTTTAAACCAAATCAAAGAATGAAAAATTACATGTACGTAATATGAAAGCTTCACACGACACTGCATTTCGAAGTATTCACAAAGACTATGACCTCAATACTGCATCTGTAAAACATTTAAACCGATGCATTTAGTTTGGTGTTCTGTAAAAGTTAAATGTTGGGACTAACCTCCCATTTCAGCAAGGGCTTTATTTTTTTGTACTATTTTTAGTACAATATTCTCAAATACTGTGCTCCTTAGACCGTTGTTGTTGGGTCTGCACGGTGTGTAAAAATGGAAAAGAAATTTGTACCTTATTTATTAATTAAAAAATTTCAAAGCTCATTGTAGGGTGTATAAAAAGGAAAAGAAATTTGTACCTCGTGTAAAGCTCAGGTGTATAAAAAGGAAAAGAAATTTGTACCTCGTATAATTAGTTACTTGTAATACTTTCATGGCCGTCGTATACATGAAACAAAGTGAAATAGCAGACAACAAAATGAACTATATGTCCCACGTAATACTACTGGAAATGTGACAAAAATTATACCCGTGATGTTCTCCTTTGAATAGAAGCTTGAGGACATTGAATGACGTGTTGTTGTTCTCCGCCTCAGCTAACTGGATTTCCTTCCGGGTGCTTAATATAGAACTCCTGAAATGCGTACACGAATCATCAGACCAATTTTACAGCAACAAAAAAAATTACTCGTACAATTCAATAAAATGTCGATGACGAAAAAATAGCAGAGATGCCCGCCTTCCATGAGCATCCACAGTCGTGTGGAAAACAACGTAGTCTATATCCGTCAGTGCACAAATAACATCAAACAATAGTTTAGGTCGATCCTCGCACAGAACAATTACAACCGAGTACCACCGCTCATTCTAATTATAAATCGACACATCATGGGTACCTTATTCCAAAAACCCGCTCAATGATGGGGACCGCTCGTAGTCCCGGTCCTCAGACTTCATCTGGTGAAGCCGTCGTTGAGCATACGTGACGACCATCAAGACCGTTATCTCGGTGCTCTGAATGTCGGTATTCCCCTTGAGCACCGACCTCAATTTCGACTCGATTTTGACAATACTCTTCGAGTCCTCAATCTGACACCCATAATGACAGACATTCCACAACACTAAGTTTACAAACATGAATAGAAAATCATTGCACAATACACGCCCTAAAACACGAATCTTACTATCCTACATATCAAAAACAATGTACAATTCATATAGACTATATCCCAACTCTCAATACACTAATTCCGTTCACCACCCGAAAAACTAAATTTCAGAATTCAATAATTAATCAAGAGCGTAAATTACATAATTTACATATATCTAATCAATTTTACATATATCTAATCAATTATTCACATTCAATAGCAATCAAATTAGGTTGTACTTAACAAATCTTACCTGACAAAAACTTGTGGATGGGATTCGGTGGGCCGCCAGATGGAGCCAGATAAGGAGATAGTAGGAGGAAGAGGAATGACCCACCGATGTTGAATAAAATGGGCTATAGAAATCAAAGCTTGTTATCGATGGCAGACAATTAAATGACAACATTTTCGATTTCTTCATGTTATTAGAACGGATGCATGAGGTTAGGAGGAAGATGAATGGATTTCTGAGGTGAGGATTAAGGGGCGCGAATTGAGGAGGGGGGGTTAACCCCAGTTTTGACGTGGCATCAAAATTTGACGTGGCGCAAGGGGAAGTAATTTTTAGTTCGTTTTTTGGGAGTTTTGGATTATATAGGATGGGAGATTCCCTTTTAATTATATATATAGATAACTTAAAAGTGTTTGAACAACGCTTAAATAAAATTGGACATATTAATAAACATTTCAATATAGAAATTTAAAAACATTAATAATTAACAACACTTCAAATAATAAACGAATATGTTATGTGATCATATGAAACCTACAATTTCAAATAAAACGTTTGACGATGAAACTAGGAGAGTCTAGTAACATGTGATATATAAATATCAAATAAATAATGAATATTGAGTAAGTTAAATAAAAGGTCAAGCTTGGGCCTCAGATAAGGGAACGTCAATCGTGAGTGAAGTGGGGTTAAGATAGTCTTGTAGCGGACGCCACTATCTCGACCTTATTGCGTGTGTCATCTCGAATAGTGTGGTTCAGCCGGTAGCATTATGTGCTTATGCGCTCTACCCATGCCGTTACGCCTTAAGTCGTATAGCCTGTTCCGTACAAGATAAAGAATATGCCAATGCTTTTGTATCAGGCTTTAGGAAATAGTCGTTTTATCCTGAGTTAAGGTGCTCTATGAATAGCATAGCCTACTCTTAAATTGGATATTAGTGTATGCATACTAGACTAGGGTTTTATTCCCCTATTTCGCTAAAGTTATCAGGGCCACCGTGACCTTATTGCGATTGTCATCTCACGGTTCTGTCTCCTTGCCGTGTTTCGTTCTTAGTGGGCGCGACACTAGCATTCGTTCTTACCCTGCGTAAAGATTACTTGACGAGATTGTATCTGAAGTTCGAATCATTTCGAACACTAGAGGATGAGATGCAAGTATTATAGTATTCGGCGTGGTTTACGAGTCGAGTAAGTCTCTGCACTATGGAAGTGAGATGCAATCGATCAGAGTACAAAGGCCTACTCAGTGGTCAGGCTCGTAAGCAGTATGTGTTGTGTGTTGTTTGATTAAATGAGAACGAGTGTGTACCATTTTCGAAAATTAAAGACCACAAGTTTCTGAAGTGAATCGAGTCTGCATGATGAAAATGATACAATACGTATGTTTGTTTGCGATCTGATATCGCTTTGTAATCCTGCTGAAATACTGTGACACTATTGCTATGATATTATCTGTTACTTGCTTTCATAACTGAATATCATGCTTATATGATTTATCGCTTTAAAAACGCATGCTTAATATGACTTATATGTCTTTATATGCTATTTGTAATAAGCATGTTTATATTTTTATCATAATGTTGTAATTATAAAGCGATAGTAATAAACCAAAGTAATTGAAACCGAGGGTAAGTATGAGCATAGCTAGTCACTGTCCGCTCAGCGGGCACCCCCCATCAGTTTATTGTGCAGGACGTTCGGGGACCAGGAGCGGGGTTTTGGATGGAGACACGAGACGTTCTTATTGTTTTTCCTTAGTTGTTTTCAAGAGAGATGTAATATATATAACGCTACTCTTTTGAATTTCCTTATTTAGAGTTGTTTTATTCAACTCTTAAGCGATGATGTAATATTTTGGGTTATTGTATAATTAATACTTATTTGGTTTAAGACTTAATTAATTTAGCCTTAGTAATTAAAGTCGACTAAAAACCAGGTTATTCTGATTAGTATCAGAGCTGTCTTGCGACCGTGAGTAACTTAATAGTTATTTCATCTAGCGAGAGACACCTGGGCCAGACATTCATATCGTATGTCAGGCAAGACTACTAGGATCAAATAATAAATTAGATTTTTCTTTTTAGATCACTTAAATAATAACTAGAAATCGCTTTAAAGTGTGAGGATGGGTAGAAACCTTAAGGACCGACCATAGATTAAGGATTTTTAAATAACGAACTGCTACCCTCAAAATAAAATACACTAACTAACGTATGCTTGCTACTTGATGATGTGACTAACTAAAACTAACAACTATCCTCGGATATAAAATCTAAGTAATAAGTTTAATTCACAAAGATCGAAGCCTTTAATCAAATACATGACGACAAGATCTCAAGCGCAACAAATGGACGCATCAAGACCTTACTACTGATGAGACGTTCAAGATCTCAAAGATTTCTGTCGCAGGAAGGCTTTCTACAACTCCATCTAATTATCATCTTAACACAAATTTTTATTTGGTTCTCCTTTAAAAATTTCAACCTCTTAAACCTTTTCCTTCTAAACTTCTAACTTTCTAAGTCTATAATTTCCTTACAATCGACTTTTTAAAAAATTGATTTTTCATTCCTATTCCTTAATCTCGCAAAACGATTTCACTTTTCCCTTTTCAATTTCGTAAACTTCTTTTAAATTATTCGCAAAAAAAAAAAACCCTCGAAACTTTATTATTTTTCAAACTATTAAACTTACTATCTTTCCAAAATGTATTAATCTTCATAAATTTATAATTCCTAATTACTTTCTATAAATAACTATCTTGTTTTCCCTTTAAAATATCTTTTAAACTTATTCATTCAATTCTAAAATTTAATTTCGTGATTTTAAATATCTTTGAAATTATTTTGTTTCAAATCATATATTCTTTACCTTATATACTTTTGAATTTGATTATTTTCAAATTTTTGAACTTATCAATACGATTTCCAAATTCTCAACCTTTAAAATGAATCTTTAGCTTTTCTTTTGAACTTGATAAATATGTTTAAAATTTTCTTAAGGGGGTAGGACAAAATTTGATGATTTAAAATCATTGATTAAAATTCTTTAAAATCATTATTTCAACCAACTTTAAACTTTATATATTTAATTTCAAATAAAATTTTAATTTGTTTTATTTTAAAACCCTTAAAATTTTAATTTAAATTAATTCCGTACAAAACTTCTGGGCCCCACCTTTTTGAAAATCCCTTTGGAGTCGATTTCAGAGGTAACAATCTAGCAACATTTCTGTATTAATTCAAAATACCTCATTTGAATATATAAAACGATTATAACTTTCAACCTTCCCACTCTATCTAACACCTTTATAATATTTCAGAAATTCAAACTTCTTGAGAAGTTTTATTCTACCAGAATAAAATGTTACTATCGAAACTTGTAAAATTTTTATAGTTCTTTCTAACTGTCTTGTTAACCTCGAGCAGTTATCCATTCTATCCAAGTTTCGGGACGAAACTTTTCTTAAGGGGGTAGGTTTGTAACACCCCGTGTTATTTTAACACAATTTGATAAAAGAATTTAATTCCTTAAATTAAATTCATCCTTTTTCCTTACAATAAAAATGCGCCTAAATTTTTTCGCCAAATAAAACTAAAATTTCCTAAGTACAAATTTAAAATTTTTGAAAAATAAAATTTGTTGTATTATCCTTAGAATTGAAAAAGAAATATATTTCAAAATTTTATAAAAATCAATACAAAATTTATATCGCCTTTTAAATTTCAAAAATGTTAAGTTATGTTTACTATTCACAAAAATAAATGTAAAACCTTTTATTCCTGAAATTCAATTTCAAACATTTTTCGTTTTAAAATAAAAATGGACCCTTTACTTTTCCCGTCTTTGAAATCCGGGTCAACAATTTCAAACAACATGAGCAAAAATCAAACCATCTTATCCTCTCCCACTTTTTGAAAAGCAAACTTAACATCAAAGTTTTTAATTAAAATACAATCATTTTTATTATTACTTAATAAAACATATTATATTAATAACTAATTACTATTCAAATTTCATTTAACTAACTTCTCACCTAACCTCAAAATTCTTAGTTATACCTAACTTAATCTGATAAACGTTTTGACGGTTGATTCTAATTATTTAAAACATTAACTTTCATCCAAAAAAATATATATTTCGGACTAGTAAATTTTTAATCAAAATTTCAAGGAGCCAGAACCCAATTTTTGTTTTATTTCCTTTCGAAGTTTATTTTCATTTTTATTTTCAATCTTACTTCGAA
Source organism: Dianthus caryophyllus (assembly GCA_023091065.1). Classification (NCBI taxonomy): domain Eukaryota; kingdom Viridiplantae; phylum Streptophyta; class Magnoliopsida; order Caryophyllales; family Caryophyllaceae; genus Dianthus; species Dianthus caryophyllus. The sequence continues at coordinate 10,440,786 of CM041530.1, forward strand.
ACATTATTTTAAAATCATATATTTTATTTCGAGACTTTTCACGTGCGCGTAAATCGAAAATTCCGAAAACGAAAATCGAGCCATGAGCTCACCTAGGCCGGCCTCATTGAGGTCATGCAGGACCAACTTTCTAGCCTTCCTTTTTCTTAATCAAGCCACCCTACATTTACTACCTACTTAGTCATCATCACATGTTTTTGATTGACTAAAATTAAAGCTAATATATCCTAAATAATAAATACTAATACTTACTACAATACAAATACAACTTATTATCCTCCATCATTTCCTTACACATGCATGACTACCTACAAGCCACCCTAATTTTACCTACAACATCACTTCTCTTACACCTCTTTAATCCATCATCACATTCATTTGATTTTAATAAAACATTATATTAAAACAAAACTAATTTCCATTTGATTTAAATGTTACCCGTATAAATTTTTAGACCCTAACTTACGAGGTCCGAAAGGTGGTCATACGGACTGGGAATTTAACGAAACAAAAGCCTAAACCACCTAATTTTTCGAGACGGATTTAATGGTACAGTTTTCATAAATATTAGACAGACCGAACTAAATTCTTTTTTCTGTTTTCTTTCAAAGGTCAAATTTCATTCCTCGAAACATTCTATTCGTCTATTTTATCGACTTCCTCAACAATTAAATATTTTCTTCAATAGTAAATAAAATATTTTAGTCTTAAAATTTTAAAGTATAAATATTTTGAAAAATAGTCAAACGCGCACACTTTAACTTTTATCGCTTTTGGCCTTGACTTTTAAAACTGACCAAATTCGTAAAGAACATTTTAAAACACAAACTAGACAACTTCTTTGTCAAATAGTGTTGAGCACACTCTACTTTTCCTCTTGACTAAATTGTTCCCTATTTTAATTTCATTAAACATTAAATAACTAAATACTTTATTTAACCTAAAACTTTCTAACTTATCAAGTAAGCTTCCAAAGAACAAAACACACTTGCTTGGCTCTCATTTTGACCGTAGGTTGCTCTCCCTTTTCTCTCTTTGATTTTTTCTTTCTTTTCTTCCAAAATCAATTATAAGAAAACCCTAATATTATTTCTAATAATTCATAATGGTTCTAAGTTCCTTAGTGGGTATTTAGGAGCTAACTTACATGGATTTATTTGGGTGAAAAACTTGGGTTTTATGGGTGAAGATTTTCCGATCTAAAATTTATTTTAGATCCCCGACGATTAACATTCAAAATAAGGTGACTAGCCTTGTCTTATATTATTCTCTTAGTAAATTAACTTGTTTTGTTATTATAATTTTATGAGTATGAAAATTATGTTAAATATGTTAAACATCACCTAAGTTCATTTGTATGTTATGTGTACTAATAAAATGATAATAACTAATAATAATGTTAGTATACTTTATTGTTTTCATTTTTGAATCATATTGTTTCTTTCACTTTAAATTGATGTTCATATGTTTAGTTATGTTTCTATGAGTTTTAAACATATTATAAGTATATATAAAATTATGTGAAATATTAACAATGAGTTTAAAATGATAAAAATCGAAAATAAAAATATATACATACATGTACATATACACGACATTCCCCTTATTTTTATTTAAATTTTCACTTTTAATCTTTGTAAATAATATGTTGTGTTAAGTTAGTTAAAATAGATGTATTCATGTGAAAAAAATTAAATTAGGAAAATAAATTATAAATTGTTAAAATTAAAAATGGTGTTCTTGAGCTTGTTGTTGATCTTCATGTATGCTCATATGTATCTTCATGTGTGTCCATCATTTTAGCTTATTTTGATTCTTGATTATTTTTATGTTTGTTGTTATTTATTGTTTTTATTAACTAATAAGTTATTATATTAACAACTATATAAATTAAACTAACTAAATCTTTAAGAATAAAAAGTTAGAAATTTAAAGTGTTGAAAAACACTATTCATAAATGTAAATGAAATTTTTAGTAAATTTCATTTTAGTTTAAATCATTTTAGTATAATTAGAATAATTAAAATATAAAGACTTTAAACTAAAAACCGATAAAAATTGAAAAATGAAAATTGAACACCACCATGACAATCTCACGGCATTCCCATATACTTGGGTTAAAAATCGTTTTACCACTTTTTAGTTTATTGTTAAAATAATTTAATTAGTAGTTAATAAGTTAGAATTAAGAAATTAAAAGAAATAAATCATTTTGAACATATATAAATACCACACGGTTTCACCATATTAAAATGGACCAAATTTAATCAAAATGAATTTATCACTAAGTCACTAAAGTTAACTAGTAATTAGAAACGAATTTTTGTATAAGTCGATTTAGTTAGAAATGAAATATACTAAGCCAGATAAAAATGTTTAACCGATATAAAAATGAATTAAATCGTGTGTTACTACCTTTGCTATTTTGAATTTGTTGAACTTGGACTTACGGATTTAAATGAATCATCCACGATACTATTATTTTTAGAATGAAAATCGCTAAATTTAGTTAATAGACGACTAAATTTAACTAAGTCTCATATTAAAATAAATATCATTATCACTTTTACAAACCTAACTTAACGCTTTTTAAAACTAGACTTTTAGAATATTTTCAAAACTCACTAAGTACAAAACGAACTTAACGACTTTGAAACTAGAAATTTGTACTTAGGAAAGAAAAATGGTTTAGTATTATACTAAAATATCTTAAGTATAGGAATATGTATGAGTATAAAGATACGTACAAGTATAGGAATACGTATACGTATAATAATACGTATAAAATACGATGAATAGTAAATACGATGAATAGTAAATACGACGAATAGTAAATACGATGAATAGTAAATACGATGAATAGTAAAATACGGCGAATAGTGAAATTTTAAAAATAATTAAATTTTACTAAGTATAGAAAATTTGAAAATGAATAAGTAAATAACTTAAAAGTGTTTGAACAACGCTTAAATAAAATTGGACATATTAATAAACATTTCAATATAGAAATTTAAAAACATTAATAATTAACAACACTTCAAATAATAAACGAATATGTTATGTGATCATATGAAACCTACAATTTCAAATAAAACGTTTGACGATGAAACTAGGAGAGTCTAGTAACATGTGATATATAAATATCAAATAAATAATGAATATTGAGTAAGTTAAATAAAAGGTCAAGCTTGGGCCTCAGATAAGGGAACGTCAATCGTGAGTGAAGTGGGGTTAAGATAGTCTTGTAGCGGACGCCACTATCTCGACCTTATTGCGTGTGTCATCTCGAATAGTGTGGTTCAGCCGGTAGCATTATGTGCTTATGCGCTCTACCCATGCCGATTACGCCTTAAGTCGTATAGCGCATTAAAGTACAAGATAAAGAATATGCCAATGCTTTTGTATCGGGCTTTAGGAAATAGTCGTTTTATCACGAGTTAAGGTGCTCTATGAATAGCATAGCCTACTCTTAAATTGGATATTAGTGTATGCATACTAGACTAGGGTTTTATTCCCTATTTCGCTAAAGTTATCGAGACCACCGTGACCTTATTGCGATTGTCATCTCACGGTTCTGTCTCCTTGCCGTGTTTCGTTCTTAGTGGGCGCGACACTAGCATTCGTTCTTACCTGCGTAAAGATTACTTGGCGAGATTGTATCTGAAGTTGAATCATTTCGAACACTAGAGGATGAGATGCAAGTATTATAGTATTAGGCGTGGTTTACTGAGTCGAGTAAGTCTCTCGCACTATGGAAGTGAGATGCAATCGATCAGTACAAAGGCCTACTCGGTGGTCGCTCGTAGCGGTATGTGTTGTGTGTTGTTTGATTAAATGAGAGCAGTGTGTACCATTTTGAAAATTAAAGACCACAAGTTTACGAAGTGAATCAGTGCATGATGAAAATGATACAATACGTATGTTTGTTTGCGATCCGATATCGCTTTGTAATCCTATTTGAAATCTTTGTGACACTATTGCTATGATATTATACATTACTTGCTTTCATGCTTGAATATCATGCTTATATGATTTATCGCTTTAAAAACGCATGCTTAATATGACTTATATGTCTTTATATGCTATTTGTAATAAGCATGTTTATATTTTTATCATAATGTTGTAATTATAAAGAGATAGTAATTAACCAAAGTAATTGAAAGCAGAGGTAAGTATGAGCATAGCTAGTCCTTTGTCAGCCGTGCACCCCCCATCAGTTTATTGTGCAGGACGTTCGTGGACCCGGAGCTGGGTTTTGGATGGAGTCACGAGACGTTTTTATTGTTTTTCCTTAGTTGTTTTCAAGAGAGATGTAATATATATAACGCTACTCTTTTGAATTTCCGTATTTAGAGTTGTTTTATTCAACTCTTAAACGATGATGTAATATTTTGGGTTATTGTATAATTAATAACGCTGGTTTAAGACTTAATTAATTTCCGGCTTAGTAATTAAAGTCGACTAAAAACCAGGTTGTTACATAGTGATTTTTGAAAATATCTAAAAGTTTAGTTTCAAAAACGTTAAGTTTATTTTGTATAAAGTGATAATGATTTTCATTTTAAAATATTAGTTTTAAAAATGTTAAGTTCAATTTGTAAAAAGTGATAATGACATTTATTTTAAAATGAGACTTAGTTAAATTTAGTCGTCTATTAACTAAATTTAGCGATTTTCATTTTTAAAAATAATAGTATCGTGGATGATTCATTTAGGTCCGTAAGTCCAAGATCAACAGTCCAAATAGCAAAGGCAGTAACACACGATTTAGTTCATTTTTATAATGGTTACATATTTTTATCGGTTTATAATATTTCATTTATAACTAAATCGGTTTATACTAAAATTCAATTCTAATTACTATTTAACTTTAGTGACTTAGTGATAATTTCATTTTGGTCAAATTTAGTCAATTTATAATGGTGATGTCGTGTGATATGATATATGTGTCAAATTGATTTATTTCTTTTAATTTCTTAAATCTAACTTATTAACTAATAATTAAATTATATTAACAATAAACTAAAAAGTGATAAAACAAATTTTAACCCTAAAAATGAAGGAGATGCCGTGGACAATGATGGTGGTGTTCTAAATTTTCATTTTTCGATTTTATCGGTTTTTAGCTTAAAGTTTTTATATTTCAATTATTCTAATTATACTAAAACGGTTTAAACTAAAATGAAATTTACTAAAACTTTTATTTATAATTATGAATAGTGTTTTTCAACACTTTAAATTTCTAACTTTTTAATCTAAATGATTTATAAAGTTTTAGGTTGTTTTATATCATAATACTAGTAATATGTAAAACAATAATTAATCATAAACACAAAACATTAACAAGCATAATATAACAAAAATCAAAATGACAAATAAAGATGAACATCAACATGGAGAACACATGAACACACATGAAGATCATAATAAAGCTCAAGAACACCATTTTCGATTTTAATAACTTATAATTTATTTTCCTAATTTAATTCTTTTCACATAGTAACATCCATTTTAACTAACTTAATCTAACATATTATTTACAAAAATTAAAAGTGAAAATTTATTTAAAAAATTAAAGAAAACCGTGTGTATGTATATATATTTATAAATTTTCATTTTTCGATTTTAATCACTTTAAACTCATTTTTAATATTTCACATAATTTTTATATAACATTACTACTTAAATAAAACATAGCTAAACATAAAAATCATATGAACATAAATTAAAAATGCTCAAAATTAATTTAACTAAATATATGAACATGATACTACAATAATCTATTTAACATATTATTTAGTTATTATCATTTTATTATACAACACATAAACATACAAGTTCATATAAGTGATGTTTAACATATTTAACATAATTTTCATACTCATAAAATCATAATAACAAAACAAATTAATTTACTAAAAAGATAATACAAGACATAGTTAGTCACCTTAATCGGTAAGTTTATTGGTTGTCCGGATCAACGATATTATCTAGGTCTAAGTCTTCACCCAAGTACCCGTCTTCACCTTCAAAAACCCGTAACAAGTAAGCTTCAAATACCCAAATAATAACTAAGAACACTAGTGATTTATTAGAGTATTATTTAGGGTTTTAATTTAGTGAGTTTTAGGTGTAAAATGAAAGAAAAATAAAGAGAGAAAAGGGGCTAAGGGGGACGGTCCAAAGGAGGTAAATGAGGTGAGTTTTTGCTCTTCAAAATAATGAGAAAAGGTAGTAAGGAAATTAGGTTAAAGTAATGTGTTATGTAAGTTTTATCTTAATTAGAAAAATAAGTTTTAATTAAATGAATATTAGGGAACAAAAAATACTATTTGCATACTAGTATGCAAATGCACTATTTGAGTAAGGAAATGTTTATTTTGTGTTTAAAAATGTTTTTCACGAATTTGGTCAGTTTTAAAAAGTCGGGCGTCAAAAGCGATAAAAGTTAATGTGTGCGCGTTTGACGATTTTTCGAAATATTTCTACTTTTAAATTCTAAGACTAAAATATTTATTTCATTATTCAAAAATTTTAAAAAGTTTCAAAGAAGTCGATAAATTTTACAAAACGAAAGTTTTGCAAAAATAGAGATTTTAGAAGTATAAAAGGTTAGGATTTGATTTATAATTTGAAATTAGAAATTGATGGCTATTTATTGAATTAAATTAACACGGGGTGTTACACATGATGTTTAACATATTTTAGCATAGCAATCATACTCATAAAACTTATAATAAAAATCAAATTAATTTTCAAAGAGACTAATATGAGAAATAACTAGTCACCTTAAATTGGATGTTAATCGTCGGGGATCTAAAATAAATTTTAGATCGGAAAATCTTCACCCATAAAACCCATTTTCTTCACCCAAATAATCCATACAAGTTAGCTTCAAAAGACCCACTAAAGAATTAGAATTACTTAGGAATTATTAGAGATAATATTAGGTTTTATTTTAGAGGTTTTAGGAAAGAAAATGGAAGAAAAATAATGGAGCAACATGGAGAGGAGTACACGACATAAGGAGGGCAACACCAATTGATTTTTCACTTGTAAAAATAATAAGGATGATGTAATGAAATTAGGTTAAGTTATTAAATGATAAAGTTTGATTTAATTAGAAAATAAAGTTTTAATTAAATGAATTATGAGTCATAATAATCAAGTGGCACCACTTGACTAATTAGGAAGGTTCCCCTTGATATTTTTATAAAGAAAAGTTTTTCACGAAATTAATCAGTTTTAAAAAGTCGGGTGTCAAAAGCGATAAAAGTTAATGTGTGCGCGTTTGACAATTTTTCGAAATATTTCTACTTTTGAATTCTAAGACTAAAATATTTTATTTACTACTTTAGAAAAATTTAACAGTGATGGAAATGAAAATGGTAGTATTAAAGTAGTAATATCGTATTTGTATATGTATTATTATTATTATTATTATTATTATTATTATTATTATTATTATTATTATTATTATTATTATTATTATTATTATTATTATTATTATTATTATTATTATTATTATTATTATTATTATTATTATTATTATTATTATTATTATTATTATTATTATTATTATTATTATTATTATTATTATTATTATTATTATTATTATTATTATTATTATTATTATTATTATTATTATTATTATTATTATTATTATTATTATTATTATTATTATTATTATTATTATTATTATTATTATGTATAAACATTAAATTTTTAATACTAAAATTAAAATGATGATGACAAATTTAAAGGTGTAAGTAAATGCATGTGACTTGTGTAAGAAAAATGGAAGATGATAAACTTGGAAAAGTCCAAGTCAAAAAGATCGAGTAAATTTTTCGGGTTCGATTTTCATTTTCGAAATTTTCGATTTGTGCGATCGCGAAAAGTTTCGAAATAAAAGATATGATCTTAAAATAGTGTTTGGAAATAAAATCGGAAATAAAAATAAAATAAATTTTCGAAAGAGTACTAAAAACAAAAATTGAGTTTTAATCCTCGAAATTTTGAATAAAAATTTCCTAGGTCGAAATATTTATTTTTTTCGTTGAATGTTATAGATTTAAAGAAATATATTCAAACGTCAAAAAGTTTATCAATTTAAATTAGGTGTGACTTCAAATTTCGACAATTTAGAAAGAAGCTAGTTTAATAGAAATGAAATAGTAATTAGATATTAAGAAAATATGAATTATTAAATAAAAATCAAAATGAATATATTTTAACCAAATTAGTTTCTTTGATGTTATTCTTTAACTAATTTAGTTTGATGTTAAGTTTACTTAAAAAAAAAATGGAAGAGGATAAGATGAATTAGTCATCCCTTTTTGATCGGAAACTTTTGTCGTTGATTTGAATTTCAAAGCCGAGAAAAATATAAGGGTCCATTTTTATTTTGAAAACGAAAAATGTTCGAAATTGAATTTTATTTCAAAGCCGAGAAAAATATAAGGGTCCATTTTTATTTCAAAGCCGTGAAAAATATAAGGATCCAATTAAATTAAATAAAACAAACAACAGCAGCCCACAACAAACAACAAACACGACAACAATGGCAACGACACAACAACAACAATGACGATAACAACAACAACAACCACCAACAAACATCAACACAACGACAAAAACAGCAGCCACTATGGCCATGGTCACCTGCCACCATTAGAGGCGAGCTCAAGCTCGAGAAACATGGCTGCCACCGTCCTCCTCTGCCTCCCCTGTTCTCGGCTCGGCCACTGACGTTTCAGACCACCGTGAGCCACGCCACCAGTGGCCACCGTCACCACCATCACAAGGAGCACCACCACCGTAGCCCCATGTTCTCTCCTCTATCCTGCCCTATTTCAACTCCGACCACCGGAGTAATACCCTCGTCAGTTCCGGCCACCTGCCACCGCATTCTCCTGTTCATAGGTGAGCCATTTCTACCTGATTTGATTTGAACGTACTCCGTCCATTTTAATTATTCTCGAAAATCAAATCCTCTGTTTTAATTTTATCGATAATCATTTATCGATTCTCACTTCTCGTTTTGTTTCCCCCGTCTTTTGTGAATGAATTATCGCTGTCATTTATCGAGACCGTTGCGAGCTATGATTGATGCCTCTGTTCGACTCTCGTATTCCGGCCATCATTGCCGTCGATGGTCACCACCGTGACCTCTGCTAACGTGGCCCCCGCCCCGCTCGACCAGATTGTTATGTCACCAGAGCTCGACGCCCTCGTCATCTCCTCGTCCCTTGGATGCCGCCTTCATTTGGTGAGCCCCTCCTATTAAAATTTTCTGATTTTAGTTCATCCTATTTCTATTTTATTTCGTCGATTAATTAATTGTCGACTTAATTTTCACTTATCGTTTTCTGTCCATAAATTTTATCGTCAAGTGATTTCGCTGACTCTAATTCACTTTACCTCTCCCCTGCTTTTCTTCTGTCTCTACTCGGTTTCGAGTCCCCACGGAGTTTTCACGGTCTTTGTCCTGCTTTGTCGACTCAGTCTTTGCTTTATCTCGGCTTCATCGCTTTAGATTTTGGGTCCGAGGACGTGAATTGAAATGGGTTGGATTTATTTTGTTTTTATTCGGAGGCCTCTGTTCGTGAGCCAAATTTAGGTGACTCTATTCTTCCTCAAAATCTCTAACATTAACGTTTTGGTTTTATTCTAATTAATTTGTTATTAAAAGTGAGCTAGTTTGCATTAGGCACGTATACCTCCCGTTTCAGTTTATTCAGTAACTTTGTATGACTAGCTATAGTATGAAATTGGTTGTTAATTTTAGTTATTACATGATGTCAAATTGAATTTGTGAAATGTGATACTTGTATGATTTTTTTTTGATAATATGTTTTGTGTGAAAAATGTGTTGTTGAATTAATGTTGAATTTATTTGTAATATTGTCATGTTAAAATTATATGTTTTGTGTAAACTAAAATATATTAAATATAAGTACCACAATTATAAAATAAGACGAAAAATATTACTAAAATAACTAAAGTAAATAAATTAAACTAATATAAAATATTTATGGAAATAAAATATTTATCTGCACTAAAAAGGTTTAAATAAAACACAACTTAAAATTGGGAGTTAAATAAAAAGAGTATTAAGTTTAAATTAGTATTAAATAAATTTAAAGGTAAAAATATAAATTAATTGCTACTCGTATAAAAAGTTCTAAGATAAATAGTTATGGAAAATGTCATATATCACATTTAATATAATGATTACTTTATTAAAAACTCTAAAGTTTACAAAGAACTTAAAATATACTAAATAAGTATTTAGTTAAAATAATGAAATAAAATGAAGAACTTGAAATTTATAATAATCCTAAGTAAAGCTATTATCAAATAAAGTTAAAAATTAGTATCACTAACAAGATTTTTGAAAATAAAATTAAGTTAGACGAAGTTTTTTAATTAAAAGGAATTTAAGAACTAACGTCACAAATATCAACTAGGATAAAAATAAGGTGGCAAGAATTTACTAAGCATAAAATTGTAAGGTTAAAAAAAAGTATCGAATCAAATAAATAATTTCGTTAAGTATAATATTTGATATGAAAATATTAACTTAAAGTAAAGCTCACAAGTTTAAATAATATATTTAAAAATAAGAATTCGTCTTAAGGTCGACAACTCACTAAATGGTTTTATAAAAGTAAGTCGTATAATAAAAATTAAACATATGGAACGTAAGACATTATAAAAAGACACAAATGGTTTTATAAAAATAATTAGAAAAGATTCTAAGTTATAAAAAAAACTTAAATAAGATTCTACGATCAAATTATCTTTTCACCTAAATCGAATAAGTAAAGAAAAATTATAATACGAAGTCGTATTAAGAAATTAAACCATATAAAAGAAATTAAACTAAATGTCACTTAATTATATTTTATCGAGACTACTAAAATTTGTCAAGTATCGTTTAAGTAATATTTCTAAGTCAAAATAGTTTTTAGGAATACTAAATCACTAAACACTTTACGATTTAAATAAAAGGAAGAAATAATTAAATGTGAGTTATAATGAAATTCAATTATTCATATCACTATTCACTAATCTACTTTAAATTACTTAAAGTTTAAATAAAACTTAATCGAGCTTATAAATAAAAATGAACTATTATTATTTACTAAAACATAAACTAATAATACGTATAAGTATAAAAGTGAAATATATAATAATTCAACCTTACCTCGTACTAATAAGAGGATACAAAGATATACATAAATAATACAATAAATGTGATTAGCGCGTGTGTAACGTTTAATTGTTGTATGTTGACTTTAATTAATTCAAAGTTTGACGATGTTTATATTTGAGATTTCACGTTTGATTTGTAAAATAGAATATAAAAACTGAATCGTATGCTAAAATATAAATGTTGAGTGTTATGTGATTTCCGTCAACTGAAGAACTATAATATTTTTATTTAACAAGTTTGACGATGTTATAATTAGTAAGAACTGTCACCTGAGTTATGAATGATAAAAGAAATAATGAATTAATGGTTAAATACTTAAAGTTCACATCCTCGTCACATATTTAGAATAATTGTCGCGCCGCCCTTGTGAATTGACCTATTGTTGACTTCACTTTGACCGTCCACTCTAACTTGGGAACCCTTAGACTCTCTGCGGTTGTTTGGATTGAATCCGATAATGAGCGAGTTATTCCTCATACTCGATATTCCTTCGACAATTTAGGATTTGAGTTCAAAGGCACGGCCCGACATGAGATTAAACCCTTCGATTATAACGTTGTATGATTAGTACTCGGGTGTCTGCCATGTTGCGACTCTTGATTTCGATTTTAGCGAGGTAGCTGTCTATGGGGACTTTAGCTCCCTCCCTGTGTTGCTAAAGGCGATCTAATAATTTTTAAAATTATTATTTCGGTGCGGGATATACAACCTCAGGGATGGGGCATACTTGATATCTCCGTGAGCCCATACTATGGTAATTGGAAAATCCAGCCCCACCTGGGGGTACCCGTCTAAGGTGATAGTTGTAACACCCCGTGTTTTTGTAACACAATTTTATAAAAGAATTTAATTCCTTAGATTAAATTCATCCTTTTTCATTATAATAAAAATCATTGAATTTTTAGCCAAACAATACTAAATTTCCTAAGTGCAAATATAAAAATTTTGAAAAATAAAGTATGTTGTATTATATTCAGAATTCAAAAAGAAATACATTTCAAAAATTTATAAAAGTCAACACAAAACTTATATCGTCTTTCAAATTTAAGTCGACGATTTCAAATCCTACGATTCCTAACGCAACTAAACTAAAACCATTTTTATATATATCGAATTAGAACTTTATTTTTATATATTCGAACTCGATAAATCAAATGAAGCACCTACGACAAATTTCTCAACGACAAATATTGGCACGCAAATCGAGGTCAACGTTGACAAAATGGCCAAGCCACCTAAGTGTGATTAAGTCACCTAATCCTTTCTTAAATATACTTACTCATAATTCAAATCTAATTAAAGTAGTTTAAGCTTAATCATTTTGATTATTACTAACAAAACATATTATAATAATATAAAATTACTATTCCTTTTTGATTTAACTAACACTTTCACTAAAACTCGATATAATTAGCCACACTTTTTCAAAACTGATAAACTTTTTGACGTTTGAGCTTTATGATTTATTTCAATAACATACAACGAAAAAATATATATTTTGAGCAAGTAAGATTTTTATTTCAAAGTTACGAGGACTTAATACCAAATTTTTCTTTTGATTACGTTTTGAGTTTTATTTTCACTCTTATTTTCGATCTTACTTCTAAACATTATTTTAAGACTATATATTTCATTTAGAGGCTTTTCTTGTAAATCGAAAAATTGAAAAGCGAAAATCGCGCCCTTTAATGATCATGTTGGCCGATTTATTTGACCATTCTTGGTCCAAGCTTTCTTCTTCCACTTTGCTTTCTCTTACACACATTTAAGTCTCTTACACACCTACATTTTGATCATTACTCTTAGTTAGCTTATTTACATTTAACATTTTTAACAAAACTAATTTACTTGTTGATTTTAGTGTAACCCGTATAAATGGTTAAGCCCTAACTTTCGAGGTCCGAAAAGTGGTCATACGGACTCGGAATTTAACGAATCAAAAGCCTAAACCACCTAATTTTTCGAGACGGATTTAATGGTACAGTTTTCATAACTATCAGACAGACCGAACTAAATTCATTTTTCTGTTTTCTTTCAAAGGTCAAAATTCATTCCTCGAAACCTACGATTCTATTTTCGCCGTCTTAGCTTTTGAAAATTTTATCGACTTCCTCAACTTTTAAATATTTTCTTCAATAGTAAATAAAATGTTTTAGTCTTAAAATTTTAAAGTAGAGATATTTCGAAAAATCGTCAAACGCGCACACACTAACTTTTATCGTCTTTTGACGCCCGACTTTTTAAGCCCGAATTATTTCGTAAAAGCATTTTAAAATATCATAGGAACATTTTCTAACCCCAAATAGTGTTGTGGACTTTGGGTGGCTTAATGTCATGAGTATGTTTATTTTCATTTAATTAAACTTTAATTAAATCAATTATTTAACACATAAACCTTTAACACTTATTCTTACAAATCATACAAGTGCAAAAGTCATTTTCTTTGTCTCCATAATACCGTAGCACTACTCCCTCCTTTCTCCCTTTTATCTCCTTTCATTTTTCTTACAAAACAATTAGAATAAAACACTAATATTATTTCTAATAACTACTAAGTGTTCTAGTAATTAGTGGGTATATGTTAGAGGCCAAACTTGCTTGGATTTTTGGGTGAAGAACATGGGTATGTTCGGGTGAAGAAAAATCCGATCTAAAATTTATTTTAGATCCTCGACGATAACCATCTAATTTAAAGGTGCCCCCGCACACTAGGTTTTAATTTTGTTAATCGCATGATATAAATGTTTATGTGTTATATTTATTGTGCTTATGAACACCTAGCATCACATGATAAATTAGGAGACAAAAATCGAAAAATAAAACTTGTGTGACCACCTAAAACCCACACGGCATCACCCCCATTTTTGGCTTAATTTTTCGTTTTAATTTTTGTAAATTGCATGCTTAAAATACTAAGGCTAATATGTACATGAATATATAATTAGTTTTTGTTTAGGACTTAAAATGAATTAGTTATGAATTTAAAAGTTTTAAAGTATTTTATGTTGTTCTTGAAGTGTTATTGTTATTCTTATGTTATAATGATTTTATTTTTGTATGTTAATATTTGTAGTTGCTTTTCACTCATGATTAAGTATATAAATGATAATAAGTAAGTTAGTTATTGAATTAGAAGTATAAAAATCAAAAATAAAATTTGTGAAGTGTATATTGAGTGCCACGGTTTTGCTCTTAAATTTGGACCAATTTTTAGTTTTAATTTTTCTAAATAACATATTATGATTAGTTTAGTTAAATTAGACTTGTATGAAAAATTTGAGAAAATTATATAAACATATGAAAATTTGACTAATTAATGTTCATATGAAATTCATGAGTGTTCTTCATTTCCTTCATGTGTTCTTAATGATTTTAGCTCACTTTGATTTATAAGATTTTTATGTGTGTTGTTATTTATTGTTTTTAGTAACTAATAGATAATTACAAAACTAAATGTATAAGTTAAATAAGCTAAATCTTTAAAATATAAAAGTTAGAAATTTAAAGTGAGTAAAAACACTATTCATAAATGAAATAAAATATTTAGTGAAAATCGTAAACTAACTAAGTCACTTTAGTATGATTTAGAAAATTAGTATATAAAAACTTTAAGTCAAAATCGATTAAATTAGAAAACAAAATAAAAATGGATAAGTATAGAAGTGCCACGGTTTTGGGTTGATTCTAGACCTAAAATGATTTTTGTCACTTTTTATTTTTATCACTTAAGTAATTTAATTGATTAAAGAAATGAATTGTTAATAAAAACAAAAAGAAATAATTAGTAAAAATAAATAAAGGCTACGGCATTTCTAGTATTTTTGGGTCAATTTTGGTCAAAATGAATTTATCACTTAGTCACTAAAATTGAATAGTAATTAGTTTTATATTTTATTATAAAATGAATCGTTAATAAAAAGAATCGACGAAACCGATTAAAATAAACGTTACACGTATTAAAATGAACAATGTCGAGTGTTACTACCTTTGCTTAAACTGGATGTGGAGATACGGACTATTTAAAATGAACTACGACAACCTCGCTAAAATTTGAAACCGCTTAAATTTTAGTTAAGTATACGACTAAATCTAAACCGAGTTTTACTTTTGAAATATCATTTAAATCACCAAGTATAAAAATGAACGTAACCACTTTGATTTAAATATGTTTCAAAATCACTAAATACAAAATGAACTTAACAAGTTCGATTAAAATATATTTCAAAACTGCTAAATGAAAAATGAACTTAACAACTTCAAAACTAGACTCCTAAAATATTTCTAAAAATCACTAAGTACAAAACGAACTTAACGACTTTAAAACTAGAAATTCTACACTTAGAAAATAATAAGCTTAGTTTAGAATCTAAAATAAAATACTAAGTATAAATATACGAATAAAATACTAAGTATAAATATACGAATAAAATACCAAGTATAAAAATACGAATAAATACGATGAATAGTAAATACGATGAATAGTAAATACATGAATAGTAAAATACGTGAATAGTAAAAATATTTTAAATTTACGAATGGACTCCAAATAAATTATTTAAGTTTCTATGTGCTTCCGTTTACCTGAAGAACTGCTAGAACTAAATTTTCATTATACAAGTTCGACGTTATTAATTATTATGAACTGTCACTGGAGAAATAAAGGAACGAGAAAATAATGAAGAAAGTACTTGTTAAATACTCGGGTGTCTGTCATGTTGCGAATCTATTGTGCCATCGTTGGAAAGGTAGCCGCATATGGGGACACTGTCATCGCTATTTGGTGCTAGTGGTACATTTAATGGCTCTCATAGTCGTTATTTAACGTGATTTTCGCCCTGGGTAGCGATTCGTTCACGGGCCCATATGAGGTAACGGAAAATAGCCATTCCCATCAGAATGCGTAAATGAGTGTAATAGTCGTACCAATAGGGTAGTGTGTGCATACAAAAGACAAGGGACTGATCCTCCTTATTACCTGCTTGATATCTTCAGCATTTAAAGTCCGTTGATGTGACCGGCACGCTGTCGCGCGTTAGCATGCTATTTGTGCTGACGCATGTTTCCATCCTAACTTGTTGTGGCTCATAGGACAACGTATGATAGATTATCCATGTTGCGTTGGATATTAGGTAGTTATAACGTACGCTACTTAGTGTTTGATCTGATGTACGAGTCTGAGTAACTAGTGCACTTTGATGGCGAATCATATGGGTGATTTACCATGAGAGTACACAAGCCACTCTGTAGTCAAGACTCGCGAGTATATGTTGCTATTTGAATAATTGAAAAGGGTCGACTACCCCGATGATGATTGAGATGATGATGAATTGCCTATATGATTATGATTGAAATGATAATGATTTATTGAACAAGATTGGTTATAAGTGTTGCATGATATACTGTTTGGTTTATACTCGAGTTGAATCATCTTGATTTTTCCTTATGTGTTTTGCTTGCCTGCTTGCCATCTGCTTTAGTTAATTGTCATGTATATCGCATGTGTTTATAATTGCTACACTACATGATTTATTTGATGTGTTTAGATGTGTTGGGGGAGAAAACACTAATTATGGGATTTGTTGCAGGCGTCCCGAGACTTGAGTGTCTATCTACACCAGGGGTTGTGAAAGCCTTCTTTTGTGTTTTGAGAGATTGTAACCGAATGACTCTGTTTTGTCTATAACTCTTATTATGTATAAGGAGTTGTAATACGATGACAGCTGGTTTTGTAATAAATAGACTTAATTAATATTCCGCCTTAGTTTAATTAAAGTCACGAAAAACCAGGTTGTTACAATAGTCGTATTTTTCGTCGGTGATACCTTTTGAATAGCGAATACGTATGATCCTCGATTAGATGGTGTATGCATACATTAGACAAGGGATTTGGCTGTCCTTATTACCTTAGGTATCTCTAGCCTGTCAGACACGTCCTCTTTGTTCGGCCCTGATCGCTTTTGCGCGGACGTCTAGTATGTCAGCCATGTCCAAGTTATGTTATTTTGTCTACTATAGCGCGATTTACGTCTGCATGCTTCCGCCTTGCTAACGAAGATTCATTTGTCAACGTATGATAGATTATCCATTTTGCGTTGGATATTAGGTAGTTTTAATATTTGCTACTTAGTATTTGATCTGATCTACGAGCTTAAGTAACTAGTGCACTTTGATAGGAAAATTATATGGGTAATTTACTATGAGAGTACACGAGCCGCTCTATAGTCAAGACTCGTGAGTTTGTTTGATATTTGATGAATTGCTATGAAAAAGGCCGACTATCCCTCGTGCTATATGAGATATTGCATGATTGTTCACACATATCTGTCTATTGAAATGATTATGACTTATGCATATATCTTGATTGCTATGATTTAAGTTTTATATATATTACGATGTTATATGAATTGAAATGATATTTAAGTTGTATATCATGTTCTATAAATTGAAATGTTTTAAGTTTTGTTTATCATGTTGTATGAGATTTAAATATCTATATGTGAGAACTGATATTATATGCTATTTGTCCAATTTTATTGACATAAAAGGTTAGCGGTAGATATACGCGTTTAGTGCTGCCAAGTTACTTTTAATCATAGGTTAAATAAACCAAAACTGTGGTTTAGAGGTTGTTGGTTAGAACAGTCACTTCCCGCCTCTGAGCGAGAGATCCTCCTATTTTGTGTTTTTGTCTCCATTGCAGGCAATTCTCGAGACTCAGGATTTTCGGGACGGTTAGGATGTTTCGTTTGTTTTCTTTGAGAGGTTGTAATATATTTGTATCCTATGCCATTTTAATGTAATTTATTTAACATCCGGCATGTATTAGACTTAATTAATTTTCCGCCTTCGTTTAATTAAGTCACAAAAAACCGGGTTGTTACATTATAGGTTTAGGAATTTAGAGAGTTAGAAGGAAAATGTTAAAGAGGTAAAAGTTTTTTAAAGGAGAACGAAATAAAAGTTTGTGTTAAAGAGGATAATTAGATGGAGTTGTAGAAATCTTTCCTGCGACAGAAATCTTCGAGATCTTGAACGTCTTATCAGTTGTAAGGTTCTTGATGCGTCCATTTGCCGCGTTTGAGGTCTTGTCGTCTGGTACTTGATGTATGTCATTTATATAGCTTTTATGCCCCCGATATAGTTGCATTTAGCTCGCATTTGCTCGATTTCATTATTGTTTTAGTAGCTATTTGCTTTATATTGCGATACTATCGTTCCTCGTGTGTATTTTGCAGGTTTTGGCGGTCCTGAGCTAAAACCTGAGGTTAGTGGAGCATTATCGAGTATCGTGACGTCAAGACGAAGCCCGAGAGTCGATTCGGAGGTCATACGATGATTTGGGACGTCAAACCTATAGGTTCAGAGCAAACCTATAGGTTCTGGATACGTGAAACAAGGCCAAAAAGTGCTGGAAACCACTGACCCCCTTAGAACCGCTCGGTTCCCACCTGAACCGATCGGTTCACCCCCGTAACCGATCGGTTCGACCGAACCGATAGGTTCAGACCACTTAAACTCCGGATTTTCGTGCTTCTATAAATAGGCTCGAGTTAGGGTTTGACACTTATGCTTTTTCATTAGATTTTACTGCTTAAAGTTAGAATAGTTTTCTCTCTTCTAAAAACCCTCAAAACTCTTAGACTTAGATTGAATTTACTTTTGCAAGATCGATACTTAGAATTCTTCAATCATCTCCTAGATTAATTTAATTGTTCTTGTTTTATGTCATCATGTTCATATTTATCAATTGCTTTGTTTTTATTCCTTCTATGTCTAGCTAATTCTCAATTAGGGTTTAGGGTGATTGTGATATTGATTCAGAACATGTTTTAATTGCTTATATCGATTGAATTTGTGCAAGTTGATTTCTTCCTACGCGTTTTATTATCAATTGAATTTAGGGACGCCTTTATTGAATTGAATTTAGGTTGTTTCAGTTTAAGATCGAAAGCCGAATTGAAACTAGACTCACGCGTAATTGATAAGTCGAATTTAGTAAGTTGCAAGAGCCCGCTAAATTTGCTTAAGGTTAAAATTGACTCGAGAGAGCGTTTTCCTAAACCAAATCGCTTACATGACTTCAATTGATTGTATTTCCTTCCGAGTTGAGTTTCTGAATCGATGTTACATTGATCCCAATGCCCTAATCTCCCTCTCATTCATATTCTATTCCTTTTGCTTATCGTTTCTTAGTTTAGTTCTTATAAATCAACCCTTTTGCTACCCTTGAGACTTACCTTGTCTAGCTAAGCAACCCTTTGACTACACCATCTCTCTGAGGATCTCGACCCTACTGCCACTAGCTACCTAGTTAGTTGTCTTTAGGTTTATTTTGATTAGGCGTGACGACTTTAGCCTCATCAATTTTGGCGCCGTTGCCGGGGAGACGGTTAGCTAGTTAGTGTTTTGCTTAGTAGTTGCTAGGTTTTTCTCCCTTGTCTCAAGGAACCTAGTTCCTTGAGACCGTTTCTCATTGTTTCGTGTAGCTTTGTTTATGCGCAGGTCGCCTCGGACTCTAGTTCCTTTTGAGCCCGAGCCTGAACGAGCACTACATAGGCTACGTAATGAAGCAATAAAGATCGTTGATTTAGACATCGAGGAAGCGTCGCAAGCGGAGTCCAGTGCAACGCAATCGTCCTACGAAGAGGACACACCTCCGGTTACTCCATTATCTCCACCGCCAGTGACTATGCCTAAACTATATAGTCACTCAGTGCCTAAGCCGGAATCCATTCCGAATGGATTCACGATGCCCGCTACTTTGACGGGCAACTTTGAGATTCGCCCCGCCTTTCTTACCTTGGTGGAGCGCAATCGGTTCGGTGGCTACCCAACGGAAGATCCTGGCCGACACATGCAGGTTTTTACGGACTACTGTTCGACGATAAAGCAGGCCGGGATCACCCAGGATCAGATAAGGGAGATGCTGTTCCCTTTTTCGCTGAAAGATCGAGCGCGTGAGTGGATCACGGACCTTGATAAGACAGCTGCTGGTATCACTGATTGGAGAGGGCTAGCTCTTGCCTTCTACTCAAAGTTCTACCCTCCTGAGCGTACTAATCAAATGAGGAGTCAAATACAGGGCTTCAAGCAAACATTTGATGAGTCTTTAGCTGAAGCTTGGGAGCGGTATAAGAAGCTCATACGGGACTGTCCTCACCACGGGTTGAATGATTGGTTGGTGATCATGACATTCTACAACGGTTTATATGCTGAAAGCCGTTCTATTCTTGATTCTGCTGCGGAGGGACGTTTTGCTAATAACGTCGACGATGACAAGGCTTGGGGACTGATTGAGGAGATGGCAATGCATTCATCTCAATTTGGGAAGCCGAGGGGTAATTCACGGTCTGCTCATCAAGACCGTGATAAAGAGGGAATGAGCGCGGTCCATAGTCAACTTGCTGCGCTGACTGCGAAAATTGACCAGCTGCACGGTGTTGGTTCTTCGGGTGCTCATGTTAATGCTATTGCAGGGCACGACGCTGGTTTCTATTCTACGGTATCTTTGCTTCATGAGCGAGTTCATGCTTATCAGTCTTATCCTCAGAACCTGTCTTACGAAAACCAACCCGGTTACGATCGTTCGCTTTTATCTTATCGTAACCAAAACGTGCTAAACCCGACTCCACCACCCCTACAAAACCAACCCTACGTCCCCCCCCACAAAAACTTCCAATCTCCCCCACCTAACTACCAAAATCCCACTTACACACCCCCACCAGCTACCCCGGTACCCAATCCTTTGGCCGAGACTAAGGCCATGATGTTGCAAATGCAACAAATGATGATGGGTATGCAGAAGTCACAAGAAATGATGCTGCAGCATGTGCAGAAGAGTGATCAGGCCAAGGATGCGGCAATCAAGATGCTCGAGAATCAGGTGGCGCAGCTCGCCGCTTCGCAAGCGTCACGACAGCAGGGTACCCTACCACCCCAAGGTAATGGAAGATGATAAACTTGGAAAAGTCCAAGTCAAAAAGATCGAGTAAATTTTTCGGGCTCGATTTTCATTTTCGAAATTTTCGATTTGCGCGCTCGCGAAAAGTTTTGAAATAAAGGATATGATCTTAAAATAGTGTTTTGAAATAAAATCGGAAATAAAAATAAAATTAATTTTCGAAAGGTACTAAAAACAAAAATTGAGTTTTAATCCTCGAAATTTTGAATAAAAATTTCCTAGGTCGAAATATTTATTTTTTTCGTTGAATGTTATAGATTTAAAGAAATATATTCAAACGTCAAAAAGTTTATCAATTTAAATTAGGTGTGACTTCAAATTTCGACAATTTAGAAAAAAGCTAGTTTAATAGTAATGAAATAATAATTAGATATTAAGAAAATATGAATTATTAAATAAAAATCAAAATGATTATATTTTAACCAAATTAGTTTCTTTGATGTTATTCTTTAACTAATTTAGTTTGATGTTAAGTTTACTTAAAAAAAATGGAAGAGGATAAGATGAATTAGTCATCCCTTTTTGATCGGAAACTTTTGTCGTTGATTTGAATTTCAAAGCCGAGAAAAATATAAGGGTCCATTTTTATTTTGAAAACGAAAAATGTTCGAAATTGAATTTTATGAATAAAAGGTTTTACATTTATTTTTATGAATAGTAAATATAACTTAACTATTTTGAAATTTGAAAGGCGATATAAATTTTGTGTTGATTTTTATAAAATTTTGAATTGTGTTTCTTTTTAAATTCTAAAGATAATACAACATAATTTATTTTTCAAAATTTTTAAATTTGTACTTAAGAAAATTTAGTATTATTTAGCAAAAAAAATTCAGACGCATTTTTATTATAAGGAAAAAGGATGAATTTAATTTAAGGAATTAAATTCTTTTATGAAATTGTGTTAAAATAACACGCGGTGTTACAAACCTACCCCCTTAAGAAAAGTTTCGTCCCAAAACTTGGATAGAGTGGATAACTACTTGCAGTTGGGCAATGCAGTTAGAGAGAATATCAAGATTTTACAAGTTTCGATAATGATATTTTATTTTGGTAGAATAAGACTTTTCAAAAAGTTTGAATTTCTGAATTATTATAAAGGTGTTAGATTGAGTGGGAAGGTTGTAGGATATAATCATTTTATATTTACAAATGGGATGTTTTGAAGTATTATAGAAATATTGCTAGATTATCATTTTTTTGAAATCGACATCAAAGGGATTTTCAAAAAGGTGGGGCCTAGAAGTTTTGTACGGAATTAATTTAAAATACAATTATGAGGGTTTTAAAATAAAACAAATTTTAATTTTATTTGAGATTAAATATATGGTTTAAAGTTGGCTGAAATAAAGATTTTAAATTTTTAATTTTAATCAATGATTTTAAAACCATCATATTTTTTTGTCCCTACCCCCTTAAGAAAATTTTTAAACATATATTTACGAAGTTAAAAGAAAAAATTAATATTCACTTTAAAGGTTTAAGATTTGGAAAAGGTATTGATAAGTTCAAAATTTTGAAAATAATCAAATTCGATTGTAAATGAGGTAAAGAATATATGATTTAGGACAAAATAATTTCAAACATATTTAAAATTACGAAATAAAATTTTAGAATTATATGAATAAGTTTAAAAGATATTATAAAGGGAAAACATGAATATTATTTATAGAAGGTAAATAGGAATTATAAATTTACGAAAATTTATAAATTTACGAAAATTTGTAAATTTTTAAAAGAGATAGTAAGTTTAAGAGATTTAAAATGTAATAAAGTTTGAAGGTTTTTTTTTTTTTTTTTTTTTTTTTTGAGAATCAATCAAAAGAAGTTTAAGGAATTGACAAGCAAAAATGAAATAATTTTGCGAGATTAAGGAAGAGGAATGAAATTTCATTTGAGAAGTAGTTATTAGAAATTATAGGTTTAGGAATTTAGAGAGTTAGAAGGAAAATGTTAAAGAGGTAAAAATTTTTTAAAGGAGAACGAAATAAAAGTTTGTGTTAAAGAGGATAATTAAATGGAGTTGTAGAAATCCTTCCTGCGACAGAAATCTTCGAGATCTTGAACGTCTTATCAGTTGTAAGGTTCTTGATGCGTCCATTTGCCGCGTTTGAGGTCTTGTCGTCCGGTACTTGATGTATGTCATTTATATAGCTTTCATGCCCCCGATATAGTTGCATTTAGCTCGCATTTGCTCGATTTCATTATTGTTTTAGTAGCTATTTGCTTTATATTGCGATACTATCGTTCCTCGTGTGTATTTTGCAGGTTTTGGCGGTCCTGAGCTAAAACCTGAGGTTAGTGGAGCATTATCGAGTATCGTGACGTCAAGACGAAGCCCGAGAGTCGATTCGGAGGTCATACGATGATTTGGGACGTCAAACCTATAGGTTCAGAGCAAACCTATAGGTTCTGGATACGTGAAACAAGGCCAAAAAGTGCTGGAAACCACTGACCCCCTTAGAACCGCACGGTTCCCACCTGAACCGATCGGTTCACCCCCCAGAACCGATCGGTTCTGACCCGAACCGATAGGTTCTGACCACTTAAACTCCGGATTTTCGTGCTTCTATAAATAGGCTCGAGTTAGGGTTTGACACTTATGCTTTTTCATTAGATTTTACTGCTTAAAGTTAGAATAGTTTTCTCTCTTCTAAAAACCCTCAAAACTCTTAGACTTAGATTGAATTTACTTTTGCAAGATCGATACTTTGAATTCATCAATTATCTCCAGGTTTAATTTAATTGTTCTTGTTTTATGTCATCATGTTCATATTTATCAATTGCTTTGTTTTTATTCCTTCTATGTCTAGCTAATTCTCAATTAGGGTTTAGGGTGATTGTGATATTGATTCAGAACATGTTTTAATTGCTTATATCGATTGAATTTGTGCAAGTTGATTTCTTCCTACGCGTTTTATTATCAATTGAATTTAGGGACGCCTTTATTGAATTGAATTTAGGTTGTTTCAGTTTAAGATCGAAAGCCGAATTGAAACTAGACTCACGCGTAATTGATAAGTCGAATTTAGTAAGTTGCAAGAGCCCGCTAAATTTGCTTAAGGTTAAAATTGACTCGAGAGAGCGTTTTCCTAAACCTAATCGCTTAAATGACTTCAATTGATTGTATTTCCTTCTGAGTTGAGTTTTTGAATCGATGTTACATTGATCCCAATGCCCTAATCTCCCTCTCATTCATATTCTATTCCTTTTGCTTATTGTTTCTTAGTTTAGTTCTCATAAATCAACCCTTTTGCTACCCTTGAGACTTACCTTGTCTAGCTAAGCAACCCTTTGACTACACCATCTCTCTGAGGATCTCGACCCTACTGCCACTAGCTACCTAGTTAGTTGTCTTTAGGTTTATTTTGATTAGGCGTGACGACTTTAGCCTCATCAATTTTGGCGCCGTTGCCGGGGAGACGGTTAGCTAGTTAATGTTTTGCTTAGTAGTTGCTAGGTTTTTCTCCCTTATCTCAAGGAAACTAGTTCCTTGAGACCGTTTCTCATTGTTTCGTGTAGCTTTGATTATGCGCAGGTCGCCTCGGACTCTAGTTCCTTTTGAGCCCGAGCCTGAACGAGCACTACATAGGCTACTTAAGGAAGTAATAAAGATCGTTGATTTAGACATCGAGGAAGCGTCGCAAGCGGAGTCCAGTGCAACGCAATCGTCCTACGAAGAGGACACACCTCCAGTTACTCCATTATCTCCACCGCCAGTGACTATGCCTAAACTATATAGTCACTCGGTGCCTAAGCCGGAATCCATTCCGAATGGATTCACGATGCCCGCTACTTTGACGGGCAACTTTGAGATTCGCCCCGCCTTTCTTACCTTGGTGGAGCGCAATCAGTTCGGTGGCTACCCAACGGAAGATCCTGGCCGACACATGCAGGTTTTTACGGACTACTGTTCGACGATAAAGCAGGCCGGGATCACCCAGGATCAGATAAGGGAGATGCTGTTCCCTTTTTCGCTGAAAGATCGAGCGCGTGAGTGGATCACGGACCTTGATAAGACAGCTGCTGGTATCACTGATTGGAGAGGGCTAGCTCTTGCCTTCTACTCAAAGTTCTACCCTCCTGAGCGTACTAATCAAATGAGGAGTCAAATACAGGGCTTCAAGCAAACATTTGATGAGTCTTTAGCTGAAGCTTGGGAGCGGTATAAGAAGCTCATACGGGACTGTCCTCACCACGGGTTGAATGATTGGTTGGTGATCATGACATTCTACAACGGTTTATATGCTGAAAGCCGTTCTATTCTTGATTCTGCTGCGGAGGGACGTTTTGCTAATAACGTCGACGATGACAAGGCTTGGGGACTGATTGAGGAGATGGCAATGCATTCATCTCAATTTGGGAAGTCGAGGGGTAATTCACGGTCTGCTCATCAAGACCGTGATAAGGAGGGAATGAGCGCGGTCCATAGTCAGCTTGCTGCGCTGACTGCGAAAATTGACCAGCTGCACGGTGTTGGTTCTTCGGGTGCTCATGTTAATGCTATTGCAGGGCACGACGCTGGTTTCTATTTTACGGGGTATGCTGCGCCCCACGAGCAGGTTCATGCTTATCAGTCTTATCCTCAGAACCTGTCTTACGAAAACCAACCCGGTTACGATCGTTCGCTTTTATCTTATCGTAACCAAAACGTGCTAAACCCGACTCCACCACCCCCACAAAACCAACCCTACGTCCCCCCCCCCCCCCCACAAAAACTTCCAATCTCCCCCACCTAACTACCAAAAGCCCACTTACACACCCCCACCAGCTACCCCGGTACCCAATCCTTTGGCCGAGACTAAGGCCATGATGTTGCAAATGCAACAAATGATGATGGGTATGCAGAAGTCACAAGAAATGATGCTGCAGCATGTGCAGAAGAGTGATCAGGCCAAGGATGCGGCAATCAAGATGCTCGAGAATCAGGTGGCGCAGCTCGGCCGCATGGCGTCCACGGCGCAGGTACCCTACCACCCCAAGGTAATCCTCCTAACCCTCCCCCCGACACAGCCTGTGCTATTACGCTGCGTAGTGGTACAGTTTATGATGGACCGACGCATCCGGAGGAAGAGGAGAAGAGTGGGGCCGACAACACGGTCAAACCGTGTGATGTTGCTGTTCAGGACAAGGCGTCGGAGATTCAAATCAAGCTTCCCTTTCCGGGTCGTGTACGTCTGGCTAACCTGGACCCCCAGCTCAGTAAGTTCTTTGAGATTCTCAAAAATTTGTAGGTCAATCTTCCTTTTATTGATTTGGTTAAACAAATTCCTGCATATGCTAAGTTTCTTAAGGAAGTTCTATCGAGGAAGCGCAGCATTAATGAGACCGAGACTGTGTCTTTTGTGGGGAAGGGTAGTGCTCTTTTGCAGGGTAGTTCACCCCCGAAGCTGAGTGACCCCGGGACCTTTTCTATCCCTTGTTCTATAGGGAAGTATGTGGTGCAGAACGCTTTATGTGATCTTGGGGCTAGTGTCAGTGTCATTCCCTACTCCATCTGTAAGAAACTTAATATGACTAAGCTCGGAGTTACCTCCATGACCCTACAGATGGCAGACCGTACTGTGCAGAGACCCTTAGGTATCTTAGAGGACATCCCGGTCAAGGTAGGGCAGTTTTACATTCCTGTAGACTTCGTTGTCCTAGACATTCCCGAGGACCCCCACATCCCGATCATTCTAGGGAGACCTTTCCTGCATACTGCAGGAGCTGTAATCGATGTGGGGAATAAGACCTTGACGTTCTCGGTAGGGGGGGAAAAGCTTACCTACACCAAGTCTAGTCTTCCTCGCTCCCCTATGCAGCCTGAGTCTGTTGTTGCTATTGACCTTGCCCCTCCGTCTCACTCTACTGGAAACACTTTGGAGGTTGTTTCTTCTGTTTTTCCTTGTGCAGGTCCTACGCAGGTTGGCTACGATCTTGGTTTGGGGGAACAAAAGCTCACGAGGGCGGAAGTCTATGATCCTGCCGATGGAGGAGGAGACCCACGACCTGCGGTGCGTGGCGTACGGAGTTGTTTTGGAGAGCCATTTCGCGACGGAGTCCCGTGAGTAATGGATTATGCTGCTCTTCCGCGAGGAGATCGAGTTTTGTGGCCAACAGATGCTATTTCGCCAAGTGAAGCTGCTGCTAGTGGCCAACGTCCTTGGCCCAATTTGACTTGATAGTGAGCTTTGACGACGGTCGTGCGGGACCATTATAAACCAGCGCTTTCCGGGAGGCAACCCGATGACTTTGTAGTTTGTTGTACTTTGCTTTGGTTTGTTTGCTTTTGATGACATTGTTTTAGACTTTTATTGAGCGCGTGAGGACGAGGGATTTATTACTGATTTAGCACGCAGGTACTCAAGGACTCTCCGTCCTTAGTATTGATGAGAACAGGCCTCTACGAAGGGCCTTTGGCCCCCTCTGCTGTTCGGCCCTTGCTTTTTCTCGCGTGCTACTCTGAAGTACTTCATAGCTGGACTGAATTGGATGCAAACTTGTGGATTAGTAGCCGCACTCCATGCTTCGCTTCGGTTTGGGGGAGCTCCGACTTGATAATGTGAGCTTTCTTACTCCTTTTCCCTCGTTTCCTCGCTTTAATTTTCCTACCCCCGTCTTTTATTTGTCCTTCTCTGCTTGTGGTTGTGCTGTTTTCCACATTGAGGGCAATGTGTGATTCTGGTTTGGGGGAGGAAAGCACTTTCGCGCTTGTTTATCTGCATTTTTTCATTTTGTGTGCTAAATTTAAAATTTTTTGAAAATTCCAAACTTCTTTGGTTTGAATTGTCAAGTTTGGAGAATTGATTAGTGTGCTAATTTTGATCTTTGGCATCTCCGAGTTGAAAATCCATCGTCGTAGCTTGCACTATATGTTTGTTTCCTATGAATAGATTGCGAGCCTCAAACACTAGCCCACTTGTATTTGCTTAATTCTTATCGCTTTTCATTCTTTTACTTTCGATATTGGTATTCTTGCGAGGCATGGTTTGTGGAATGTATGGAAAGTGGCTTGTGGAATGAAATGGATGGATGCTAATAATGTTGGAGCAATGCTTCGATGCTTTCGGAGGGGACTCATTGATTTGAGTAACCACAATGGCCATGAATTTGGCTGTGACCGAGAGTATGAGCAATGATGTAACCCTTAAGGAAATATGTGTACCCGAGCACGATCTTTACCGAGTGAATGTTAAGCTAAACGGTATAACATACGAGGGATGCTCCACATTTGAAAGAAAAAAAAAAAAAGAGAAAAGAAACGAAAAAAAATGAAATGATGTGGAAAGAAAGGTGGAATGGAAAGTGGTATGTTCGGTTGGCCTTGCTTGAATCCAATTATCGTTAGTCTAATTTTTGCGATAGCGTGAGAAGCTAGTAATATGACGTTGGTGTGAATGGTTGAGACTTGTGCTCTACTTTTGGTGAAATAGACTATGGTTTGTACGTTTATGTGCATGGGTCGTCAGCTTTGAGATGCCGACGTGATAAATTTGGATACTTTGATTTTCTCCGACGCTTTTTGCTTGAGGACAAGCAAAGGTTTGGTTTGGGGGAGTTTGATGTATGTCATTTATATAGCTTTTATGCCCCCGATATAGTTGCATTTAGCTCGCATTTGCTCGATTTCATTATTGTTTTAGTAGCTATTTGCTTTATATTGCGATACTGTCGTTCCTCGTGTGTATTTTGCAGGTTTTGGCGGTCCTGAGCTAAAACCTGAGGTTAGTGGAGCATTATCGAGTATCGTGACGTCAAGACGAAGCCCGAGAGTCGATTCGGAGGTCATACGATGATTTGGGACGTCAAACCTATAGGTTCAGAGCAAACCTATAGGTTCTGGATACGTGAAACAAGGCCAAAAAGTGCTGGAAACCACTGACCCCCCTTAGAACCGCTCGGTTCCCACCTGAACCGATCGGTTCACCCCCCAGAACCGATCGGTTCTGACCCGAACCGATAGGTTCTGACCACTTAAACTCCGGATTTTCATGCTTCTATAAATAGGCTCGAGTTAGGGTTTGACACTTATGCTTTTTCATTAGATTTTACTGCTTAAAGTTAGAATAGTTTTCTCTCTTCTAAACACCCTCAAAACTCTTAGACTTAGATTGAATTTACTTTTGCAAGATCGATACTTTGAATTCATCAATTATCTCCAGGTTTAATTTAATTGTTCTTGTTTTATTTCATCATGTTCATATTTATCAATTGCTTTGTTTTTATTCCTTCTATGTCTAGCTAATTCTCAATTAGGGTTTAGGGTGATTGTGATATTGATTCAGAACATGTTTTAATTGCTTATATCGATTGAATTTGTGCAAGTTGATTTCTTCCTACGCGTTTTATTAACAATTGAATTTAGGGACGCCTTTATTGAATTGAATTTAGGTTGTTTCAGTTTAAGATCGAAAGCCGAATTGAAACTAGACACACGCGTAATTGATAAGTCGAATTTAATTAGTAAGTTGCGAGAGCCCGCTAAATTTGCTTAAGGTTAAAATTGACTCGAGAGAGTCTTTTCCTAAACCTAATCGCTTACTTGACTTCAATTGATTGTATTTCCTTCTGAGTTGAGTTTCTGAATCGATGTTACATTGATCTCAATGCCCTAATCTCCCTCTCATTCATATTCTATTCCTTTTGCTTATCGTTTCTTAGTTTAGTTCTCATAAATCAACCATTTTGCTACCCTTGAGACTTACCTTGTCTAGCTAAGCAACCCTTTGACTACACCATCTCTCTGAGGATCTCGACCCTACTGCCACTAGCTACCTAGTTAGTTGTCTTTAGGTTTATTTTGATTAGGCGTGACGACTTTAGCCTCATCAATTTTGGCGCCGTTGCCGGGGAGACGGTTAGCTAGTTAGTGTTTTGCTTAGTAGTTGCTAGGTTTTTCTCCCTTGTCTCTAGGAACCTAGTTCCTTGAGACCGTTTCTCATTGTTTCGTGTAGCTTTGTTTATGCGCAGGTCGCCTCGGACTCTAGTTCCTTTTGAGCCCGAGCCTGAACGAGCACTACATAGGCTACGTAAGGAAGCAATAAAGATCGTTGATTTAGACATCGAGGAAGCGTCGCAAGCGGAGTCCAGTACAACGCAATCGTCCTACGAAGAGGACACACCTCCGGTTACTCCATTATCTCCACCGCCAGTGACTATGCCTAAACTACATAGTCACTCGGTGCCTAAGCTGGAATCCATTCCGAATGGATTCACGATGCCCGCTACTTTGACGGGCAACTTTAAGATTCGCCCCGCCTTTCTTACCTTGGTGGAGCGCAATCAGTTAGGTGGCTACCCAACGGAAGATCCTGGCCGACACATGCAGGTTTTTACGGACTACTGTTCGACGATAAAGCAGGCCGGGATCACCCAGGATCAGAAAAGGGAGATGCTGTTCCCTTTTTCGCTGAAAGATCGAGCGCGTGAGTGGATCACGGACCTTGATAAGACAGCTGCTGGTATCACTGATTGGAGATAAGGGAGATGCTGTTCCCTTTTATTTAAGTGTTTTTCAAAACACTTTAAGTCATTTACTTATTCATTTTCAATTTTCTATACTTAGTAAATTTTCAATTATTTACAATTTTTCAAATTTTGAAATTTGAAATATCTTTGATTTTTGAGACGTAACTTGTTTTACAAATTTCGTGAATTATTCACTATTCACGTCTCGGGATTTGAAAAGATAACTTGTTCAACAAGTTACCTCAAATTCCATTAAAATAGGTTTTGGGACATTACTTGTTCAACAAGTTTCGTCCCGGGTACTATTCACCGTCTTGAAAATTTGGGACGTTACTTGCTTAACAAGTTTCGTCCCGATTCACTATTCATTGACACTATTCATCTCGGTCACTATTCACTTGTCACTATTCATCTCAATCACTATTCATCGGTCACTATTCATCTCGGTCACTATTCATCGGTCACTATTCATCTCAGTCACTATTCACTTCAGTCACTATTCACATCGGTCACTTTTCAAATCGGTCACTATTCACGAAACTAACTTAGTTACTAAGTTTAAAATCCTAGTTTTAAAATCGTTAAGTTCGGTTTGTAAAAAGTGATAATCGATATTTATTTTAAACTGAGACTTAGTTAAATTTAGTCGTCTATTTACTAAATTTAGCGATTTTCATTTTTAAAATAATAGTATCGTGGATGATTCATTTAGTCCCTATGTCCAAATCCAACAGTCTAATTTGCAAAGGCAGTAGCACACGATTTAATTCATTTTTATAACGGTTACTCATTTTTATCGGTTTAATATATTTCATTTATAACGAAAACGATTTACACAAAAATTCAATTCTACTAACTACTTAAACTTTAGTGACTTAGTGATAATTTCATTTTGATCAAATTTGGTCCATTTTATATGGTAATGCCGTGTGATATGTATAAGTGTTATAATCCTTTTTATTTCTTTTAATTTTCTTAATTCAACTTATTAACTATTAATTAAATTATTTTAACAATAAACTAAAAAGTGATAAAAACAATTTTAACACTAAAAATGGGCAAGAATGCCGTGGAAGATGATGGTGGTGATCAAAATTTCATTTTTTGATTTTTATCGGTTTTTAGCTTAAAGTTTTTATATTCAAATTATTCTAAATATACTAAAACGATTTAAACTAAAATGAAATCTTACTAAAAATTTCATTAGCCTCAAATTTTGAGCTAAAATAATAAGTGAAATTTTCTAAAAGTTTTTCTAAGTGTTTAAGTTGTTTTATGTAATACTATTAACATAATACTCCCTCCATTCAAATCCAAATTGCAAGTTTCTTTTTTCACATTTGCCGAGACGACTTTTGCGAGTTACATATCTTTAGCTACGTTTATTCAAAAAATGTAAAAAATATATTTTAATTTTCTACTCATAAAGACGAATGAAACAAGATCACACATGAATATATCTATATTTACGTATCGAGAGATAATTGAAATTAAACGTCTAAGAGTGAATAGTTTACAAATGAGAAACTTGCAATTTGGATTTGAATGGAGGGAGTATCAATTAATAACTAAACATAAACAAAAATAAAAAAAAAAACATAAAATAACAAATATCAAAATGTACTAAAATATGAACATCAACATGAAGAAGTTAAGAACACCAAGAACATCAAACTAACTCAAGAATACATTTTGCACCTTTAACAACTTATAATTTATTTTCCTTATTTAATTTTTTTACATGACAACATCCATTTTAACCTAACTTAAACCAACATATAATTTACAAAAATTAAAAGTGAAAATTTATTAAAAAAAAATGGGGAATGCCGTGAGGAATTATACACACACATACAATTTTTATTTTCGATTTTAATCACTTTAAACTCATTGTTAATATTTCACATAATTTTTATATAAGATTACTACTTAACTAAAACATAAATAAACATAAAAATCATGTGAATCATAATTAAAAATGCTCAAAATTAATTTAACTAAACATATGAACATATTACTACAATAATCTATTTAAAATATTATTTAGTTATTATCATTATTTATACAACACATAATCATAGAAACACATATTCATGATCTTTAACATATTTTAGCATAGAAATCATACTCATAAAACTTATAATAAAAATCAAATTAATTTTCAAAGAGACAAATATGAGAAATAACTAGTCACCTTAAATTGGATGTTAATCGTCGGGGATCTAAAATAAATTTTAGATCGGAAAATCTTCACCCATAAAACTCATTTTCTTCACCCAAATAATCCATACAAGTTAGCTTCAAAAGACCCACTAAAGAATTAGAATTACTTAGGAATTATCTATATCTAATATATATATATATAAAGCAGAAACCATGGTCTCTATGGTCGACATTTGTCACAATATAATTGGTCTAAAAAAATTAATATTAGTATTATTTATAATTCTACTATTGCTAGGATTTTAGATGAAAAAATATTTACATATGTAATTAAAATATAAAACTAAATCTACAACTGAAATCTTTACTATATTAGAACTTTCCGAAAAAAAAAAAAAATAATTGAAGATATTTTTAATTGAGAAGACAAATAATAATTTAAAAAAAAAAACAATTATATGGCAAATAATTTCCTTATTATTTTTTAGGTAAGTCTCCATCCCTTTTTGTATATATATATATATATATTAATATATACATCAAAAACTTTAGCTACATCTTCCTAGGTACGTACTATGTTAAATAGTTTTACTTTATTATGCTTTAATTATGATTACAATTTGTGTTAAATTTATTTTTACGGTGTATTTGATAAGAGTGTTTAAAATTTGAATATTTTTATTTCTCAATTATTATGTTTGATACTTAAACATAGCTTGATTAAATTATTGCTGACCTTTTTTTTTTATTTGTATGTTGTAGATTTATATTTTACATTCAAGATTTGAAATTTTTTATTGAACAAACTTGATTATAAACCAATAGCAAAACTAATGAATATGTAACATAAAGGTAAGAATATGTAACATGAAAGATAAAAGTGACGTACAATATCTATGATTCTCTTATTTTTAAATCAAGTAATTAGATATGGTTGTATAATAATATTTGTAATGCTTAATGCATAATCTGTTAGTTAGTTTAATAGTATTAAGTTTTGATTTGATTGTTCATCTCAATTTTGTATGAGAATATCTGCTAATTAAGAATTAAAAAAAATATGTTTAATATAATGATAGGGTAAAGTTTGATATAATGACAAAATTTCAATTTCTTTATTACCTCATTTTAACGTAACAAAAAAATAATATATGTAATTAACAAAAAAAACAAAAAAAAAAACAAAAAAACAAAAAAAAAAATGAAGATGGTGTAGTATAATTAACATATGTAATTTGAAATATAATACAAAATCTACAATTGGAATCCTTAAAATTGTAGGATACCAAAATTGAAAAATACATATTTTGCCTTAAATATATTGGATTAAATATACAAGTTAAGGGAGAAAAATATAAGTACGTTATATTTTTAAAATATATATAAAAGAAAAAAAGAGCAAAAGAAATATGGTAATAATTCATAGAATTTTAAAAAGTGAAATAATTGTTGATTTAATAAATAAGTTAAGGGGAAAAAAATAGTATTAGGTAAGTATTATAAAATATAATAGCAAATAAAAGAAAAACAAATATGATAAATAATAGATTTTGGAAAATTAGCATATTAAATATGGTAAAAGCCAAAAAGAACATGGCCTTAGTATTTATATTTTAGAAATTTTGTCATATTAAAATATCATATAAAATTATATCATAATTAGTAAATATATAAATTACAAAAAATATATAAAAATTACATTTTATACTTATTTTTAAATCTTAATAATAATGATAGATGGCCCGGACGGGGACGGGCACGCCAACTAGTATATATATATATAAAGCAGAAACCATGGTCTCTATAGTCGACATTTGTCACAATATAATTGGGCTAAAAATTAATATTAGTATTATTTATAATTCTATTATTGCTAGGATTTTAGATGAAAAAATATTAACATATGTAACTTAAAATATAAAACTAAATCTACAACTGAAATCTTTACTATATTAGAACTTTCCAAAAAAAATTAATTGAATATGTTTTTAATTGAGAAGAAAAATAATAATTTCAAAATAAACAATTATATGACACATAATTACCTTATTTAATTTTTAGGTAAGTCTCCATCCCTTTTTGTATATATATATATATATATATATATATATATATATACATCAAAAACTCTAGCTAAATCTTTTTAGGTACGTACTTTGTTAAATAATTTTACTTTATTATGTTTTAATTATGATTACAATTTGTGTTAAATTTATTTTTTACAGTGTATTTGATAAGAGTGTTTAAAATTTGAATTTTTTTATTTCTTAATTACTATGTTTGATACTTAAACATAGCTTGATTAAAATACTGCTGATTTTTTTTCTTAATTTGTATGTTGTAGATTTATATTTTACGTTCAAGATTTGAAGTTTTTTTATTGAACAAACTTGATTATAACCCAATAGAAAAACTAATGAATATGTAACAGTGATATTTTAGAAGTCATATTAAAACTTTATATTTTAGAACATGGCCTTAGTATTTATATTTTAGAAGTCATATTAATATCATAGAAAATTATATCATAATTGGTAAATATATAAACTAGAAAAAATATATAAAAATTACATTTTATACTTATTTTTAAATCTTAAAAATAATGATAGATGGCCCGGACGGGGACGGGCACGCCAACTAGTTAATTATATATAACAAAAACCATCAAACACAAATTTTCCCTCCAATTTTCCCTCCAACTTTTTTTTATCCCTTTTTTATTTATCTCTTTTATTTTGTTTTATTTTATCTACTTTTTGAAATTATGTCATTTAAGTAAGTCAATATCTTTTATGTACAACAGAGTATTTTTTTTATTTTTATCTCTTAAACTATCTATTTTTATTTAATGTTTTTTCAATATAACATTTTAAGCACGTTTTACCATATTATTATAGTAAATGATGAATTTAAGACAATGTATTGTGATACTTTGATCGGGTTTTGCCACATTATGATATTTTAAAATAAATTTATAACTATATTTGTATAAAAAAAATTTAAATGTTCCATTATTCTAATTATTTTGTTACAATTTTCAATGATTTCTATAATCTAAATTTTGATAGTTAATTAAGAAAAATCCAAATTGACACTTTTAAACCTATTAAACGGGTTAATTAGAAGACAATTACAGGTCGAATAAGCGGGTTACATGTTAAATAAATACGCGGTCGGGTAAAATACTGTTTGTTGTATTTGGGTCTAAGAATACATGTTTATTTAGGTTGCGTTTATATTATTACTACGAAGTATTCTTATTTTAATTTAATATTTAATTCAATTACCAAAATTTTCAATTAGCTATTAACTTATATTTATACATCCCGTGCATTTATGCACGGGTATTATCCTAGTTAGAGATAATATTAGGTTTTATTTTAGAGGTTTTAGGAAAGAAAATGGAAGAAAAATAATGGAGCAAAATGGAGAGGAGTACACGACATAAGGAGGGCAACATGTAATACTCCAAATTTTCGTATCTTGTAATACGCGAGTCTCGTAGTTAAGCCGGGTTTTATTTTATGTCGAGCTTATACGAGGTTATATTATTTTCTTAAAGTGGAGTTTTAAATGATAGTAATAATATTAATAGTGGTAATAAATATAATATATTGGTAATAATAATAAGAGTGTTATGCAATAGGCCCAAATGAAATAAACCCACAACCAATTCCCTTTGTTTCAGTCGATCATCAAATTCAAAATGGGGGAGACTGTTTCTTTTAACCTCCGTTCTTCCTGCTCTTCTGCCTTCTTCGTTTATTCGTTCGTTCTCATCATCATTCATCACTCCTTCGTTTTCTTCACTCCTCATCATTATCATCAGCATCATCATCATCTTGTCGCCATCATTCATCATCACCATTATCGATCTTTGCTGCTCTACCTTTCTCGGTTGTTACTCCCGTATTTTCAAATCGAGGTTCCTTCAGATGGTCGTCGTTTCACTCAAATTGTCGGTTTCCCTCGACTTTAAGCCTTAGTACTCTAGTAATCGAAGGTATTATTGTTCGTACTTATTCTATTTAAATTGATTTCCGTCGGATTAACCCTAGGTTTTGGGGCTTTTTGAGTTGTAGTCGATTTTAGCGATTTTATT
Organism: Dianthus caryophyllus; assembly: GCA_023091065.1. NCBI lineage: Eukaryota > Viridiplantae > Streptophyta > Magnoliopsida > Caryophyllales > Caryophyllaceae > Dianthus > Dianthus caryophyllus. The sequence continues at coordinate 10,477,683 of CM041530.1, forward strand.
TGACGATTAGCTAGTATTTTGGTAGTAATTGATAGTATAATAGTTGTTTGCAGAGTTCGTTTCGTTACGGAGCAGTTTCGGCTTATTTTCGCGTTCTTGAGCTCGATATTTCGCGGATTCGCTTCGAGGTAAGGGTTTTTCCCTTACTTAGCCTCTTAGAATAATTGTGTGCTGTTGTTGTGTTTGTGTGAAGTGAATGTGAGTTTATTGAGTCCTTTGAATGTTGTGGTTTGAATGTATGTTTGTATGTGTGAATGTGGATATGAATGTGTGAGTGTGTGTGGATGCTTTAGGACCGTAGAGGGTATGTTTTGGCGCTTGTATGGATCCGGCTTTTGCTCTGGCTTATGGAAATTTTTTGAAATGCCCTTGTGAGTTTGAGGGTTTTGAAATTTTGCTCTTGTGACGATTTTAGAAATTTGTTTTTTGCCAGGTTTGGTCACTTGTAGGTCTGAAATTTGATTTGGTGGTGGTAATTATAGGCGGTCTTTTTGTTGTCTCTGTCGAGTTATAGGGGCTGGAGGCTGCCCTATTACTCGTATATTGTATATTGTAATGCTGATGAGATAAGGGTTGTGTACATTGTATATGTATATTGTGTATAGTGTGTATGTATGTTGTGTATGTTGTTTAATGTAAATGCTTGTGTGTGTGAATTAAGCTTGGATAAGGGTTCTCATCTTGAGATAGTTGATTGTGAAGTGTATGTTGTATGAGTTGTTGAGTTGAAGAGTCCTTGATCCTTGTTTATTGTCGAATGTTGGCTTACAAGATGAATGGGAGTTATGATGAACTTGTGTATGTTGGCATGAAAGGTTCACAAGGTTGGTGTGTTGTGGGCTGCGTGATTGAGCATGGCCGAGAGGCCTTGTTTGGCCGGTTGGCTAGGTGATGCCGTGGGAGCTAGGTGCTCGGAGTGATGACCGAGCACCTCATGACTAATAAGGAAGGGTTGTAAATGTTGTTGTATTGATACTTGAGTAGGGACACATGATCGTGACCGAAGTGTATTACGTGTGCACCTTGAAACGTATGTTGAATTGTATCTTGAATTGTATCTTGACGTTGTGGAACCCGGGATCGAGATGAGGGACCCAACTCGGCGTCTTGCTTAAGGGCGATGCTAAAGTTAAAAAAGATTATTAAGTTGAAAAAACCTTTAAGAACTGTTTGGAGTCGCCACCTAATTATCGCAGAAATTAGGAACCTGCTACCATGTTCCAATGTAAAAAAAACACGTCTTAGATTTTGGAGCACGCCGACACCCCTAGATCTAAGGCTGTGAAACCAGATTGAATTCGGGGTGAGGGTACTTTAGAAAAAGAGTTAATTCAAATAATGATTTATGAAAACCTTTTAGAAAAGCCTATGTAAAAATAGCCTCTACTGACCTAGAACAATCCAAGTAAGATGATATTTGAGCTAATGTTATCGCTACGTACAAGTGCGATAAGTTTGTAAAAGAATGCAAATGCAGATGCAAAATGATTGATTAAAACCCTCAGTTTAGCATGTTTAACTTGTTAACGAAAACGGTTCAGTTAAAGGTCGAATTCATTGTTAAGTTGATTTTAATGCAAACTAAGAAGGTGCAAGATGCATGCAATTAAAATAAAGTTCAATTGTCCATTGGTTTATTTTAAAAGGTCGGTTGCTTATGCGACTTTGGCGTGTCATCGGATATGGAGTGTACCCGAAGTAATAAGAACACTTGGAATGCAAGCGCGCTCGGTGCCAAAGCCGGGGGGCGCTAGAGTGTAGTCCCTTTTGTTAGTCCATAGAAAGTAAGAAAAAGCTTTGATCCAAGTGGATCGGTACCTACCTGGTCCTGACGCTTCAGATCTGGGCAGAGCTTCGCTTCTTGAACTAAAAAGGAGGAATTCAGCACGGGATGGTGTGCTGAACTCAAGGATTTGAGTGCTTGTGCACTGAAACGGCTTGACGATTTGGACCCGATTTTTGGTCTACGATCGAACCATGGTCCTTGGACTCATGGTCACGAATTTTCAGCCAAAATAGGACCAAAAGTCGGCTGAATTGGTGTCCAAGTGATACATTGTAATTTAAATACATGTCCCTTTCATTATAGTTTGTTTTACTACTTTATGTCTTTGTCACCTTTTGGTCTTTTGAAAACAAACAACAAAAATCAGCCAAGGGACCTTTGTTTGGGACGTGTGACTTGCTCTCCAAGGGCAAATGAAGGGCCTTGATTCAACAACACAAATGAAGGGAGAGGATGCTACAACAAGTCGCTTTCTTCTTTAGTTGTTAGTTGTTTTATTTTCAGATTTTGTAGCTCACATGTGAGCTGATTTTTATTGTATTTTGTGGGTTATTTGTAGCCCTTAGATTAGATATTAGATGTAGGGTTTAGATGCAAGCATGGGTCTTATATAAACCCACTTATCCTCCTTGTATTTTTCAGATTTGTGATATATAAAAAAGATGAGTTTTAGAGAGGGTTTTCTCTTCAAACCTCCTTAGCTTTGTGCTTGGAGATTCGAGTTTCCATGGGTGAAGGTCATAGCTTAGTGCGATGATTGATCGGAACCTTAGTCTTAGGCTAGTGGCTTTGTGCTTAGTCTAATTCATATCCTTTATCTTTGCTTTTATGTTTGTTCAAATAAATTTCAGAAAACAAACCACCATTTCAAATTTCTTAAAAACGTGTGACATGAGTGAGATTCATGAGTGAATCGAGTTTAGGGTGAGTGTGGTTACAAGGTACAAAGAGGCCCGCTTCGAATCGCTCCAATTGGTATCAAAGCTTCGGCTCTCGAGTTTTCTTAAACCGAGACGATCTTGGGATGAGTGGGGTCTTGGTATTTTCGGGTGTCTCCTTACAAATCTGGGCGAGGCTTGATTTGTGAGTGTCGACTTGATTCGAGCACACTTTGTGGGTGTTTGGGTCGAGTTGGCTAAGAAGAGGATTCGATGAATTTGCTATGTGCTTTTCATAGGATTCGAGTCTTGTTGTTTCCCTCGTTTTTTACCAAAACTTTATTCTTCAAAAATCGTTTTTTGTTTTCTGAAAATTCATCTTTTGGATACCATGTTTTAGTTGATTGGCTAAAGTTTGAGGACAAACTTTTTTTGAAGAAGGGGAGAGTTGCACTGAAACGGCTTGACGATTTGGACCCGATTTTTGGTCTACGATCGAACCATGGTCCTTGGACTCATGGTCACGAATTTTCAGCCAAAATAGGACCAAAAGTCGGCTGAATTGGTGTCCAAGTGATACATTGTAATTTAAATACATGTCCCTTTCATTATAGTTTGTTTTACTACTTTATGTCTTTGTCACCTTTTGGTCTTTTGAAAACAAACAACAAAAATCAGCCAAGGGACCTTTGTTTGGGACGTGTGACTTGCTCTCCAAGGGCAAATGAAGGGCCTTGATTCAACAACACAAATGAAGGGAGAGGATGCTACAACAAGTCGCTTTCTACTTTAGTTGTTAGTTGTTTTATTTTCAGATTTTGTAGCTCACATGTGAGCTGATTTTTATTGTATTTTGTGGGTTATTTGTAGCCCTTAGATTAGATATTAGATGTAGGGTTTAGATGCAAGCATGGGTCTTATATAAACCCACTTATCCTCCTTGTATTTTTCAGATTTGTGATATATAAAAAAGATGAGTTTTAGAGAGGGTTTTCTCTTCAAACCTCCTTAGCTTTGTGCTTGGAGATTCGAGTTTCCATGGGTGAAGGTCATAGCTTAGTGCGATGATTGATCGGAACCTTAGTCTTAGGCTAGTGGCTTTGTGCTTAGTCTAATTCATATCCTTTATCTTTGCTTTTATGTTTGTTCAAATAAATTTCAGAAAACAAACCACCATTTCAGCCCTTAAAAACGTGTGACATGAGTGAGATTCATGAGTGAATCGAGTTTAGGGTGAGTGTGGTTACAAGGTACAAAGAGGCCCGCTTCGAATCGCTCCAGCTTGAGGCTTTGAGAGAGTTTTGTAGTGTGAAAGAGTTCTTCTGGTTGTAAATTGTGATTCTGAGGTCGGGGTATAGGGGTGTATATATACAAAAAACCTCGGAGAAATTAGGAAATACGGGGATAGAACCAGGCCAAGAAACCGCATAGGCTTATGCGGTTGCCAGGGTAAACCGCATAAGCTTATGCGGTTTGGCCCCTAAACCGCATAAGGCCATGCGGTTTGGGGGTAGGGTTTTAAGCCTGCTTTCCAAGTTTCGGTTTGACTATATCTTTGAAAGATTACGGGATAATCTCGAGCTTGCTTGCCAAGAAAACTCCTGGGATATTTCTGAGATATTTGTGATGCTTAGGGCTTTGGAGTGAGGGCCAAAGGCTGGGTTTGGGCTCGGTTTTGGGCCCGAGACCCGGAAAAATGAAAAAGGTGTATTTTGTAGAGTTTTGTGAAACAAGGTAAGACGTGAGGTTGTATTTTGTGTGAGAGGGGGCTAAATAGCGGTTTTAGTTGCCGGGCCTAAATTTAGGAATTTAGGAATGCTGAATTAGACCTTGTTGATGTAAAAGGGCTAATTGTAGTGCGAATGCGAAGCTCATGCCAAATGAAGCAGGACGTGGACCAAGCTAGACTCCAAATGGACAAAATGAACATTTATTCAAATGTGATGTGAAGCGACCTAAATCATTTTAACATTTCAAAACGACTCAAAATGAATTCGACATTAGTTAGAACCGTTTAAGTCAGCGTTAAACATGCGTAATAAAAGTCCGTGTTACATCACAGGGTTTTGTTTGGGAGGGTACGGATATGGGTATCCACAGAGCCCCCAGTTTGACTGAGCTCGGACTAGAGCGCTAGTCAAACTCCACGACCATATCCGGACCATTACAGTCTCGACATGATCAGCGGGGACGAAGCATGTGTCCATGGGTGAGACGAGGACTTCGAACCGGGCTATGCGGGGAGGGGCATGCGCATTTAAGGACTTGGCGGTCCGTGCATACTATAAGGGCCTGCCGGCCTGCAGAGTGCCTTTGTTGCTATGCTGGTTGCTGATGTTGATGCTGTTGCTGATGCCGTTTGCTTGTGATAATGCCATTGTTGACGTCGTGCTATTGTTGATGCTGTGACGGGTCTCGCCAAGGAGTGCTGGGTGTTGGTAGAGTGCTAGTTCGTATATGCATGGTCTCGCCGAGGAGCGTATGTGTTGAAACGCGTGGGGGCTAAAGTGTATGGTCTCGTGAAGAGTGCATATGTAAGGATGCAAGGGTGCTTGAATATGTTCATGATCTTGTGTAGGGGGCGTATGTAGGGCTTGGTAATGCTTGTGCTTGAGCATTTGTGTTGCAAGGTGCTTGTATTTGAACTCGCCGAGGAGCGTCTATGTGATGTGAGATGTTTGTAATTGAGTATATTGTAGGGTGTTTATGCTTGTGCTCGCCGAGGAGTGTCTATGTAGTCGTAATTGCATATGATTGCCTTCCATTGAGGAGAGAATGATGTAATGCTCGTGAAGAGCGTTCGTGCTTCTGCTTCTGTACCGTACATTAAATGCTTAATATACGCGTATGGCGGACTGTAGATGATGCTTTGGCCCAAGCATGAGACGTACTTGGAATTGTATTTGAGCTAGGATGAAATAGGAATCGAAAGTAGGTGTAAAACGAGAAAAATCCGAGAAAAACCACAGGCAGGAACCGCATAGCCTTATGCGGTTCAGGGACCAAACCGCATAAGCCTATGCGGTTTCCCCTGCTGGCTGTAGGGGCTGTATATAGCACGAGTACAACCGTGAGCATGCTTCATTGTATCATCTCGGTTTTTCACTCTAAAAAAAACATCATTTTTCGATTTCTCAACCAAATTTGCTCGTTTTTCTTGCGTTGCCTTGCTATGGAATCAAGTAATGCTCCATTTTAACTTGCTTTTTCGTTATTTGTCGTTGTAATTAGCTAGTTTTGCCTTGAAATGTTGAAAAGACGGGTTTTGAGTGAAAACCCGATTTTTGCTTGAAATTTGCCGTTTGAATGCTTGAACTTGTTGCCATTGCGTTGCATTATGCCATGTGAATGTGTATGTGTGAATTGATTGAGATTTGGACCGTCTTTGCGTGAAAAACGTCCAAATTAGGTTTCGGGCCCGAAAACGAACCCGGATTTTCCGACCCGGAATTTCAATTAAACTTCGGTGTGGGATGCCCATAGTGTCTATAGCATGCCTATAGCGTTAGTTTTGCGAAAATGTCGAGTTAAGGCTTTCAAATCGCCGTCTTAAGTCGTAGTTATACGGAGTAATTAAGGCGAATTGGGGGTTTTTGATCGGAGTGGCCAAAATGCAATTGCTTGTAATGGGTTGTTGTTGGGGACTAATATGGCGTATAGAAACCATAAAGTTGTAATTTTGAAGTGTAGAGAACGGTTTTCGGCTTAATTGTGAATTAGGCCTAAAAATGCTCCGTAGAGTGTATAAGAGGATGCTTATGGATGTATATGTATTATGTGCATACTATTTGTCATGTGTAATGTGTATAATGTATGCCAAGTTGTATGCTTGCACGTATTATAGCTGTATGTATTTGTTATGTTTGTTGCAGGAGCAGGTTCTGATCGTGTTACGAGATCGAGGGCTCGTAAGAGTATGGGCTCGAGGACTGAGGGAGCCGCCGGCTCGAGTAGTCAGATGAGGCGTTCACATAGTGAGAGGGAGGCCGACCCTCGTAACTTGCGCACGAGGCGTGGCCAGTCACGGGGTAGAGGGCGTGGGAGGAATGTCCCTGCGCCTGACCCTGTTGAGGAGGATGACCTTGCTCTTCAGCTGGTGGAGGAGCTTGAGGCCGAGATGGATGTTGAGGAGGAAGCCGAGGAGGCTGAGGAGGCTGTGCCTAGGGCGAGTAGCTCTAGGCCGCGAAAGTCGCGAGTAAACAGGGCTTTCGCTAAGGGCTGGGACGGCCACGACCTTTTGCTGGCTCCAGAGAGGCATGTTTCCTATCGAGCGACGATGGGTTGGCAGAAAGGCTCGATGGGGACTTTCTCGGGCGTTTCGTCCGTGATGTGTGTTTTTGAGGAGAAGCCGCAGAGAAGCTTAGGTCTCGCGTCAGCTGATGCTTTGGCCCGTTGGTTGGCCATTGGAGAGAGATTGCGGGGAAGAAGCAGACGGCGAACCTGATGTTGATCAGGGCCTTCCTAGACAGGTACTGGGACACCACGACGACGTTCCATATGCCCGCCGAGCGGCATTACCTTGTCTGAATATGCGATCATGACAGGGCTGCCGTTTGGGGACCGTGACATGAGCTTTGAGTTTGCGCCGTCCGTTGTGGACGAGGTTGTGACTGCCGCGGTTGGCGGTGGTTAGGAGGTGGTCTGCGAGGGCGCAGTACCTTACACTTTCAAGACGAGTTACATCTTGGAGTATTTTGAGGGGAAAACCGAGTATGGCCCTTCAGAGTGGAGCGACGAGCAGAATGCTCGTATGTGGTTGTGGTGGTTTGTCAGTGCCGTGTATTTCGGCGATAAGGGTGAGCGGGCGTCGACGTCGGTCCTTATGCATCTCCTGGATTGGAATGCAATTGGGACGTTCGATTGGGTGACGCCGTCTTTGGGTTTGTGCATTCATTTTTGTATGGACGCGGTGAGGCCGCGGGTCATGGAGCGAGGGTCGAGACTGTCCTTAGTCTCGCCTGGATTCTTGATGGAGGTACGTGTTGTTTCTGTTTTTGTTTTGGGTGTGTTGCATGCTTGTTTTGTTGTTTTTGTGACGTGTCTTTGTATGTGCAGTCATGGATTCTTAGCCATTTTCCTTTTCTGCTGCCTACGCATGCCACGAAGATCGTGAGAGAGTACCCGGCGGTGCGTACTTGGGGTACGTGTAACCGTGCGGCGTTTAGCTGGTCGTACGACGAGGTTCGGGTGCGTCTGAACCTTATGGAGTTTAATCAGGTTTGTGTCTGAACCATTTCAAATAGAGTGTACTTAAAATGATTGTATGTGTTCTTGATGGTGGTGTTGTTTTTTGTTCGTTTGCAGTTCGAGCCCTTCCCGTGGAGTCAGTATACAGGTATTCCTGAGGGCATTGGGGCTAGGTTTGCAGTGCGTGATATCCAGCGTCTGTGCCAGCGACGCCAGACGTCTGCAGGCTTGGTACCTCGGAGAGCGCTTGGTCTACCAGGCAGGATGGCCGGCTCCAGTAGTGCCTAAGGATCCGTCGAGGGTCCTGTTTGAGCGAGGGTTTTTCGCTCAGGATCGTGTGGCGTTGTAAGGAGAGGGAGAGTCGGTGAGCCTTCTCTGTCCTGAGGAAGACTATGGCCATTTTGCTCAGTCTCGACTTGCCTGTGGGCCGATTGAGGTATGTGTGCTTCGGTTTTTGGGGGTGCATAAGGTAATTTTTGCGAAAAATTTCCCTGACGTGTGCGTTTTGCGTTTGTTTTGCAGAAATTTGATCCCGAGATGGCAGAGCAGCCTGATGACTTCCCTACTACTATCGAGTATGATGACTCGGGCGTCCGTCGTACTTTTGTTCTGCCGACGTACTTGCCGGTGACTACTGACGCGGGTATGGACAGCTGGACGGGCAAGGTGAAGAAGGTATGTATTTGTGTGATTGCATATGTATGAGCCCCCAGTTTGATCGAGGTATGGGATATAGCGATGATCAAACTAGTGATATGCGTGTTTTGTGGTTACCCCCCCGAGTTTGTCGTAATTTGAGTGAAATTAAGGCAAAATGGGGTGAACTGCTTTTGTTTTAGAATTTCCCCCCTAAGTTTGGCTTAATTTGAGTGAAATTAAGGCAAAATGGGGAAGGATGTAACGTGTTTTTGTATTTGCGTATTGCAGGTGGCTAAGGAGGTGCATAAGAAGCTGTGGAGGGCAGCGAACAGGTGGAGGATGGCCTGGCCGAGCAGATCGCTTCAGCTTATGTCGAGTCGTCCGAGACTCGCCAGATTCGGCGTGAGTTTGACGAGTATCGTCGTCGTCATCCTGAGTGAACTTTGTGTAATAAAGACTGTATGAACCTTTGTTTACATGTCTTTGTAGCTTGATCTTGAACTTGGTTGTCGTTGTGAACCTGTTTAGTAAGCTTGTTTGAAAAACGACTGATTCCCGAGTGGGACGCTTTGATGTTTGATTAGCTTGTGAAAATGTTTTGCGAAAAATTCATTTTAAATGTGAAATGAGCTTAAATGAATGTCGAGAATGCTATGCTTTGACTCATGGTTGGAATCGTATTTGCTAATGTAAAGTTGCTGCATAGGAAACAGCAAAGGAATGTCGTAGTAAAGTGTAGGTTGTAGTGTTTTAGGAAAGACGAAATTAGGAAACTTGTGAGAAAAACCAGCCCCTGAAACCGCATAGCCTTATGCGGTTATGGGGACAAACCGCATAGGCTTATGCGGTTTGGGGTGCAAACCGCATAGAGCCATGCGGTTTGTTGGCTTGGCTGGTAACGCTGTATTTCCATATTCCGGATATTGTTTTCCTATATAAGGAGAGGGGGTGCGTGCCCATAATCTTCATTCACAATCACTTCTCTTCTCTTCTTTTGCTAAAGGTTTTTGCTCTCATAAATATATTAGGTATATTTACAAAAGTTTTAGTGTCTTAAGAAAATGGTTGAGCATTTTGATGCTCTATTGAAGAGATGGACTTCCTCGCTAAGCCCGGCGATGAAGAAGGCGTTGTATGATGACGGTGCGGGTGTTTTTATCGGCTTTCGTCAAATGAAAGTCGACCTAGACTTCCTGGATGCATGCTTGGATTATTGGGACCCGAATTTGCATGTGTTTCGGTTTCCCGGGGGAGAGGTGTGTCCTTTGATGGAGGAGTTCGCGGCCATTGCTGGATGGTCGAAACGGACTACTCCTGTGGTTGTGAGGCACGAGCTTTGCTTTAACGGGATGTTGCGAAACTTCCTTGGGATGACTAATGCTCATGCTGTGGGCTTGTTTGAGGGAGGTAAGGTAAACATGCTTTTCTTGTGTCAGCGGTACATGAATAAGGTTGATACTAGTATTTCGGACCGTTCTAGGTGAAGGGCCCTTGCTTTTTGCTTGGTTCATCGTTATGCTTTTGCTGGGTCGATGCCTGATGGTGTGTTCGGGGATGCGAGGTATGCTCGTGTTGTCGAGGAGATGGAGCGAGGACATGACCCTTCTGCGTTGATCTTAGCGGAGACTATACTGGGCTTAGACGGCCGTTATGCTAACCGATTGAACTCGTACCGTGGCTGCGCTAGGATTCTCAACGTTTGGCTCATGGAGAGGCTAAGTGTGTATAAATTTCTTCCTCTTGGTGTTGTTTTCAAGGCTGCGGCGACAACGTCGCGAAAGATGGAGTGGGCCAACCCTCGGGAGCGTTCACTCAACTACTACCGGGGGTTTGTGAAGGAGAGTACCATTCGCTGGTATGTGTCTTGGTGGGGTATTGCGGCGATTACGGCGCCGTCTGTTGCGAATGCGGCTTGTGGGTTGATGTTGTGTGGTTTTGAACGGGGTGTGTGGATTCATCCTCTTCGCTTGAAGAGGCAAATCGGGCTTGCTCAGATGATCCCGGAGCAGGATACGCAGGTTGGAGGGGTTGTTGTCCTAAACAACTAGATGATCGATGCTTGGATCCGAGGATGGTCAGATCGTGTTACTTGGGCTGTTCCGGAGCATATAGAGTCTACTCGTGTTACGGACTTCTATACACGGTGGTACCGTTCCAATGATCCTCGGGAGCGGGAGAATCAAAGGAGGAGAGAAATGAATGGGCCAAAGCCCTCCTTGGTGCACGAGGTGGTGCGCGATAGGAGGGATTATGGTGATCTTTGTGTTGTTAGTGCAGGTGCTTCTACTTCGAGGCCAGCGCGGGAGAGATTGGGGCCGAATGTGACCGTTAAAGATCGCCTAGGGCCAAGGATCGAGGAGCCCCCAGTCGAGCAGGACGAGGATCCGACCGAGCCCCCAGGTTTTGAGAGATCTGTCCCTGTGCTGAGTTCGAAGATTGTGGCGGAGCGGCCCCTTGAAGATGAAGAGGCCAGTCCGAAACGGCGAAGGAAGACTGGAGCGATTTGAAGCGGGCCTCTTTGTACCTTGTAACCACATCACCCTAAACTCGACTCATTCATGAGCCCTCACTCAATGTGCACGTTTTTATGGGTGTTTTAGGGTGGAAAGTTTTCTGATTTTTATTTGAACAAACATAAAACAAAGATAAAGGGTATGAATTAGACTAAGCACAAAGCCACTAATCTAAGACTAAGGTTCCGATCAATCATCGCACTAAGCTATGATCTTCACCCATGGAAACTCGAATCTCCAAGCACAAAGCTAAGGAGGTTTGAAGAGAAAACCCTCTCTAAAACTCATCTTTTTTTTCATAAACTCAAATCTGCAAATTTACATGGTTTTAGCTTGGCTTATATAAGCCTAAGCTTCTAATCTCAACCACTCATCTAACTAAGATCTAAGGGCTACAAATAACCCACAAAATACAATAAAAAAAGGCTCACATGTGAGCTACAAAATCAGCAAACAAAAATACAACAACAACTAAAGTAGATGGTGACATCTTGGTGCATCTCCTCCCTTCATTTGTGTTGTTCAATCAAAGGCCTAGATCTTCTCCTTGGAGCTTCATTTACACGTCCAAAATAAGGCCCCCTTGGCTGATTTGTTGTTTGAATTCAAAAGACCAAAAGCGACAAAGACATAAAAGAAAGAAACAAACTTTATTGAAAGGGACTTGTATTGAATTAAAATGTATCATCCTTGACTTCAATTTAGCCGAGATTTTGGACCTATTTTGGCTCAATTTCGTGACCATGGGTCCAAGGACCATGGTTAGGTCGTAGGCCAAAAATCGGGACCAAATCGTCAAGCCGTTTCAGTGCAACTCTCCCCTTCTTCAAAAAAAGTTTGTCCTCAAACTTTGGCCAAATAAAAATGGTATCCAAAAGATGAAATTTTCAGAAATTAAAAACGATTTTTGAAAGAATAAAGTTTTGATAAAAACGAGGGAAACAACAAGAGCAAATCCTATGAAAAGCACAAAGCAAATTCATCGAATCCTCTTGTTAGCCAACTCGACTCAAACACCTACAAAGGTGCTCGAATCAAGTCAACACTCACAAATCAAGCCTCGCCCAGATTTGTAAGGAGACACTCGAAAACATCAAGACCCCACTCATCCCAAGATCGTCTCGGTTTAAGAAAACTCGAGAGCCGAAGCTTTGATACCAATTGGAGCGATTTGAAGCGGGCCTCTTTGTACCTTGTAACCACATCACCCTAAACTCGACTCATTCATGAGCCCTCACTCAATGTGCACGTTTTTATGGGTGTTTTAGGGTGGAAAGTTTTCTGATTTTTATTTGAACAAACATAAAACAAAGATAAAGGGTATGAATTAGACTAAGCACAAAGCCACTAATCTAAGACTAAGGTTCCGATCAATCATCGCACTAAGCTATGATCTTCACCCATGGAAACTCGAATCTCCAAGCACAAAGCTAAGGAGGTTTGAAGAGAAAACCCTCTCTAAAACTCATCTTTTTTTTCATAAACTCAAATCTGCAAATTTACATGGTTTTAGCTTGGCTTATATAAGCCTAAGCTTCTAATCTCAACCACTCATCTAACTAAGATCTAAGGGCTACAAATAACCCACAAAATACAATAAAAAAAGGCTCACATGTGAGCTACAAAATCAGCAAACAAAAATACAACAACAACTAAAGTAGATGGTGACATCTTGGTGCATCTCCTCCCTTCATTTGTGTTGTTCAATCAAAGGCCTAGATCTTCTCCTTGGAGCTTCATTTACACGTCCAAAATAAGGCCCCCTTGGCTGATTTGTTGTTTGAATTCAAAAGACCTAAAGGTGACAAAGACATAAAGTAGTAAAACAAACTTTATTGAAAGGGACTTGTATTGAATTAAAATGTATCATCCTTGACTTCAATTTAGCCGAGATTTTGGACCTATTTTGGCTCAATTTCGTGACCATGGGTCCAAGGACCATGGTTAGGTCGTAGGCCAAAAATCGGGACCAAATTGGAGCGATTTGAAGCGGGCCTCTTTGTACCTTGTAACCACATCACCCTAAACTCGACTCATTCATGAGCCCTCACTCAATGTGCACGTTTTTATGGGTGTTTTAGGGTGGAAAGTTTTCTGATTTTTATTTGAACAAACATAAAACAAAGATAAAGGGTATGAATTAGACTAAGCACAAAGCCACTAATCTAAGACTAAGGTTCCGATCAATCATCGCACTAAGCTATGATCTTCACCCATGGAAACTCGAATCTCCAAGCACAAAGCTAAGGAGGCTCAAGAGAAACCCTCTCTAAAACTCGTCTTTTTTTTCATAAACTCAAATCTGCAAATTTACATGGTTTTAGCTTGGCTTATATAAGCCTAAGCTTCTAATCTCAACCACTCATCTAACTAAGATCTAAGGGCTACAAATAACCCACAAAATACAATAAAAAAAGGCTCACATGTGAGCTACAAAATCAGCAAACAAAAATACAACAACAACTAAAGTAGATGGTGACATCTTGGTGCATCTCCTCCCTTCATTTGTGTTGTTCAATCAAAGGCCTAGATCTTCTCCTTGGAGCTTCATTTACACGTCCAAAATAAGGCCCCCTTGGCTGATTTGTTGTTTGAATTCAAAAGACCAAAAGGTGACAAAGACATAAAGTAGTAAAACAAACTTTATTGAAAGGGACTTGTATTGAATTAAAATGTATCATCCTTGACTTCAATTTAGCCGAGATTTTGGACCTATTTTGGCTCAATTTCGTGACCATGGGTCCAAGGACCATGGTTAGGTCGTAGGCCAAAAATCGGGACCAAATCGTCAAGCCGTTTCAGTGCAACTCTCCCCTTCTTCAAAAAAAGTTTGTCCTCAAACTTTGGCCAAATAAAAATGGTATCCAAAAAGATAAATTTTCAGAAAATAAAACGATTTTGAAAGAAAGTAAAGTTGGATGTAAAAGAGTGAAACAACAAGAGCAAATCCTATGAAAAGCACATAGCAAAATCATCGAATCCCCTTGTTAGCCAACTCGACCCAAACACCCACAAAGTGTGCTCGAATCAAGTCGACACTCACAAATCAAGACGCGCACAAATTTGTAAGGAGACACTCGAAAACATCAAGACCCCACTCATCCCAAGATCGTCTCGGTTTAAGAAAACTCGAGAGCCGAAGCTTTGATACCAATTGGAGCGATTTGAAGCGGGCCTCTTTGTACCTTGTAACCACATCACCCTAAACTCGACTCATTCATGAGCCCTCACTCAATGTGCACGTTTTTATGGGTGTTTTAGGGTGGAAAAGTTTTACGATTTTTATTTGAACAAACATAAAACAAAGATAAAGGGTATGAATTAGACTAAGCACAAAGCCACTAATCTAAGACTAAGGTTCCGATCAATCATCGCACTAAGCTATGATCTTCACCCATGGAAACTCGAATCTCCAAGCACAAAGCTAAGGAGGTTTGAAGAGAAAACCCTCTCTAAAACTCATCTTTTTTTACATAAACTCAAATGCAAATTTACATGGTTTTAGCTTGGCTTATATAAGCCTAAGCTTCTAATCTCTACCACTCATCTAACTAAGACCTAAGGGCTACAAATAACCCACAAAATACAATAAAATAGGCTCACATGTGAGCTACAAAATCAAAGAAACAAAAATACAACAACAACTAAAGTAGATGGTGACATCTTCACAAGATCTCCTCCCTTCATTTGTGTTGTTCAATCAAAGGCCTAGATCTTCTCCTTGAGCTTCATTTACACGCCCAAAATAAGGCCCTTGGCTGATTTGTTGTTTGAATTCAAAAGCACTAAAAGCGACAAAGACATAAAGTAGAAACAAACTTTATTGAAAGTGACTCAGATTGAATTAAAATGTATCATCCTTGACTTCAATTTAGCCGAGATTTTGGACCTATTTTGGCTCAATTTCGTGACCATGGGTCCAAGGACCATGGTTAGGTCGTAGGCCAAAAATCGGGACCAAATCGTCAAGCCGTTTCAGTGCAAAGACTAAGTAGTTTGCTTTGTTTTGTTTAGAAAATTTCCTTTATTTAAATAGATGTTTTAGATTCGAATAAAGGGTTGAGGAAGCTTGTTCCTAGCTCATTTCTAAATTTGAAAAATTCTAAATAAAGTAATAAAATAGAATCCATTCGCTTTCGTCTTGTCTGTTGCTTTCTTTTGTTTTATTTGCCTTGAAGTGTTCTCGACCTTTTTAAGCTTTGAACACTTGTCTTTTTGTTTTAAATCCTTGACCTTTTTAAGCTTCGGATTCGTATGTTTGATTTGTTTTGTCTTAGATCCTCGACCTTTTTAAGCTTTGGACTTGGATCGTCTTCTTTTTTGTTGTGTTGACTGTGCTCTAGACTTTTTTAAGTTTTGAGCGTGTCATCTTGTGAGTGCAACGCCCGCGACCTTTTTAAGCTTTGGGCGTGCGTGCTAGGAAGTTCGGTTGTGCTTTTGATAAGCTGCCTACGTATCTGCGTTTTAAATACAGAATCAAACCGGCGTAGTTTGTGTGATTCGGTTGAGCCTTTTGCAAAGCTGCCTACGTATCCACAGTGCGTGGAATCAAACCGAGCGTAGTTCACCCATGCGAGAGTGAGTTTCTTTTGGTGAAATGCATTGCAAATTTGTTTAGGTTTTAAGGGTAGTAATTCTTGAGTTGATCAAGATTCGTTGGTAATCGGAAGTCCTGACCGTCGAGGTCAGTTAGCTTTACTGCTCCTCCGGGGAGGATTTCCTTGACCAAGTACGGTCCGGCCCAATTGGGTTTGAATTTCCCTCTCGGGTCGACTGGTAATGGTGCTCGGACAGATTTGAGTACTAGGTCACCCACTTTGATGTTTCGTGGCTTGACCCGTTTGTTGTATGCGCGTTGTAGGCGGGATTGATACATTCGGACTGTACTTAGTGAGTGTAGTCGTCCTTCGTCCAAAAGGATGAGTTGCTCATATCTTTCTCGTGCCCACTCGGCTTCAGGAATGTCTGCTTCCATGAGGATCCGGAGGGATTGCATTTCGATTTCTACGGGCTGAACGGCCTCCATTCCATAGGTTAGGAAATAAGGTGTCATACCCGTGGGTGTGCGGATGGTGGTGCGGTATCCCCATAATGCAAATGGGATTTCGTTGGGCCAGTCGTGGCAGGTGTCGATCATCTTTTTGAGGATTGATACGACGGTTTTGTTTGCTGCCTCGACCGCGCCGTTGGTTTGTGGTCGATAGGGTGATGATTTGTGTCGTTGTATCTTGTATTTGAGGAGGAGTGGTTCCACCTCTCCTTGGAAGTGTGTGCCTTAGTCGCTTATGAACTCGTGGGGTATGCCGTAGCGACAGATGATGTTGTTTTGTATGAATTTTGCGACTTCTTTTGTGCCTAGCGTACGGTATGATGCGGCTTCGACCCATTTGGTGAAATAGTCGATGGCCACTAGGATGAAGCAGTGTCCTCCTGCTCCTACGGGTTGTACTTTACCAATGACGTCGATCCCCCATGTGGAGAATGGCCACGGCGAAGTTAGGCTGTATAGTGGTGAAGGAGGTATGTGTTGTACGTTTGCAAAGATTTGGCAATTATGGCAATGTTTGACGTATTTTGCGCAGTCGGCTTCCATGGTGGTTCAGTACCATCCTGGCCTTATGATTCGTTTGCACATGGCTCGTGCGTTCATGTGTGGTCCGCACTCGCCATCATGTACTTGGGACATGATTTCGTGTCCCTTTTTGTGATCGACGCATAGGAGAAGTGTACCTTGAGGCGTCTTTTTGAGTAGTTTACCCATTTCCATCACGAATTGTGACGATAATAGGCGTAGGGCGCGTTTGGCGCGTTTGTCGGTGCTTGGCGGGTATTCGCCGTTTGTTTTGTAGTTGATGATTGCTTGGTACCAAGGATCGGTTTGTTCTTCCTCAGTTTCGATGTCACAAACGTAGGCGGGTTCGTTCCGTCTTTCCACGACAATGGGTAGTGTTTCCATCCCCGGGGGTATGTTGATTAGTGACGCGAGCTTGGATAATGCGTCGGCGAATTGGTTCTCTTCGCGTGGAAGGTGTATGAATTCTACGTGATAGAATTCGTTTATGAGTTCTTGTATTTTGTTCTGGTATAGTGCTAGGTTTTCGTTAAGTATATTCCATGCTCCGGATACTTGGTTGATTATGAGGGAGGAGTCCCCATAGACTCTTATATTGCGGACGTTGAGTACAAGCGCTGCTTGGAGACCGTGCAAGCATGCTTCGTATTCTGCTGCGTTGTTTGTTACGTCAAAGTCCAGTTTGATGGATAAGGGTGTATGTTCGCCATTTGGGGATATGAGAAGTATTCCTACCCCACATCCTCGATAGTTGGATGAACCATCGAAGTATAACTCCCATTGTTCTTGGTTGATGTTGTAAATCCCATCGTCGGGAAGGGATGTCGTGTCTATGGTTGGTTGTTCGGTGATTGCGTTTTCGGCTAGGAAATCGGAGACTGCTCGTCCCTTGATTGCTTTGAGGGGTACGTACTTAAGGTCGAATTCGCCAGAGCGGCGTCCATCCGCCATTCGTCCATTAAGCACAGGTTTCTCGAAGAGGTACTTTACGGGGTCCATTGTGGAATAGACTCTCGTTTGGTGTGCTAACATATAGTGACGGAGCTTTTTGGATGACCACACTAAAGCTAGACAACTCTTCTCGACAGGTGAATATCGAGTTTCGTAGTCGAGGAACTTCTTGCTTATGTAATAGATCGCGTGTTCTTCACCGTTCACTTCTTGAGCGAGCATGGCGCCCATGGCGGTAGGTGTTGTTGTAAGGTATAATGATAAGGGTAGATCCTTTTGGGGTGGTCGTAGAACCGGCGGGTTGGTTAATAGTTCCTTGACCTTGTCAAACGCTTTTTGACATTCTTCGTCCCATTCAACGTGGTCGGTTTTCTTGAGTTTCTTGAAAACTGGTTCACATATCATGGTGAGTTTGCTAATGAAGCGTGAGATGTATTGGATTTGTCCCAAGAAACTTCGAATTTCGTCGAGGTTCTTCGGGGGTTGCATTTCTAGAATTGCTTTGACTTTCGAGGGGTCGACCTCGATGCCTCTTTGGCTCACTACGTGTCCTAGTAGTTTGCCGGATTTGACTCCAAAAGTACATTTTTGGGGATTTAGGCGCATTTTGTATTGCCGTAGGCGAGTGAAGAACTTGCGGAGGTTAGTGATGTGACCACTTCTCTCTTTTGACTTCACGATCATGTCGTCGACGTAGACTTCGACTTCTTTGTGCATCATGTCATGTAAAAGGGTTGTGGTGGTGCGTTGGTATGTTGCACCTGCATTGATTAGGCCGAAAGGCATGACCGTGTAGCAGTATGTGCCCCACGGTGTAATGAAGGCCGTTTTTGCCATGTCTTCGCAAGCCATTTTGATTTGATTATAGCCTGCGTAGCCGTCCATGAAGGATAGGAGGGCGTGGTCAGCGGTGTTATCGACTAGGACGTCCACATGGGGTAATGGAAAGTCATCTTTGGGACTGGCTTTGTTCAAGTCGCGAAAGTCAACGCAGACTCGAATTTTGCCATTCTTTTTCAAGACTGGGACCATGTTTGAGACCCATTCAGGATACTCGATGACTTGGATGAAACCGGCATGTAGTTGTTTTTCGATTTCTTCCTTAACGACCATTCGGGACGTAATCTCCTTAGTTTTTGTTTGATTGGTTTGTAACCGGGTTTAATCGGGATGCGGTGTTCAGCGATGCTTCGTTCGATTCCGGGCATATCTTTGTATGACCAAGCGAATACGTCCTTGAATTCGCTTAGGAGTTGTGTGAATTGGGCGCGCTGCCTTCGCTTCAGTGAGGCACCTAGTTGTAATTCCCTGGGTTCTTCGGGGGTTCCCACGTTTATGGTTATGGTTTCCTCGATGATAGGGTCCTGTGTTTTGGGAGAGATAATGTTTGCAATGTATTTGTTTAGTGATTCATTTGTTTGCTCACTTTCGCATGAGTTAGTGTCTTTTGCATTTTGTGTTTTGTTTGTTGTTTGTTGATTTTTAGCTGTTTGTTCGTTGTTAGTTGTTTTAGCTTGAGACAAGACGTAAGCAAATTTGTTTATTTCATTACTTTGAAAAGAATTATTCGGTAATTCAGAAAATTGCTTGGAGCTAGCCTCCGTAAAAAGAAAATCTAAACTAAAGCTAGAGTCTAGGATAGATGGGTCGACAGATGACCCGACATTAAGAGCATCAGAAGTTAAAAGAATTTTTTCTTCTTCTTCATCGTCTTCATGGCTGGAGGAGCTGCTTGAGCTGCTTGATGTGCTTGAGTTGCTTGAGGTGCTTGGGTCTTTGTTTTTGAGGTTGGTGATGTGGTCGAAAAGTGGTCCTTCTCCGGTGATAAGCTGGAAATGGTGGCCTTGTGTATCGGTCCACTTCAGCGTTTTATACCATCCGTTAAGGGTTTTATCGGTAGCGTCAGCTATAAGTAGGTTAGGATCAAAGCGACGATCACGCATGATGGTGGCGACGATCTCTTCATTCTTGATGCTCGGCGAGGTTTTAGGTGCATTGGGCTCAACCTCACTAGAGTAGCAAGCTTCAGATGTGTGGATAATGTCTCAGAGGGAGGTGTTTCCGTCGACCTTTCCTCTGGAGGTGAAATATGCGGCTAAGTCGAGGATATAAGGCCGTAGGGTGACCTTGTGGGTTTACTTTCGTTTTTGGACTTCTTTGACCATTCGTTCTTGGTCACCGTCCTTGGGTTCGTAACCTAGGCCCATGGTGAGCCAGAGGCTATTGTTGTTTGCTGTTTTGAAGGGTTTGTAGGTTTTGATCGGCATGCGTGCAATGGCGCCGACCTCGAAGTCGAAACCACATAAGTCTTCTGTGGGTTCAACGACAATTTCCGCTGAATTGGGCTCCTTTGGTGTATCGAAAAGAGCTCGGAAGTTGGAAGCGTTCAGAGTTATGATTTCCTCGTTAAGAGGAATTTTGACTTTTTGGTGAAGAGTGGAAGTTACGGCTTTGGTGGAGTGAATCCACGGGCGTCCTAGAAGTATATTATACGAAGGGGTCATGTCAATGACTTGAAATTCGACCTTCCTTTCTATGGGACCACTGCGTATGTGGAGGGAAATGGTTCCTTTCACGTGACGTCGGGTTCCATCAAAAGCTTTGACTCCGTCCATGCTTGGGGTGAAGTCTTTGTCGGATAAGCCGAGGCGGTGTGCGGTAGCCAATGGTAGAACATTGACTGCAGATCCGTTGTCAACGAGGGACACGGGTAGAGTTTTCTTCATGCACTCTACGCTAATGTAGAGAGCATGGTTATAGTTCGATCCAAAAGCCGGTAGATCATCGTTTGAGAAGGTGATAGCTCCCGGTAGCCAGTCTCTTGTTACATGGCTAATCATTTGATTTGGGGAGATTTCAGAATCTGCGCATGCTATTTGTAATGCCTGGATGAATGCGTTCCTATGTTCCGCCGAGTCTCGTAAAAGAGCCCAAATTGAAACATCCGCCTTTGTGCGAGTGAGTTGCTTTTGAAGCACTTCACTCGTGTTTGGTGGTGGAACTATTGTGGATGCAGAGGGTGTGCTTGTGGTAGGGATGTCTTCTTGGGCTACGGCCTTGCCTTTCTCAGCCGCAGTTGCTCTTTGAGCGTATTCATCGGTGAAGATATTTTGATAAGGACGCCCAGAACGTGTGAGGTGTGAAACCTCATCCTGATCCTTCTTCTCGGACTGTTTGTCCTTGTCGTTTGTGTCTTTGTTTGCGGGCTGTTTGCCCTTCTTCTTCTTCCCTTTCTTGTTCTTTTTGCTCTTGGCTGGGGAGGAAGTAGTTGAAAGTTGAGCTATTGTCTTGTTGGTAGGTGGCCATTCTTCATCCTCATCCTCACTAAACCAGACTCCGTTAATTTGGTTGTCGGCGGGCGTGGCCAAATAGGAGCAATCTATGATGGGTGCTGATCTGAGAAAGGTTGCAGGGTTGTCATAAATTGTGGGGTTATTTTGGGCTCCGATGCCGATTTCGATGAGTTCTTCGAAATTCTCGGCATCGCCGTAATCAAAGTGCCTTTGCCATTCGGGTTGCAGACTGGTGAGGAATGTGTACATGAGTTCATCTTCGTGTGGAGGGTTTGAAACTTGGGCAAGTAGTCTTCTCTATCGGGTGAGGTATTGGGTAAAGTCCTCCCCGTCTCCTTGGTGTTGAGTGATGAGAGTATGGAGGGAGACATGCTTGTCGGCCTTGTTCTTGGAGCGTTGTTCCAAGCGCTCGACTTCAAGCTGATGCAAGGCCTTCAAGTTGTCAATGTCTTTGGTGAGTTGATTAACGCGGTCACGGAGAGTCCTCAATCTATTGAGGTTAGTCGCCTTTGAGGTGCGTTTGAAGCGAGGGGTGATGATGCGATTCATGGTGAGTATTCAGCTGAGACCTGCATTTCACTTTGCATTAGTGACACGACTCGACCCACTAGACTCGCAACATTTTAAGCATTCGTTTTAAGCTCATTTCTTTTAGAAAGACTCTTTTATGTTTTGAAAAGAGGAGATTTTCGAAAAGGTTTTGCTAAAGGAAACTTTTGAGGCGAGGATGTGTGCGCACATCTCGTCTCGATGTTAAAAGATTTTGCTTTGCACCCGTCGAACTAGTATCGGTGATTTACCGAGGTGAGTTCGAGTCGGATGTGTAAAAGAGTATGGATTCGGCTCGAGCGAGTCGAGTCGAGGATGTTAAAAATAGAGTCTAGGCCGTATGACCTAGGGGATTGAGATCCACGGGCTCGGGTTTTAATCCTTGCTCGGGTTTTTGCTTGTTAGTGAAAAAGGAAGTTTTTGAAAAGGGTTTGTTTCAAAAATTCGCGATAGTTTTGTTTGAAAAGGTGTTAGATGTTAGATGTTAGGTTCGTTTATCTTTGAAAAGGTTTAAGCGAGTTTTCGAAGATATGAATGCAAATGCTCGTTTTGAAAAAGACCATGGAGTGCATAGCCTCGAACTTGTACGTATGACTCAAAAAGGGTGAAAAGGGTCAGTCGGGTACACCTCCAACTACCTCGAGTACGCTTTGGCAGATACTTAACCCCTTTATTTCCTTACGCCGGAGCGATAGGTTTTCTAAAGGGAGCACTGGGGCGGTCGAGATAGTCTTTTACGGCAAGCCGTGGAGGGGAGAGAGGAAAGTTAGTCCTGCACGTGCTTTATCGAGTGGACAAGCCTGCGTGTTGGAACCACCTCTCAAGGGTGCAAAGGGTGCCTAGATTCCAAAAGGAATGGACTCTAAACGAATGTGCATAGCTCAAATATGTATATGAGGATTGTTCAAGGCTTTCAAGTTTCACCTCTTTATTTTTAAAAAGCAAAAAAGCTAGTTTTAAGTTTTAAAAATAAAATGTCCCCAGCGGAGTCGCCAAACTGTGGAACCCGGGATCGAGACGAGGGACCCAACTCGGCGTCTTGCTTAAGGGCGATGCTAAAGTTAAAAAAGATTATTCAGTTGAAAAAACCGTTAAGAACTGTTTGGAGTCGCCACCTAATTATCGCGGAAATTAGGAACCTGCTACCATGTTCCAA
Source organism: Dianthus caryophyllus (assembly GCA_023091065.1). Classification (NCBI taxonomy): domain Eukaryota; kingdom Viridiplantae; phylum Streptophyta; class Magnoliopsida; order Caryophyllales; family Caryophyllaceae; genus Dianthus; species Dianthus caryophyllus. Next base: position 10,500,207 of record CM041530.1, read on the forward strand.
TGTAAAAAAACATGTCTTAGATTTTGGAGCACGCCGACACCCCTAGATCTAAGGCTGTGAAACCAGATTGGATTCGGGGTGAGGGTACTTTAGAAAAAGAGTTAATTCAAATAATGATTTATGAAAACTTTTTAGAAAAGCCTATGTAAAAATAGCCTCTATTGACCTAGAACAATCCAAGTAAGATGATATTTGAGCTAATGTTATCGCTACGTACAAGTGCGATAAGTTTGTAAAAGAATGCAAATGTAGATGCAAAAAGATTGATTAAAACCCTCAGTTTAGCATGTTTAACTTGTTAACGAAAACGGTTCAGTTAAAGGTCGAATTCATTGTTAAGTTGATTGTAATGCAAAATAAGAAGGTGCAAGATGCATGCAATTAAAATAAAGTTCAATTGTCCATTGGTTTATTTTAAAAGGTCGGTTGCTTATGCGACTTTGGCGTGTCATCGGATATGGAGTGTACCCGAAGTAATAAGAACACTTGGAATGCAAGCGCGCTCGGTGCCAAAGCCGGGGCGCTAGAGTGTAGTCCCCTTTGTTAGTCCATAGAAAGTAAGCATTCGCTTTTGCATGGATGCGGTGAGACCGCGGGTCATGGAGCGAGAGTCAAAACTGTCCTTAGTCTCGTCGGGATTTGTGATGGAGGTATGTATTGTTTTGCTTTGTCTTGGGTGTATTTTGTTTATTTTGGTTTTGTTGTCTTTGTAACGTGTTTTTGTGTGTGCAGTCATGGATCTTCAGTCACTTCCCCTTCCTGCTGCCTGAGCATGCTAGGAAGATTGTGAGAGCGTACCCGGCGGTGCGTACTTGGGGTACCTGCAACCGTGCGGCCTTCGATTGGTCGTACGACAAGGTTCGGGTGCGCCTGAACGTCATGGAGTTTGGACAGGTTTGTGTTTCAACCATTTTAAATAGAGTGTATTTAAAATGATTGTGTGTGATCTTGAAAATGTTGTTCTTTTTCAGTTTGTGCCATGTCCGTGGGGGCAGTATACGGGCGTTCCTGAGAGTGTTGGGGCGCGGTTCGCGGAGCGTGATACCCAGCGTCTGTACTTGGTGACGCCGTACGGACCGGTTTGGTATCTTGGGGAGCGTTTAGTCTACCAGGCAGGGTGGCCAGCTCCTGTTGTGCCTAGGGACCCGCCGAGAGTCCTTTTCGAGAAGGGAGTTCCCGCACAACAGCGCGTGACGCTGTACGGAGAGGGGGAGTCTGGGAGTCTTCTTTGTCCTGGGGAAGACTACGGCCAGTTTGCTTGGTCTCGGTTCGCTGGTGGGCCGATTGAGGTACGTTTGTTTTGGTTTTAAAAATGCGTAGGGTAATTTGTGTGAAAAATTTCCCTGACGTGTGTGTATTGCGTTGTTTTGTAGTTGTTTGATCCTGAGATGGCGGAGCAGCCTGGTGACTTTCCTACTACAGTTGAGTAGGATGACTCGGGTGTCCGTCAGATTTCTTGATGATCGTACTTGCTTGGTGATTCTTGTGGGCATGGACAGCTGGAGCGACAAGGTGAAAAAGGTATGTATTTTGTATTTGTATATGTGTGAGCCCCTAGTTTGATCGAGGTATAGAGTATAACGATGATCAAACTAGTGAGATTCGTGTTTTTGTGTTACCCCCTCGAGTTTGTCTTAATGTGAATGAAATTAAGGCAAAGTGGGGTCGTCTGCGGTTGGTTTTGAAGTTTCCCTCCTAAGTTTGGCTTAATTTGAGTGAAATTAAGGCAAAATGGAGAAAAATGCGTCTTGTTTTGAAATTTTCCCCCTAAGTTTGACTTAATTTGAGTGAAATTAAGGCAAAATGGAGAAAAATGTGAACCAAAAATGGTCAAGGCGAACAAAGGCGGTTTTTGTCTAAATCACGGTTTGGGTCCTTGGGCTCGAACCATGGGCTAGACCACGGTCCTAGGGTCCACCCAAGCTTATTTTGAGTGAATTAAACAATAATATCTTGGTCAAGCTTGGTGGGTCAAAGAAGTTAAGGAAAGTCAAGAAGGAGAGCAACCGAAAGTCGACAAATGTGCTATTTAGAATGTGATCGCTTGAGTGCACCCATGTGGGTTCGAACCCCAATAAAACACGAGCCAACAAGGTCCAAGAAAGTCAGCTATGGGGAGAATTCGGCTGACCCAAAGAAGCCCTCAAAATGATACATTATTTTGTGCTTTAAGTCGTTTTCACTAGTGTCACTTTCACTACTTTATGCTTTATTGTTTTTAGCTTATGAAATCTGATTTGTGAAGAGGTTGGACGTCCCACATGCTCCCCCAAAGGTCTATCATGACCCTTGGATGATCACCTAAAAGCATGGAGAGGATTGAGCTACAAGTCACTATCACACTTTATGCTTTTGTAGTTTGTTGTTTTCCTTTGAATTTTTCAGCTCATGTGAGCTTGTTGTAGCCGATTTTTTGTATGTTTCATGGGCCTCTATGAGCCCTTAGATTAGATATTAGATGAAGGGTCAAGATTAGAACAAGGGTCTTATATAAACCCTCACTCTACCAATGTAATTTTTCAGATTTGGAATGATAAAAGAAAACCCTAGTTGTTTACTTGAGTTTCTTCATTTTCTCATTACTTAGTGTGTGAGTTAGTGGAAGATTAGTTTAGTGGCTTTGTGCTTAAGCTAATCAAAACCTAAATCTATTACTTTGTGTGTAGATTTAGATACTATCTTTATGTTCTTGCATTTAACAACAAAAATCAGAAAAAATACAACACAAAACAAAGCATTCGGCCGTTTTTATTTTCAAGGGTTTGAGATCGATTTTGTTCATCCTTTGAGTGAAACTTGTCCCACTTAGTTTCACTCCAAATTGGTTATCAAAGCCTAGGTTTGTTCTTGTTTTTTTCGATTTGTTTTTGTTTTCGGTTTGATCTTGTTTTTTCGGGTTTACTCTTGTTTTCTTTTATTGTTTTCGTTTTTTCTCTTTTCTTGTTTTCCTTGTGTCTTCCACAAAAATCCACAAACATACTCACAAAATTTTCACAAAATGGTTGAAGATCTACACTTGTGCTAGTATTGGTTTCGGTTCTTACACCCAAAGGTCCAAACTTTACTTGAATTTTTCAGATTTGTTTCTTTGGTTATTCCAATGGGTATGTTTCTTCCTTTTGATATTTCTTGTGATACTACTCTTGGTGAGACCATGTATGATTCTATGGAGAAAGCTAGAAGAGAGCTTGAAATCAAAATGAGTCGAATGAGGGGTAGACCAATCCCTAACCCTAACCTTGTGATCTTGAGGGAGTTAGAGGATAGATTGGCTCGGGTAGGAGGAGAGCCACCCCCTAGCCATGGCCGTGTGACTTGTGGAGCAATACATGCTCAAACCCTAACCCTAGAAGAGAATCACCAAGCCCAAAACTTTAGGTCTAGGTGTACCATTATGGGAAGGGTTTGTAATTTGGTTGTTGATGGGGAAAGTTGCCATAATGTTGCCTCAAGCACCCTCATTGAAAAACTAGCTTTGCCTACACAAGATCACCCTAACCCTTACAAGATGAAATGGCAAGAAAATGGAGCCGAGATGAGTGTGATGGTGGTTAGACAATGCTTGGTTTCTTTCTCCATTGGAAGGGATTACATGGATGAGGTTTTGTGTGATGTGATTCCCATGGATACTTGTCACCTTCTATTGGGGAAACCATGGAAGTTGGAAAGAAATGCTAATCATGATGGGAGGGACAATACTTATACTTTTAAGATTGGAGCTAAGAAAATCAAACTTGCACCCTTACCTCCGATTTTAAAGAACCCTAACCCACCCTCCTTGATTGGGTCACACGAAAAAAGGGAGATTGATGGGAGACCAGAAATGAAGCATGTGTTTAATGATGAGAAGGTTGAATGTGTTCTTCTTCTCAAAGACGTCCCTATTGATCAAGAAAGGCTGCCCACCAAGGAAGTACAAGCCTTGCTAGATTCTCATGGAGTTAAGCATGTTGTCCTAGCTCCTTTACCTCCTACCTTGGAGCACAAGGCTGCCCCTTGTTTGTTTGAGGCCCCCAAAAAGGTGTTAGTGAATGAGGAAGCCGAAATAAGTGAAGAGATGAATGTTGGGGAGAAATTGATCATTCACTTTGCTAATGATGATCCTAAAAATCAAGATGAAAGCAAGGTAGAGAATCTCAAGCGAAGGAATGAGTTTGGAATAGAAAGTCTACCTAAGTTCATGGAAAGGAGATTCATGTGGAGTGGGAGTGTTGATGCAAACAAAGAGTCGAGGGAATTTCTAAAATGGAAATTCAAAGTGAATACTAACAACAACAAGGAGGATGAGTCCATTGAAGGTCCAAAGTTTGATGTGTGGAAGAGAAACACGGCCCACAAGGCCATGCATGAATTGGTCACACTTCTTAGGTCGTCTAATTCAACAAGTGCCTTCATGATCGAGAATGTAGCCCTCCATGTGATCAAAGACAATCCTAGGACAATAAGAAGGAACAAAGAAGAGGAGCACGAGTTCAATGTCAAGGTTCCAAGTGTGAAAGTTTCGACCAAGAGCAAAGAAAGTGAATCATTTGGAGATGCAAAGGTCGATGTGTTAGAAAATTCAAGTGAGTCCTTGAGATGGAAGTTCAAGGTGGGGATTATCAATACCAAAGGAATGATATGTGGTTATCATAATCAAGTCTATTCGAGTGGTTTCATGAAATGGGGATTCAAAGGGGGAACTAAGCATGGCCAAGGAGAGCTAGGTGATGATCCTATGCAAAACTCACCTAAGCTCAAGATTGAAGGACTTAGGACTAACCTAGGGCAAGGGGACGAGCCATGGAACCCCTTGAGTAAAGAGATGGGTGAAGTCGAGCACAATCAAAGGAGTCAAGTCAAGAAAATCCATCCATTCATTCGAGCTCTAAGTCCTTGGTGTCCATTGAAGCTAACCCTTCTTGAATTCGTTTTTGGTTGTGGAATCAAAGAGGTACCTCTCCTTGGAGGTTATGATCAATGTCAAGATGGAACTCATGTTAAGAACCCCAAGGATTTTAGGACAAATCCTTTTCAAGAAGAGGAGATTGAACCAAAAATGGTCAAGGCGAACAAAGGCGGTTTTTGTCTAAATCACGGTTTGGGTCCTTGGGCTCGAACCATGGGCTAGACCACGGTCCTAGGGTCCACCCAAGCTTATTTTGAGTGAATTAAACAATAATATCTTGGTCAAGCTTGGTGGGTCAAAGAAGTTAAGGAAAGTCAAGAAGGAGAGCAACTGAAAGTCGACAAATGTGCTATTTTGAATGTGATCGCTTGAGTGCACCCATGTGGGTTCGAACCCCAATAAAACACGAGCCAACAAGGTCCAAGAAAGTCAGCTATGGGGAGAATTCGGCTGACCCAAAGAAGCCCTCAAAATGATACATTATATTGTGCTTTAAGTCGTTTTCATTTGGCCACTTTCACTACTTTATGCTTTATTGTTTTTACCTTATGAAATCTGATTTGTGAAGAGGTTGGACGTCCCACATGCTCCCCCAAAGGTCTATCATGACCCTTGGATGATCACCTAAAAGCATGGAGAGGATTGAGCTACAAGTCACTATCACACTTTATGCTTTTGTAGTTTGTTGTTTTTCCTTTTTGAATTTTTCAGCTCATGTGAGCTTGTTGTAGCCGATTTTTTGTATGTTTCATGGGCCTCTATGAGCCCTTAGATTAGATATTAGATGAAGGGTCAAGATTAGAACAAGGGTCTTAAATAAACCCTCACTCTACCAATGTAATTTTGATTTGGAATGATAAAAGAAACGCCTAGTTGTTTACTTGAGTTTCTTCATTTTCTCATTACTTAGTGTGTGAGTTAGTGGAAGATTAGTTTAGTGGCTTTGTGCTTAAGCTAATCAAAACCTAAATCTATTACTTTGTGTGTAGATTTAGATACTATCTTTATGTTCTTGCATTTAACAACAAAAATCAGAAAAAATACAACACAAAACAAAGCATTCGGCCGTTTTTATTTTCAAGGGTTTGAGATCGATTTTGTTCATCCTTTGAGTGAAACTTGTCCCACTTAGTTTCACTCCAAAATGCGTCTTGTTTTGAAATTTTCCCCCTAAGTTTGGCTTAATTTGAGTGAAATTAAGGCAAAATGGAGAAAAATGTGATGCGTTTTTGTGCGTTGCAGGTAGCGAAGGATGTGCATAAGAAGCTGTGGAGACAGCTAATAGGTGGAGGATGGCGTGGGCAGAGCAGGCGGCCCAGTTGTGTCAGAGTCGTGCTGAGACAGCTCAAATTCGACGTGACTTTGATGAGTATCGTCGTCAGCATACGTAGTTGTAATAGTGTGTTTGTGTAATAAGGATTGTATGAGCCTTTGTTTACATGTCTTGGCTTGAACTTGTTCGTCATTTCGCTTATTTTAGACCTGTATTGTTAGTAGGCTTGGTTTGAAAACGAAATGATTCCCGAGTGGGATGTTTAGGATTGAAATGGTTTGTTAAAAAATGATTTCGTAAAATGTTAATTTTAAAAGTCGAAATGAGCCTAAATGAACGTTTGAAATGTGATGAGTCGACTCCGAGTATGAATCTTGTTTGCTAAAACGAAATATAATGTTGCTGCATGGGGAACAACAAAGTAATCGTCGTAATATGATATGGAATGTCGTGTTTAGGAAAGACGAAATTAGGAAAACTGTGGGAAATGCCTGCCCCAGAAACTGCATAGCCTTATGCGGTTTGTGGGCTAAACCGCATAGGCTTATGCGGTTTGGGGTGCAAACCGCATAGGGTGGTGTGATTTTGTGCCCTGGCTGGCAGCGCTGTGTTTCCATATTTCGATTATGTTTTCCTATATAAGGAGGGGGGTACGTGCCATAATCCTCATTCAAAGTCACTCCTCTTCTTTTCTCTTTTGCTCTCATAAATATATTAGGTATATTTATAGGAGTTAGTATTGAAGTCAATAAAAATGGTTGAGCATTTTGACGCTCTTTTGAAGAGGTGGACTTCCTCGCTTCGTCCAGCGGAGAAGAGGGCGGTGTATGATGATGGAGCGGGTGTATTTATTGGCTTTCGTCAAATGAGGGTCGAGTTAGACTTCCTGGATGCATGCTTGGATTACTGGGACCCTAGCTTGCATGTGTTTCGGTTTCCAGGAGGGGAGGTGTGCCCTCTGATGGAGGAGTTTGCGGCCATTGCGGGATGGTCGAAACGGACTACTCCTGTAGTGGTGAGAAATGAGTTTTGCTTCAATGGGATGTTGCGGAACTTCCTTGGGATGACAAATGCTCATGCTGCAGGTTTGTTTGAAGGAGGTAAGGTGAACATGCTTCTCTTGTGTCAACGATACATGAATCGGGTCGACACTAGCATTTCGGACCGTTCTAGGCGGAGGGCCCTTGCTTTTTGCTTGATTCACCGTTATGCTTTTGCGGGGTCAATGCCGGATGGAGTGTTCGGGAACGCGAGGTATGCTCGTGTCGTCGAAGAGATGGAACGAGGACACGATCCCTCTGCTTTGATCTTGGCAGATACCATACTGGGCTTAGACGACCGTCATGCTAATCGTCTGAGCTCGTACCGTGGTTGTGCTAGGATTCTCAACATTTGGCACATGGAGAGGCTGAGTGTGTATGCCGCTCTTCCCCTTGACGGTGTCTTCAAGGCGGCGGCGATGACGTCACGGAAGACGGATTGGGTTGATCCTCGGGGGCGTTCAATCAACTACTTCCGGGGGTTTGTGAAGGAAAGCACTATTCGCTGGTATGTTCCATGGTGGCACATTACGGCGATTACGGCGCTGTTCGTGGCAAATGCGGCTCCTGGGTTGATGTTGTGTGGCTTTGAACGAGGGGTGTGGATTCATCCTCTTCGCTTGAAGAGGCAAATCGGGCTCGCTCAGGCCATTCCTGAGCGGGATACTCAGGTCGGAGGGGTTGTTATGCTAAACAACCAAACGATCGATGCTTGGACCCGGGGATGGTCGGATCGTGTCACTTGGGCGGTTCCAGCGCATATAGAGTCTACTCGAGTCACGGATTTCTATACGCGGTGGTGTCATTCCAAGGATTCTCGAGAGCGGGAGAATCAGAGGAGGAGGGAGAAGAATGGGCCAAGGCCCTCTTAGGCGCACGAGGTGGTGCGCGGAAGGAGGGACCATGGTGATCTTTGTGCTGTTAGTGCAGATGCTTCTACTTCGAGGCCGGCGCGAGAGAGACTTGGGCCGAGGGTGACAGTTAGAGATCGCCTAGGGCCGAGGATCGAGGAGCCCCCCAGTCGAGCAGGACGAGGATCCGATCGAGCCCCCAGGATTTGAGAGGAGTGCTCCCGTGATTGGCTCGAAGATCGTGGCGGATCGGCCTCTTGAAGATGAAGAGACTAATCCGAAGCGACAGAAGAAGGCTTAGTAGCTTGTGTTTTGTTTAGAAAATTTTCTTTATTCGAATAAAATACATGTATTTAGTTTTAAATAAAGGGTTAAGGAGGTTTGTTCCTAACTCATTTCTAAGATGTGAAAAATTCTAAGTTAAAGTAATAAAATAGAATTAATTCGCCTTTGTCTTGTCTCATTGCTTTCTTTTGTTTTTGTTTTGAAATGTTCTCAACCTTTTTAAGCTTCGAACACTCGTATTTTGTCTTTAAATCCTCGACCTTTTTAAGCTTTGGATTTGTTTAGTTGAATTGTTTTGTTTTAAATCCTTGACCTTTTTAAGCTTTGGATTTACATTTTGTGTTGACTGTGCTCTCGACCCTTTTAAGCTTTGAGCGTGTCATTTTGTGAGTGCATTGCCCTCGACCTTTTTAAGTTTCGGGCGTGCGTGCGAAGAAGTTCGGTTGTGCTTTTGACAAGCTGCCTACGTATCCGCGTTTCACGGAATCAAACCGGCGTAGTTCGTGTGATTCGGTTGAGCTCTTTGCAAAGCTGCCTACGTATCCACAGTACGTGGAATCAAACCGAGCGTAGTTCACCCATGCGTGAGTGAGTTTGTCTTTTGTGAAATACATTGCAAATTTGTTTAAGTTTAAAGGTAGTACTTCTTGAGTTGATCAAGATTTGTTGGCAGGCTGAATTCCTGACCGTTAAGGTCAGTTAGCCTCACGGCCCCTCCGGGAAGGATATCCTTGACCAAGTACGGTCCGGCCCAATTGGGTTTGAATTTCTCTCTTGGGTCGACTGGTAATGGTGCTCGGACGGATTTGAGTACAAGGTCACCCACTTTGATATTTCGTGGCTTGACCCTTTTATTGTAGGCGCGTTGTAGGCGAGATTGGTACATTCGAACTGTACTTAGTGAATGTAAACGTCTCTCGTCCAAAAGGATGAGTTGTTCATATCGTTCGCGTGCCCATTCGTCTTCAGAAATGTCTACTTCCATGAGAATTCGAAGGGATTGCATCTCGATTTCTACAGGTTGGACGGCTTCCATCTCGTAGGTTAGGAAGTAGGGTGTCATACCCGTGGGTGTGCGGATAGTGGTGCGATATCTCCATAATGCAAATGGAATTTTGTTGGGCCAGTCGTGGCGACTGCGCCGTTGGTTTGTGGTCGATATGGTGATGATTTATGAACCAAATCAAGCAAGCTCGATTTTGTTCGGTTTGAGAGTAAGGGTTGGTTTGGGTCCTTGGGCTCGAACCATGGGCTAGGCCACGGTCCTAAGGTCCACCCAAGCTTATTTTGAGTGAATTACATAATAATATCTTGGTCAAGCTTGGTGGGTCAACGAGGTCAAGAAAGTCAAGACGGAGAGCAACCGAAAGTCGACTAAAGTGCTATTTTTGTTTGTGATCGCTCGAGTGCACCCAAGTGGGTTCGAACCACAAGTCAATTAAATCATCAAGAGCAAAAATCAAGTGGGAAGTGGACCAAGTCAGCCGAAATAAACAAAGGGGAGGTTCACATGTTGTTCCTCCATGTGTCCCTTTCACACATGTCCCTATCTACCTTTTATACTTTATGCTTTATACTTTTGTTTGTTAAATTCAAAATTTTCAGCATTTTACAAGGCATTTCAGCCGTTTTTTTTGGGATGTAATGTGGGTACTTTATGGCCCTTAGATTAGCTTTAGAATGAAGGGTCAAGATGTAAAGCCTTGGTCTATTTAAACCAAGCATATCCTCATTGTATTTTCAGAATTTGATGAATGATAAAAACCCTAAGTTTGAGAGTTCTCAACTTATTTGAGTGATCTTCATTATCTCCTTGCTTAGTGCTTGAGATTAGTGATAGATTAGTTTAGTGGCTTTGTGCTTAAACTAATCACAACCCTAAATCTATTACTTTGTGTTTAGATTTAGTGACTATCTTTTATGTTTTCATGTTATCACACAAATTTCAGAAAAATACTTCACAAAAAACAACATTGGGGCCGAGATTTTCAACACCATTTCAAGATCGATTTTGTTCATCCTTTGAGTGATTCTTATCCCCATAAGTTTCACTCCAAATTGGTCATCAAAGCCTAGGTTTGTTCTTGATTTTCATTTTCATTTTTATTTTTTTCGGTTCATCTAAGTTAGGGCCGATTTTTGTTTGAGTTTTTCCTCTTTGATTTTCGTTTTTTTTTTTTCCTTTCTTTCCTTTCCTTGTTTATTTTCTATAAAATTTACACAAAACTTCCACAAAATTCTCACAAATTTTCACAAAATGGTTGAAGATCTACACTTGTGTTAGTGTTGGTTTCGGTTTTTTACAATCAAAGGTCCAAACTTTACTTGAAAATTTTCAGATTTGTTCTTTGGTTATTTCAATGGATGTGTTCCATCATTTTGGTGTTTCACTTGATACTACTCTTGGTGAAACCATGTATGATTCTATGGAGAAAGCTAGAAGAGAGCTTGAAATCAAAATGAGTCGAATGAGGAGTAAACTTAAACCTAACCCTAATCTTGATCTTGTGACCTTGAGAGATAGATTGGCTCGGTTAGGAGGAGACCCACCCCCTAACCATAGCCGTGTGACTTGGGGAGCTTCACATGCTCAAACCCTAACCCTAACCCTAGAAGAGAATCACCAAGTCGAAACCTTTAGGTCTAGGTGTACCATTATGGGAAGGGTTTGTGATTTGATTGTTGATGGGGAGAGTTGTTCTAATGTGGCCTCAAGCACCCTCATTGAAAAATTAGCCTTGCCCACACAAGATCACCCTAACCCTTACAAGATGAAGTGGCTAAACATGGGAGCCGAGATGAGTGTGATGGTGGTTAGACAATGTTTGGTTTCTTTCTCCATTGGTAGGGAATACATGGATGAGGTTTTGTGTGATGTGATTCCCATGGATGCTTGTCATCTCCTCTTGGGGAAACCTTGGAAGTTGGAAAGAAATGCTAGTCATGACGAGAGGGACAATACCTATACTTTCAAGATTGGGGCTAAGAAAATCAAACTTGCACCCTTACCTCCGATTTTGAAGAACCCTAACCCACCCTCCTTGATCATGTCACACGAAACAATGGGGATTGATGGGGGACCAGAAATTGAACTTGGGGTTAGTCATGGGAAGGATGAGATTAATGTCCTTGCTAAGGAGTTCCCCAAAGAGCAATGCAAACCACCCTCCATACTTGAGTCGTTCAAAGAGGTTATTTTGAGTGAAGAGGTCGAAACAAGTGAGGAAATGAATGTTGGTGAGAGATTGACCATTCACTTTGCTAAAGATGATCCTAACACTCAAGAGGAAAGCATGGGGTACAATGCCAAGCAAAGGGATGAGTATAATCGTGGGAAGTGTTTGGCCAATGTCAAGAGGAAGGTATTCATGTGGTATGAGAATGTTGATGCAAGCAAAGAGTCGAGGGAATTTCTAAAGTGGAAATTCAAAGTGAGTACTAACAATGCCAAAGAAATGCAATGTGGTTGTCATAACCAAGTCTACTCAAGTGGTTTCATGAAATGGGGATTCAAAGGGGGAACTAAGCTTGAACAAAAAGAGCTAAGTGATGATCTTCTACAATCCTCACCTAAATTCAAGAAAGAAGGTGGCTCAATTGAAAGTCCAAGGGTCGAATTGTGGGAAGGGAACACGGCCCTCAATGCAATACGTGAGCTGTCCACGATCCTTAGGTCATCCAATTCAACAAGTACTTTCGTGAATGAGAAGGTGGCCCTCCATTTGATCAAAGACAATCCTAGAGCATTAGGGGGAAGTCAAGGAGAGGAGCTCAATGAGCTCAAACCGAAAATTCGGGCACACAATCATGTGCAAAGGAAGTGAATCGTTTGGAGATGAAAGGGTCGATGTGTTGGAAAGTTCAAGTGAGTCCTTGAAGTGGAAGAAAAACGTGGGGCTCAATCATGACAATGAGTGGCGTCATGGTGATCCTAAGCGAGCCTCAATTGAGTTTGGGTATGAAGAGCTTGAGGATGAGCTAGAAAATGAATGTAGATTCAAGGAGACCATGGTAAGAGAAGAGAGTAGGGTCATTTGCACGAGCCAAACAAGGAACAATTATTCTCTCGATCAATCTCTAGGCCTATGGTGTTCTTGGGCATCCACAATCATGAAGTCCAATTCTTGTCAAGAAGCAAAAGGGGTATCGATCAATCTCAACAACGATCAAAGTTCAAACCGAGCAAGAGGAAGAGAGACCGAGGATTTGAGGACAAATCCTTTTCAAGGAGAGGAGATTGAACCAAATCAAGCAAGCTCGATTTTGTTTGGTTTGAGAGTAAGGGTTGGTTTGGGTCCTTGGGCTCGAACCATGGGCTAGGCCACGGTCCTAAGGTCCACCCAAGCTTATTTTGAGTGAATTACATAATAATATCTTGGTCAAGCTTGGTGGGTCAACGAGGTCAAGAAAGTCAAGACGGAGAGCAACCGAAAGTCGACTAAAGTGCTATTTTTGTTTGTGATCGCTCGAGTGCACCCAAGTGGGTTCGAACCACAAGTCAATTAAATCATCAAGAGCAAAAATCAAGTGGGAAGTGGACCAAGTCAGCCGAAATAAACAAAGGGGAGGTTCACATGTTGTTCCTCCATGTGTCCCTTTCACACATGTCCCTATCTACCTTTTATACTTTATGCTTTATACTTTTGTTTGTTAAATTCAAAATTTTCAGCATTTTACAAGGCATTTCAGCCGTTTTTTTTTGGGATGTAATGTGGGTACTTTATGGCCCTTAGATTAGCTTTAGAATGAAGGGTCAAGATGTAAAGCCTTGGTCTATTTAAACCAAGCATATCCTCATTGTATTTTCAGAATTTGATGAATGATAAAAACCCTAAGTTTGAGAGTTCTCAACTTATTTGAGTGATCTTCATTATCTCCTTGCTTAGTGCTTGAGATTAGTGATAGATTAGTTTAGTGGCTTTGTGCTTAAACTAATCACAACCCTAAATCTATTACTTTGTGTTTAGATTTAGTGACTATCTTTTATGTTTTCATGTTATCACACAAATTTCAGAAAAATACTTCACAAAAAACAACATTGGGGCCGAGATTTTCAACACCATTTCAAGATCGATTTTGTTCATCCTTTGAGTGATTCTTATCCCCATAAGTTTCACTCCAATTTATGTCGTTGTATTTTGTATTTGAGAAGAAGTGGTTCAACTTCCCCTCGGAAGTGTGTGCCTGGGTCGCTTATAAACTCGTGGGGTATGCCGTAGCGACAAATGATGTTCTTTTGTATGAATTTTACAACTTCTTTTGTGCCCAGCTTACGGTATGATGAGGCTTCGACCCATTGGGTGAAACAGTCGATGACCACAAGGATGAAGCAGTGTCCTCCTGCTCCCACGGGTTGTACTTTGCCAATGACGTCAATTCCCCATGTTGAGAAAGGCCATGGCGAAGTTAAGCTATATAGTGGTGAAGGGGGTGTGTGCTGTACATTCGTGAAAATTTGGCAATTGTGGCAGTGTTTGACGTATTTTGCGCAGTCGGCTTCCATGGTAGTCCAGTACCATCCTAGCCTTATGATTTGTTTGCACATGGCTCGCGCGTTCATATGTGGTCCGCACTCGCCATCGTGTACTTGGGACATGATTTCTTGTCCCTTTTTGTGGTCAGCGCACAAGAGTAGTGTACCTTGAGGCGTCTTCTTGAGTAGTTTGCCCATTTTCATCACGAATTGTGACGATAATAGGCGTAGGGCTCTTTTGCCCCGTTTGTCGGTGTTTGGTGGGTATTCGCCGTTTGTTTTGTAGTTAATGATTGCTTGGTACCAAGGATCGGTTTGTTCCTCCTCAGTTTCGATGTCACAGATGTAGGCGGGTTCGTTCCGTCGTTCCACGACAATGGGTAGTCTTGCCATTCCCGGGTGTATATTGATTAGTGACGCGAGTTTGGATAATGCATCGGCGAATTGGTTTTCTTCGCGTGGGAGATGTATAAACTCCACGTGATAAAACTCGCTTATGAGCTCTTGTATTTTGTTTTGGTATAAGCCTAGATTTTCATTAAGTATCTAACATGCTCTGGATACTTGGTTGATTATGAGGGAAGAGTCTCCATAGACTCTTACGTTGCGCGTGTTCAGTACAAGCGCTGTGCGGATCGTTACACACTGCTTGGTGACCGTGCAAGCATGCTTCGTATTCTGTGGCGTTGTTTGTTACGTCGAAATCTAGCTTGATGGATAAGGGTGTATGTTCGCCGTTTGGGGATATGAGAAGTATTTCTACTCCACATCCTCGATAGTTGGAGGAGCCATCGAAGTATAACTCCCATTGCTCTTGGTCAATGTTGTAAATCCCGTCGTCTTGAAGGGATGTCGTGTCGACGATTTGTTCTTCGACAATTGCATTTTCGGCTAGGAAATCGGAGACTGCTAGTCCCTTGATTGCCTTGAGGGGTACGTACTTAAGGTCGAACTCGGCTAGGAGCAGCGTCCATCTAGCCATTCGTCCATTAAGCACGGGTTTCTCAAAGAGGTATTTCACGGGGTTCATTTTGGAGTAGACCTTTGTTTGGTGCGCTAGCATATAGTGACGGAGTTTCTTGGATGACCACACTAAGGCTAGGCAACTCTTCTCGACAGGTGAATATCGAGTTTCGTAATCGAGAAATTTTTTGCTTATGTAGTAGATTGCGTGTTCTTCACCATTTACTTCTTGAGGGAGCATGGCGCCCACTGCGGTAGGGGTTGTTGTTAGGTACAAGGACAGTGGCAGGTCTTTTTGGGGTGGTCGTAGAACTGGCGGGTTAGTTAGCAATTCTTTGACCCTGTCAAATGCTTTTTGACATTCCTCGTCCCATTCGACGTGGTCGGTTTTCTTTAGCTTGTTGAAAACTGGTTCACATATCATGGTGAGCTTGCTAATGAAGCGTGGGATGTACTAGATTTGTCCTTAAGAAACTTCGGATTTCGTCGAGGTTCTTGGGGGGTTGCATTTCGAGAATTGCTTTGACTTTCGAGGGGTCGACCTCGATGCCTCTTTGGCTCACTACGTGTCCTAGTAGTTTGCCGGATTTTACTCCAAAAGTACATTTTTGGGGATTCAAGCGCATTTTGTATTGTCGTAGGCAAGTGAAGAACTTGCGGAGGTTAGTGATATGACCACTTCTCTCCTTTGACTTCACGATCATGTCGTCGACATAAATTTCGACTTCTTTGTGCATCATGTCATGTAAAAGGGTTGTGGCGGTGCGTTGGTATGTGGCACCGGCATTGATGAGGCCGAAAGGCATGACCGTGTAGCAGTATGTGCCCCACGGTGTAATGAAGGCCGTCTTTGCCTTGTCCTCGCAAGCCATTTTGATTTGGTTATAGCCTGCATAGCCGTCCATGATGGATAGGAGGGCGTGATCGCGGTATTGTCGACTAGGACGTCCACATGGGGTAATGGGAAATCATCTTTGGGACTAGCTTTATTCAGGTCGCGAAAGTCGACGCATACCCGAATTTTTCCATTCTTTTTTAAGACTGAGACCATGTTTGAGACCCATTCAGGATACTCGATGACTTGGATGAAACCGGCTTGTAGTTGTTTCTCGATTTCTTCCTTTACCATAAGGGACCATTCGGGATGCAGTCTCCTTGGTTTTTGTTTGATTGGTTTGTAACCGGGTTTAATGGGGATGCGGTGTTTGCCGATGCTTCGTTCGATTCCGGGCATATGCTTGTACGACCATGCGAATACGTCTTTGAATTCGGTTAGAAGTTGTGTGAATTGGGCACGCTCGTCTTCGTCTAGTGAGGCACGTAGTTGTAATTCCCTTGGCTCTTCGGGGGTTCCCACGTTTATGGTATGGTTTCCTCGATGATAGGGTCCTGGATTTTTGGAGAGACAATGTTTGCAATGTATTTGTTTAACGATTCGTTAGTTTGTTCATTTTCATCGCATGAGTTAGTGTTTTTTGTATTTTGTGATTTGATTGTTGTTTGTTGATTTTTGATTGTTTGTTCTTTGTTGTTTGTTTTAGCTTGAGACAAGACGTAAGCAAATTTGTTCATTTCATTAATTTAAAAAGGATTATTCGACAAATCAGAAAATTGCTTGGAGCTAGCCTCCGTAAAAAGAAAATCGAAGTTAAAGCTAGAATCTAAGCATTAGAATTTAATAGAATCTCTTCTTCTTCTTCGTCGTCTTGATTGTTGCTTGAGTTGCTTGAGCTTGTGTCGCTTTCGTCCTTGTCTTTGAGGTTAGTGACTTGGTCGAAAAGCGGTCCTTCGCGTGATAAGCTGGAAGTGGTGGCCTTGTGCGCCACCCATTTCGCTTTTATACCATCCGTTAAGGGTTTTGTCGGTGGCATCGACTATAAGCAGGTTGGGAGCGAAGCGGCGATCGCGCATGATGGTGGCGACGATTTCTTCGTTTTTGGTGCTCGGTGAGGCCTTTGATGTGTTTGGTTCGGCCTCACTAGAGTAGCAAGCGTTGGATGAATAGATGATGTCTCGAAGGGAGGTGTTTGCGTCGACCTTTCCTCCAGAAGTGAAGTATGCGCCTAGGTCGAGAATGTAAGGTCGTAGGGTGACCTTGTGAGTTGACTTTCTTCTTTGGACCTCTTGACCATTTGCTCTTGGTCATCGTCCTTGGGTTTATAGCCTAGGCCCATGGTGAGCCAAAGGCTATTGTTGTTCTTTGTCTTGAAGGGTTTATAAGTTTTGATTGGTGCACGTGTAATGGCGCCAATCTCAAAGTCGAAACCACACAAGTCTTCTGCGGGTTCAACAACAATTTCCGCCGAGTTGGACTCTTTTGGTGTATCGATTAGAGCTCGGAAGTTTGAAGTGTTCAAGGTTATGATTTCCTCATTAAGAGGGATCTTGACCTTTTGGTGAAGGGTAGAGGTTACGGCTTTGGTGGAGTGAATCCACGGGCGTCCCAAGAGTATGTTATATGAAGGGGTCATGTCGATGACTTGGAATTCGACCTTCCTTTCTATAGGACCACTGCGTATGTGAAGGGAAATGGTTCCTTTCACGTGACGTCGGGTTCCATCGAAGGCTTTGACTCCATCCATGCTTGGGGTGAAGTCTTTATCGGATAGGCCGAGGCGATGTGCGGTGGCTAATGGTAGGACATTGACCGCGGACCTGTTGTCAACAAGGGACACGGGTAGAGTTTTCTTCATGCACTCTACGCTGATGTAGAGAGCAAGGTTATGGTTTGGTCCGAATGCTGGTAGGTCGTCGTTCGAGAAGGTGATAGCCCCTGGTAGCCAGTCTCTTGTAACATGGCTGACCATTTGATTTGGAGAGATTTCAGAATCCGCGCACGCTATTTGCAAGGCACGGATGAATGCTTTCCTATGTTCCGCCGAGTCTCGCAAAAGAGCCCAGATCGAAACATCTGCTTTTGTGCGAGTGAGTTGCTTTTGGAGCACTTTACTCGTGTTTGGTGGTGGAATTACTGTAGATGTGGAGGGTGTGCTTGTAGAAGGAATATCTTCTTGGACTACGGCCTTGCCTTTCTCGGCCGCGGTCGCTTGTTGAGCGTACTCATCGGTGAAGATATTCTGATAAGGACGACCAGAACGTGTGAGGTGTGAGACCTCGTCTTGATCCTTCTTCTCGGGCTGTTTGCCCTTCTTCTTCTTCCCCTTTTTGTTCTTTTTGGATTTACTCGAGGAAGGAGTGGTTGAGAGTTGAGCTACCATTTTGTTAGCGGGTGGTCACTCTTCATCTTCGTCATCACTAAACCAGACCCCATTGATTTGGTCATTAGCGGGTGTGATTAAGTAGGAGCAATCTAGTATAGCGACCGATCCAACGAAGATTGCATGATTACCAAGCGGGTTATCGTTGTTTGACGGCTTGGTAGGTTGAGATGGCTTTTTGAGCTTTCCTTTATCAATGAGATCCTGGATAGCGTTCTTATGCCTAAAGCAATTCTCGGTGTCGTGCCCCTTGCCTCGGTGGTGTGCACAGAAGGCATTGGAGTTCCAAGATTTAGGCTTTTTGTCTTCGGGCGGCTCGCTAGTAGGCCCGATCGGTTGTAGGTAGTTCTTTTCGACCAACCTTTGAAATGCCTTGGAGTAAGACATGAAGAGAGGGTCAAAGTTTCTCCTGGCCTTAGGAGGCAGTGAGAAGGTAGTTGCGAAGGCTTCGAGGCTATCGTCGTCGAGATTGCCCACGGTACGATTTTCTTCGCTCTTGACCGCGCGGGAGGACTTGGAGGAGCTCTCTTGGTAAGCATGGCCGATGTATTTGACCATCGTGCCAGTCCTAAGGTCGTCTTCAATTTGAGTGCCAACCTTAGTCAGCTCTTTGAAGTTTTGAATGTTGCTGTACCTCATGTAGAATTGATACACGGGTCGCAGGTTGTTTATGAATTTTGGCACAAGTTCGCCCTCGCGAGGACGGTTAGGAATTTGGACACTTAGCTTCTTCCAACGAGTGAGGTAGTCGGTGAAGCTTTCGTTGTCCTTTTGAGCGAGGACTTCTAGAGTGCGGATCGAGACTTGGGTTTCTTCATTGTCTCGATATTGTCGATCGAAATCGACTGTGAGTTCTTCAAAAGTAGGGATCTTCTGTGGGTCTAGTGAATGGAACCATGTCTTCGGCACTGCTGCAAGAGAGTGCGGGAAGAGAGTTAGCCAATGTTTGGAATCGACCCCCTTGATGGCCACTTGGGACTTGAAAGCTCGGATGTGAATGATCGGGCTCTCATGTCCTTGATAGATAGGGAGATCACTAAGGGCTGTAGATACCCGTATCCGTACCCCCCAAACAAAAACCCTATGATGAAATGAACTTTCTACAAAAAGCATGTTTTTAACGTAATGTCAAAACAGTACATTTTGTCGAAAACATTTTAAGTCGTTTAATGCATAAAATGATTTATCTGCGTGTCGTGTAAAATGAATATTCGCTTAGTCATTTAATTTAAACCGACTCAACGCAAAAGCAAGCCTATACAACAAAAACAGGCCCACAAACAAAAGCCCGGCAACACACAAAGCATAAAAAACGAGCCTTTTTCCACACAAAAAGCCCACAAAAGCACCCGAGCACGCCTCCCAAGGCATCAGACGCGCAAACCAAGCTCACGTCTAAACACATTTCACAAAAACAATTCAATACAAGACAAAAACACTTTTCGGCCCAAGTCCCGGAAAAAGCACGAAACACGAAACACAAAAACAGACCCAAGTAAGTCGGCCAACACAAACACACTAAGCAACATACGTATACACATACATCACACACATCTGTATAGCCAAAATACGTCACAAAACAACAGGAAAACAAACATAAAATCGCCTGTCAACAGGCGATTTATAAGTAAATCGCCAGTTGACTGGCGATTTAATTTTAAATCGCCAGTTGACAGGCGATTTAAAGTTTGTTTCCTGCGGTTTTGCGACTTCAAACCTCTATAAATACACCCCTTATTCAACCATGATTTTTCACCCGATGAATTGTCATCACTCTTTCTCACTCTACGCCTCACGTACACTCGACTTATACGGGTTCCTAACCCGACCCGGTATTGGCATTAGCGAATCCGTATTCGTAATACGGTTGTAGCAATTCGGATTCAGAATACATCTAAACCTCGCCAATATCGCATAAACAACGACTCAATATCACTAAAGCAAACCGACGTCACTTTTACATTACGCAAATTCTCATTTACGCATTAAACGACTAAACATGATTTCGATAAAACTTGTACTGTCTTCATTAGTCTTAAAACTTGCAAAACTGAGGGTTTTAATAAACTTTTACACATACATGAGTCGAAAAATAACATTTAAATGATAATTCAAATAATGTATTACCGTTTTTGTGCACATTTCCTATAGTAACCCGTCATAGCCTTGACGTTTACATTTGCTTTTACGCATATTTATCGAGTCACATGTCGCACTTGTACGTAGCGGTCTTTATTTACTCAAACATCGAATTATACACTGTTTTCAAGCTAGTAATGGCTACGTTTAAGTAGGCTTTTCAATTACGGTTTTCATAAAACATTTTGACAAACTTTTGGAGAGTACCCTCACCCCGAACCCGCTCTGGTTTTACAATTACCTTAGACGGATAGGTATCGACGCACCTTGAACTCTGAGATTCGCGTCTTCGAGTCCAAGACGCGCCGAACGGGTCCAAATTCCCCCATAATTTGGTGGCGACTCCGAAAATGGCTTTTTAATGATTTTTCAAATATTTCTTTAAAATGCTTTAAACAAATACGCAATGACATCCCCCATAGCAAATCGAGCGAATGACTCGCGAGAGCAGCGCTTTTCCTACGCGCCGCTCCATGACGCGGTAACGCATTTCATTTTTCCTGCGAGGCGCATTCCGCTCCTAAGGCATTTGTGGGCGGGCGCGAGCAAGGCGTCGAAAGGGACCCGCAATTTTTCCGGTATCCTCAGTTGGCGACTCCGCTGGGGACGAGCTGTTTTTATTTTTCAAGAAAATTAGCTTTTTCTTTTAGTTAAAAACACAAGAGGTGAAACTTGAAAACTTGAAAACAGTTTTAAAATTCGATGTTTGAGCACATGCAACCGTTTGAGTCGAATCCTCCTGATTCATATCCACACCCCTCGAGGGACGGCCCCTAGTAACGCTCGCTTCATAAGTGAGATAACTCTGGACACGTCGATCTCGCACCCCTCCACGATTACAAGTACGGAATCCGTACAAACGATCGTAACCAGTCAAACTCGGACGCTCTAGGACCCGTATTGAATTCACACCTAAGACGTGTGCAATCTTGCGGATAACCCTACCCAAACGTTGCGAGAATGGCCGGAGGGAACCTTACCCTATAAACCAAAAACCTGTGTTTATACGTACAAATGCGAAGCTATAGTACCCTCACTATAGTCGTCTTATAAACAAATGCATGCGAAAACATTTCTTAGGCATTACACATTCAAAAACGTCTTTTTGTAAATACGTTTTCAAAACATTTTTCAAAAGACATACTTTCAAAACATAATGTCAGGTTTGTTAACTTATAGTCAAATGAACCCGATAAACAAAACATCACGATATTCAAAATCGCGCAGAAATAATCACTACATTTCCGATCTTTTACAAAACATAAATGAATTATACGACTAACGTATCGCCATAATACATTTATCACAAAACATTTTACAAAACAAAACCCGAAAATGTCAACTTATTTCGGATATTTTAAGCAAAGCAAACACCTTTACGTTAGAAATAGCTCTAAGCCGAATGACCCGCTAGTCACCCCGACTTAAAACGAACTTTTCTCTCAAAAATAAACAAAAACACGGATTTGTCCAGACACGAACCCATTTGTTTGCATGTTAAGCCAAATGACCCATTGCCATTTTGGAGCGATTCGAAGCGGGCCTCTTTGTACCTTATAACCACACTCACCCTAAACTCGACTCACTCATGAATCTCACTCATGTCACACGTTTTAGGGGCTGAAAATGGTGGTTTAAGTTTCTGAAAATTTATTTGCAAAACATAGAACAAAGATAAAATGGGTATGAATTAGACTAAGCACAAAGCCACTAGCCTAAGACTAAGGTTCCGATCAATCATCGCACTAAGCTATGACCTTCACCCATGGAAACTCGAATCTCCATGCACTAAGCTAAGGAGGTTTCAAGAGAAAACTCATTTTTAAACTCATCTTTTTATAACTTATCAAATCTGAAAAATTACAAGGAGATAGGTGGGTTTATATAAGACCCATGCTATCATCTAAACCCTACATCTAATATCTAATCTAAGGGCCATGAGGGGCCTTCAAAATCAGCCAAAAACAAGGGTCACAAGACCTTACAAAATCTGAAAAATACAACAACTAACAACTAAAGTAGACAATGACATCTTGGTGCATCCTCTCCCTTCATTGTTGTTCTTGATTTAAGGGCCAAGATCATCTCCCTTGGAGCTTCATGTTACACGTCCAACCTTGATCCCAAGCTGATTTTTGTTGTTTGAATTCAAAAGATCAGGTGACAAAGACATAAAGCTTTAAAGAACTTTATTGAAAGGGACATGTGTTTGAATTTGTGTGTATCATTTGGGACTTGATTTGGTAGAGATTTTGGCTCCTTTGAGCTGAAATTTCGTGACCATGGGTCCAAGGACCATGGTTCGATCGTAGGCCAAAAATCGGGACCAAATCGTCTGCCGCTTTCGGCAACTCTCCCTTTCTTCAAAAAAAGTTTGTCCTCAAACTTTGGCCAAATAAAATGGTATCCAAAAAGATGAAATTTTCAGAAATTAAAACGATTTTTGAAGAATAAGATTTTGATAAAAACGAATGAAACAACAAGACTCGAATCCTATGAAAAGCACATAGCAAATTCATCGAATCCTCTTGTTAGCCAACTCGACCCAAACACCTACAAAGGTGCTCGACTCAAGTCGACACTCACAAGTCAAGATGCACACAAACTTGCAAGGTGACACTCGAAAACATCTAAACCCAACTCATCCCAAGATCGTCTTGGTTTAAGAAAACTCAAGAGCCGAAGCTTTGATACCAATTGGAGCGATTCGGGGCGGGCCTCTTTGTACCTTATAACCACACTCACCCTAAACTCGACTCACTCATGAATCTCACTCATGTCACACGTTTTAGGGGCTGAAAATGGTGGTTTAAGTTTCTGAAAATTTATTTGCAAAACATAGAACAAAGATAAAATGGGTATGAATTAGACTAAGCACAAAGCCACTAGCCTAAGACTAAGGTTCCGATCAATCATCGCACTAAGCTATGACCTTCACCCATGGAAACTCGAATCTCCATGCACTAAGCTAAGGAGGTTTCAAGAGAAAACTCATTTTTAAACTCATCTTTTTATAACTTATCAAATCTGAAAAATTACAAGGAGATAGGTGGGTTTATATAAGACCCATGCTATCATCTAAACCCTACATCTAATATCTAATCTAAGGGCCATGAGGGGCCTTCAAAATCAGCCAAAAACAAGGGTCACAAGACCTTACAAAATCTGAAAAATACAACAACTAACAACTAAAGTAGACAATGACATCTTGGTGCATCCTCTCCCTTCATTGTTGTTCTTGATTTAAGGGCCAAGATCATCTCCCTTGGAGCTTCATGTTACACGTCCAACCTTGATCCCAAGCTGATTTTTGTTGTTTGAATTCAAAAGATCAAAAGGTGACAAAGACATAAAGTTTAAAGCAACTTTATTGAAAGGGACATGTGTTTGAATTTGTGTGTATCATTTGGGACTTGATTTCACTGAGATTTTGGCTCCTTTGAGCTGAAATTGTGACCATGGGTCCAAGGACCATGGTTCGATCGTAGGCCAAAAATCGGGACCAAATCGTCAAGCCGTTTGATCTGACTCTCCTTTCTTCAAAAAAGTTTGTCCTCAAACTTTGGCCAAATAAAATGGTATCCAAAAAGATGAAATTTTCAGAAATTAAAACGATTTTTGAAGAATAAGATTTTGATAAAAACGAATGAAACAACAAGACTCGAATCCTATGAAAAGCACATAGCAAATTCATCGAATCCTCTTGTTAGCCAACTCGACCCAAACACCTACAAAGGTGCTCGACTCAAGTCGACACTCACAAGTCAAGATGCACACAAACTTGCAAGGTGACACTCGAAAACATCTAAACCCAACTCATCCCAAGATCGTCTTGGTTTAAGAAAACTCAAGAGCCGAAGCTTTGATACCAATTGGAGCGATTCGGGGCGGGCCTCTTTGTACCTTATAACCACACTCACCCTAAACTCGACTCACTCATGAATCTCACTCATGTCACACGTTTTAGGGGCTGAAAATGGTGGTTTAAGTTTCTGAAAATTTATTTGCAAAACATAGAACAAAGATAAAATGGGTATGAATTAGACTAAGCACAAAGCCACTAGCCTAAGACTAAGGTTCCGATCAATCATCGCACTAAGCTATGACCTTCACCCATGGAAACTCGAATCTCCATGCACTAAGCTAAGGAGGTTTCAAGAGAAAACTCATTTTTAAACTCATCTTTTTATAACTTATCAAATCTGAAAAATTACAAGGAGATAGGTGGGTTTATATAAGACCCATGCTATCATCTAAACCCTACATCTAATATCTAATCTAAGGGCCATGAGGGGCCTTCAAAATCAGCCAAAAACAAGGGTCACAAGACCTTACAAAATCTGAAAAATACAACAACTAACAACTAAAGTAGACAATGACATCTCTGCAAGATCCTCTCCCTTCATTGTTGTTCTTGATTTAAGGGCCAAGATCATCTCCTTGGAGCTTCATGTTACACGTCCAACCTTGATCCCAAGCTGATTTTGTTGTTTGAATTCAAAAGATCAAAAGGTGACAAAGACATAAAGTTTAAAGCAACTTTATTGAAAGGGACATGTGTTTGAATTTGTGTGTATCATTTGGGACTTGATTTCAGCCGAGATTTTGGCTCCTTTGAGCTGAAATTTCGTGACCATGGGTCCAAGGACCATGGTTCGATCGTAGGCCAAAAATCGGGACCAAATCGTCAAGCCGTTTCAGTGCAACTCTCCCTTTCTTCAAAAAAAGTTTGTCCTCAAACTTTGGCCAAATAAAATGGTATCCAAAAAGATGAAATTTTCAGAAATTAAAACGATTTTTGAAGAATAAGATTTTGATAAAAACGAATGAAACAACAAGACTCGAATCCTATGAAAAGCACATAGCAAATTCATCGAATCCTCTTGTTAGCCAACTCGACCCAAACACCTACAAAGGTGCTCGACTCAAGTCGACACTCACAAGTCAAGATGCACACAAACTTGCAAGGTGACACTCGAAAACATCTAAACCCAACTCATCCCAAGATCGTCTTGGTTTAAGAAAACTCAAGAGCCGAAGCTTTGATACCAATTGGAGCGATTCGGGGCGGGCCTCTTTGTACCTTATAACCACACTCACCCTAAACTCGACTCACTCATGAATCTGACTCATGTCGCACGTTTTAGGGGCTGAAAATGGTGGGTTAAGTTTCTGAAAATTTATTTGCAAAACATAGAACAAAGATAAAATGGGTATGAATTAGACTAAGCACAAAGCCACTAGCCTAAGACTAAGGTTCCGATCAATCATCGCACTAAGCTATGACCTTCACCCATGGAAACTCGAATCTCCATGCACTAAGCTAAGGAGGTTTCAAGAGAAAACTCATTTTTAAACTCATCTTTTTATAACTTATCAAATCTGAAAAATTACAAGGAGATAGGTGGGTTTATATAAGACCCATGCTATCATCTAAACCCTACATCTAATATCTAATCTAAGGGCCATGAGGGGCCTTCAAAATCAGCCAAAAACAAGGGTCACAAGACCTTACAAAATCTGAAAAATACAACAACTAACAACTAAAGTAGACAATGACATCTTGGTGCATCCTCTCCCTTCATTGTTGTTCTTGATTTAAGGGCCAAGATCATCTCCGTTGGAGCTTCATGTTACACGTCCAACCTTGATCCCAAGCTGATTTTTGTTGTTTGAATTCAAAAGATCAAAAGGTGACAAAGACATAAAGTTTAAAGCAACTTTATTGAAAGGGACATGTGTTTGAATTTGTGTGTATCATTTGGGACTTGATTTCAGCCGAGATTTTGGCTCCTTTGAGCTGAAATTTCGTGACCATGGGTCCAAGGACCATGGTTCGATCAGAGGCCAAAAATCGGGACCAAATCGCTGCCGCTTTCAAGCAACTCTCCCTTTCTTCAAAAAAAGTTTGTCCTCAAACTTTGGCCAAATAAAATGGTATCCAAAAAGATGAAATTTTCAGAAATTAAAACGATTTTTGAAGAATAAGATTTTGATAAAAACGAATGAAACAACAAGACTCGAATCCTATGAAAAGCACATAGCAAATTCATCGAATCCTCTTGTTAGCCAACTCGACCCAAACACCTACAAAGGTGCTCGACTCAAGTCGACACTCACAAGTCAAGATGCACACAACCTTGCAGGGTGGCACTGAAAACATCTAAACCCAACTCATCCCAAGATCGCCTTGGTTTAAGAAAACTCAAGAGCCAAGCTTTGATACCAATTGGAGCGATTCGGGGCGGGCCTCTTTGTACCTTATAACCACACTCACCCTAAACTCGACTCACTCATGAATCTCACTCATGTCACACGTTTTAGGGGCTGAAAATGGTGGTTTAAGTTTCTGAAAATTTATTTGCAAAACATAGAACAAAGATAAAATGGGTATGAATTAGACTAAGCACAAAGCCACTAGCCTAAGACTAAGGTTCCGATCAATCATCGCACTAAGCTATGACCTTCACCCATGGAAACTCGAATCTCCATGCACTAAGCTAAGGAGGTTTCAAGAGAAAACTCATTTTTAAACTCATCTTTTTATAACTTATCAAATCTGAAAAATTACAAGGAGATAGGTGGGTTTATATAAGACCCATGCTATCATCTAAACCCTACATCTAATATCTAATCTAAGGGCCATGAGGGGCCTTCAAAATCAGCCAAAAACAAGGGTCACAAGACCTTACAAAATCTGAAAAATACAACAACTAACAACTAAAGTAGACAATGACATCTTGGTGCATCCTCTCCCTTCATTGTTGTTCTTGATTTAAGGGCCAAGATCATCTCCCTTGGAGCTTCATGTTACACGTCCAACCTTGATCCCAAGCTGATTTTTGTTGTTTGAATTCAAAAGATCAAAAGGTGACAAAGACATAAAGTTTAAAGCAACTTTATTGAAAGGGACATGTGTTTGAATTTGTGTGTATCATTTGGGACTTGATTTCAGCCGAGATTTTGGCTCCTTTGAGCTGAAATTTCGTGACCATGGGTCCAAGGACCATGGTTCGATCGTAGGCCAAAAATCGGGACCAAATCGTCAAGCCGTTTCAGTGCACATTTTGACTCGACGTCCCCTATTAATTACTCGTAAAAAACAACATTCGCTTTTTACCTGTTTTTAAACATCCTAAAATCGACTAAGCTTATCGCGACTTCGTTTTGAATCCTTTTCAAAATAACAATCTAACAATGAGCCCCCAAGCGACATACCGCTAACTTGGGTTGATCAGATGTGATCATACAAATTACTACATCGAGACTAGAAACGTGTCAACGCGGCTCTACCTCAAAAGTCTCCCGTGTTTAAAGAAAAATGGGGCATTTCTTTTTGCAAACTTTTGAAATAACATTTTTCAAAACTCTTCCGCATAAACGGCTGACCTATAGTCATTTCGATTTAACACGATAACACAGTCTTTCAAAACGCCCACGAATAATCACTACATTCGCAAGGCCTTTCAAAAACGTAAATGGATTACGCGACTCATGGTCACTGTAATTCATTTATACCAAAACATTTTCACATTGCAAAACCCGAGAATATCAACATATTCTCGCGGAACTAACTCAAAACAAACGATCTCCGCCTTTTACAAACATTTTTGCAAAACTCCCCTCGAGTCGATTGACCTCTAATCATTTCGATTTGACAAACATCCCTTACAAACAAACAAAACTCGGGAAAGGTCATACCCAATCCCGTCATTTACGCTGAATCGACTGACCTATAATCATTTGACTCAGTTCATTTTAAACAAAACACGTGAAAATGAGCAGTACCGTTTCCACCTCGCTTTAACATCCCCGACTCGACCAACCTATAGCTATCTTGAGTCGGGTCCAAGACCTTTTGGTGCATTTTTGCAATGAGCCCACGACGACATACTGTTCATACGGGCCCATAAGATCCAACCACAAAACATCTTTTACATCGAGATGGCAAACGTGTCAACGCGTCCCCAACTCAAAACTCTTTCGGACATTTTGTCAAAACACGACGAGCCGTTTTAACAATACGCACAACAAATTTTTGAAAAAAAAAAACACTTTTCAAAATCTTCTTTTACAAAACAAGCAAAAAACCGAGCAAGGAGTAAAACCTGAGCTCGCGAATTCACTCCCCTAGGTCACACGGCCTAGGCTCTGCATTTAACACCCTCGACTCAACTAGCTAAACTCTCTCGAGTCGAGTCCTTTTTCATGCATCCAATCTCGAGCCCTTAACAATGAACCGTTAACCTGGGCACGACAAATGCAAAGCAAAAACATTTTAACATCGAGACGAGATGCGCGCACGCATTCTCGCCTTAAAAGCTTTCGTTTAGCTTAAAACTTTCCGAAAACTTCCTTTTTCAAGCTTAAAAGATTTTTCTTAACAAAAATAAGCTAAAATGAACACCTACAATAAATGCATCCTCGACTCAACTAGCTAGACACTCTGAAGTCGAGTCCTTTTTCATGCATCCAGGATTGAGCCCTTAACAATGAACCGTTGACCTGGGCTCGACAAGTGCAGAGCAAAAACACTTTAACATCGAGACGAGATGCGCGCACGTATTCTCGCCTCAAAAGTCTCCCTAAGCATAGCATCGTTCCTAAAGCCACACACTTTCATTTTTGAAATAAACCCTTTTCAAAAATCTTCTCACCTTTACAAAATAAGCAACACACTCTCACTTTTGAAATAAACGTTTTTCCAGATTTGTGCAAACCAACTAACCAATAGCCATTTTGGTTTTAACTAAAACAAGCAATCTTTTCAAAACAAAACCTGGAAATGCCCAAACGCACTCCCGCAGACCTTCTCATTTAGTTTGAACGACCCATAGTCGTGCCAACTAAACACCTTCAAAAACAAAAACGACAGAACGTGCAGAACCATTCTCATCGCATTTTAAGCATCTCTGACTCGACTAGCTTATAACTACCTCGAGCCGGCACAAAACTTTTTATCGCAATCCAACAATAAGCCCATAACGACATACTGTTAAAACGGGCTAATCAGATTCGATCTCAAAAACATCTTTTACATCGAGCCTTAACGCATTTTAGCCCAAAAAGCTTATACGTTTATCCTCAAAACAACATCTTTTCAAAGTCACGCGACAGGAAGACACCGACTCATATTCTAGACGCGTGCACCTCAAGCAACCGACGAAGCATCCACCCAAGCATCATCAACAATCCCGCGGATCTCAACAAGCAACCTACAACTTTTCAATAAGGGTCAAGAAGTCCTAAGCATCGAGTCAATCTCTGTCAGTCTAGGACAATCGAGTCTTTAACGTACGACATTTTAACAAATCGATAAAGGAACAAGTTTGCCCGCAACCCAGCTTCTTTTTCTTACACAAAAGTCATTATTAACCGACATACATTGCATCCTAGGAGTAACCATCCGAAAGAGGTCTGGACCAGATATGAAGGTCAAGGACAACAACAATACAAGACACAAAAACAAAAAGGATTCCGACGACTAAAAACCCGAGGTCTGGTGGTCAGCTTGTGGTCTACTACTCCGCTGCTTTTGGAGGAGGATCCATTAATTTGGAGCTCCACAGTGATCATGAATTTGATCATGACCAGAAGTACGAGTATTCTTGGATCGTCCTCCGCGTACTCGATCGCGTGCCTAATAAGCAAACGAACCTGTCAGAGGAGTCTGGCATGATAGACATTCGATCACAAGCGACCACCGAACCGCAAGGTCTAGCAAGAATAAACCACAAGCCCAGGCCACGAAAGGCGAGGCATGACATGTTCTCAAATACAGACGAAAAAGCAATGGCAAAAAAAAGATAGCGAAAGCAAAAAGAAAAAAAGAGGGAGTCTCAAAGCTCTGAAGCAAGGGACAAAAACAAAAAAAAAGGAGAGCAAAAAAAGTCTCAAAGCTATGAAGCAAGGACAAAGCAAAAAGGGAGAGCCTAAAATAACCTCTGCAGCGGGCGAAGCAAGAAAAAGCAAGAAGCATCGAAGCAAACAAACAAGTGACAAAGTCTTTGAAAATCCAAATCGAAGACCAAGCAGTAGCAACAAGTGGCCTAGATCAAACTAAGGAGAACCTACCCTTAGGATGCAATTTATCGAAGTCAAAAAGCAAACACAATTGATGGACCGGCATGCCCCTAAACGTGCACTCTCTACAACAACTCATGGACCGGCATGTCCTTAAACGTGCACCTTAAGCAAAACACAATTCTTGGACCGGCATGTCCTTAAACGTGCACCTTTAACAAACACAACTCATGGGCCGGCATGCCCTTAAACATGCACATTCACCACAAAAAAGCAAAACACAATTCATGGACCGGCATGTCCTTAAACTGCACCACCCGAACTACGCTGGTTTGATTCCACAATCGTGGATACGTAGGCCGCTCACCCGAGCTCAATCAACCCTTTACAAAAATCCACAAAACATTCCTCCGTCTGAAGTTCATTAAAGCTAAGGACGTGTACACACCAAAATCACAACCCAAAAAGCAAAATTGTTCCTTTATCGAGGCGTCTAAAACGAATACGTCGAAGCAAGGTTGTCCTAGACCTAGGAGTAATACTCTGCTTTTTTAGTCTAACTCTGTTTTGCAGGAACAACAGCATCCTACCGAAGGCAAGCAAACACCACTGGGGGCTCTAACAACGCACGTGTTCCCAAATGTGAGATTCATGCAACAGTCGAGTCTCAAGTCACGCATACGATTCGTCTCAGTCTTAAAAGAATCTCAAAAACTTGGTTTTCCTTCAAAACCTTGACTCACTCATCGAGTCCTCGCACTTTTAAAACAACAAGCATTTTTAACACCAAAAACAATTTGGCGACGTTTTAACTAACCTAACCAAATGTTTTAGTCTACCAAAAACTTACAAAAAAAAATCTTTCGCCGGGCCGGCACGCCCTTAAACACGCACGAGACAACACATCCTTCAAACAGCTCATCAACATTTTTAAAAGCATTTTTCAAAAATTAACCCAACACTCGAGTTAATAACTTTTGAACAAAAGCATTTTCAAAAACACTTTGCATTTTCAAATAACTCTTTTTGAAAAATACATTTCAGAAATAGTCTTTTCTTGAGCACTAACCATGCAGGTACAATGCAAAGGGCGAAGCAAACAAAGAACATGACATGAGTAAGCATCCACGGCGCCGAAGACGCAGTCATGTGCAACAACTACCCACAACAGCACAGGATACGCTCTACCCAACGCTACTGGAAGCACCCTACTCAAAACACCACTGGATACATCCTCTTCAACCACAACCGCCAACGCAACCGCAGCCATTCAAGCTTCACAAACACAACGGAACGCATTCTCCTCTCACCTAGAAAACAAAGACCAAACACAAATCCCCTTCGAACAGAAGTGCACTTACGATATTCACGACAACTAAACTGACACCCCTACTTGCCTAAGCTAGGAACCTCTTCCTAAGTAGGAAAGCTACATCACATACTCACCCACAAAAACAACAGTTAGCTCATGCACCATAAAAGCGACATACGATTACTCACCCACAAAAACAGGGGGCTAGCGCTTCACCTTAGATCACATGCAAACACAAGCAAAATAGATGTCCCTCACGAACATCCTAAAGCAAAAACAAAGCCCTACCTCCATAGGTCTACCAACAGATATCCCTCACGAACATCCCAAAGCAAAAACAAAAGCCCTACCTCCATAGGTCTACCAACATATGTTCCTCGCGAATATCCCGAAAACAAAAACAAAAGCCTTACCTTTGTAGGTCTACAAACAGATGTCCCTCGCGAACATCCCAAAGTACAAACAAAACCCCTACCTCGATAGGCCTACAAACAAAAGTTCCTCACGAACAGCCTGGAACAAACAAAAGCAAAAGCCCTACCTCCATAGGTCTACCAACAGATGTCCCTCACGAACATCCCGAAACAAAAACAAAAGCCCTACCTCCATAGGTCTACAAACAGATTTTCCTCGCAAACATCCCAAAGTACAAACAAAACCCCTACCTCGATAGGCCTACAAACAAAAGTTCCTCACGAACAGCCTGGAACAAATAAAAGCAAAATCCCTACCACAATGAACCCACAAAGACAGGAGGGTAGCACCTCACCTTAGATCACATGCAAACAAGACAAAACAGATGTTACTCGCGGACATCCCAAAACAAAAACAAAAGTTCTACTTCAATAGGCAAAGAAAAACAGATGTTCCTCGCAAACATCCCAAAACCGAAAACAAAAGTCCTACTTCAATAGGCAAAGAAAAACAGATGTTCCTCGCAAACATCCCAAAACCAAAAACAAAATCCCTACCTCGATAGGCCTGCAAAATAGATGTTCCTCGTAAACATCCCAAAACAAAAACAAGATCCCTACCTCGATAAGCAAACAAAAACACATGTTGCTCGCAAACATCCCAAAACAAAAACAAAAACCCTACCTCGATAGGTCTACAAGCAAATATTCCTCACGAACACTC
Organism: Dianthus caryophyllus; assembly: GCA_023091065.1. Lineage (NCBI taxonomy): Eukaryota > Viridiplantae > Streptophyta > Magnoliopsida > Caryophyllales > Caryophyllaceae > Dianthus > Dianthus caryophyllus. The sequence continues at coordinate 10,532,809 of CM041530.1, forward strand.
TAAGCAAAACAAAAACAAAAGTCCTACTTCAATAGGCAGACCAAAACAAACGTTCCTCACGAACACCCCAAAACGAAAACAAAAACCCTACCTCGATAGGCCAACAAAACAAACATTCTTCACAAACACTGTACAGCAACAAAAACTAAAGCAGAACCCCTATTTCAATAAGCAAACAAAAGGATGTTCTCAAGAACATCCCAAAACTCCACAATAATAAAACACAAACAAAAGACCTATCCTAACAGGCCCGTAACCAGACGTCTCTACGCAAATATCTCGCAAATCATCATCCAAACAGGAGCCTAATTCTTGGGCCGGCATGCCCCTAAACGTGCACCTCCTACAAAGCAAATTCATGGGCCGGCATGCCCTTAAACATGCACATTTCTCCACAAAAGAGCAAAAGCATTTCATGGGCTGGTATGCCCCTAAACGTACACTTCCGAACTACGCCGGTTTGATTCCATTTTACATGGATACGTAGACAGCTTTGCAAAAAGCACAACCGATATTCAACACAAAAATGACGCGTCCAAAACTTAAAAAAGTCAAGGAAATAGTCAGTACAAAAAAAATCCTAAAAACAAGAATCATACTTACGTCCTACACTTTGAAATGAAGTTTGGGCCATGGAATTTCACACAGAATAATAAGCAAAATGAGGCAAAGTCGTAAACGAAAACCTGAGTTTTATTAATCTTAAAAGAACGATTACATTTTTGGATTTTTCAAACAGGAGCACAACTACGACATTACAAATACGCTGCAACATTACAATATATTACAATACTTATACAAGCCTCGGCATGTCCCTCTGGTTTAGGACAAAGTCACCACAAAAACTCGTTCCACGACCCAAGAGGGTTAAGGAAACGACATTCAACACAAAAACGACGCGCCCAAAGCTTAAAAAGGTCGAGGGCATAGTCCACACAAAACATCCATCTTAAAACCCAAAGGGTTAAAAAGACGACATTCAACACAAAAACGACGCACCCAAAGCTTAAAAAGGTCGAGGGCATAGTCCACACAAAACATCCGTTTGAAAACCCAACGGATTAAAAAGGCGACATTCAATACAAAACAACACGCTTGAGACCTAGACAAGTCAAAGGCATAGTCATCTCAAAATTCGTCTCAAAACCCAAAAGGTTAAAGGACGACATTCAACACAAAATGACACGCCCGACACTGAAAAAGTCAAGGGCACAGTCAACACAGAAATCTAACACAAAATCAACTCTAAATCCGAAACTTTAAACAGTCGAGGGTACACAACTGCTCACACAAAATAGCATACGAGGCAAACAGAAGCAAAAACCTTCATTTCATTAATTATAAAGAAAGACGATTACGTTTTGAATTTTTCGTCTCAGAAATAATCCACAAACAACAATGAAACACAAAAGCAAAATCAAAAAGCAGGAACGCAGCTCAATCCACGGACTACATTCAAAAGCAAAGACACACACACAGCTACTACAAATTTGACTAACGTTTAACATCAAAAACTAACTCAAATTGGGGGCTAACTTTAAAAGCAAACATCGCAAGTTTGACCAACGTTTTCACATCAAAAACTAACTCAAACTGGGGGCTAACTTTAAAAACAAAACCACAAAGTTTTCCCTCCACATAGCACAAACATTCACGGTTCAGGCATCCCCTACAGACCGCCAATAACCTTCTTTAAACACAAACACGCAAAATGCCAGCGAGATTCAAGCCTTCAAAATACAACACGCAAAATCATTCTCTTCTTACGAGAATACGTCCTAACATACATCCCAAGCAGATATAGGACACAAAACATACAAAGAACAAAAAACACAAACAACCACAACCCAAGCGGATATACAACACAAACACCGCACAAAGAACAAAAAACACAAACAACCACCCTCAGAACGGACTTACAAAACAATAAGCAACATCAACAATATATATCTCACATCCCAAACATCACATATAGCAACACATACATCCAAGCCCGATGATACACAAACTCACACATACATAACACCGCTAATGATATGCACAAGTAACAACACGAGTCATGCGGAACCCGCGACAAACTGACAACAAACCCCGACAAAGGCCGCTAAGCACACTTCACAATAAAACATAAGCATGCATATACACTTTAAAAGTATCAGAATACAAGCACCAAATACACAAACATAAACCCCAAACATAAGGTTCAAACAAGAAAACAAGCTCTACTCACAACAAGACATCTGGCAAAAAGCACTAGCAAAACTAATTCAAAACTAGGTTCAGCTCAAACTTCTCCAAAAGACAGGACACAATACACACCAAATAACACAACACGACATACATGTACAAACTCAAAACAAAATGGCAACATCTCAAATTGCCTCACCCAAAAACGGTTGAGCAACACCTCCAATTGCCTCAAGCAAAAAAAAAAAACATTTTAGCAAAACTTCCAAACTGCCACACGCAAAAACGGTTTAAAACACCTCAAAACGCTTCACGCAAAAACGGTTTAAAGCACCTCAAATCGCCTCACGCAAAACGGTTTAAACACCCCAAACTGCCTCACGCAAAAAACAATTCAACGACAACATAAAACGCTTCACGCACGCAAAAACGCTTCACCACCACATGCAAAATGCTAGGCACGACCTTCAAACAACGTAATCACAGACACAAACACAAACATAAGTACTAGCATAATTACTGAAAACAACTGAACACTCCGACTTGATAAAAACACACATCTCAAGACATAAACATCAAACACTAGACAACAACATCAAGTACAAGACATTCAAACGTAAAGCATAATCAAGAACGCTAAAAAACATGAGCCAATCATATACACCCTTTACGAGCCAAAAATAATACATCTTTTACGAGTCCCAACAAAAAATATATATACCTTTTTTACGAGTCATTCACAAAAACACGTCACCTCTTTTACGGGTCGTCCACAAAAACACGTCACCTCGTTTACGAGTCGTCCACGAAAACGCGTCACCTCTTTTACGAGTCGCCCACAAAAACACCCAAACCTCTTTTACGAGTCATCCACAAAAAATGCGTCACCTCTTTTACGAGTCGTCCACAAAGATACGTCACCTCTTTTATGAGTCGTCCACAAAAAACACCCAAACCTCTTTTACGAGTCAAACAAAAGACCCAAACCTCTTTTACGAGTCAAACAAAACAAAAAGCCTCTTTTACGAGTCCCCACAAAACACTAAACCTCTTTTACGAGTCTCACAAAACAATAACCTCTTTTACGAGTCGTCCACAAAAACACTCAAACCACTTTTACGAGTCAAACAAAACACCCAAACCTCTTTTATGAGTCCCCACAAAACAAAAAAACCTCTTTTACGAGTCCTCACAAAAAAAAAAAAAAAAAAAAAAAAAAACTCTTTTACGAGTCCCCACAAAACACTAAACCTCTTTTACGAGTCCCACAAAAACACCAAAACCTCTTTTACGAGTCAAACAAAACAAAAAACCCCTTTTTACGAATCCAACACACAAGCGCGTAACCTCTTTTACGAGACGTTCATAAAAACCTAACCCCTTTTTATGAGTCAAACACATAAGCACGTAACCTCCTTTACGAGACGTTCATAAAAACCTAACCACTTTCATAAAGCCAAACACAAAAACGCGTAACCTCTTTTACGAGACGTCCACAAAAACACTAAACTTTGCTAGCAGAGCACCAGCAAGAAGCACAAGCACTGAAGCACAAGCACTGAAGCACAAGCACTCAAGCACAAGCAGAGCAGCAGCAAGAAGCACAAGCACTCAAGCACAAGCAAAGCACCAGCAAGAAGCATTCAACACCAACAACCGTCTCAAGCAAAGCGCCATCAAGAAACATTCAAGCAACACGCAGGCTGACATGCCCTTAAACATGTAGGACCGTCATGTCCTTAAAAACATGTCGTCCCTCCCCGCATTTCCCGGCACTAAGTCCTCGTCTCTCCTATGAGACACATTCGCAGCACCGCCAGGTAGTATCGAGACTGCAATGGTCCGGATACTATCTTTAAGTTTGACTAACGCTTTGTCCAAGCTCAGCCAAACTGGGGGCTCTGTAGATACCCGTATCCGTACCCCCCAAACAAAAAACCCTATGATGAAATGGACTTTTTACAAAAAGCATGTTTTTAACGTAATGTCAAAACAGTACATTTTGTCGAAAACATTTTAAGTCGTTTAATGCATAAAATGATTTATCTGCATGTCGTGTAAAATGAATATTCGCTTAGTCATTTTATTTAAACCGACCCAACACAAAAGCAAGCCTATGCAACAAAAACAGGCCCACAAACAAAAGCCTGGCAACACACAAAACACAAAAAACGAGCCTTTTTCCACACAAAAAGCCCATAAAAGCACCCGAGCACGCCTCCCAAGGCATCAGACGCGCAAACCAAGCTCACGTCTAAACACATTTCACAAAAACAATTCAATACAAGACAAAAACACTTTTCGGCCCAAGTCCCGAAAAAAACACGAAACACGAAACATGAAACACAAAAACAGACCCAAGTAAGTCGGCCAACACAAACACACTAAGCAACATACGTATACACATACATCACACACATGTATAGCCAAAATACGTCACAAAACAACAGGAAAACAAACATAAAATCGCCTGTCAACAGGCGATTTAAAAGTAAATCACCAGTTGACTGGCGATTTAATTTTAAATCGCCAGTTGACAGGTGATGAGGCTAAAGTCGTCACGCCTAATCAAAATTAACCTAGACAAACAACTAACGGAAGCTAGCGGTAAGCAGGGTCGAAATCCACTAAGAAACGGTGTAGTTATAAGCTAAGTTGGGTGAAAACAGGTTTGACTCAAAGGGGTATGAAAATGGTTGATTTGAGCTAATAACTAAAGCAAAAAGAACGAAGATAAGAAGACTATAAGGGAAAAGATTAGGGCATCGGGTTCATTATGACAATGATTTAGGAACTCAAGTTCATAAGAAGGAAGCAATAAACTGTGCAAATGATTAGGTTTGGAAAACGCTCTCTCGAGTCAATTTCAGCCTTAAGCAAATTTAGCGGGCTCTCGCTACGTACTAAATTCAACTTATCGATCTCGCGTAAGTCTAGTTTTAACTCGGCTTTCGATCTTAAATCAAAACTTACTCAGGTTCAATTAAACTCAGATGAATTCGTTGATCAGGCGAAATAATCCTAATTCAATTGACAAAAAACGCGTAGAAAGAAACTCAATTGCACAATATATTCAACCAATTTAATCCAAAAACATGTTCCCGAATCAAAGGCACAAATTCCCCTCAAACCCTAATTGGAGAATTAGCTAGACATAATCGAAATTGAAACAAAACAATGATAGTAATAAGACATGATAAAAGAATAACAATTGAATTAAACCTGGAGAAATCCTGAATTTCAATGAAAAGATCGAGTCTTGCGAAGTAATTAAATCTAGACTAAATGTTTTTGAGAGAGTTTAAAAGAGAGAAAACTAAGTCTAACCTAAAGCAGTAAAGTAGAATGAAAGATGTGTAAAAAAGATGTTGGCTTCGAGACACTAAGTCTCATATTTATACAAGTTCTCAAAATTAGGCCCAAAACACACGAGCCCACAGTTGACAGAGCTGGGCAGGATTTCTGAGAAATCCGGCAGGATTCTCTGAGAATCCGGCCCAGGTGTATTTGGCAAGTTACTTCGTTTCTGGGCTTACATGCTTCATTCGTCGCTTGTAGCTCGGATCCACTACGTCGTCACTCGTATCCCGAGCTCCCATGATGGCTCGAGCTTGGTCTCGTAGTCTCGGTACTTGTGCTTGCTTCACTTGACTCGGTATTTGGCTCAGGACCGCCAAAACCTACAAAATATAAACAGAAAGAAGCAGTACCGCAATACATAACAAATAGCTCGTAAAAACATAAGAAATACAACTAAACGTGAGCTAGAATGCGACTAACCGGGGGCATAAAAGCTATATAAAATGCACATATCAAACTCCCCCAAACCTGGAATGAAACTTAGTGGATCAAGTTTCACTCAAGGGATGAACAAAAAAATCGATCTTGCAAACCCTAGAAAATCTCGGCTCAAGTATATGTTTTTGTGAAATATTTTCTGAAAATTTTGTAATAAATGAAAAACATAAAGATAGTATCTAAATCTACACACAAAGTAATAGATTTAGGTTGTGATTAATTAAGCACAAAGCCACTAATTAATCTCTCACAAATCTCAAACACAAAGTAAAGAGATAAATGAAGAACACTCAATTTGAAACTAGGGTTTCTTTTTCATTTGCCAAATCTGAAAATTTTGATGTGAGAATGAGGGTTTATATATTACCCTCATTCTAATCTTGACCATTCATTACAAGGAGATCTAAGGGCTACAATAAACCCACAAAACACACAATATACTCGGTCCAAGCTCACATGTGAGCTGAAATTTTTGAAGAGAAAAACAACAAATGCATAAAGTAAAAAGCATAAAGCATAAAAGGTAGATAGTGACATGTGTGATAGTGACTCATGGAGGAACACATGTGAATCCTCCTTTGATTGTTTTTTCGGCTGTTTTGGGACCTTCATCACTTGGTTTTGTTGTTCTTGATGTTTTAGTTGACTTGTGGTTGACCCTTGGACCTAAGGTTGGAAGCGGGCCCAAGGTCAAAGGATCGCGAACTTTCAACTCCCGTTGCAATCTCCCCGGGTTGAAAAGGATTTGCCCTCAAATCCTCGACTTCCTCCTCCTCCAAATCTTCATGGTATGGGCTAAGGTCTCCCACGTTGAACGTGCCATGGACTCCGTACTCTCCCGGTAGATCAACTTTGTAAGCGTTCGGTCCAATTTTCTCGAGTATCTCGAAGGGTCCCTCGGCCCTAGGCTTGAGTTTGTTCTTTCTTTTATCCGGAAACCTTTCCTTCCTCAAGTGTAACCATACCAAGTCTCCCGGCTCGAACTCCTTTGAAATCTTTCGGCCCTTTGCCCTAGTCTTGTAAGTCTCATTCGCTTTCTCGATTTGCTTCTTGACTTGATTGTGGATGCTCATCATGAATTCAACCCGCTTCTTGGCATCGTAACTCATCTCCTTGCTCTTGACGGGGGCTAGATCCGTGGGCATGAGTGGGTTGGTCCCATAGACCACTTCAAACGGTGAGTGTCCCGTGCTAGAGGAAGGAGCACGATTAAAAGCAAATTCGGCGTGGGCAAGCTTGAGATCCCAATCTTTCAAGGATTTGGAAACGATGCTCCTAAGGATTCTCCCCAAGGTTTTATTAGTGACCTCGGTTTGACCATCCGTTTGAGGGTGGTGACTTGTGCTAAACAAAAGCCTCGTCTTTAGCAATTTCCACAAGGTCTTCCAAAAGTGGCTCATGAATTTGGTGTCTCGATCGGACACAATGGTTTTGGGGACTCCATGCAATTTGACCACTTCTTTGAAGTATAACTCGGCTACACTCATAGCATCTTCGGTTTTCTTGCACGCAATGAAATGAGCCATCTTGCTAAATCGGTCTACCACAACCATGATGGAATCCTTACCTCGTTGAGTCCTAGGCAAAGCAACGATGAAATCCATGCTAACGTCCTCCCATGGTCGATTTGGGACGGGCAAGGGAGTGTAGGGCCCCGTTTGAAAGAAGGATTTGGATTGTTGGCATGAAGCACATCTCTTGATCACGTCTTGAACATCTCCAAGCATCTTGGGCCAATAGAATTGATCTTGGAGGATGTCATAAGTCTTTTGAATACCAAAGTGCCCGGCTAAACCGTTAGAATGAACCTCACGTACTAGGAGAAGTCGATAGGAACCTTTGGGAATGCACAACCGATTTCCCATGAATAAGAATCCCTCTTGAAGTGTGTACTTACTTCCTAGCTTACCTTGCCCCTCACGTATGGAGCTCCACTCGTCTTTGAAGTCGGGATCCTCCACATAGAGCTCTTTCATGAATTCAAAACCCAACACTCTTTGCTCCATGTAGCTTAGCATAGCGTGCCTTCGAGACAATGCATCGGCCACCACGTTATTCTTTCCCTCAATGAACTTACTCGAAAAGGAGAATGATTGAAGAAATTCGACCTATTTGGCATGCCTATGATTCAACTTGTGTTGTCCATTAATGTATTTGAGAGCCTCATGATCGGAATGAAGAACAAATGGCTTGGGCTTGAGGTAATGGCTCCAATGAGCGAGAGCCCGAACGATGGCATAGAATTCTTTGTCGTAGGTGGAATAATTGAGCTTGGCACCATTCAACTTCTCACTAAAGTAAGCAATTGGCTTGTGTTCTTGTAATAGAACGGCCCCAATTCCAACTCCACTAGCATCACATTCGACTTCAAAAAGCTTATTGAAATCCGGTGGTGTAAGAATAGGTGAGTCACACAACAACTTCTTGATTTTATTGAAGGAATTCTCGGCCCCCTCATTCCACTTGAACTCTCCTTTCTTCATACACTCGGTGATGGGTGCCATGACGGTGCTAAAATCCTTGATAAATCGTCGATAAAAGAAGCCAAGCCATGAAAGCTCCCCACCTCGGTTATGTTCTTGGGGATTGGCCATGATTTGATAGCCTCCACTTTCTCTTGATCCACTAGTATACCACGGCTAGATATAATATAGCCCAAGAATTGGACTTCGCTTTGCATGAAAGAACACTTCTCTAACTTGCCATACAACTTGTGATCTCTAAGTGTCTCGAACAACACTGCAAATGATGTAGGTGAGCTTCCTTGGAAGGGCTATACACTAAGATATCGTCAAAGTAGACCACAATGAATCTTCCCAAGTAAGGTCTCAAAACCTCGGTCATCAATCTCATGAAGGTGCTAGGAGCATTGGATAGTCCAAAAGGCATGACTAACCATTCATATAACCCATGCTTCGTTTTAAAAGCCGTCTTCCATTCATCACCCTCTTTGATTCTCACTTGATGGTAACCTTGTCGTAGATCAATCTTGGAAAACAATCGAGCTCCACTAAGCTCATCAAGAATGTCATCAAGCCTAGGTATAGGAAACCTATACTTGACCGTAATATTATTAATAGCTCGACTATCCGTACACATTCTCCAAGTTCCATCCTTCTTAGGTACCAAGAGTGTAGGTACGGCACAAGGACTAAGAGATTCTCTTACAAACCCCTTTTCCATGAGTTCCCCAATTTGTTGTTGAAGTTCTTGTGTAGCCTTAGGATCACTTGATATGCGGCCTTATTAGGTAGTGTAGCTCCGGAACAAGATCAATTTGATGCTCAATGCCCCTAATAGGGGTAGGCCGTGTGGTAGCTCAAGGAAACACATCCTTGTAGAGTTCTAAGAGCTCTTGAACTTCACATGGAATTGGTTTTTCACTTTCCTTAGGAGTTTCTTTGGCAATGAGGGCATAAACAACCATTCCCTTGCTAAGCTCTTGTTTCATCTCTTGTTCTCCAACCAATAGGACTCCTCAAGAGGCTTGGTCATGGCATGGCTAGCTCGGCCACCCATATGTGGGGGTAAGGGTGTGAGCTTGATCCTCTTGTCTCCAAACATGAAAGTGTAAGTGTTGTCTCTTCCCTCATGAGTCGCATTCCGATCAAATTCCCAAGGTCTCCCCAATAAGAGGTGACAAGCATCCATAGGAATCACATCACACCACACTTCATCCATATAGTCTCTTCCCATGGAAAAAGAAATCAAACATCTCCTATCAACCAAAATTTCGGCCTCTCTATTCAACCACCTCAACTTGTAAGGGTTTGGGTGTTTTTGTGTGGGTAAGGCAAGTTTATCGATGAGGGTTTTTGAAGCAACATTAACACAACTCCCTCCATCAATGATTAGGTTACAAACCCTCTTCCCAATGGTACATTTAGACCTAAAAATCTGATTTTTTTGACTTTCTTCCAAGGAATGGGGTTGGGTATGCATAACCCTCCAAGTTACAAGACCAAGTTTTGACCCAACTCCTTCATTCATTCGGCTCAATTTAGACTCAATCTCCTTTCTCAATTTCTCCATAGAGTCATACATAGTTCCCTCAAGAGTAATATCACAAGAAAGAGGCATACTCATTGAGAAAACAAACACACAAAATCTGAAAAATTTCGAATACCTCAAGGTGCTCCTTTGGACCGTGTGAAACTTAACACAAAGGTGGGATCTTGTGCTCTTCAAACCAAAGCTTTGATAACCAATTTGGAATGAAACTTAGTGGATCAAGTTTCACTCAAGGGATGAACAAAAAAATCGATCTTGCAAACCCTAGAAAATCTCGGCTCAAGTATATGTTTTTGTGAAATATTTTCTGAAAATTTTGTAATAAATGAAAAACATAAAGATAGTATCTAAATCTACACACAAAGTAATAGATTTAGGTTGTGATTAATTAAGCACAAAGCCACTAATTAATCTCTCACAAATCTCAAACACAAAGTAAAGAGATAAATGAAGAACACTCAATTTGAAACTAGGGTTTCTTTTTCATTTGCCAAATCTGAAAATTTTGATGTGAGAATGAGGGTTTATATATTACCCTCATTCTAATCTTGACCATTCATTACAAGGAGATCTAAGGGCTACAATAAACCCACAAAACACACAATATACTCGGTCCAAGCTCACATGTGAGCTGAAATTTTTGAAGAGAAAAACAACAAATGCATAAAGTAAAAAGCATAAAGCATAAAAGGTAGATAGTGACATGTGTGATAGTGACTCATGGAGGAACACATGTGAATCCTCCTTTGATTGTTTTTTCGGCTGTTTTGGGACCTTCATCACTTGGTTTTGTTGTTCTTGATGTTTTAGTTGACTTGTGGTTGACCCTTGGACCTAAGGTTGGAAGCGGGCCCAAGGTCAAAGGATCGCGAACTTTCAACTCCCGTTGCAAAACCAAACCTTTGCTTGTCCTCAAGCAAAAAGCGTCGGAGAAAATCGAAGTGGTCCGAATTCATCACGTTAGCATCTCAAAGTTGACGACCTATACACATAAACTTACAAACCATAGTCTATTTCACCGAAAATAGAGCACAAGTCTCAACCATTCACACCAACATCATATTACTAGCTTCTCACGCTTTCGCAAAAATTAAACTTACGATAATTGAATTCAAGCAAGGCCAACCAAACATACCACTTTTCATTCCACCTTTCTTTCCACATCATTCCATTTTTTCTTTTCTTTTCCTTCTCTTTTTTTTTTCTTTCAACTGTGGAGCATCCCTCGTATGTTATACCGTTTAGCTTGACATTCACTCGGTAAAGATCGAGCTCGGGTACACATATTTCCTCAAGGGTTACATCATTGCTCATACTCCCGGTGACAGCCAAATTCATGGCCATTGTGGTTACTCAAATCAATGAGTCCCCTCCGAAAGCATCGAAGCATTGCTCCAACATTATTAATATCCATCCATATCTTTCCGCAAACCAACTTTCCAAACATTCCACAAACCATTGTCTTGCCAATATCGAAAGTAAAGGAACGAAAAGCGATAAGAATTAAGCAAATACAAGTGGGCTAGCGTTTGAGGCTCGTAATCTATTTATAGGAAACGAACATATAGTGCAAGCTACGACGATGGATTTTCAACTCGGAGATACCAAAGATCAAAATTAGCACACTAATCAATCTCCAAACTTGACAATTCAAACCAAAATAAGTTTGCAATTTTCAAAATTTTAATTTTTTTGGTGTTTCGAAATAATGCACACAATGAAAAGGAAAATGCAAATGAAAAGCGCGAAAGTGCTTTCCTCCCCCAAACCAGAATCACACATTGTCCTCAATGTGACCGAAATGCACTGATAAGCAAGCAAACCAGAGGACACAAAGCAAATGGGGTGAAGATAAAAGCAAGAAAGTAAGAGGGTAGAGGGTAAAGAGGACTTAGATGCTCGTGAAGGAGCTCCCCCAAACCGAATCAAAGCAAGGGTCGTGGCTAAACATCCACAAATACGCATCCAAAAGACCCGTGCATAAGCGCTCCGCGAAGTGAAGCAGCAAAAACGGAGCTGCGTTCAACAGCCCCTAAGAGCCGGCCACCCGTATTAGGGACAATGGGGGTTGGCTCGTCCGTTTTTCGCGTGATTCGTTCGTGATGAATTAGTAAAACCTGTTCAAACTCAACGAAAATCATAAAATCCCTCATCCTCGCGCGCTCAAAAGCAAATTGATAATGTCAAAGTCAAAAACAAACCAAAATAAAGTACAACTTATGGAGCGATTTGGGGCGGGCCTCTTTGTACCTTGTAACCATCCTCACCCTAAACAACCTATGATTGAAATGAACACTCAAGTCACACGTTTTTTGGGATGTTTTAGGGTGGAAAGTTTTCTGATTTTTATTTGAACAAACATAAAACAAAAGATAAAGGATATGACTTAAACAAGTTTAAGCCTAGGATAGAGCCTTAACAAGCACATAGCCATTGTTAAGGGTTCGAGCTACTCAAAGCACATAGCTAATGAGCCACCCTAGGTAAACCTCAAGCACAAAGCAAAGAGAAAACTCACACAAAACTCAACTTTTTTTATCAACTTCAAATCTGAAAAATTACAAGGGGATAGGTGGGTTTATATAAGACCCATGCTATCATCTAAACCCTACATCTAATATCTAATCTAAGGGCCATGAGGCCTTACAAAAACAGCCGAAAATAATTGGTCACAAGACCTTACAAAATCTGAAAAATTACAACAACTAACAACTAAAGTAGACAATGACATCTTGGTGCATCCTCTCCCTTCATTTGTGTTGTTGAATCAAGGCCCTCTATTTCTCCTTGGAAAGCAAGTAATCTCGGCCCCTACAAGTCCTTGGCTGATTTTGTTTGTTGTTGAATTCAAAAGATCAAAGGTGACAAAGACATAAAGTTTAAAGCAACTTTAATCGAAAGGGACATGTATGAATTATAATGTATCATCTTGACTTAAATTTCAGCCGAGATTTTGGTCTAAAATGGCTGAAAAAACGTGACCATGGGTCCAAGGACCATGGTTAAAACGTAGACCAAAAATCGGGACCAAATCGTCAAGCCGTTTCAGTGCAACTCTCCCCTTCTTCAAAAAAGTTTGTCCTCAAACTTTGGCCAAATAAAATGGTATCCAAAAAGATGAAATTTTCAGAAAAATAAAACGATTTTGAAAGAATGAAATTTTGATGAAAAAGAGAGAAACAACAAGAGCAAATCCTATGAAAAGCACATAGCAAATTCATCGGATCCTCTTGTTAGCCAACTCGACTCAAACACCTACAAAGGTGCTCGACTCAAGTCGACACTCACAAGTCAAGATGCACACAAACTTGCAAGGTGACACTCGAAAACATCTAAACCCAACTCATCCCAAGACCGTCTCGGTTTAAGAAAACTCAAGAGCCGTAGCTTTGATACCAATTGGAGCGATTTGAAGCGGGCCTCTTTGTACCTTGTAACCACACTAACCCTAAACTCGACTCACTCATGAGCCTACTCCATTCACACGTTTTTTTGGGCTGTTTTGGTGGTGAAGTTTTCTGATTTTTATTGAACACACATAAAAACTAAAATAAAAGATATGACTTAAACAAGTTTAAGCCTAGGATATGAATTAGACCGAGCACTAAGCGAGGGCCTAAGACTAAGGTTCCGATCAATCATCGCACTAAGCTATGATCATCCCCCAAGGATACTCGAAACACCAAGCACAAAGCCAAGGTGGTTTCCAAGAGAAAAACTCACTTTTAAAACTCATTTTCTTATTTCTTCAAATCTGAAAATACAAGAGGGAAGGCTTGGCTTTTATAAGCCCCAAGCTTACATCTAAACCCTTCATCTAATATCTAATCTAAGGGCTACAATTAACCCCCAAAATACAATAAATACACGGCTCATATAGAGCTACAAAATCAGCAAACAAAAAAAATACAACAACTAAAGTAGATGATGACAACTTGGAGCATCCTCACCCTTCCTTTGTGTTGTTCAATCAAGGCCCTTCATTTGCCCTTGGAGAGCAAGTCATACGTCCAAAATAAGGCCCTCCTTAGCTGATTTTGTTCATGCTTCCCATACAAAATACAAAAGACTAAAAGGTGACAAAGACATAAAGTTTAAAGTAACTATAATTGAAAGGGACATGTATGAATTATAATGTAGCACTTGGAATATCAAAAATCAGCCGACTTTGGCTCCTCTTTGGGCTGAAAATTCGTGACCATGGGTCCAAGGACCATGGTTAGAATGTAGACCAAAAATCGGGACCAAATCGCCAAGCCGTTTCAGTCCAACTTATTACAAAATGTCATCGGGTTGCCTCCCGGAAAGCGCTGGTCTATAGTCCCGCACGACTCTTCAAAGGTCCAATCAAAACATATTATCTCGCCAAGGTCGTTGGCCATTCGCGACACCCTCACTCAATGTGACACCATCGGAGTGTCGTAGTGAATCGCCTCCCCGAGGTAGCCCAGCAAAGCTCGCCAAAAGTGGGTCTCCATCTCTAAACGGCTCACCATATCTCCCGCGTGCTCCAGGCGGCTCGACAGTGGGTCCTCCATCTCCATTGCTCGCACTACGCACGCCGACTTTGGCGACTTTCTCTCCCCCAAACCATCCTTGCAGCTATTCTTTGACAAACCTGCACAAGGAGAAGAGACATGCAAAACCTCCAAAGTGTCTCCAGTAGAGCGAGACGGAGGTATAACATTAATAGCATTAACCGACTCTAGACGCATAGGTGACCGTGGGGTACTAGACTGCGTAAAAGTAAGCTGCTCACCCCCCCACCGAGAATGTTAAGGTTTTCTTACCCACATCAATAAGTGCACCAGCAGTGTGCAAAAAGGGTCTCCCCAAAATGATCGGGATGTGGACATCCTCAGGCATATCTAACACTACAAAGTCGACAGGGATAAAGAACTTTCCAACCTGTACGGGGACATCTTGTAGGATACCTAAGGGACGCTTAACGGAACGGTCGGCCATTTGTAAGGTAATGCTAGTGGGTCCCAAATTGGTCATGTTTATCTTTTGACACATCGAAAAGGGGATGACACTAACACTCGCTCCTAGGTCACATAAAGCATTTTTAACCTCAAACTTACTTATGGAGCAAGGGATGGAAAAGGTCCCGGGGTCACTAAGTTTAGGGGGTTTACTACCCTGCAACCTAGTACTAGCTTCCCCCACAAAAGCCACGGTCGAAACATCGTCTAGCGTACGCTTCCTAGCTAAGACTTCCTTTAAAAACTTAGCGTACGCGGGAATTTGAGTCACAAGGTCAATGAAAGGAATATTTACCTGTAGAGCTTTGACGACGTCCACGAACTTCTTAAACTTAGCCTCGGGCCCTGCATGTCGTAGTCGACCCGGAAATGGGAGCTTGACTTGGTACGGTGGTGGAGTAGTTACCTTAGAATCCTTTTCAGAGGCATTAGCAGTATTAGAGTCAACAACCATAAGATTTGCATTTTAAGAAGCAGCAGAAGGCTCCGTAGTAAAAGTAGGTGACCTGGGTCGGATTTCAGATGAATCCGGCCGGATTCTCTGAGAATCCTGCCCAGGTGTTTCAGCCGTATTTGTTTTCCCCTCCTCGGTTTCATGTTCGTTTGTGTGCTTTGGGCCATCGTAATGCGTACCACTTCGCAGCGTGATCGCACATGCAGTGTCGGGAGGAGGATTACCTTGGGACGGGAGTGTTCCAGGTTGTCGGGACGCTCGCAAAGTAGCTAATTGGGCGACTTATTTTCCAATAGCTTGATTGCCGCATCCTTAGCTTGCCCATCCTTTTGCATTAGGTTCATCGTCATTTCCGAAGACTTTTGCATACTCAACATCGTTTGTTGCATTTGCAACATCATAACTTTAGTCTCAGCCAAAGGATCGGGTCCCTGTGTAGGTTGAGGTGGAATGTAGGGTGGTTTTTGGTAGGTAGGTGGTTGTTGATTTTTGTACTAGGGGGGGGGGGGATGTAGGGTGCCTTTTGAGTAGGTGGGGGAGTCGGGTTAAGTACATTTTGGTTACGATAAGATAGGAGGAAGTGGTCAGAACCCTACCGATTCTCGTATGGCAGTTCAAGAATAAGACCGACACGCATGAACACCTTTCGTGGGGTCCCGTATACCCCGGTGAAAAGTGACCTGAATCGTGCCCCGAGATAGCGTTAACGTGGGCACCCGTAGAACCACTCCCCTGCATAGCATCAAACTTCCAATTTAACTCAGAAAGTTGACTCATAACCGCACTCATATTCTCATTTCCACGGTCATTATGCGCGGACCGTGAATTTCCCCTAGGCTTACCAAACTGAGATGAATGGATAGCCATTTCCTCGATCAACGCCCACGCCTTATCGTCATCGGTATTATTAGCAAATCGACCTCCCGCGGCCGAGTCAAGAGTAGCGCGACTCTCAGCATACAACCCGTTGTAAAACGTCATAATAACCAACCAATCGCCAAGTCCGTGGTGCGGACATTTACGAATCAACCGTTTGTAACGGTCCCATGCCTCAGCTAATGTCTCATCAAAGTTCTGCTGGAACCCTTGAATTTGACTACGGAGTTGGTTAGTCCGCTCCGGAGGATAGTACTTGCGATAAAAAGCAAGAGCTAGACTAGGCCAATCCGTAATTCCCGCAGCAGCCTTATCAAGATCCGTGATCCAATCCCGCGCCCGATCACGTAGAGAGAAAGGGAATAGCATCTCCCTTATTTGATTTTGAGTGATCCCATTCTGCTTAATCGTCGAGCAGTAGTCGGTGAAAACCTGCATGTGTTTCCCGGGATCCTCCGTAGGATTGCCGCCCAATTGATTGCGCTCCACAAAAGTAAGAAAGGCGGGGCGAATCTCAAAGTTACCTTGGACCGTAGCCGGTATGGTGAATCCTTGTGGGATTGACTCGGTCTTTGGCAATGAGTTACTATATAATTTAGGCATAGTCACACGTGGTGGAGAAGAACCTAGAGTAATTGGTGGAGTGTCCTCTTCGTAGGACGATTGCGTTGCACTAGACTCCGAATGCGACGCTTCCTCTATATCTAGATCGACTATTTTAATTGCTTCCCGATGCAGTCTATGTAATGCTCGCTCAGGTTCAGGCTCAAATGGAACTAGAGTCCGAGGTGACCTGTGCATAAACAAAACTACAAGCAAACGTTGAGAAACGGTCTCAAGGAACTAGGTTCCTTGAGACAAGAGAGAAAAACCTGCAACAAAACAATAACTAAAACTAACAAAGCCGTTTCCCCGGCAACGGCGCCAAAATTGATGAGGCTAAAGTCGTCACGCCTAATCAAAATAAACCTAGACAAACAACTAACGGAAGCTAGCGGTAAGCAGGGTCGAAATCCACAGAGAAACGGTGTAGTTATAAGCTAAGTTGGGTGAAAACAGGTTTGACTCAAAGGGGTATGAAAATGGTTGATTTGAGCTAATAACTAAAGCAAAAAGAACGAAGATAAGAAGACTATAAGGGAAGAGATTAGGGCATCGGGTTCATTATGACAACGATTCAGGAACTCAAGTTCATAAGAAGGAAGCAATAAACTGTGCAAATGATTAGGTTTGGAAAACGCTCTCTCGAGTCAATTTCAGCCTTAAGCAAATTTAACGGGCTCTCGCTACGTACTAAATTCAACTTATCGATCTCGCGTAAGTCTAGTTTTAACTCGGCTTTCGATCTTAAATCAAAACTTACTCAGGTTCAATTAAACTCAGATGAATTCGTTGATCAGGCGAAGTAATCCTAATTCAATTGACATAAAACGCGTAGAAAGAAACTCAATTGCACAATATATTCAACCAATTTAATCCAAAAACATGTTCCCGAATCAAAGGCACAAATTCCCCTCAAACCCTAATTGGAGAATTAGCTAGACATAATCGAAATTGAAACAAAACAATGATAGTAATAAGACATGATAAAAGAATAACAATTGAATTAAACCTTGAGAAATCCTGAATTGCAATGAATAGATCGAGTCTTGCGAAGTAATTAAATCTAGACTAAGTGTTTTTGAGAGAGTTTAAAAGAGAGAAAACTAAGTCTAACCTAAAGCAGTAAAGTAGAATGAAAGATGTGTAAAGAAGATTTTGGCTTCGAGACACTGAGTCTCATATTTATACAAGTTCTCAAAATTAGGCCCAAAACACACGAGCCCACAGTTGACAGAGCTGGGCAGGATTTCTGAGAAATCCGGCCGGATTCTCTGAGAATCCGACCCAGGTGTATTTGGCAAGTTACTTCGTTTCTGGGCTTATATGCTTCATTCGTCGCTTGTAGCTCGGCTCCACTACGTCGTCACTCGTATCCCGAGCTCCCATGATGGCTCGAGCTTGGCCTCGTAGTCTCGGTACTTGTGCTTGTTTCACTTGACTCGGTATTTGGCTCAGCACCGCCAAAACCTACAAAATATAAACAGAAAGAAGCAGTACCGCAATACATAACAAATAGCTCGTAAAAACATAAGAAATACAACTAAACGTGAGCTAGAATGCGATTAACCGGGGGCATAAAAGCTATATAAAATGCACATATCAACAGGCGGTTTAAAGTTTGTTTCCTGCTGTTTTGCGACTTCAAACCTCTATAAATACACCCCTTATTCAACCATTTACAACCATGATTTTTCACTCGATGAATTGTCATCACTCTTTCTCACTCTACGCCTCACGTACACTCGACTTATACGGGTTCCTAACCCGACCCAGTATTGGCATTAGCGAATCCGTATTCGTAATACGGTTGTAGCAATTCGGATTCAGAATCCGTCTAAACCTCACCAATATCGTACAAACAACGACTCAATATCACTAAAGCAAACCGACGTCACTTTTACATTTCGCAAATTCTCATTTACGCATTAAACGACTAAACATGATTTCGATAATACTTGTACTGTCTTCATTAGTCTTAAAACTTGCAAAACTGAGGGTTTTAATAAACTTTTACACATACATGAGTCGAAAAATAGCATTTAAATGATAATTCAAATAATGAATTACCGTTTTTGTGCACATTTCCTATAGTAACCCGTCATAGCCTTAACGTTTACATTTGCTTTTACGCATATTTATCGAGTCACATGTTGCACTTGTACGTAGCGGTCTGCATTTACTCAAACATCGAATTATATACTGTTTTCAAGCTAGTAATGGCTACGTTTACGTAGGCTTTTCAATTACGGTTTTCATAAAACATTTTGACAAACTTTTGGAGAGTACCCTCACCCCGAACCCGCTCTGGTTTTACAATTACCTTAGACGGATAGGCATCGACGCACCTTGAACTCTGAGATTCGCGTCTTCGAGTCCACGACGCGCCGAACGGGTCCAAATTCCCCCATAATTTGGTGGCGACTCCGAAAATGGCTTTTTAATGATTTTTCAAATATTTCTTTAAAATGCTTTAAACAAATACGCAATGACATCCCCCATAGCAAATCGAGCGAATGACCCCCGAGAGCAGCGCTTTTCCTACGCGCCGCTCCATGACGCGGTAACGCATTTCATTTTTCCTGCGAGGCGCATTCCGCTCCTAAGGCATCCGAGGGCGGGCGCGCACAGGGCGTCGAAAGGGACCCGCGATTTTTCCGGTATCCTCAGTTGGCGACTCCGCTGGGGACGAGCTGTTTTTATTTTTCAAGAAAATTAGCTTTTTCTTTTATTTAAAAACACAAGAGGTGAAACTTGAAAACTTGAAAACAGTTTTAAAATTCGATGTTTGAGCACATGCAACCGTTTGAGTCGAATCCTCCTGATTCATAACCACACCCCTCGAGGGACGACCCCTAGTAACGCTCGCTTCATAAGTGAGATAACTCTGGACACGTCGATCTCTCAGCCCTCCACGATTACAAGTACGGCATCCGTACAAACGATCGTAACCAGTCAAACTCGGACGCTCTAGGACCCGTATTGAATTCACACCTAAGACGTGTGCAATCTTGCGGATAACCCTACCCAAACGTTGCGAGAATGGCCGGAGGGAACCTTACCCTATAAACCAAAAACCTGTGTTTATACGTACAAATGCGAAGCTATAGTACCCTCACTATAGTCGTCTTATAAACAAATGCATGCGAAAACATTTCTTAGGCATTACACATTCAAAAACGTCTTTTTGTAAATACTTTTTCAAAACATTTTTCAAAAGACATACTTTCAAAACATAATGTCAGGTTTGTTAACTTATAGTCAAATGAACCCGATAAACAAAACATCACGATATTCAAAATCGCGCAGAAATAATCACTACATTTCCGATCTTTTACAAAACATAAATGAATTATACGACTGACGTATCGCCATAATACATTTATCACAAAACATTTTACAAAACAAAACCCGAAAATGTCAACTTATTTCGGATATTTTAAGCAAAGCAAACACCTTTACGTTAGAAATAGCTCTAAGCCGAATGACCCGCTAGTCACCCCGACTAAAAACGAACTTTTCTCTCAAAAATAAACAAAAACACGGGTTTGTCAAGACACGAACCCATTTGTTTGCATGTTAAGCCAAATGACCCTTTGCCATTTTGACTCGACGTCCCCTATTAATTACTCGTAAAAAACAACATTCACTTTTTACCTGTTTTTAAACATCCTCAAATCGACTAAGCTTATCACGACTTCGTTTTGAATCCTATTCAAAATCACAATCTAACAATGAGCCCCCAAGCGACATACCGCTAACTTGGGCTGATCAGATGTGATCATACAAATTACTACATTGAGACTAGAAACGTGTCAACGCGGCTCTACCTCAAAAGTCTCCCGTGTTTAAAGAAAAATGGGGCAGTTCTTTTTGCAAACTTTTGAAATAACATTTTTCAAAACTCTTCCATATAAACCGGCTGACCTATAGTCATTTCGATTTAACACGATAACACAGTCTTTCAAAATGCCCACGAATAATCACTACATTCGCAAGGCCTTTCAAAAATGTAAATGGATTACGCGACTCATGATCACTGTAATTCATTTATAGCAAAACATTTTCACATTGCAAAACCCGAGAATATCAACATATTCTCGCGGAACTAACTCAAAACAAACGGTCTTCGCCTTTTACAAACATTTTTGCAAAACTCCCCTCGAGTCGATTGACCTCTAATCATTTCGATTTGACAAACATCCCTTACAAACAAACAAAACTCGGGAAAGGTCATACCCAATCCCGTCATTTACGCTGAATCGACTGACCTATAATCATTTGACTCAGTTCATTTTAAACAAAACACGTGAAAATGATCAGTACCGTTTCCACCTCGCTTCAACATCCCCGACTCGACCAACCTATAGCTATCTCGAGTCAGGTCCAAGACCTTTTGGTGCTATCCAGCAATGAGCCCACGACGACATACTGTTCATACGGGCCCATAAGATCCAACCACAAAACATCTTTTACATCGAGATGGGAAAAGTGTCAACGCGTCCCCAACTCAAAACTCTTCCGGACATTTTGTCAAAACACGACGAGCCGTTTTAACAATACACACAACAAATTTTTGAAAAAAAAAAAAAATCAATTTTCAAAATCTTCTTTTACAAAACAAGCAAAAAACCGAGCAAGGAGTAAAACCCGAGCTCGCGAATTCACTCCCCTAGGTCACACGGCCTAGGCTCTGCATTTAACACCCTCGACTCAACTAGCTAAACTCTCTCGAGTCGAGTCCTTTTTCATGCATCAAATCTCGACCCCTTAACAAAGAACCGATAACCTGGGCTCGACAAATACAAAGCAAAAACATTTTAACATCGAGACGAGATGCACGCACGCATTCTCGCCTTAAAAGCTTTCCTTTAGCTTAAAACTTTCCGAAAACTTCCTTTTTCAAGCTTAAAAGATTTTTCTTAACAAAAATAAGCTAAAATGAACACCTACAATAAATGCATCCTCGACTCAACTAGCTAGACACTCTGAAGTCGAGTCCTTTTTCATGCATCCAGGATCGAGCCCTTAACAATGAACCGTTGACCTGGGCTCGACAAGTGCAGAGCAAAAACACTTTAACATCGAGACGAGATGCGCGCACGCATTCTCGCCTCAAAAGTCTCCCTAAGCATAGCATCGTTCCTAAAGCCACACACTTTCATTTTTGAAATAAACCCTTTTCAAAAATCTTCTCACCTTTACAAAATAAGCAACACACTCTCACTTTTGAAATAAACATTTTTCCAGATTTGTGCAAACCAACTAACCAATAGCCATTTTGGTTTTAACTAAAACAAACAATCTTTTCAAAACAAAACCTGGAAATGCCTAAACGCACTCCCGCGGACCTTCTCACTTAGTTTGAACGACCCATAGTCGTGCCAACTAAACACCTTCAAAAACAAAAACGACAGAACGTGCAGAACCATTCTCATCGCTTTTTAAGCATCTCTGACTCGATTAACTTATAACTACCTCGAGCCGGCACAAAACTTTTTATCGCAATCCAACAATAAGCCCATAACGACATACTGTTAAAACGGGCTAATCAAATTCAATCTCAAAAACATCTTTTACATCGAGCCGAAATGTGTTAACGCATTTTAGCCCAAAAAGCTTTTACGTTTATCCTCAAAAACAACATCTTTTCAAAGTCACGGGACGGGTCTAACTATGCGTGAATCGAACCTCGACAGGAAGACACCGACTCATATTCAAGACGCGTGCACCTCAAGCAACCGACGAAGCATCCACCCAAGCATCATCAACAATCCCGCGGATCTCAACAAGCAACCTACAACTTTTCAATAAGGGTCAAGAAGTCCTAAGCATCGAGTCAATCTCTGTCAGTCTCGGACAATCGAGTCTTTAACGTACGACATTTTAACAAATCGATAAAGGAACAAGTTTGCCCGCAACCCAGCTTCTTTTTCTTACACAAAAGTCATTATTAACCGACATACATTGCATCCTAGGAGTAACCATCCGAAAGAGGTCTGGACCAGATATGAAGGTCAAGGACAACAACAATACAAGACACAAAAACAAAAAGGATTCCGCCGACTAAAAACCCGAGGTCTGGTGGTCAGCTTGTGGTCTACTCTACTCCGCTGCTTTTGGAGGATGATCCATTAATTTGGAGCTCCACAGTGATCATGAATTTGATCATGACCAGAAGTACGAGTATTCTTGGATCGTCCTCCGCGTACTCGATCGCGTGCCTAATAAGCAAACGAACCTGTCAGAGGAGTCTGGCATGATAGACATTCGATCACAAGCGACCACCGAACCGCAAGGTCTAGCAAGAATAAACCACAAGCCCAGGCCACGAAAGGCGAGGCATGACATGTTCTCAAATACAGACGAAAAAGCAATGGCAAAAAAAAGATAGCGAAAGCAAAAAGAAAAAAAGAGGGAGTCTCAAAGCTCTGAAGCAAGGGACAAAAACAAAAAAAAAGGAGAGCAAAAAAAGTCTCAAAGCTATGAAGCAAGGGACAAAGCAAAAAAGGGAGAGCCTAAAATAACCCTCTAGGCAGTGGCGAAGCAAGAAAAAGCAAGAAGCATCGAAGCAAACAAACAAGTGACAAAGTCTTTGAAAATCCAAATCGAAGACCAAGCAGTAGCAACAAGTGGCCTAGATCAAACTAAGGAGAACCTACCCTTAGGATGCAATTTATCGAAGTCAAAAAGCAAACACAATTGATGGACCGGCATGCCCCTAAACGTGCACTCTCTACAACAACTCATGGGCCGGCATGCCCTTAAACATGCACATTCACCACAAAAAAGCAAAACACAATTCATGGATGGAGTGAAACTTATGGGGATAAGAATCACTCAAGGGATGAACAAAATCGATCTTGCAAGGATGATAAAAATCTCGGCCCAATGAATGTTTTTTTGTGAAGTATTTTCTGAAAATTATATGAACAAGGAAAATAAAAAGGATAGTGACTAATTCTAAGCACTTAGCTAGAGAATTAGGTTTTGATTAGCATAAGCACAAAGCCACTATACTAATCTTTCACTCACTCACACACAAAGTAATGAGAAATGAAGAACACAAGTTAGAAACTCTAGGGTTTTCTTTTCATTAACCAAATCTGAATTTTACATTGTGAGGAGGCTTGGTTTATATAACCCAAGGCCTTACATCTTGACCCTTAATCAAAGCTAATCTAAGGGCTACAAATAACCCTTGAATTACTTCATTTTACTCGGTCCAAAAGGCTCTCAAGAGCTGAAAATTTTGAACATAAAACAACAAATACTTAAAGTAAAAAGCATAAAGTATAAAAGGTAGATAGTGACATGTGTTGAAAGGGACTTGTTGAGGACAAACATGTGAAGCTCCTCCTTGTGTATTTTCGGCTGACTTGGGCTTCATTCCCACTTGACTTTTGCTCTTGATGATCTTAATTGACTTGTGGTTCGAACCCACATGGGTGCACTCGAGCGATCACATTCAAAAATAGCGTTTTGTTGACTTTCGGTTGCTCTTTGTCTTGACTTTCCTTGACCTCTTTGACTCACCAAGCTTGACCAACATATTATGATGTAATTCACTCAAAATAAGCTTGGGTGGACCTTAGGATCGTGGTCTAGCCCGTGGTTCGAGCCCAAGGACCTAAACCGTGATTTTGGACAAAAACCGTCTTTGCTAGCCTTGACCATTTTTGGTCCAATCTCCTCTCCTTGAAAAGGATTTGTCCTCAAATCCTCGGTCTCTCTTCCTCTTGCTCGGTTTGAACTTTGATCGTTGTTGAGATTGATTGATACCCCTTTTGCTTCTTGACAAGAATTGGACTTCATGATTGTGGATGCCCAAGAACACCATAGGCCTAGAGATTGATCGAGAGAATAATTGTTCCTTGTTTGGCTCGTGCAAATGACCCTACTCTCTTCTCTTACCATGGTCTCCTTGAATCTACATTCATTTTCTAGCTCATCCTCAAGCTCTTCATACCCAAACTCAATTGAGGCTTGCTTAGGATCACCATGACGCCACTCATTGTCATGATTGAGTCTCACGTTTTTCTTCCACTTCAAGGACTCACTTGAACTTTCCAACACATCGACCCTTTCATCTCCAAACGATTCACTTCCTTTGCACATGATTGAGTGCCCCGAATTTTCAGTTTTGAGCTCATTGAGCTCCTCTCCTTGACTTCCCCCTAATGCTCTAGGATTGTTTTTGATCACATGGAGGGCTACACTCTCGATCATGAAGGTACTTGTGGGATTAGACGACATAAGGAGTGTGAATAATTCGGGTGTGGCTTTGAGGGCCGTGTTCCCCTCCCACAAGTCGATCTTTGGGCTTTCACTTGAGCCATCTTCTTTCTTGAGCTTAGATGAAGATTGTAGAAGATCATCACTTAGCTCTTTTTGTTCAAGCTTAGTTCCCCCTTTGAATCCCCATTTCATGAAACCACTTGAGTAGACTTGGTTATGACAACCACATTGCATTTCTTTGGCATTGTTAGTACTCACTTTGAATTTCCACTTTAGAAATTCCCTCGACTCTTTGCTTGCATCAACATTCTCATACCACATGAATACCTTCCTCTTGACATTGGCCAAACACTTCTCATGACCATATTCATCCCGATGCTTGGCATTGTATCCCATGCTTTCCTCTTGATTGTTAGGATTATCTTTAGCAAAGTGAATGGTCAATTTCTCACCAACATTCACTTCCTCACTTGTTTCGGCCTCCTCACTTAAAACAACCTCTTTGGATGACTCAAGTATGGAGGGCGGTTTGCATTGCTCTTTGGGGATCTCCTTAGCAAGGACATTAATCTCATCCTTCCCATGACCAACCCCAAGCTCAATTTCTGGTCTCCCATCAATCCCCATTGTTTCGTGTGACATGATCAAGGAGGGTGGGTTAGGGTTCTTCAAAATCGGAGGTAAGGGTGCAAGTTTGATTTTTTTAGCCCCAATCTTGAAAGTATAGGTATTGTCCCTCTCATCATGACTAGCATTTCTCTCCAACTTCCAAGGTCTCCCTAAGAGGAGATGACAAGCCTCCATAGGTAACACATCACACAAAACCACATCCATGTAATCCCCACCAATGGAGAAAGAAACCAAGCATTGTCTAACCACACTTACACTCATCTCGGCTCCATTGTTTAGCCACTTCATCTTGTAAGGTTTAGGGTGTTCTTGTGTAGGCAAGGCTAATTTTTCAATGAGGGTGCTTGAGGCCACATTAGAACAACTCTCCTCATCAACAATCAAATCACAAACCCTTCCCATAATGGTACACCTAGACCTAAAGGCTTCGACTTGGTGATTCTCTTCTAGGTTTAGAGTTAGGGTTTGGGCAAGCTTGCCCCTACAAACCATTCGGCCAAGGTTAGGGGGTTGTTCTCCTCCTAACCGAGCCATTCTATCCTCTAACTCCCTTTGACCCCTCAAAGTCACAAGATCAAGGCTAGGGTTAGGTTTAAGTCTACCCCTCATTCGACTCATTTTGATTTCAAGCTCTCTTCTAGCTTTCTCCATGGAATCATACATGGTTTCACCAAGAGTAGTATCAAGTGAAACACCAAAATGATGGAACACATCCATTGAAATAACCAAAGAACAAAAATCTGAAAATTTTGAGTAAAGCAAGGATCTTTGAGTGTGAGAACCGAAACCAACACTAACACAAGTGTAGATCTTCAACCATTTTGTGAAAATTTTGTGAGTATGCTTGTGGATTTTTGTGGAAACAAGAAAATTAAAAGAGAAAAACGAAAAATAAAAGATGAAAAAACAAGAATATAACCGAGTAACACAAAAATAATTCGAAAATAAGAAGGAAACAAGAACAACTCGGTCAATACAAAAAGCAAATCGAAAACAAGGAACAAACCTAAGCTTTGATAACCAATTTGGAGTGAAACTTATGGGGATAAGAATCACTCAAGGGATGAACAAAATCGATCTTGCAAGGATGATAAAAATCTCGGCCCAATGAATGTTTTTTTGTGAAGTATTTTCTGAAAATTATATGAACAAGGAAAATAAAAAGGATAGTGACTAATTCTAAGCACTTAGCTAGAGAATTAGGTTTTGATTAGCATAAGCACAAAGCCACTATACTAATCTTTCACTCACTCACACACAAAGTAATGAGAAATGAAGAACACAAGTTAGAAACTCTAGGGTTTTCTTTTCATTAACCAAATCTGAATTTTACATTGTGAGGAGGCTTGGTTTATATAACCCAAGGCCTTACATCTTGACCCTTAATCAAAGCTAATCTAAGGGCTACAAATAACCCTTGAATTACTTCATTTTACTCGGTCCAAAAGGCTCTCAAGAGCTGAAAATTTTGAACATAAAACAACAAATACTTAAAGTAAAAAGCATAAAGTATAAAAGGTAGATAGTGACATGTGTTGAAAGGGACTTGTTGAGGACAAACATGTGAAGCTCCTCCTTGTGTATTTTCGGCTGACTTGGGCTTCATTCCCACTTGACTTTTGCTCTTGATGATCTTAATTGACTTGTGGTTCGAACCCACATGGGTGCACTCGAGCGATCACATTCAAAAATAGCGTTTTGTTGACTTTCGGTTGCTCTTTGTCTTGACTTTCCTTGACCTCTTTGACTCACCAAGCTTGACCAACATATTATGATGTAATTCACTCAAAATAAGCTTGGGTGGACCTTAGGATCGTGGTCTAGCCCGTGGTTCGAGCCCAAGGACCTAAACCGTGATTTTGGACAAAAACCGTCTTTGCTAGCCTTGACCATTTTTGGTCCAATGGACCGGCATGTCCTTAAACATGCACCACCCGAACTACGCTGGTTTGATTCCACAATCGTGGATACGTAGGCCGTTCACCCGAGCTCAACCAACCCTTTACAAAAATCCACAAAACATTCATCCGTCTGAAGCTCATTAAAGCTAAGGACGTGTACACACCAAAATCACAACCCAAAAAGCAAAATTGTTCCTTTATCGAGGCGTCTAAAACGAATACGTCGAAGCAAGGTTGTCCTAGACCTAGGAGTAATACTCTGCTTTTTTAGTCTAACTCTGTTTTGCAAGAACAACAGCATCCTACCGAAGGCAAGCAAACACCACTGGGGGCTCTAACAACGCACGTGTTCCCAAATGTGAGATTCATGCAACAGTCGAGTCTCGAGTCACGCATACGATTCGTCTCAGTCTTAAAAGAATCTCAAAAACTTGGTTTTCCTTCAAAACCTTGACTCACTCATCGAGTCCTCGCACTTTTAAAACAACAAGCATTTTTAACACCAAAAACAATTTGGCGACGTTTTAACTAACCTAACCAAATGTTTTAGTCTACCAAAAACTTACAAAAAAAAATCTTTCGCCGGGCCGACACGCACGAGACAACACATCCTTCAAACAGCTCATCAACATTTTTAAAAGCATTTTTCAAAAATTAACCCAACATTCGAATTAATAACTTTTGAACAAAAGCACTTTCAAAAACACTTTGCATTTTCAAATAACTCTTTTTGAAAAATACATTTCAGAAATAGTCTTTTCTTGAGCACTAACCATGCAGGTACAATGCAAAGGGCGAAGCAAACAAAGAACATGACATGAGTAAGCATCCACGGCGCCGAAGACGCAGTCATGTGCAACAACTACCCACAACAGCACAGGATACGCTCTACCCAACGCTACTGGAAGCACCCTACTCAAAACACCACTGGATACATCCTCTTCAACCACAACCGCCAACGCAACCGCAGCCATTCAAGCTTCACAAACACAACGGAACGCATTCTCCTCTCACCTACAAAACAAAGACCAAACACAAATCCCCGTCGAACGGAAGTGCACTTACGATATTCACGACAGCTAAACTGACACCCCTACTTGCCTAAGCTAGGAACCCCTTCCTAAGTAGGAAAGCTACATCACATACTCACCCACAAAAACAACAGTTAGCTCATGCACCATCAAAACGACATACGATTACTCACCCACAAAAACAGGGGGCTAGCGCTTCACCTTATATCACATGCAAACACAAGCAAAATAGATGTCCCTCACGAATAGGGCTGAGCAAAATATCCGAATATCCGAAATCCGAAAATTTTGATCCGATATCCGATCCGCTTTTTTGGATATCCGATCCGATTTTTTAAAATTTTTGGATATCCGTATCCGGAATTTATGGATATCGGATATCCGTTGGATATTTAGTTTGGAAATTTCGGATATCCGATATCCGAAAAATATCCGAAAATTAGGGTTCGGGACCTTGTGGCTAAATCTAAAATGTAGAGAATTAATAATTATATAAACAATATAATATGATACGTGAAGATATTAATACAATCATACTTTAAAGTACAATATTGAACTTAATAGGAAAAAATAGGAAAAAAAATGAACGGGTATAACGATAAATTTTACGATAAATCAACATTTTATTTATGCAATGACGTATATGGATATCCGAATGGATATCCGGCTCTTATCGAAATATCTTGGATATCCGAACATTGGATATCAAAATATTTGGATCGGATATGGATATTAAAATTTAGAAATTTCGAGTTTGGATATCCGATCCGAACTACCTGTTTGGATCGGATATCTGATCCGTGCTCTCCTCTACTCACGAACATCCCAAAGCAAAAACGAAGCCCTACCTCCATAGGTCTACCAACAGATATCCAAAACGAAGCCCTACCTCCATAGGTCTACCAACAGATATCCCACACGAACATCCCAAAGCAAAAACGAAGCCCTACCTCCATAGGTCTACCAACAGATATCCCACACGAACATCCCAAAGCAAAAACAAAAGCCCTACCTCCATAGGTCTACCAACATATGTTCCTCGCGAATATCCCAAAAACAAAAACAAAAGCCTTACCTTTGTAGGTCTACAAACAGATGTCCCTCGCGAACATCCCAAAGTACAAACTTTACCCCTACCTCGATAGGCCTACAAACAAAAGTTCCTCACGAACAGCATGGAACAAACAAAAGCAAAAGCCCTACCTCCATAGGTCTACCAACAGATCTCCCTCGCGAACATCCCAAAACAAAAACAAAAACAAAAGCCCTACCTCCATAGGTCTACAAACAGATGTTCCTCGCAAACATCCCAAAGTACAAACAAAACCCCTACCTCGATAGGCCTACAAACAAAAGTTCCTCACGAACAGCCTGGAACAAATAAAAGCAAAATCCCTACCACAATGAACCCACAAAGACAGGAGGCTAGCACCTCACCTTAGATCACATGCAAACAGGACAAAACAGATGTTACTCGCGGACATCCCAAAACAAAAACAAAAGTCCTACTTCAAAAGGCAAAGAAAAACAGCTGTTCCTCGCAAACATCCCAAAACCGAAAACAAAAGTCCTACTTCAATAGGCAAAAAAAAAACAGATGTTCCTCGCAAACATCCCAAAACCAAAAACAAAATCCCTACCTCGATAGGCCTGCAAAATAGATGTTCCTCGCAAACATCCCAAAACAAAAACAAGATCCCTACCTCGATAAGCAAACAAAAACACATGTTCCTCGCGAACATCCCAAAACAAAAACAAAAACCCTACCTCGATAGGTCTACAAGCAAATATTCCTCACGAACACTCTAAGCAAAACAAAAACAAAAGTCCTACTTCAATAGGCAGACCAAAATAAACGTTCCTCACGAACACCCCAAAACAAAAACAAAAACCCTACCTCGATAGGCCAACAAAACAAACATTCTTCACAAACACTGTACAGCAACAAAAACTAAAGCAGAACCCCTACTTCAATAAGCCAACAAAAGGATGTTCTCAAGAACATCCCAAAACTCCACAATAATAAAACACAAACAAAAGACCTATCCTAACAGGCCCGCAACCAGATGTCTCTACGCAAATATCTCGCAAATCATCATCCAAACAGGAGCCTAATTCTTGGGCCGGCATGCCCCTAAACGTGCACCTCCTACAAAGCAAATTTATGAGCCGGCATGCCATTAAACATGCATATTTCTCCACAAAAGAGCAAAAGCATTTCATGAGCCGGTATGCCCCTAAACGTACACTTCCGAACTACACCGGTTTGATTCCATTTTACATGGATACGTAGACAGCTTTGCAAAAAGCACAACCGATATTCAACACAAAAATGACGCGTCCAAAACTTTAAAAAGTCAAGGGAATAGCCAGTACAAAAAAATTCCTAAAAACAAGAATCATACTTACGTCCTAAACTTTGAAATGAAGTTAGGGCCAAAGAATTTCACACAGAATAATAAGCAAAATGAGGCAAAGTCGTAAACGAAAACCTGAGTTTTATTAATCTTAAAAGAACGATTACATTTTTGGATTTTTCAAACAGGAGCACAACTACGACATTACAAATACGCTGCAACATTACAATATATTAAAATACTTATACAAGCCCCGGCATGTCCCTCTGGTTTAGGACAAAGTCAGCACAAAAACTCGTTCCACGACCCAAGAGGGTTAAGGAAACGACATTCAACACAAAAACGACGCGCCCAAAGCTTAAAAAGGTCGAGGGCATAGTCCACACAAAACATCCATCTTAAAACCCAAAGGGTTAAAAAGACGACCTTCAACACAAAAACGACGCACCCAAAGCTTAAAAAGGTCGAGGGCATAGTCCACACAAAACATCCGTCTGAAAACCCAACGGATTAAAAAGGCGACATTCAATACAAAACAACACGCTTGAGACCTAGACAAGTCAAAGGCATAGTCATCTCAAAATTCGTCTCAAAACCCAAAAGGTTAAAGGACGACATTCAACACAAAATGACACGCCCGACACTGAAAAAGTCAAGGGCACAGTCAACACAGAAATCTAACACAAAATCAACTCTAAATCCGAAACTTTAAACAGTCGAGGGTACACAACTGCTCACACAAAATAGCATACGAGGCAAACAGAAGCAAAAACCTTCATTTCATTAATTATAAAGAAAGACGATTACATTTTGGATTTTTCGTCTCAGAAATAATCCACAAACAACAATGAAACACAAAAGCAAAATCAAAAAGCAGGAACACAGCTCAATCCACGGACTACATTCAAAAGCAAAGACACACACACAGCTACTACAAATTTGACTAACGTTTAACATCAAAAACAAACTCAAATTGGGGGCTAACTTTAAAAGCAAACATCGCAAGTTTGATGATAGGCTCGGTCGCACTCACCTAATCAAAAATAAACCTGACGAACCTAAGGGTAGCTAGGATAAGTCGGGGTCAAGTCCACAAGGAGATGGTTGCAATT
This sequence comes from Dianthus caryophyllus, assembly GCA_023091065.1. NCBI lineage: Eukaryota > Viridiplantae > Streptophyta > Magnoliopsida > Caryophyllales > Caryophyllaceae > Dianthus > Dianthus caryophyllus. Next base: position 10,564,989 of record CM041530.1, read on the forward strand.
GTAGGTTACTTATGGAGTGATTCTAGTCTCGGTTCGAGTATGGTTGGTTAACTAAAGCTAGAGCGAAGGAATAAGGGATTAAACGATTAGGGAAAAGTCTAGGGAATCGGGGTTAGCAAGGGCAAAGCTAGGATGAACAATGGTGACAGAAATGAGTCGGGAATCGCATGTGCTAAGGAATAGGCTCGACCTCTCGGTTCTAAGCGTCCTCTAGGTCTCAAGTGCGGGCTCTCGCAACTTACAAATGAGGGTCCTAAATGGTTAGTCTCGTGCCCTTCCTCAAACTAGGCTTTCGATCTTAAGTTTAAGGGTAGCAAAGGCTCACTAATCCTTGGCCAAAGGATCAACAAGCATACAGACCAAGTAAAACCAGAGACACATGCAAGACCTAAATCAAATCATCACCAAAATCATCCAAAGCTATTCACCCATGGTCACCCTTCAACCCTAGATGAAAGACTACTCACACATAGCAAAAACGGGAATAAAAGCGAAAGAAATAATGAAAGACATGATCAACAACGATGAAGAATGAAATGACAATCAAACAAGAATAGTATAAAACAAAACTCAATCAGAAATTGCAAGGAGAAAGAGAAGAACAAAGGCAACAATACCGAAATAGATGATCAAACAACGATCCGAAGTCTGAATTTGAAATACAAGAAGGAAAATTATTCAAGACCTAAATTTTTGATGGAAAGTACTTTAAAGTGTCTATGAACTACTGTAAAAATTTCGTGCCAAAAAAATGTGTTTTGCTCCTTCAAATAGACGATCTATTTTAAGCCAACGAAGAGTCACAGGGTTGCCCCGGGCGGGGGGTTTTGGTCCCGGACGGGATGAAGTTGTCCCGTGTTGTTCAGTTTTTTTTAGCTTTTGTTCTTGACTTGTACTTAGTTTTTTTTCTTGTTTTTGCTTCTTCTTGTTGACCCAAGGCTAAGGGACAAGGCTCATAAGTAGGGACGAGTCTTAGGATGATTAGGAGAGCTTCAAATCCCGAGTCAAGGTCCCGAGACACCTTCATGCATTGAAACGAGGCTCGTGCGCAACCGAAACGCAACGAAACCAACTCGAATCACCTCGAAACTTCACGAAACTTTATGAAACTTTATGGAACCTCCCGAACAGCATCCCAAACTCCAAATATGCGCTTGTACCTACAAAATGGACACAAAAACGCAGCAGTGCCAAATCGGAGAGAAATAGGAGCTGAAACGCAAGTAAAAGTACGAGAAAAGCTAAGAAAAGTTCGTGAAGCAGGGGCTATATATACGTAAATATATGACACATCCAACTCCCCCAAACCGAACCGTTGCTTGTCCTCAAGCAACCAAGCGTGACAGAAAATAGAGGACAAAGCGAGCAAAAGAGAACTTCCCTAAACAACCACCAAACCGCAAGCAGCTCAAGCAAATGGCAATCAATCCCGAAGCAACATGGGAGGTATGGAAATAGCAAGCTAACGGATGAGAATTACAAGACGGCGCATAACGAATAGCATGGCTTAAACAAAGGCTCTCTAGCAATCAAATCACGGACCTCTCGCGGTTTCCACTCTAACACACATGATGAACAAGGTGATATATGCGATGACACTCACCTACTCGACTAGTGGAAGAACGCCCGCAATCTAATGTGGACCAAATCTCGTATTCCCGTACACAAATAATGTCACAAAAACGAAGCAAACATGAGGACTTACATAGGAAATGAGGGTGTAAAGGCCAAAGAGAGGATAAGGGTGATAAGGTGGACAAATGATTATGGAATCGCGGAGCTAAGCCACTAGAAACCACTCGTACTACTCAAGTGCTCGTCCAACCAAAACGGAACCCAACTCTCAATAAAAACGGACCGAAAGCAGCATATCGGTCTCCTTTACACATCAACGCAACATAAGAATCAAGTACAAGTGCTCACTCATGCAACAACAACAACAACAACTTCTTCATTTTTGTGCACACATTTTCTTTCTTTGATTTTTTTGTGTTGTGTTTGATTTTTCTGATTTTTGTTTCTTTTTCTTGAGCAAAAGAGCACACTCACATAGGTTGCGGAAAACCTCATAAAAAGGTCGGGGAAACAGCAATCCCGACTCATATTCACCATAACTCTCAAAGCTCACGACATCAGCAAGTCGTAGCATGATCAAAACCCGAAGGACAAGCACAAGCGTAAGCAAAGCGGTAACTAGCTAGGCTAGGGTAGGCTATTTGGCATGTAGCTAGCAAACTCAAGCGAATAAGGGTATAAGGATCATAAACGAGAGGATAAATACAATGCAAAAGCAAGGTGAATAATATGAAATCATCTAAAGCCTCATATGCAAAACATGTGACAAAATCGCGGGGAAAAACGGGATGGGGGCCACACTTATGCGCGTTGAAATTACGCACCCCACGAGGAGAACTACTCTCAATAAAGCACGGGGACCGGGATAGATGAACCGGCCGCAGGAGGCTAAAAACCTCACAAAAAGAGTAGCTATAGTCCATGAATGATAAAGCCAACAGTAAAAGCACGCCATCATCTGCAAGCACGTCTAAACATCCCCGTAGCGCTATCCAAAACAATGTAAACCATGCCAAAGCTCAAAGCATACAAGGGAAGTGCACCAAAATGGATAAGCTCTTTTTGCTCGTTTTGAGGCTTGGGCTTACTTGAGACCTATGGCTCGAGCCATGGCTTAATTTGTGACCATTAGGGTCAAACCAAGTGAAATGTGCGAAGAAGAACAAAGGAAATCAGCCCACACTTGGAAAACAACAACCTAGGCCATGAACCATGAAGCTCATTTTGACATGTCGGTAAAGATCTTAACATAACTCCCAACCTGCTAATCCAATTGAGTTGAAACCACTTGAATATGAAAGCTAGCTCAAAGAGCTTTCATTTGACATATGGTTGGCCATCTGGTTCAAAGGGAGCTGAGAGTTATGACCTCTACAAGTCAGGGGTCAGATTGTGAAAACTCAGTCCATAGGCAAATTCGACATGTCCGTACTAAAAGTTGCATATCTTGAGTTCTAGGCAATATTTTTTGATGATTCCTTTTGAATTGGAAATCCAGCTCAATTACCGTTCCAATGACATATCATAGGCCTTCTAATTCAACGTGATCGAGAAATGGTGAAGCCTACAAGTCACTTCAGTCTCAAGGAACTCGGTTTTGGAGTAATGAGCCATGAACTTAACCTACATCATTCTCCTTGGGTGAGCTCACCTTGGGGACCATTTGGGAGCCTCATAATCATCTTAAGGCTCACATGAGTCGTGGCTAGCACAAGAGGGGACAAGGAATTCAGCTCATTCCACAATTCAAAAGAGAAGATCAACTTTTGTTCATGTCACTATCTCTAGATGTCTTTGTCTCACTTTATGCTTTATTGTATTTGTCTCCTTTAGTTTGTGATCTGAATTTTAAGTCCTTTGTACCATCACTCCTTGCTCTCCAAGATTAAGATCTCAACCCTTGGATTTGAACCTAAATGCAAGGAGAGGATGTAGTCACAAGTCACTATCTACTTTAGTTGTTGTAGTTTGTTTTATTTTCAGATTTGTAAGGTCTTTAGGACCAACTTTTTCGGCTGAATTGTAAGGCCCTTATGGCCCTTAGATCAAGCTTAGATGTGTGGTTAATATTAGAAGCCTTGGCATATATAAGCCAAGCCACCAACATTGTATTTTTGAGATTTGGATGAATTATAAACCCTAGAGTTTAAGTTGTGTGTTCCTCATTTTTCTCCTTGCTTTGTGCTTGAGATTTATGATTAATTAGTTAGTGGCTTAGTGCTTAACTAATTAAACCCCTAAATCTATTACTTTGTGTTTAGATTTAGGTACTATCTTTTATGTTTTCCTTGTTCCACAAAATTTCAGAAAATTATCTCACAAAAACAACATACTTGGCCGAAAATTTCAATAGCTTCACAAATCGATTTGAGTTCATTTCTTGAGTGAAACTTGACCCATCTAGTTTCATTCCAAATTGGTTATCAAAGCCTAGGTTCAAGAGCACAAGATCCACCCTTGTGCTAGTTTTTGTTTCGGTTCAAGCAAAGGTATAAACTTTATCTCAAAATCAGTTTTTGTTTTTGAGTTACAATGGATCTATCTTTCCGATTTGGTTTTCCATCATTTTCTTATGGTACTTCATGTGAAACCCCTTGTGTTGAGACCATTTTCGAGTCTATGGAGAGGGCTAGAAAGGAGTTGGATTTCAAGATGGCTAAGATAAGGGGAAAGGCTGAAAATTTTGGTATGGGTAAAGGGTTGACCGTTTTACTTGACCCTCCTACTAAAACACAACCCTATGAGCCACCAAAGAGAGTCAAAGTTGTTGAGCCAACCACTTCTCCTAAACCACTAACCCTAGACCAAAGGGAGGCGATTGACCCTAACCACAAAAAAACCATCACCCTCAAAAAATGTTGTCAATGTCAAGGGTATGGTCACAATGCCAAGGAATGTCCCACAAAGAATACCGTGAACTCGTGTGAGATTGTTCATTGGGAGGGAGATGAGATCCTTGTTTGTAAGGATGAGGAAAAGGAGGAACTTGCTAATGAGGATATAGAGGAAGAGAAACAAGAGCAAGCTGAAATGATGGTGGTAAGGCCGTGTATTCTGATCTTAGAGGGAGGAAGTTCTACCCTTGTAGCTTCTAAGCCTCTAATTGAGGAGTTAGCGCCATTTACACAAGAGCATCCTAATCCTTGCAAGATAGGGAGGTCAAACATTGGAGCCGAGTTGAGGAACTATGGTGATGAGGCTTTGGATGATGTGGTTGTAAGGGATGCTTGTCATCTCATCTTTGATAAGCCTTGTGAACCATGGAAGCATGAAGAGAGTGAGGTCCTTGCTAATGAGGATGAAGAGGTTGTAATGAGTGAAAAATCAGAAATGACAATCAAAGAAGGAGAGCTCAAAGAGAATGACAAGATTGGTCATGAAGATAATCTTAAGAAAAAGGTTGAGTTTGATCTTATGAGGTGTTCGTCTAAGATCAAGAAGGAGAAACTCATGTGGAACGTAATGTTTCGTGCAAGTCGAAGAGCAAGAGGCTTCTTGAAATGGAAATTCAAAACGGGAAGCTTATTCAAGGACAACCCTAAGACACTAAGGAGAAATCAAGAAGAGGAGCACAAGCAAATGTTAAGAACCCCAAAGTTTGAGGACAAACTTTTTTTGAAGAAGAGGAGATTGCACAAAAATGGTTAAGCTCATTTTTGCTCGATTTGAGGCTTGGGCTAACTTGGGTCCTATGGCTCGAGCCATGGCTTAATTTGTGATCATTAGGATCAAACCAAGTGAAATGTACAAGGAGGAACAAAGGAAATCAGCCCACACATGGAAAACAACAACCTAGGCCATGAACCATGAAGCTCATTTTGACATGTCGGTAAAGATCTTAACATAACTCCCAACCTGCTAATCCAATTGAGTTGAAACCACTTGAATATGAAAGCTAACTCAAAGATCTTTCATTTGACATATGGTTGGCTATCTGGTGCAAAGGGATCTGAGAGTTATGATCTCTACAAGTCAGGGGTCAGAAAGTGAAAACTCAGTCCATAGGCAAATTCGACATGTCCGTACTAAAAGTTGCATATCTTGAGTTCTAGGCAATATTTTTGGATGATTCTTTTTGCATTGGAAAGCTAGCTCAATTACCTTTCCAATGACATATCATGGGCCTTCTAATTCAACGTGAGCGAGAAATGGTGACGCCTACAAGTCACTTCAGTCTCAAGGAACTCGGTTTTGGAGTAATGAGCCATGAACTTAACCTACATCATTCTCCTTGGGTGAGCTCACCTTGGGGACCATTTGGGAGCCTCATAATCATCCTAAGGCTCACATGAGTCGTGGCTAGCACAAGAGGGGACAAGGAATTCAGCTCATTCCACAATTCAAAAGAGAAGATCAACTTTTGTTCATGTCACTATCTCTAGATGTCTTTGTCTCACTTTATGCTTTATTGTATTTGTCTCCTTTAGTTTGTGATCTGAATTTTAAGTCCTTTGTACCATCACTCCTTGCTCTCCAAGATTAAGATCTCAACCCTTGGATTTGAACCTAAATGCAAGGAGAGGATGTAGTCACAAGTCACTATCTACTTTAGTTGTTGTAGTTTGTTTTATTTTCAGATTTGTAAGGTCTTTAGGACCAACTTTTTCGGCTGAATTGTAAGGCCCTTATGGCCCTTAGATCAAGCTTAGATGTGTGGTTAAGATTAGAAGCCTTGGCATATATAAGCCAAGCCTCCAAACAATGTAATTTTCAGATTTGATAAAGAAGAAAAAAACCCTAAGTTTGAGAGTTCTCAACTTATTTGAGTGTTCATTATCTCTTTGCTTAGTGCTTGAGTTAGTGACTTTCTAGTTAATTAGTGGCTTTGTGCTTGATTAACTAAACCCTAATTCTATTGCTTAGTGCTTAGAATTAGTACTATCTTTTATGTTTTCATTTGTTACACAAAATTTCAGAAAATTGTCTCACAAAAACATCACACTTGGCCGAGATTTTCAAGGGTATTGCAAATCGATTTTTGTTGTCTCCTTGAGTGAAACTTAACCCATCTAGTTTCACTCCAGGAAGGGATGTCGGGAAAGAATAAGGTAAAAACAAGCTCGCAACAACGGAACGGGATACGTATTTTTGGATTTTTGAGAAATTTTCTGATTTTTATGTGATTTTTGGGATTTTTCAGATTTTTTGGATTTTTGGATTTTTTGAAAAGTGAAAAACGGAAAAGCAAACGCAAAAATTAAAAAGAAAACGCAAAAATGCAAAGCAAAGCGTTCCTCCCCCCAAACCAGACGACACATTGTCCCCAATGTGTCCTAAAGCACATCAACACGGGGACCGAAAAACATGGGGAGAAAAACGAGCAAAGTGAAAGAAAAACGTACTTACAATATTTACAAAAGAGGCACCCCCCCAAACCGACTTCAAAAAGGGGGTGCGGCCGAGTACTAAAAGTACCACCAAACACGGGCCGCAGGCCAGGCGAACCCGTATCACTGTCACCAACTTCATCCAATCGGCGATCATCAATCGATTGGCTTGCAGCAAAGCCAACCATTATTGCGACCAAAGCTCGTAGTAGCCGATCAAAAACCTGCTCATGTGCCAAACAGAAGCAAATGTAGCACAAAAATGAAACACATTTATCGAAAATCACAGCTAATGATCGACTCAACAAGTAAATGAGTCTATGAAAATTGTTTTGGAGCACTTTGGTAACAATTACAATACATCCCCTCGCAACAAAGGCACTCAAAAACTCATCAATGCCGTTAGATTGGGACAACGGCGTGACTTCGAAAATGTGAACCCCGGGAGCATGTGAGTTTTTCGCTTGACTCATCGCTTGACTTGTTGTGTCCGTGGGGATGAAAGCCTCTTCTTCATCTGCGTATAGGAGCGCTTCCAACTCATCCACTTCTGCGCTCCACGACTTTGAGTCACCTGCGTCATTCTCAATACACAGTAAGACCGCCAAAGGATCCTCGGACAAGGATCCAATGGAAACAAACTCAATAGACGCATCAATCAACGGACAAATCGGTTCAGGTTCAGGAGCGTCATTCACAACTACTTTAAGCGGATTAGGTGATTCACAATCATAAGCACGCTCATAACCATCGTCATCAAACAAATCATCATCACACAAGGACGCATATGGGCTAGTTAAAGCACAAGTTTGAGACGAATAGGTACTATCATAAGGAGCGGGGGAACATTCATAAGACTCACAAGGCTCGCAATCATCTTTCATTTCCTCGACTAATTTCATGTACGTAACAAGAACCTCGTTAAAGTCAGCTTTTAGTTCGGAGATAAGAGCTTGACTCGTGATATCCCAAAAGAGGTCCCAAATCTCATATTCAAGCATATAGGAAATTCTACCGTTAGTCACGTAGTGAATGAAGTTGTGAGACTCATAGTTCATACCCGTGCTAATAATATAAACTTTCTCCCAGTCAGAACAAATAAGACCAAACGAACCAATGTAGCTATTAAATCGAACAATATACTTATGAAATGGTTCGCCATGGTATTGCGGGAAATCAAAAATTGTCATGACGTGGGGAAGAAAGAAAGTGACATATGGAAAAACAAAAGACTAGAAACAAGTAACAAACAAAAAACAAAAGCCGTCTCCCCGGCAACGGCGCCAAAATTTGATAGGCTCGGTCGCACTCACCTAATCAAAAATAAACCTGACGAACCTAAGGGTAGCTAGGGTAAGTCGGGGTCAAGTCCACAAGGAGATGGTTGCAATTGTAGGTTACTTATGGAGTGATTCTAGTCTCGGTTCGAGTATGGTTGGTTAACTAAAGCTAGAGCGAAGGAATAAGGGATTAAACGATTAGGGAAAAGTCTAGGGAATCGGGGTTAGCAAGGGCAAAGCTAGGATGAACAATGGTGACAGAAATGAGTCGGGAATCGCATGTGCTAAGGAATAGGCTCGACCTCTCGGTTCTAAGCGTCCTCTAGGTCTCAAGTGCGGGCTCTCGCAACTTACAAATGAGGGTCCTAAATGGTTAGTCTCGTGCCCTTCCTCAAACTAGGCTTTCGATCTTAAGTTTAAGGGTAGCAAAGGCTCACTAATCCTTGGCCAAAGGATCAACAAACGCATACAAAACAAGAAAAACCAGAGACACATGCAAGACCTAAATCAAATCATCACCAAAATCATCCAAAGCTATTCACCCATGGTCACCCTTCAACCCTAGATGAAAGACTACTCACACATAGCAAAAACGGGAATAAAAGCGAAAGAAATAATGAAAGACATGATCAACAACGATGAAGAATGAAATGACAATCAAACAAGAATAGTATAAAACAAAACTCAATCAGAAATTGCAAGGAGAAAGAGAAAAACAAAGGCAACAATACCGAAATAGATGATCAAACAACGTATCCGAGTCGGGAATTTGAAATACAAGAAGGAAAATTATTCAAGACCTAAATTTTTGATGGAAAGTACTTTAAAGTGTCTATGAACTACTGTAAAAATTTCATGCCAAAAAAATGTGTTTTGCTCCTTCAAATAGACGATCTATTTTAAGCCAACGAAGAGTCACAGGGTTGCCCCGGGCGGGGGGTTTTGGTCCCGGACGGGATGAAGTTGTCCCGGGTTGTTCAGTTTTTTTCAGCTTTTGTTCTTGACTTGTACTTAGTTTTTTTTCTTGTTTTTGCTTCTTCTTGTTGACCCAAGGCTAAGGGACAAGGCTCATAAGTAGGGACGAGTCTTAGGATGATTAGGAGAGCTTCAAATCCCGAGTCAAAGTCCCGAGACACCTTCATGCATTGAAACGAGGCTCGTGCGCAACCGAAACGCAACGAAACCAACTCGAATCACCTCGAAACTTCACGAAACTTTATGAAACTTTATGGAACCTCCCGAACAACATCCCAAACTCCAAATATGCGCTTGTACCTACAAAATGGACACAAAAACGCAGCAGTGCCAAATCGGAGAGAAATAGGAGCTGAAACGCAAGTAAAAGTACGAGAAAAGCTAAGAAAAGTTCGTGAAGCAGGGGCTATATATACGTAAATATATGACACATCATTTGACCAACGTTTTCACATCAAAAACTAACTCAAACTGGGGGCTAACTTTAAAAACAAAACCACAAAGTTTTCCCTCCACATAGCACAAACATTCACGGTTCAGGCATCCCCTACAGACCGCCAATAACCTTCTTTAAACACAAACACGCAAAATGCCAGCGAGATTCAAGCCTTCAAAATACAACACGCAAAATCATTCTCTCCTTACGAGAATACGTCCTAACATACATCCCAAGCAGATATAGGACACAAAACATACAAAGAACAAAAAACACAAACAACCACAACCCAAGCGGATATACAACACAAACACCGCACAAAGAACAAAAAACACAAACAACCACCCTCAGAACGGACTTACAAAACAATAAGCAACATCAACAATACATATCTCACATCCCAAACATCACATATAGCAACACATACATCCAAGCTCGATGATACACAAACTCACACATACATAACACCGCTAACAGATATGCACGAAGCAACAACACGAGCTGCGGAACCCGCGACAAACCGACAACAAACCCCGACAAAGGCCGCTAAGCACACTTCACAATAAAACATAAGCATGCATATACACTTTAAAAGTATCAGAACACAAGCACCAAATACACAAACATAAACCCCAAACATAAGGTTCAAACAAGAAAACAAGCTCTACTCACAACAAGACATCTGGCAAAAAGCACTAGCAAAACTAATTGAAAACTAGGTTCAGCTCAAACTTCTCCAAAAGACAGGACACAATACACACCAAATAACACAACACGACATTCTTGAACAAACTCAAAACAAAATGGCAACATCTCAAATTGCCTCACCCAAAAACGGTTGAGCAACACCTCCAATTGCCTCAAGTGAAAAAAAAAACATTTAGCAAAACTTCCAAACTGCCACACGCAAAAACGGTTTAAAACACCTCAAAACGCTTCATGCAAAAACGGTTTAAAGCACCTCAAATCGCCTCACGCAAAACGGTTTAAACACCCCAAACTGCCTCACGCAAAAAATAATTCGGTTAGAAGTTGTGTGAATTGGGCACGCTCGTCTTCGTCTAGTGAGGCACCTAGTTATAATTCCCTTGGCTCTTCGGGGGTTCCCACGTTTATGGTATGGTTTCCTCGATGATAGGGTCCTGGATTTTTGGAGAGACAATGTTTGCAATGTATTTGTTTAAAGATTCGTTAGTTTGTTCATTTTCATCGCATGAGTTAGTGTTTTTTGTATTTTGTGATTTGATTGTTGTTTGTTGATTTTTGATTGTTTGTTCTTTGTTGTTTGTTTTAGCTTGAGACAAGACGTAAGCAAATTTGTTCATTTCATTAATTTGAAAAGGATTATTCGACAAATCAGAAAATTGCTTGGAGCTAGCCTCCGTAAAAAGAAAATCGAAGTTAAAGCTAGAATCTAAGCTAGGTGGGTCGACAGATGACCCGACACTAAGAGCATTAGAATTTAATAGAATCTCTTCTTCTTCTTCGTCGTCTTGATTGTTGCTTGAGTTGCTTGAGCTTGTGTCGCTTTCGTCCTTGTCTTTGAGGTTAGTGACATGGTCGAAAAGCGGTCCTTCGCGTGATAAGCTGGAAGTGGTGGCCTTGTGCGTCGGTCCATTTCAGCGTTTTATACCATCCGTTAAGGGTTTTGTCAGTGGCATCGACTATAACCAGGTTGGGAGCGAAGCGGCGATCGCGCATGATGGTGGCGACGATTTCTTCGTTTTTGGTGCTCGGTGAGGCCTTTGATGTGTTTGGTTCGGCCTCACTAGAGTAGCAAGCGTTGGATGAATAGATGATGTCTCGAAGGGAGGTGTTTGCGTCGACCTTTCCTCCAGAAGTGAAGTATGCGCCTAGGTCGAGAATGTAAGGTCGTAGGGTGACCTTGTGAGTTGACTTTCTTCTTTGGACCTCTTTGACCATTTGCTCTTGGTCATCGTCCTTGGGTTTATAGCCTAGGCCCATGGTGAGCCAAAGGCTATTGTTGTTCTTTGTCTTGAAGGGTTTATAAGTTTTGATTGGTGCACGTGTAATGGCGCCAATCTCAAAGTTGAAACCACACAAGTCTTCTGCGGGTTCAACAACAATTTCCACCGAGTTGGACTCTTTTGGTGTATCGAAAAGAGCTCGGAAGTTTGAGATAATCAAGGTTATGATTTTCTCGTTAAGAGGGATCTTGACATTTTGGTGAAGGGTAGAGGTTACGGCTTTGGTGGAGTGAATCCACGGGCGTCCCAAGAATATGTTATATGAAGGGGTCATGTCGATGACTTGGAATTCGACCTTCCTTTCTATAGGACCACTGCGTATGTGAAGGGAAATGGTTCCTTTCACGTGACGTCGGGTTCCATCGAAGGCTTTGACTCCATCCATGCTTGGGGTGAAGTCTTTATCGGATAGGCCGAGGCGATGTGCGGTGGCTAATGGTAGGACATTGACCGCGGACCTGTTGTCAACAAGGGACACGGGTAGAGTTTTCTTCATGCACTCTACGCTGATGTAGAGAGCAAGGTTATGGTTTGGTCAGTCAGAATCTTTGAGTGCGTCGCTCGAGAAGGTGATAGCCTGGTAGCTGATCTCTTGTAACATGGTGACCATTTGATTTGGAGAGATTTCAGAATCCGCGCACGCTATTTGCAAGGCACGGATGAATGCTTTCCTATGTTCCGCCGAGTCTCGCAAAAGAGCCTAGATCGAAACATCTGCTTTTGTGCGAGTGAGTTGCATTTGGAGCACTTCACTCGTATTTGGTGGTGGAATTACTGTAGAAGTGGAGGGTGTGCTTGTAGAAGGAATATCTTCTTGGACTACGGCCTTGCCTTTCTCGGCCGCGGTCGCTTGTTGAGCGTACTCATCGGTGAAGATATTCTGATAAGGACGACCAGAACGTGTGAGGTGTGAGACCTCGTCTTGATCCTTCTTCTCGGGCTGTTTGCCCTTCTTCTTCTTCCCCTTTTTGTTCTTTTTGGTTTTACTCGAGGAAGGAGTTGTTGAGAGTTGAGCTACCATTTTGTTAGCGGGTAGCCACTCTTCATCTTCGTCATCACTAAACCAGACCCCATTGATTTGGTCATTAGCGGGTGTGATTAAGTAGGAGCAATCTAGTATAGGGACCGATCCAACGAAGATTGCATGATTACCAAACGGGTTATCGTTGTTTGACGGCTTGGTAGGTTGAGATGGCTTTTTGAGCTTTCCTTTATCAATGAGAGCCTGGATAGCGTTCTTAAGCCTAAAGCAATACTCGGTGTCGTGCCCCTTGCCTCGGTGGTGTGCACAGAAGGCATTGGAGTTCCAAGATTTAGGCCTTTTGTCTTCGGGCAGCTCGCTAGTAGGCCCGATCGGTTGTAGGTAGTTCTTTTCGACCAACCTTTGAAATGCCTTGGAGTAAGACATGAAGAGAGGGTCAAAGTTTCTCCTGGCCTTAGGAGGCGGTGAGAAGGTAGTTGCGTAGGCTTGAGGCTATCGTCGTCGAGATTACCGCGATGCGATTTTCTTCGCTCTTGACCGCGCGGGAGGACTTGGAGGAGCTCTCTTGGTAAGCATGGTCGGTGTATTTGGCCATCGTTCTAGTCCTAAGGTCGTCTTCAATTTGAGTGCCAACCTTAGTCAGCTCTTTGAAGTTTTGAATGTTGCTGTACCTCATGTAGAATTGATACACGGGTCGTAGGTTGTTTATGAATTTTGGCACAAGTTCGTCCTCGCGGGGACGGTTGGGAATTTGGGCACGTAGCTTCTTCCAACGAGTGAGGTAGTCGGTGAAGCTTTCGTTGTCCTTTTGAGCGAGGACTTCTAGAGTGCGGATCGAGACTTGGGTTAATTCATTGTCTCGATATTGTCGATCGAACTCGACTGTGAGTTCTTCAAAAGTAGGGATCCGCTCTGGGTCTAGTGAATGGAACCATGTCTTCGGCACTGCTGCTAGAGAGTGCGGGAAGAAAGTTAGCCAATGTTTGGAATCGACCCCCTTGATGGCCATTTGGGACTTGATAGCTCGGATGTGAATGATCGGGCTCTCATGTCCTTGAAAGATAGGGAGATCACTAAGGGCTGTAGATACCCGTATCCGTACCCCCCAAACAAAGACCCTATGATGAAATGAACTTTTTACAAAAAGCATGTTTTTAACGTAATGTCAAAACATTACATTTTGTCGAAAACATTTTAAGTCGTTTAATGCATAAAATGATTTATCTGCATGTCGTGTAAAATGAATATTCGCTTAGTCATTTAATTTAAACCGACCTGGAGTGAAACTAGGAGGATCAAGTTTCACTCAAGGATTGAACAAGAATCGATCTTTAAAAGCCCTTGAGAATCTCGGTTATATGTATGTTTTTTGTGGGATAATTTTCTGAAATTTTATGAACAAGGAAAATAAAAAGGATAGTAACTAAATCTACACACTAAGTAATAGATTTAGGTTGTGATTAGTTTAAGCACAAAGCCACTAAACTAATCTTTCACTAAACTCACACACTAAGTAATGAGAAAATGAAGAACACTCATATAAACCTAGGGTTTCTTTTCATTAGCCAAATCTCAAAATTGTGAGATGAGGATGAGGGTTTATATATTACCCTCATTCTAATCTTAGTCACACATTACAAATTGATCCAAGGGCCATAAAGGTCCCTCAAATCAGCCGAAAATAATTGGTCCTAGTGACCTTACAATTTTGAAATTGATAACAAACAAAAACTTAAAGTAGACAATGACATGTGAGCACATCCTCTCCATGCACTTTAGGTAGCATCCAAAGGCCAAGAATTGACCTTGGAGAGCATGTGGGACGGTTCAACAATCAAAGACAAAGGATTATATTGTCTCCTTACATAAAACAATAAAGTAAAGCGGCGTGTATGAAAATGACATAAAGCATAAACAACATAAAAACAATGTGATGATCCTTGGTGACTTGTGCTAGGTCGGCCCCTTGACCTCCATGAGCTAGCTTGATGAACCATGTGAGCCCATTTATTGGAGGGTTGACTCACATGGGTGTACCTTAGTTGACCACATTTTCAAAATAGCATAATCTTGACTTTTTGTTGCTCTCCAACTTTGACTTCTCCTTGACTTAGCTTGATCACTAGGGTTGGCTCGATTTGACCATAGAATTGACTTTACTTATCCCTTAGTGATCCCTTGACCCTTGGTCTAGGCTTGGGTTTGAGCCCATGGCCCTAACCCATGGTCTCCCTCTTCTCCACCCTTGACTTCCTTGACCAATTTTGGTCCAATCTCCTCTCCTTGAAAAGGACTTGCCCTCAAGTCCTTGGAGAACCTCTTGCTCCCTCTCTTGCTCGACTTCACACTCGATTCTCGGCTCAACCATTGTTCAATCTTGGCCTTCACGGTTTTGGTCTTCCATGGGCACCATTTAGCTAGAGTTTGTAGAAACGGTTGGACCCCTTTGACTTGGCTCGAAGAATTCATCATGTTTTCTTCCTTGGTCACGGTTTGCTTGACCACACATTCTTCCTCGAGCATTTCTTTGAGCCCTCGACTCATAACCATGCCATCCACCCATTCTTGCTCATGATCGAGCCCATCAATGATTCTCCACCTTAATGACCCGCTTGATCTTTCCTTACCATCGATTTTGTTCTTTCATTGACCACATTCTCAATGTAGTCGGTTGTTTCCTTGTTGATTGATGCTTCACCTTCATGAGGCTCCTCTCCTAGAGTCCTCCTTACCATGCTAGAGCTTCCCTCACATTCCAAGTTCAACTTTTCCCCTTGCTCTTCTTCATTCGGCTCAAGGCCCTTCAATTTCTCAAGCCCACTCAAGCTCGGCCCCAACTTCATCTCCATGCTAGGTTTCGGCTCAATGAAGGACTCAAACAAGCATGCATTGGATTTACATCCCATCATTGGTGGTAGGGGAGCTAAGACAATGAGCTTTTCACCATACTTGAATGAGTAGGTGTTGTCCCTTCCATGGTGGGAAGAGTTCTTTTCATACTCCCATGGCCTCCCAAGTAAGACATGACAAGCATCCATATTCAACACTTCACACATGATTTCATCTTTGTAGTCTTGTCCAATCGAGAACGAGACTTTGCATTGTTTATCGACTTTTACCTCGGCTCCTTGATTAAGCCACCTTAACTTGTAAGGATGAGGATGTTTCAAAGTTGGTAAGGCAAGTTTATCAATGAGGGTTTTGGAAGCAACATTAACACAACTTCCCCCATCGATAATCAAGTTGCACACTCTCCCCATGATGGTACATTTGGTTCGAAATAATTGATGCCTTTGATCCACGCTTTCGCTTGAATCTTGAGTATGCATGACTCGCCAAGTAACCAAGCTCAACCTGAGTCAGGGGAACAATTGTTCGGCCACCCTTACTTCCTCAACTCCTCTTTTTTTCTTCCTCACAAACTAACACCTCATCATCTCCCAATGTACAACTTCACTTGTATTCAAGGTCCTCTTGCTAGGGCACTCCTTAGCAAAATGACCGTAACCTTGACATTGGTAGCACTTCTTGAGAGGAATTGTTCTCTTAGGGCCATAGTCGATTCCCTTTCCCTTATCAACACTTGATGGCTTGGTGGTAGGGCAAGGCTCAACAATCTTGACCCCTCCTTGGCTCGACATGGGGTTGGTTTTGGTGGTGTTCTTAGTCGACTCTCCTCTCCCCTTCTCTAGCCTTTCCACACGTGTGGCCATGGTAACGGCCTCATCGAATGACCACAAGTTTTGCATCTTGACCCGATTTGCTATCCTAGGGTTTAGGCCCTCAACAAACCTTGCAATTTTTTGTTCGGGTTTCTCATTCATCTCACATTGTAGGGTGAGTTGCTCAAAGTCCCTAAGATAGGTCTCAATGGGGTGTGACTCTTGTTTTAGTTGAGCTAGCTTGAGAAACATGTCTTGGGTGTAGTCTTTGGGAACAAACTTGTCTTTGAGTTTCTTTTTGAGTTTGAGCCATGACTTAATGGGTTCCTTACCCTCTCGGTTTCTTTGATTCTTAAGGTTTTCATACCAAAGGGAGGCATATCCCTTAAACTTCATGATGGCTACCTTGAAACACTTCCTATTTCAGTACTCCTTGAATTCAAAAATTCTCTCAACCGATCTAAGCCAATCTAGGAGATCCTCGGGGTTCAAGCTACCATAAAAATCGGGTATGTCCACCTTAATGTCTCGGTCATGGTCTCTTGGGTGGGTTTCAAGGGACTCTTCCGAATCCGAAAATTGATCTTCCATGTGAGGAGGAGGTTGTCCTCTCCCGGCCCCATACCCAATCCCACGGCCACGTCCCCTTCCCCCTTCACCCCTTCTTGGTTCATTGATATTTTGGTCTAAGAGGGTGTTTAGAGCATTCATCATTAAAGTGCAATTACCGGTGAGTTGAGTTAACTTCTCTTCTAGATCGGAAAGTCTTTTACCCTCTCCTCTATTCTCTTCCATTTTGTGAAAATTTTGTGAGATCTTTTGTGGAAATTTTGTGGGAAATTTATAGAAAATAAACAAGGAAAGGAAGGAAGAAAAACGAAAAATTAAAAGAAGAAAACAAACAACCTACTCGACACTACTAGGGTAAACCGAAAACAAAGATAAAAAAAAATGAAATCAAGAACAAACCTAGGCTTTGATGACCAATTTGGAGTGAAACTAGGAGGATCAAGTTTCACTCAAGGATTGAACAAGAATCGATCTTTAAAAGCCCTTGAGAATCTCGGTTATATGTATGTTTTTTGTGGGATAATTTTCTGAAATTTTATGAACAAGGAAAATAAAAAGGATAGTAACTAAATCTACACACTAAGTAATAGATTTAGGTTGTGATTAGTTTAAGCACAAAGCCACTAAACTAATCTTTCACTAAACTCACACACTAAGTAATGAGAAAATGAAGAACACTCATATAAACCTAGGGTTTCTTTTCATTAGCCAAATCTCAAAATTGTGAGATGAGGATGAGGGTTTATATATTACCCTCATTCTAATCTTAGTCACACATTACAAATTGATCCAAGGGCCATAAAGGTCCCTCAAATCAGCCGAAAATAATTGGTCCTAGTGACCTTACAATTTTGAAATTGATAACAAACAAAAACTTAAAGTAGACAATGACATGTGAGCACATCCTCTCCATGCACTTTAGGTAGCATCCAAAGGCCAAGAATTGACCTTGGAGAGCATGTGGGACGGTTCAACAATCAAAGACAAAGGATTATATTGTCTCCTTACATAAAACAATAAAGTAAAGAAAGCGACATGTATGAAAATGACATAAAGCATAAACAACATAAAAACAATGTGATGATCCTTGGTGACTTGAGCTAGGCCGGCTCCTTGACCTCCATGAGCTAGCTTGATGAACCATGTGAGCCCATTTATTGGAGGGTTGACTCACATGGGTGTACCTTAGTTGACCACATTTTCAAAATAGCATAATCTTGACTTTTTGTTGCTCTCCAACTTTGACTTCTCCTTGACTTAGCTTGATCACTAGGGTTGGCTCGATTTGACCATAGAATTGACTTTACTTATCCCTTAGTGATCCCTTGACCCTTGGTCTAGGCTTGGGTTTGAGCCCATGGCCCTAACCCATGGTCTCCCTCTTCTCCACCCTTGACTTCCTTGACCAATTTTGGTCCACGACCCAACACAAAAGCAAGCCTATACAACAAAAACAGGCCCACAAACAAAAGCCCGGCAACACACAAAACGTAAAAAAACGAGCCTTTTTCCACACAAAAAGCCCACAAAAGCACCCGAGCACGCCTCCCAAGGTATCCGACGCGCAAACCAAGCTCACGTCTAAACACATTTCACAAAAACAATTCAATACAAAACAAAAACACTTTTCGGCCCAAGTCCCGAAAAAAGCACGAAATACGAAACACGAAACACGAAACACGAAACACAAAAACAGACCCAAGTAAGTCGGCCAACACAAACACACTAAGCAACATACGTATACACATACATCACACACATACGTATAGCCAAAATACGTCACAAAACAACAGGAAAACAAACATAAAATCGCCTGTCAACAGGCGATTTAAAAGTCAATCGCCAGTTGACTGGCGATTTAATTTTAAATCGCCAGTTGACAGGCGATTTAAAGTTTGTTTCCTGCTGTTTTGCGACTTCAAACCTCTATAAATACACCCCTTATTCAACCATTTACAACCATGATTTTTCACCCGATGAATTGTCATCACTCTTTCTCACTCTACGCCTCACGTACACTCGACTTATACGGGTTCCTAACCCGACCCGGTATTGGCATTAGCGAATCCGTATTCGTAATACGGTTGTAGCAATTCGGATTCAGAATCCGTCTAAACCTCGCCAATATCGCATAAACAATGACTCAATTTCACTAAAACAAACCGACGTCACTTTTACATTACGCAAATTCTCATTTACGCATTAAACGACTAAACATGATTTCGATAAAACTTGTACGGTCTTCATTAGTCTTAAAACTTGCAAAACTGAGGGTTTTAATAAACTTTTACACATACATGAGTCGAAAAATAGCATTTAAATGATAATTCAAATAATGAATTACCGTTTTTGTGCACATTTCCTATAGTAACCCGTCATAGCCTTGGCGTTTACCTTTGCTTTTACGCATATTTATCGAGTCACATGTCGCACTTGTACGTAGCGGTCTGCATTTACTCAAACATCGAATTATACACTGTTTTCAAGCTAGTAATGGCTACGTTTAAGTAGGCTTTTCAATTACGGTTTTCATAAAACATTTTGACAAACTTTTGGACAGTACCCTCACCCCGAACCCGCTCTGGTTTTACAATTATCTTAGACGGATAGGTATCGACGCACCTTGAACTCTGAGATTCGCTTCTTCGAGTCCAAGACGCGCCGAACGGGTCCTAATTCCCCCATAATTTGGTGGCGACTCCAAAAATGGCTTTTTAATGATTTTCAAATATTTCTTTAAAATGCTTTAAACAAATACACAATGACATCCTCCATAGCAAATCGAGCGAATGACCCGCGAGAGCAGCGCTTTTCCTACGCGCCGCTCCATGACGCGGTAACGCATTTCATTTTTCCTGCGAGGCGCATTCCGCTCCTAAGGCATCCGAGGGCGGGCGCGCAGGGGGTCGAAAGGGACCCGCGATTTTTCCGGTATCCTCAAGGGCGAGCTTGCTAGGGAGCTCATCCTTGATGCTAGCGGGTACGTTTTCGTTCTCCTTGTGTATAGAGTAAGTGCTCAAGACATAGAGCCTTTCCTCCGTGGCTTGGAGTTTCTTAGCGTGCCTATCAGCCTCTTCCTTGATATTTTGTTCCATACGTTCCACCTCAGCTGTATGATGTGTCAAGAGGCGTTCGAGGTCGGCGGTCAGCTTTGTGACTTGGTCACGGAGTGCGTTAACTTCGTCAGTGCCGGCCATTGGACCAAGAATGGTCAAGGCGATCGAGGATGGAGAGGAATTGAGCCAAGGGTTGAGTCCTTGGGCTCAAACCCAAGCCTAGACCATGGTTCAAGGGGCCACTAAGAGCTAAGTCAAGTCAATTCCATGGTCAATCAAGCCATACTTAGTGGTCAAGAGGAGTCAAGGGAAGTCAAGTTGGAGAGCAACTTAAAAGTCAATGAATATGCTATTTTTGAATGTGGTCAATTTGGGTACACCCATGTGAGCTAACCCTCCAATAAAAGACTCACATGGCTCACAAAAGCTAGCTCAAGGAGGTCCATGGAGCCGGCTCAATCAAAGCCCCCACAACCATCACATTGTTTTATGTTTTATGTCATTTTCATTCATGTCGCTTTCGTTACTTTATGCTTTATTGTTTTTAGCTTGTAAAAAAATCAAAATTGAGGAGCATGTGGACCGTCCCACTCTCAAGCCAAGGCTCTATCAAGACCCTTGATGACCACCTAAACAAAGAAGGGAGAGGATTGAGTCAAGTGTCAACATCAACCTTTATGCTTTTGTAGTTTGTCTTTTACATTGAAATTTTCAGCTCATGTGAGCTCCTTATGAGCCGTTTTTTTGTATCATTTGAGGGACTCTTGTGAGCCCTTAGATCATCTTAGAATTGAAGGGTCAAGATTAGAGGAAGGGTATTATATAACCTCCTCTCATTGCCTTGTAAATTTTTCAGATTTGAATGAATTGAAAACCCTAGTGTTTAAGTTGAGTGTTCTTCATTTTTCTCATTGCTTTGTGCTTGAGTTTAGTCAGTGATTACTTAGTGGCTTAGTGCTTAACTAATCAAAACCTAAATCTATTACTTTGTGTTTAGATTTAGTACTATCTTTATGTTTTTCATTTGAGTTACAAATTTTCAGAAAATTCACACCAAAAATATCATCACTTGGCCGAAATATTCATCACCATCACAAGTCGATTTTAGTTCATCCTTTGAGTGAAACTTAACCCATCTAGTTTCACTCCAAATTGGTCATCAAAGCCTAGGTTTGTTCTTGTTTTCGATTTGTTTTTGTGTTCTCGGGTTTTTACTCTTGTTTTCCTCTTCAATTTTTTCGTTTTCTTTCCTTCTTTTTTTTCCTTGTTTATTTCCACAAAACTTCCACAAAAATCTCACAAAATTTTCACAAAATGGAAGAGGATAAAAGGCTTTCCGATTTAGAAGAGAAGTTAACTCAACTCACCGGTAATTGTACTTTAATGATGAATGCTATAAACACTCTCTTGGAACAAAACATTCATGAGCCAAGACCACCACCTAGGGGTGGAGGAGGAAGAGGCCGTGGGTTAGGAGGCCGTGGGAGAGGCCAACCACCTCCTCACATGGAAGATCAATACTCGGATTCGGAGGAGTCCCTTGAAGTTCACCCAAGAGATCATGACCGAGACATCAAGGTAGAAATTCCCGACTTTTATGGTAGTCTTAATCCCGAGGATCTACTAGATTGGCTTAGGTCGGTCGAAAGAATCTTTGAATTTAAAGAATACCTGATAGAAAGTGTTTTAAGGTGGCCATCATGAAATTCAAAGGCTATGCCTCCCTTTGGTATGAAAACCTTAAGAACCAAAGAAATCGAGAGGGAAAGGAACCCATTAGGTCATGGCTCAAACTCAAGAAAAAGCTCAAAGATAAGTTTGTTCCCAAGGATTACACCCAAGACATGTTTCTTAGGCTAGCCCAACTCAAACAAGAAACACAACCCATCGAATCCTACCTTAGGGACTTTGAACAACTCACCTTACAATGTGAGATGAATGAAAAACCCGAGCAAAAGATAGCTAGGTTTGTCGAGGGCCTAAACCCTAGGATAGCTAACCGGGTGAAGATGCAAAACTTGTGGTCATTCGATGAGGCCGTCACTATGGCCACTCGTGTGGAAAGGTTAGAGAAGAGGAGAGGGGATTCGGCTAAGAGCACTACCAAGACCAACCCTACCTCGAGCCAAGGGGGGTCAAATTAGCCGAGCCTTGCCCTACCGTCAAACCATCAAGTGTTGACAAGGGAAAGGGAATTGACTATGGCCCTAGGAAAACGATTCCTCTCAAGAGATGCTACCAATGTCAAGGGTATGGTCATTTTGCTAAGGAGTGCCCTAACAAGAGAGCCTTGAACACAAGTGAAGTAGTGCATTGGGGAGACGATGAGGTCTTAGTTTGTGAGGAAGAAAAGAAAGAGGGAGTAGAGGAGGTAAAGGTGGCCGAAACTATAGTTCCCCCGGACTCGGGGTTGAGCTTGGTCATATGGCGAGTGATGCACACACAAGAATCAAG
This sequence comes from Dianthus caryophyllus, assembly GCA_023091065.1. Lineage (NCBI taxonomy): Eukaryota > Viridiplantae > Streptophyta > Magnoliopsida > Caryophyllales > Caryophyllaceae > Dianthus > Dianthus caryophyllus. The sequence goes on from CM041530.1 coordinate 10,587,294, forward strand.
TGAGAACATAGACCAAAGGCAACAAATATTTCGGTCTAAGTATACAATTATGGGGAAAGTGTGTAATCTAATTATTGATGGAGGGAGTTGTGTTAATGTTGCTTCGAAAGCCCTCATTGATAAACTTGCCCTACCTACCTTGAAACATCCTCATCCTTACAAGCTAAGATGGCTTAATCAAGGAGCCGAAGTGAAGGTCGATAAGCAATGCAAGGTGCCATTTTCAATTGGCCAAGACTACAAAGATGAGATCATTTGTGAGATCCTCGACATGGATGCATGTCATTTGCTACTAGGGAGGCCATGGGAATATGAGAGGGACTCTTCTCATCATGGGAGGAGTAACACTTACTCCTTCAAATACAAGGAGAAACTCATTGTGCTCACACCACTACCTCCTATGATGGGCTACAAAACTAACTCGTGCTTGTTTGAATCGATCATTGAAGGAAGCTCTAGCGTGGAGATGAAATTGGAGCCGAGTTTAAGTGGGTATGAAGGCTTGAGAGGCCTTGAACCGAAAAGGAATGGGCAAGAGGAAATGGTGAGCCTAGACCTTGAGGAAAACCCTAGAGCAACAAGGAGGATTCTAGGAGAGGAGCAACATGAGCATGACAAATCAATCTACAATGAGAATGAAATCCAAGAGAGGGCTAAAATTGATGGCAAGGAAAGATCAAGTGGGTCTTTAAGATGGAGAATCATTGATGGGCTCGATCATGAGCAAGAATGGTTGGATGGCATGGCTATAAGTCGTGGGCTCAAAGAAATGCTCGAGGATGAATGTGAGGTTAAGCAAGCCGTGATCAAAGAAGAAACCATGGCCATTCACGAGAACCAAGTCAAGGGAATCCAACCTTTCCTCCAAACCATCATCAAGTGGTGCCCTTGGAAGTCCAAAGCCGTGAAAGCCAAGGTCGAGCAAGGGATGAGTCGAGAATCGAGCATGAAATCGAGCAAAGGGGGAAGCAAGAGGATCTCCAAGGATTTGAGGGCAAATCCTTTCCAAGGAGAGGAGATTGGACCAAGAATGGTCAAGGCGATCGAGGATGGAGAGGAATTGAGCCAAGGGTTGAGTCCTTGGGCTCAAACCCAAGCCTAGACCATGGTTCAAGGGGCCACTAAGAGCTAAGTCAAGTCAATTACATGGTCAATCAAGCCATACTTAGTGGTCAAAAGGAGTCAAGGGAAGTCAAGTTGGAGAGCAACTTAAAAGTCAATGAATATGCTATTTTTGAATGTGGTCAATTTGGGTACACCCATGTGAGCTAACCCTCCAATAAAAGACTCACATGGCTCACAAAAGCTAGCTCAAGGAGGTCCATGGAGCCGGCTCAATCAAAGCCCCTACAACCATCACATTGTTTTATGTTTTATGTCATTTTCATTCATGTCGCTTTCGTTACTTTATGCTTTATTGTTTTTAGCTTGTAAAAAAATCAAAATTGAGGAGCATGAGGACCGTCCCACTCTCAAGCCAAGGCTCTATCAAGACCCTTGATGACCACCTAAACAAAGAAGGGAGAGGATTGAGTCAAGTGTCAACATCAACCTTTATGCTTTTGTAGTTTGTCTTTTACATTGAAATTTTCAGCTCATGTGAGCTCCTTATGAGCCGTTTTTTTGTATCATTTGAGGGACTCTTGTGAGCCCTTATGATGCAGGAGCGTTAGAGGAGGTTGAAAACGAAGTACTTCTAAGCCGACATTTACCTAAGATCACTAAAGAGTTGAAGATTGGTTCGAATTATGTAACTATGGTTACTTGGAAACACGATGGAGAAGCTGGAAACGCAGGAATGGAAGCTGGAAACGCAGAAGGAAACGCAGACTTTGAAGGTTCCTGGAAACTCACAGGAAACACAGACGCGTTTCCCACAGACTAGCTGGAAACGCTGGAAAACGTGTACAGCTCAACACGCTTTCCTTAAATTAGTCCGTAGGAATCAGCTAGTATAATCTTAATTATTCTTAGTTTATTTTCTTTATTTACTTGCAAATAAAGTAGGAAAATTTCCTAATTGTGTTAGGAATAATTTAGTTGATTTTATTTGATTTTGTTAGTTTGTTTCCTAATTAAATTAGGAAAGTCTTAGTTGATGGAATAATTTGGTTTCCTAATTATATTAGGACCAATATAGTTGTTTAGAGTACTATAAATAAGGTTGGATTGTGACCTTATTTTCATATCTTATCATACATTGAATTATCAATAAAGTTTTATACTTTGCCTAAACTTGCGAGTTTAACCCTTGAATTCTTTCTTGCGAGATTGATTTCAAACTCTTCCTTGCGAGGTTGAGATTTAGCTAATCAAGTGATTTTCTTGCGAGGATTGATCAAGATTGCTTGCTTATTCGTTCTTGTTATTAAGAACTTGCATTATCCATCTTATTTGCAACCTCACGTTGCATTTCCACCCAAAAACAGCAACCTCACGTTGCATACATATTCACAGTTACAAATTCATTCACTCGTTTCTAAAGAACCTACGCGTTCTATATCAAATTGGTTATCAGAGCTCGATTCTTGATTTATTTTTCAATAAATCTGTCTTGGGCAGCTTAAAACAATGGAAGATAATTCTGGTCAAGATAAGCCGTGGATGGAAGACATGAATTCCATGCAAAAGGAGCTAAGTCAGTTGACATACATGGTGAAGCACATGTTTAAAAGTGGTTATAAGAAACCAAAGAACCCGAATATAAGTGATGATGAAGGTTCGATTTTATCCGAAGAAGAAGAACGTCCGAGAGGAAGGAAGATCACCAAGAACGATGATGATCGAGGTCTCAAACTCGATATTCCAGTTTTAAAGGTGACATGGATGGGAGAGTTTCTTGGATTGGAATCGACAAGCCGAGAGAATCTTAGAGTATAAGGAATATGATGATAGGAAGCAATTTAAGGTTGCAACGTTGAAACTCACCAAATATGCTTCTTTATGGTATGAAAACCTAAAGAAACAAAGGAGGAGAGAAGGAAAGCCAAAGATTGAGTCTTGGGCTAAGTTGAAGAAACACCTTCTGAAACGTTACTTGCCTCGTGATTATGAGCAAGAAAACTACTTGAAACTCCAATCTTTGATGCAAGAAAACTTGTCCGTATTTGAATACATCAAAGAATTTGAGAGGATAACAATCTTATGCGATCTTGAGGAGAAAGAAGAGTGAGAATCGCAAGATTCATCAAGGGCCTAACACCCTCGCTTGCGACTAAAGTTGAAATTGAATTTTGATGGTTTTAATGATGTGTGCGAGGTTAGCTTTGAAGTTTGAGAAGCAAGAAAAGGCACGAAAGACTAATCCTTATTCAAGAGGAGTGGTCATTGGTTGAGTTCCCAAGCTAAAAACACTCCAAGCAAACCTAAAGAAACTCCAAAAGAGGAATCTCGAGACAAAGGAAAGGGAATCGCAGTGGAGACTAAAGGAAACTCAATGAGGCGTTGCTTTAAGTGTCAAGGCTATGGTCACATAGCAAACGAGTGTCCTCTAAAGAGAGCACTCACAGTTCAAGAATTGGAAGGGTTGGTTCCTAGCTTTGTCACGTCTAAGGAGGATGAAGAAACAGAAGACCAAGAGGGAGTAGTTTATGATTTGGATCCCTTGAGTGAAGATGAATGCTTGGTTCTTAGAAACCTTCATGTGGAAGCAAGCACGGCTGAAACGGAACAACGAGAGCAGATTTTTCATACGGTGCAAGATGCGTGACAAGATTTGTAATCTTATCATTGATAGTGGGTCATGCACGAATGTAGTAGCAAAGACTTTGGTTGATGAACTTAAATTACAAACTAGAGACCGTGATAAGTCATATAAACTACATTGGTTGAATGGGGATGGTGGTGTTCATGTGAAGAAACAAGCCCTAATCTCTCTTAGTTTAGGCCCATATACTGATGAATTGTGGTGTGACGTGGTTCCAATGAATGCTTGTCATATTCTATTGGGGAGGCCGTGGCAATTTGATCGGAAGGTTGAGCATGATGGGAGAACTAATATTTATAGCGTGACCAAGAGAAACACAACTTACAATCTGAAACCTTTATCACCTCATAAGATTAGGGAAGCTAAATTGAAGAGGGGAAACTTATTTGTGGAGGCTAAGGAAGTAGAAGAGGTTATTGCTCGTGGAGAACGCGTTTACATGCTTGTGGTACGTGATTCTGATTCGGGGAAGATTGGTGATAACCGTGATGTGAAAGAGCTATTGGATGAATTTGGGGATGTGTTTCCGGATGATTTACCACAGGGGTTACCTCCTTTACGTGGAATTGAGCATCAAATTGACTTGATTCCGGGAGCGGCGTTACCAAACAAACCAGCTTATCGTTGTAATCCCGAGGAGGCAAAAGAACTTCAAAGACAAGTCCAAGAGCTACTTGATAGGGGTTACGTGCAAGAAAGCTTGAGCCCATGTGCGGTTCCAGCATTATTGGTCCCAAATGGAGTGAAACTAGGAGGATCAAGTTTCACTCAAGAGATGAACACAAATCAAACTCGAAAACCCTTGAGAATACTCGGCCAAATCACCATTTTTGTGAGAAATTTTCTGAAAAATTGTGAACAAATGAGAACATAAAAGATAGTCACTAAATCTAAACACAAAGTAATAGATTTAGTGTTGTGATTAGTTTAAGCACAAAGCCACTAAACTAATCTATCACTAATCTCAAGCACTAAGCAAGGAGATAATGAAGAACACTCAAATAAGTTGAGAACTCTCAAACTTAGGGTTTTTATCATTCATAAAATTCTGAAAATTTTCAAGGCAATGAGAGGAGGTTATATACTACCCTTCCTCTAATCTTGACCCTACATTTAAAGGAGATCTAAAGGCTACAATTAACCCTTGAATTACATCAAATACTCGGTCCACTTAAGCTCACATGAGCTGAAAATTTTGAACATAAAACAACAAATACTTAAAGTAAAAAGCATAAAGTATAAAGGTAGATAGAGACATGTGTGAAAGGGACATGTTGAGGAGAAACATGTGAGCTCCTCTTGAATAAATTTTCGGTGACTTGGTGGCTCTTCCCATTTGATTTGTTCCTCTTGATAATTTAATTGACTTGTGGTTGAACCCATATGGAGTGCACTCGGCGATCACAAACAAAAATAGCACTTTAGTCGACTTTCGGTTGCTCTCAGTCTTGACTTTTCTTGACTTCCTTGACCCACCAAGCTTGACCAAGATATTATTGTTTAAATTCACTCAAAATAAGCTTGGGTGGACCGTAGGATCGTGACCTAGCCCATGGTTCGAGCCCAAGGACCTAAACCGTGATTTGGACAAAAGCGCCTTTGCTAGCCTTGACCATTTTTGGTCCAATCTCCTCTCCTTGAAAAGGATTTGTCCTCAAATCCTCGGTCTCTCTTCCTCTTGCTCGGTTTGGACTATAGCTTGACTCATGGCTTGATCCTTTGCCTCCTTCTCGACTCGGACTCTTGTTGGCTTCATGACTTGAATCGTAGAACATGATGAGGGGTGCCCCATGAGCCCCATGACCAACTTTGGGCTCCATGGCTCTAGACTTCCAGGAATTCCACTTGCTTAGAGATTGAATGAGAGATTGATTCTTGTAAACTCGGTTCATTGAATTGAGCTTGCTCTCCCCCTTACTCATGGTTTCTTTGGATTCACAATTATCCCTTAGCACAACTCGAAGTTCCTCATGCATAGAACCGTCAATTAGCCACCCTTTGCCACGTTTAAACCCCACGTTTTTCTCCCCTTTCAAGGACTCACTTGAACCTTCTAACACATCGACCTTTTCATTTCCAAATGATTCACTTCCCTTGCACTTGATTGAGCTCCCCAAATTTTCAGTTTTGAGCTCATTGAGCTCCTCTCCTTGACTTCCCCTTATTGCTCTAGGGTTGTCTTTGATCACATGGAGGGCTACACTCTCGATCATGAAGGTACTTGTGGAATTAGATGACATGAGGAGTGTGATTAAGTCGGTTATGGTCTTGAGGGCCGTGTTCTCCTCCCACAAGTCGATCTTTGGACTTTCACTTTGACTTGAGCCATCATCACTTAGCTCTTTTTGTTCAAGCTTAGTTCCCCCTTTGAATCCCCATTTCATGAATCCACTTGAGTAGACTTGAGTAGGATGATCACATAGTAGCTCCTTGTTGTTATTATTCACTTTGAATTTCCATTTTAGAAGTTCCCTCGACTCTTTGCTTGTATCAACATTCTCATACCACATGATTACCTTTCTCTTGACATTAGCCAAACACATCTCATGATCATACTCGTCCCGATGCTTGGCATTGTATCCCATGCTTCCCTCTTGATTGTTAGGATCATCTTTAGCAAAGTGAAGGGTCAATTTCTCACCAACATCCATCCCTTCACTTATTTCGGCCTCTTCACTCAATATCACTTCTTTGTAAGGCTCAAACATGGAAGGTGGGGTGAAATACTTCAAGGTAGAAGATAGGAGGGTTGGAATGCCCTCTTGTACCATATCCCACGGCTTTACCATCCCCATTTCAGCTTGCACTTGTTTCATTTCGGGTCCCCCATCAACCTTCATGTTGTCGTGTGACTCAACCAAGGAGGGCGGGTTAGGGTTCTTCAAAATCGGAGGTAAGGGTGCAAGTTTGATTTTCTTAGCTCCAATCTTGAAAGTGTAGGTATTGTCCCTCCCATCATGATGAGCATTTCTCTCCAACTTCCAAGGTCTCCCCAAGAGGAGATGACAAACATCCATAGGAATCACATCACACAAAACCTCATCCATGTAATCCCCACCAATGGAGAAAGAAACCAAGCATTGTCTAACCACACTTACACTCATCTCGGCTCCATTGTTTAGCCACTTCATCTTGTAAGGGTTAGGGTGTTCTTGTGTAGGCAAGGCTAATTTTTCAATGAGGGTGCTTGAGGCCACATTAGAACAACTCTCCCCATCAACAATCAAATCACAAACCCTTCCCATAATGGTACACCTAGACCTTAAGGCTTGACTTGGTGACTCTCTTCTAGGTTTAGGGTTAGGGTTTGAGCAAGCATGCCCCTACATACCATTCGGCCAAGGTTGGGGGTTGTTCTCCTCCTAGCAGAGCCATTTTATCCTCTAACTCCCTTTGACCCCTCAAAGTCACAAGATCAAGGCTAGGGTTAGGTTTAAGTCTACCCTCATTCGACTCATTTTGATTTCAAGCTCTCTTCTAGCTTTCTCCATAGAATCATACATGGTCTCACCAAGAGTAGTCCCACAAGAAACATCAAAAGGAAGAAACACACCCATTGATATAATCAAAGAAACAAAATCTGAAAATTTTGAGTAAAGCAAGGACCTTTGAGTGTGAAAATCAAAACCAACACTAACACAAGTGTAGATCTTCAACCATTTTGTGAAAATTTTGTGAGAATGTTTGTGGGAGTTTGGTGGAATAACAAGGAAAGAAAAATTAAAAGAGAGCGAATGAAAAATAAGAGAAAAAACTCAAACAAATCGACCCTAAACTTAGATAAAGAAAAAATAAAAATGAAAATGAAAATTCAAGAACAAACCTAGGCTTTGATTACCAATTTGGAGTGAAACTAGGAGGATCAAGTTTCACTCAAGAGATGAACACAAATCAAACTCGAAAACCCTTGAGAATACTCGGCCAAATCACCATTTTTGTGAGAAATTTTCTGTAAAATTGTGAACAATTGGGAACAATAAAGATAGTCACTAAATCTAAACACAAAGTAATAGATTTAGTGTTGTGATTAGTTTAAGCACAAAGCCACTAAACTAATCTATCACTAATCTCAAGCACTAAGCAAGGAGATAATGAAGAACACTCAAATAAGTTGAGAACTCTCAAACTTAGGGTTTTTATCATTCATAAAATTCTGAAAATTTACAAGGCAATGAGAGGAGGTTATATACTACCCTTCCTCTAATCTTGACCCTACATTTAAAGGAGATCTAAAGGCTACAATTAACCCTTGAATTACATCAAATACTCGGTCCACTTAAGCTCACATGAGCTGAAAATTTTGAACATAAAACAACAAATACTTAAAGTAAAAAGCATAAAGTATAAAAGGTAGATAGAGACATGTGTGAAAGGGACATGTTGAGGAGAAACATGTGAGCTCCTCTTGAATAAATTTTCGGCTGACTTGGTGGCTCTTCCCATTTGATTTGTTCCTCTTGATAATTTAATTGACTTGTGGTTCGAACCCATATGGGTGCACTCGAGCGATCACAAACAAAAATAGCACTTTAGTCGACTTTCGGTTGCTCTCCGTCTTGACTTTTCTTGACTTCCTTGACCCACCAAGCTTGACCAAGATATTATTGTTTAAATTCACTCAAAATAAGCTTGGGTGGACCTTAGGATCGTGACCTAGCCCATGGTTCGAGCCCAAGGACCTAAACCGTGATTTGGACAAAAACCGCCTTTGCTAGCCTTGACCATTTTTGGTCCACCAAAGAAGGAAGGAACTTGGAGGATGTGCATTGATAGTAGAGCGGTAAACAACATTACCATCAAATACCGTTTTCCTATGCCAAGACTTGATGATATGCTTGATGAGCTTGCTGGCTCATGTGTGTTTTCTAAGCTTGATTTAAGGAGTGGGTATCATCAAATGCGTATTCGAGAAGGAGATGAGTGGAAGACCGCATTCAAAACGAAACAAGGACTATATGAGTGGCTTGTGATGCCCTTTGGACTTTGTAATGCTCCTAGTTCGTTTATGAGACTTATGAATGAAGTGTTAAGGCCTTTCCTTAACAAGTTCGTGGTTGTGTATCTTGATGATATTTTGATCTATAGCAAGGATGAGGAGGAACACAAGCAACACTTGAGAGCAGTTTTTGAGGTTCTACGAAAACAAAAACTCTATGGGAAACTTGAGAAGTGCACGTTTATGGTTCCTAGTGTCGTGTTTCTTGGTTATATTGTAGGTAAAGATGGTGTGAGCATGGATCCATCTAAGGTTGAAGCTATTCAAGCCTGGCCGGTTCCAAAATCGACTACGGAGGTACGAAGTTTCCATGGATTGGCCTCTTTCTATAGGCGATTCATCCAAGGTTTTAGTTCAATTATGGCTCCAATTACGGAGTTGACCAAGAAAGGAGAATTTGTGTGGACAACAAGCGCTCAAAAGGCATTTGAAGAGGTAAAGAGCAAGCTATGTTCTGGACCTGTTTTAGCACTTCCTGATTTCGACAAGTTGTTTGAAGTCGAATGTGATGCAAGTGGTGTTGGAATTGGTGCCGTGTTGATACAAGAGAAACGCCCTATTGCTTACTTTAGTGAGAAGTTAAATGGTGCAAGGTTGAACTACTCAACTTATGACAAGGAGTTCTACGCTATTGTGAGGGCATTGAACCATTGGAGTCATTATTTGCGGCCAAAACCGTTCGTGCTTCATTCTGATCACGAAGCTCTTAAACACATACATGGGCAGCAAAAATTGAATCCAAGACATGCTAAATGGGTTGAGTTTCTGCAATCTTTTACGTTTTCATCGAAATATAAGACCGGAAGTTCTAATATTGTAGCTGATGCACTTTCGAGAAGACATTGCTTATTAGTTGAGTTAGATGCAAGGTTGTTGGGATTTGAGCACGTCAAGGAGTTGTACAAGGATGATCCCTCGTTTTCTAAAGAGTTTCTTGAACCTACGGGAGATTTCACATTGCAAGATGGGTTCTTATTCAAGGGAAATCGACTTTGCATTCCACAAAGTTCGATTCGGGAGTTGTTGATTCGTGAGGCTCATGGAGGGGCAATTGCTGGTCACTTTGGAACTAATAAGACTTACGACGTTGTAAGTGAACACTTCTATTGGCCGAAGATGATCAAAGACGTGCAAGACATCGTGGCTAAGTGTGTTGTGTGTCAAAAGGCGAAGAGTTCGTTCAATAAGGGATTATACACGCCCTTACCTGTTCCCACGCAACCATGGAGTGAGGTTAGTATGGATTTTATACTTGGGTTACCAAAAACGCAAAGAGGAAAGGATTCGATTATGGTTGTGGTTGATCGGTTTTCAAAGATGGCTCACTTTATTCCTTGTCATAAAACCGATGATGCTACTCATGTTCTTTGATCTTTATTATAAAGAAGTAGTGCGTTTACATGGGATTCCTCTAACTATAGTGTGGGATGGTGATGTAAAGTTTCTTAGCTATTTTTGGAAGGCGTGGTGGAGGTTAGTGGGAACCAAGCTTTTGTTTAGTACTTCTCACCATCCACAAACTGATGGTCAAACGGAAGTGACTAATAGAACTCTTGGAAGTTTGTTAAGAGGGATGGTTAGCAAAAGCGCGAAGGATTGGGATGTAAAACTCGCACATGCCGAGGTTTGCTTATAACCGTACTCCATCGGTTTACTCTGAGTCGTGCTCCATTTGAGATCGTTTACTGAGTTAATCCATTCCTACCTATTGATTTAATTAGATTCCAAAGAAAGATCTCATGAGTTTTGAAGCAAAGGAGAGACAAGCTGCGTTTCTTGAACTTGTGAGCAAGTGAGAGCTCAAATTGAGAAGGCAAACGCGAAATATAAGGAGAAAGCAAATAAACATCGAAAGCAACTTTGTGTTTCAAGTGGGTGATCTTGTGTGGCTACACTTGAGGAAAGAGAGGTTTCCATCGAAGCGAAAGAATAAGTTAATGCCAAGAGGCGATGGTCCATTCAAAGTACTTGAGTGTTCACGGTTCTAATGCTTACAAGCTTGACTTGCCAAGTGAATATGGAGGAGTTAGTGCAACGTTCAATGTTGGGGATCTATCACCATATCTTGAAGAGCGACAATTTGAGGTCAAATTCTCAAAAAGAAGGAGAGAATGATGCGGGAGCGTTAGAGGAGGTTGAAAGCGAAGTACTTCTAAGCCGACATTTACCTAAGATCACTAAAGAGTTGAAGATTGGTTCGAATTATGTAACTATGGTTACTTGGAAACACGATGGAGAAGTCGGAAAGCAGGAATGGAAGTCGGAAACGCAGAAGGAAAACGCAGACTTTAAAGGTTCCCCGGAAACTCACAGAAACACAGACGCGTTTCCCGAGATCAGTGGAACGCTGGAAAACGTGGTACTCAACACGCTTTCCTTAAATTAGTCCGTAGGAATCACTAGTATAATCTTAATTATTCTTAGTTTATTTTCTTTATTTACTTGCAAATAAAGTAGGAAAATTTCCTAATTGTGTTAGGAATAATTTAGTTGATTTTATTTGATTTTGTTAGTTTGTTTCCTAATTAAATTAGGAAAGTCTTAGTTGATGGAATAATTTGGTTTCCTAATTATATTAGGACCAATATAGTTGTTTAGAGTACTATAAATAAGGTTGGATTGTGACCTTATTTTCATATCTTATCATACATTGAATTATCAATAAAGTTTTATACTTTGCCTAAACTTGCGAGTTTAACCCTTGAATTCTTTCTTGCGAGATTGATTTCAAACTCTTCCTTGCGAGGTTGAGATTTAGCTAATCAAGTGATTTCCTTGCGAGGATTGATCAAGATTGCTTGCTTATTCGTTCTTGTTATTAAGAACTTGCATTATCCATCTTATTTGCAACCTCACGTTGCATTTCCACCCAAAAACAGCAACCTCACGTTGCATACATATTCACAGTTACAAATTCCGCTGCTACGTTTCTAAAGAACCTACGCGTTCTATATCAAATTGGTTATCAGAGCTCGATTCTTGATTTATTTTTCAATAAATCTGTCTTGGGCAGCTTAAAACAATGGAAGATAATTCTGGTCAAGATAAGCCGTGGATGTAACACCCCGTGTTTTTGTAACACAATTTTATAAAAGAATTTAATTCCTTAGATTAAATTCATCCTTTTTCATTATAATAAAAATGCGACTGAATTTTTTTCGCCAAACAATACTAAATTTCCTAAGTGCAAATATAAAAATTTTGAAAAATAAAGTATGTTGTATTATATTCAGAATTCAAAAAGAAATACATTTCAAAAATTTATAAAAGTCAACACAAAACTTATATCGTCTTTCAAATTTAAGTCGACGATTTCAAATCCTACGATTCCTAACGCAACTAAACTAAAACCATTTTTATATATATCGAATTAGAACTTTATTTTTATATATTCGAACTCGATAAATCAAATGAAGCACCTACGACAAATTTCTCAACGACAAATTTTGGCACGCAAATCGAGGTCAAACGTTGACTAAATGGCCAAGCCACCTAAGTGTGATTAAGTCACCTAATCCTTTCTTAAATATACTTACTCATAATTCAAATCTAATTAAAGTAGTTTAAGCTTAATCATTTTGATTATTACTAACAAAACATATTATAATAATATAAAATTACTATTCCTTTTTGATTTAACTAACACTTTCACTAAAACTCGATATAATTAGCCACACTTTTTCAAAACTGATAAACTTTTTGACGTTTGAGCTTTATGATTTATTTCAATAACATTCAACGAAAAAAATATATATTTCGAGCAAGTAAGATTTTATTTCAAAGTTACGAGGACTTAATACCAAATTTTTCTTTTGATTACGTTTTGAGTTTTATTTTCACTCTTATTTTCGATCTTACTTCTAAACATTATTTTAAGACTATATATTTCATTTCGAGACTTTTCGCGTGCGCGTAAATCGAAAAATTGAAAAAGCGAAAAATCGAGCCCTTTAATGATCATGTTGGCCGATTTATTTGACCATTCTTGGTCCAAGCTTTCTTCTTCCACTTTGCTTTCTCTTACACACATTTAAGTCTCTTACACACCTACATTTTGATCATTACTCTTAGTTAGCTTATTTACATTTAACATTTTTAACAAAACTAATTTACTTGTTGATTTTAGTGTAACCCGTATAAATGGTTAAGCCCTAACTTTCGAGGTCCGAAAAGTGGTCATACGGACTCGGAATTTAACGAATCAAAAGCCTAAACCACCTAATTTTTCGAGACGGATTTAATGGTACAGTTTTCATAACTATCAGACAGACCGAACTAAATTCATTTTTCTGTTTTCTTTCAAAGGTCAAAATTCATTCCTCGAAACCTACGATTCTATTTTCGCCGTCTTAGCTTTTGAAAATTTTATCGACTTCCTCAACTTTTAAATATTTTCTTCAATAGTAAATAAAATGTTTTAGTCTTAAAATTTTAAAGTAGAGATATTTCGAAAAATCGTCAAACGCGCACACACTAACTTTTATCGTCTTTTGGCCTTGAGCTTTAAGCCCGAATTATTTCAGTAAAAGCATTTTAAAATATCATAGGAACATTTTCTAACCCCAAATAGTGTTGTGGACTTTGGGTGGCTTAATGTCATGAGTATGTTTATTTTCATTTAATTAAACTTTAATTAAATCAATTATTTAACACATAAACCTTTAACACTTATTCTTACAAATCATACAAGTGCAAAAGTCATTTTCTTTGTCTCCATAATACCGTAGCACTACTCCCTCCTTTCTCCCTTTTATCTCCTTTCATTTTTCTTACAAAACAATTAGAATAAAACACTAATATTATTTCTAATAACTACTAAGTGTTCTAGTAATTAGTGGGTATATGTTAGAGGCCAAACTTGCTTGGATTTTTGGGTGAAGAACATGGGTATGTTCAGGGTGAAGAAAAATCAGATCTAAAATTTATTTTAGATCCTCGACGATAACCATCTAATTTAAAGGTGCCCCCGCACACTAGGTTTTAATTTTGTTAATCGCATGATATAAATGTTTATGTGTTATATTTATTGTGCTTATGAACACCTAGCATCACATGATAAATTAGGAGACAAAAATCGAAAAATAAAACTTGTGTGACCACCTAAAACCCACACGGCATCACCCCCATTTTTGGCTTAATTTTTCGTTTTAATTTTTTTAAATTGCATGCTTAAAATACTAAGGCTAATATGTACATGAATATATAATTAGTTTTTGTTTAGGACTTAAAATGAATTAGTTATGAATTTAAAAGTTTTAAAGTATTTTATGTTGTTCTTGAAGTGTTATTGTTATTCTTATGTTATAATGATTTTATTTTTGTATGTTAATATTTGTAGTTGCTTTTCACTCATGATTAAGTATATAAATGATAATAAGTAAGTTAGTTATTGAATTAGAAGTATAAAAATCAAAAATAAAATTTGTGAAGTGTATATTGAGTGCCACGGTTTTGCTCTTAAATTTGGACCAATTTTTAGTTTTAATTTTTCTAAATAACATATTATGATTAGTTTAGTTAAATTAGACTTGTATGAAAAATTTGAGAAAATTATATAAACATATGAAAATTTGACTAATTAATGTTCATATGAAATTCATGAGTGTTCTTCATTTCCTTCATGTGTTCTTAATGATTTTAGCTCACTTTGATTTATAAGATTTTTATGTGTGTTGTTATTTATTGTTTTTAGTAACTAATAGATAATTACAAAACTAAATGTATAAGTTAAATAAGCTAAATCTTTAAAATATAAAAGTTAGAAATTTAAAGTGAGTAAAAACACTATTCATAAATGAAATAAAATATTTAGTGAAAATCGTAAACTAACTAAGTCACTTTAGTATGATTTAGAAAATTAGTATATAAAAACTTTAAGTCAAAATCGATTAAATTAGAAAACAAAATAAAAATGGATAAGTATAGAAGTGCCACGGTTTTGGGTTGATTCTAGACCTAAAATGATTTTTGTCACTTTTTATTTTTATCACTTAAGTAATTTAATTGATTAAAGAAATGAATTGTTAATAAAAACAAAAAGAAATAATTAGTAAAAATAAATAAAGGCTACGGCATTTCTAGTATTTTTGGGTCAATTTTGGTCAAAATGAATTTATCACTTAGTCACTAAAATTGAATAGTAATTAGTTTTATATTTTATTATAAAATGAATCGTTAATAAAAAGAATCGACGAAACCGATTAAAATAAACGTTACACGTATTAAAATGAACAATGTCGAGTGTTACTACCTTTGCTTAAACTGGATGTGGAGATACGGACTATTTAAAATGAACTACGACAACCTCGCTAAAATTTGAAACCGCTTAAATTTTAGTTAAGTATACGACTAAATCTAAACCGAGTTTTACTTTTGAAATATCATTTAAATCACCAAGTATAAAAATGAACGTAACCACTTTGATTTAAATATGTTTCAAAATCACTAAATACAAAATGAACTTAACAAGTTCGATTAAAATATATTTCAAAACTGCTAAATGAAAAATGAACTTAACAACTTCAAAACTAGACTCCTAAAATATTTCTAAAAATCACTAAGTACAAAACGAACTTAACGACTTTAAAACTAGAAATTCTACACTTAGAAAATAATAAGCTTAGTTTAGAATCTAAAATAAAATACTAAGTATAAATATACGAATAAAATACTAAGTATAAATATACGAATAAAATACCAAGTATAAAAATACGAATAAATACGATGAATAGTAAATACGATGAATAGTAAATACATGAATAGTAAAATACGTGAATAGTAAAAATATTTTAAATTTACGAATGGACTCCAAATAAATTATTTAAGTTTCTATGTGCTTCCGTTTACCTGAAGAACTGCTAGAACTAAATTTTCATTATACAAGTTCGACGTTATTAATTATTATGAACTGTCACTGGAGAAAAAAGGAACGAGAAAATAATGAAGAAAGTACTTGTTAAATACTCGGGTGTCTGTCATGTTGCGAATCTATTGTGCCATCGTTGGAAAGGTAGCCGCATATGGGGACACTGTCATCGCTATTTGGTGCAGTGGTACATTTAATGGCTCTCATAGTCGTTATTTAACGTGATTTTCGCCCTGGGTAGCGATTCGTTCACGGGCCCATATGAGGTAACGGAAAATAGCCATTCCCATCCGGGGAATCTGTCGTAGTGTAATAGTCGTACCAATAGGGTAGTGTGTGCATACAAAAGACAAGGGACTGATCCTCCTTATTACCTGCTTGATATCTTCAGCATTTAAAGTCCGTTGATGTGGCCAGAAGCGCATTGTCGGCGGCGTTAGCATGCTATTTGTGCTGACGCATGTTTCCATCCTAACTTGTTGTGGCTCATAGGACAACGTATGATAGATTATCCATGTTGCGTTGGATATTAGGTAGTTATAACGTACGCTACTTAGTGTTTGATCTGATGTACGAGTCTGAGTAACTAGTGCACTTTGATGGCGAATCATATGGGTGATTTACCATGAGAGTACACAAGCCACTCTGTAGTCAAGACTCGCGAGTATATGTTGCTATTTGAATAATTGAAAAGGGTCGACTACCCCGATGATGATTGAGATGATGATGAATTGCCTATATGATTATGATTGAAATGATAATGATTTATTGAACAAGATTGGTTATAAGTGTTGCATGATATACTGTTTGGTTTATACTCGAGTTGAATCATCCTGATTTTTCCTTATGTGTTTTGCTTGCCTGCTTGCCATCTGCTTTAGTTAATTGTCATGTATATCGCATGTGTTTATAATTGCTACACTACATGATTTATTTGATGTGTTTAGATGTGTTGGGGGAGAAAACACTAATTATGGGATTTGTTGCAGGCGTCCCGAGACTTGAGTGTCTATCTACACCAGGGGTTGTGAAAGCCTTCTTTTGTGTTTTGAGAGATTGTAACCGAATGACTCTGTTTTGTCTATAACTCTTATTATGTATAAGGAGTTGTATGTCTGATGACATTTGGTTTTGTAATAAATAGACTTAATTAATATTCCGCCTTAGTTTAATTAAAGTCACGAAAAACCAGGTTGTTACAGTTGGTATCAAAGCTGTCTTGCGACCGTGAATAACTTAAAGTTATCTCATCTAGCGAGACGACACCTGGGCCAGACATTCATATCGTATGTCAGGCAAATAATGAATTAGAAATCCTAGATCGCTAAAATAATAATCTTAGGACGCTTTAAAAGTGAGAATGGGTAGAAACATTAAGGATTGACCGACTAATATTTTTGACTAACAAGTCTTCTATACTAATGTTACCAACGATTGAGACGTATAAGTCGAGGACGAGACGACAAAGACTCAAGCACTTGCAAATGGACGCATCAAGAGTCGAACGATCTGAAGAGACGCTCTGGACCTTGGAGGAATCCATCGCTTTGAAGACCTCTATAACTTTCCTAAACATCCATATTCATCTCTTCCTAACTTGTTCAAAAAGAAAATTTTAATCGATCTTTTTAAATTATTTTCTTCTTTTAAAATAAAATCTTCCTAGCTTATACTCCGATAATGACTTCATAAAATAAATTTTTATCTCTTTCCATTTCTCGCAAATGCAAGACTAGAAGACAAGACCTGAAGCTCATGCAGTGAGACGTATCAAGAATCATGCTATTCAAGACAATTTCCAAGACGTCGAAGATTTCTTAAGCATTGAAGATTTCTACAACTACAACAAAATCATCCTACTTTTAATTTGATTAGTTTTCAAAATCTTAGTGTTGCTAGCTCGTTTTTAAATTTTTAACATCATAAATTCCTAACTACCTTCAAAAATTTACCTTCGTATTTTGTCCTAAAAACATCTTCGAAAGTTACTTATTTGCTTCGTAAAAGTTTTATTTAGCCATTTGAAATATCTTTGATAATAAATTTTCTTAAGTTGTTTATTCTAAATTCCTCCACTTTCGAATCTTACTTTTTTTGTTTATCTTCAAAAATTTATTATTAACTTTTCGAGAATTCTCAGCTATTTTAAAACTTCTAGTTTACTACGTATTAAGCATTAAATTGGATTTCGTATTTTCACTTCGTTTCATAAATTTCTTATTCTTAAATCTAGATACCTTCAAAACCTATTTGTTTCGACTTTCTTTTCTTTAAATTCTAAAAAAAAAAAAAAAAAAAAACAAAAAAAAAAAAAAAACAAAAAAAAAAACAAAAAAAAAAAAAAATCTTTTAAATTTATCCTACCTATAATAATTATCTCTATTCAAAGTATATATATATACATATATCATTCCCTCCTTCTTTTTATATAACCCCTTATTATCAATTTCGAATCATATTCTAAAAGATGATTTATAACCATTCCGTTTCACCTAATAACATTATAATAATAATTTTAAGAAAATAAGCTATATCAACAAGGTTATCCGTAATTCTCTAGAAATTTTTATTTAATCATTCAACGATAACCTATATTTCCTTAATTTCATTAAAGCTTATATTTTCTTAGTGATCACTACGACTTTCACATAATTTCCCTAAATGCTGTTTTCCTAAGGATATATTTCATATACTCGTGATCATTAAAAGTAACAAAAATAATATTATGTATATACGTTTAAAACTTCTTAAGGGGGTAGGACTATAATTTGATTTCATTAAAGTCCTATTTAAATCCTAAAAATTTCCTATTTCAATCTATTTCATGGTTAATATTTAGTCTCAAAGCTAAATAAATTATTTTTATTCTTAAAACTCTTATTATTTTGAATTTAATTTAATTCCGTACAAAACTTCTAGGCCCTACCTTGTTGTGAATCTCTTTCGCATCGTTTTCTAAAATAACGTTCCAGTAACATTTCTATATTTATTTTAAATATCTCATTAATAAATCAAACGCGATTTTGTTCTCCTAAATTTTTTTACTCTATCCGACGTTTCTATATTAATACGATCTCAAACTTTTCAAAGAGTCTTATTCCAACAAAACCAATTGTTAATCTTCAAATTTGTAAAATCTCGATATTCTCTTCGACTGCTTTGTTTAAACCTCGAGCAGTTACCCATTCTTTTCAAGTTTCGGGGACGAAACTTTTCTTAAGGGGGTAGGATTGTAACACCCCGTGTTTTTGTAACACAATTTTATAAAAGAATTTAATTCCTTAGATTAAATTCATCCTTTTTCATTATAATAAAAATGCGACTGAATTTTTTTCGCCAAACAATACTAAATTTCCTAAGTGCAAATATAAAAATTTTGAAAAATAAAGTATGTTGTATTATATTCAGAATTCAAAAAGAAATACATTTCAAAAATTTATAAAAGTCAACACAAAACTTATATCGTCTTTCAAATTTAAGTCGACGATTTCAAATCCTACGATTCCTAACGCAACTAAACTAAAACCATTTTTATATATATCGAATTAGAACTTTATTTTTATATATTCGAACTCGATAAATCAAATGAAGCACCTACGACAAATTTCTCAACGACAAATTTTGGCACGCAAATCGAGGTCAAACGTTGACTAAATGGCCAAGCCACCTAAGTGTGATTAAGTCACCTAATCCTTTCTTAAATATACTTACTCATAATTCAAATCTAATTAAAGTAGTTTAAGCTTAATCATTTTGATTATTACTAACAAAACATATTATAATAATATAAAATTACTATTCCTTTTTGATTTAACTAACACTTTCACTAAAACTCGATATAATTAGCCACACTTTTTCAAAACTGATAAACTTTTTGACGTTTGAGCTTTATGATTTATTTCAATAACATTCAACGAAAAAAATATATATTTCGAGCAAGTAAGATTTTATTTCAAAGTTACGAGGACTTAATACCAAATTTTTCTTTTGATTACGTTTTGAGTTTTATTTTCACTCTTATTTTCGATCTTACTTCTAAACATTATTTTAAGACTATATATTTCATTTCGAGACTTTTCGCGTGCGCGTAAATCGAAAAATTGAAAAACGAAAATCGAGCCCTTTAATGATCATGTTGGCCGATTTATTTGACCATTCTTGGTCCAAGCTTTCTTCTTCCACTTTGCTTTCTCTTACACACATTTAAGTCTCTTACACACCTACATTTTGATCATTACTCTTAGTTAGCTTATTTACATTTAACATTTTTAACAAAACTAATTTACTTGTTGATTTTAGTGTAACCCGTATAAATGGTTAAGCCCTAACTTTCGAGGTCCGAAAAGTGGTCATACGGACTCGGAATTTAACGAATCAAAAGCCTAAACCACCTAATTTTTCGAGACGGATTTAATGGTACAGTTTTCATAACTATCAGACAGACCGAACTAAATTCATTTTTCTGTTTTCTTTCAAAGGTCAAAATTCATTCCTCGAAACCTACGATTCTATTTTCATTGCCTTAGCTTTTGAAAATTTTATCGACTTCCTCAACTTTTAAATATTTTCTTCAATAGTAAATAAAATGTTTTAGTCTTAAAATTTTAAAGTAGAGATATTTCGAAAAATCGTCAAACGCGCACACACTAACTTTTATCGTCTTTTGACGCCCGACTTTTTAAGCCCGAATTATTTCGTAAAAGCATTTTAAAATATCATAGGAACATTTTCTAACCCCAAATAGTGTTGTGGACTTTGGGTGGCTTAATGTCATGAGTATGTTTATTTTCATTTAATTAAACTTTAATTAAATCAATTATTTAACACATAAACCTTTAACACTTATTCTTACAAATCATACAAGTGCAAAAGTCATTTTCTTTGTCTCCATAATACCGTAGCACTACTCCCTCCTTTCTCCCTTTTATCTCCTTTCATTTTTCTTACAAAACAATTAGAATAAAACACTAATATTATTTCTAATAACTACTAAGTGTTCTAGTAATTAGTGGGTATATGTTAGAGGCCAAACTTGCTTGGATTTTTGGGTGAAGAACATGGGTATGTTCGGGTGAAGAAAAATCCGATCTAAAATTTATTTTAGATCCTCGACGATAACCATCTAATTTAAAGGTGCCCCCGCACACTAGGTTTTAATTTTGTTAATCGCATGATATAAATGTTTATGTGTTATATTTATTGTGCTTATGAACACCTAGCATCACATGATAAATTAGGAGACAAAAATCGAAAAATAAAACTTGTGTGACCACCTAAAACCCACACGGCATCACCCCCATTTTTGGCTTAATTTTTCGTTTTAATTTTTTTAAATTGCATGCTTAAAATACTAAGGCTAATATGTACATGAATATATAATTAGTTTTTGTTTAGGACTTAAAATGAATTAGTTATGAATTTAAAAGTTTTAAAGTATTTTATGTTGTTCTTGAAGTGTTATTGTTATTCTTATGTTATAATGATTTTATTTTTGTATGTTAATATTTGTAGTTGCTTTTCACTCATGATTAAGTATATAAATGATAATAAGTAAGTTAGTTATTGAATTAGAAGTATAAAAATCAAAAATAAAATTTGTGAAGTGTATATTGAGTGCCACGGTTTTGCTCTTAAATTTGGACCAATTTTTAGTTTTAATTTTTCTAAATAACATATTATGATTAGTTTAGTTAAATTAGACTTGTATGAAAAATTTGAGAAAATTATATAAACATATGAAAATTTGACTAATTAATGTTCATATGAAATTCATGAGTGTTCTTCATTTCCTTCATGTGTTCTTAATGATTTTAGCTCACTTTGATTTATAAGATTTTTATGTGTGTTGTTATTTATTGTTTTTAGTAACTAATAGATAATTACAAAACTAAATGTATAAGTTAAATAAGCTAAATCTTTAAAATATAAAAGTTAGAAATTTAAAGTGAGTAAAAACACTATTCATAAATGAAATAAAATATTTAGTGAAAATCGTAAACTAACTAAGTCACTTTAGTATGATTTAGAAAATTAGTATATAAAAACTTTAAGTCAAAATCGATTAAATTAGAAAACAAAATAAAAATGGATAAGTATAGAAGTGCCACGGTTTTGGGTTGATTCTAGACCTAAAATGATTTTTGTCACTTTTTATTTTTATCACTTAAGTAATTTAATTGATTAAAGAAATGAATTGTTAATAAAAACAAAAAGAAATAATTAGTAAAAATAAATAAAGGCTACGGCATTTCTAGTATTTTTGGGTCAATTTTGGTCAAAATGAATTTATCACTTAGTCACTAAAATTGAATAGTAATTAGTTTTATATTTTATTATAAAATGAATCGTTAATAAAAAGAATCGACGAAACCGTTTAAAATAAACGTTACACGTATTAAAATGAACAATGTCGAGTGTTACTACCTTTGCTTAAACTGGATGTGGAGATACGGACTATTTAAAATGAACTACGACAACCTCGCTAAAATTTGAAACCGCTTAAATTTTAGTTAAGTATACGACTAAATCTAAACCGAGTTTTACTTTTGAAATATCATTTAAATCACCAAGTATAAAAATGAACGTAACCACTTTGATTTAAATATGTTTCAAAATCACTAAATACAAAATGAACTTAACAAGTTCGATTAAAATATATTTCAAAACTGCTAAATGAAAAATGAACTTAACAACTTCAAAACTAGACTCCTAAAATATTTCTAAAAATCACTAAGTACAAAACGAACTTAACGACTTTAAAACTAGAAATTCTACACTTAGAAAATAATAAGCTTAGTTTAGAATCTAAAATAAAATACTAAGTATAAATATCTGAATAAAATACTAAGTATAAATATACGAATAAAATACCAAGTATAAAAATACGAATAAATACGATGAATAGTAAATACGATGAATAGTAAATACATGAATAGTAAAATACGTGAATAGTAAAAATATTTTAAATTTACGAATGGACTCCAAATAAATTATTTAAGTTTCTATGTGCTTCCGTTTACCTGAAGAACTGCTAGAACTAAATTTTCATTATACAAGTTCGACGTTATTAATTATTATG
This sequence comes from Dianthus caryophyllus, assembly GCA_023091065.1. NCBI lineage: Eukaryota > Viridiplantae > Streptophyta > Magnoliopsida > Caryophyllales > Caryophyllaceae > Dianthus > Dianthus caryophyllus. The sequence goes on from CM041530.1 coordinate 10,609,939, forward strand.
AGCTATCCTTTGGAGAAATAAAGGAACGAGAAAATAATGAAGAAAGTACTTGTTAAATACTCAGATTGTCTGTCTATGTTGCGAATCTATTGTGCCATCGTTGGAAAGGTAGCGCGTATGGGGACAACTTGTCATCGCTATTTGGTGCAGTGGTACATTTAATGGCTCTCATAGTCGTTATTTAACGTGATTTTCGCCCTGGGTAGCGATTCGTTCACGGGCCCATATGAGGTAACGGAAAATAGCCATTCCCATCAGGAATGCGTCAGTAGTGTAATAGTCGTACCAATAGGGTAGTGTGTGCATACAAAAGACAAGGGGTGATCCTCCTTATTACCTTGATATCTTGACATTTAAAGTCCGATTGATGTGGCCAGAAGCCTTGTCGCGCTGTTAGCATGCTATTTGTGCTGACGCATGTTTCCATCCTAACTTGTTGTGGCTCATAGGACAACGTATGATAGATTATCCATGTTGCGTTGGATATTAGGTAGTTATAACGTACGCTACTTAGTGTTTGATCGATGTGCAGTGCGAGTATCTAGTGCACTTTGATGGCGAATCATATGGGTGATTTACCATGAGAGTACACAAGCCACTCTGTAGTCAAGACTCGCGAGTATATGTTGCTATTTGAATAATTGAAAAGGGTCGACTACCCCGATGATGATTGAGATGATGATGAATTGCCTATATGATTATGATTGAAATGATAATGATTTATTGAACAAGATTGGTTATAAGTGTTGCATGATATACTGTTTGGTTTATACTCGAGTTGAATCATCACGATTTTTCCTTATGTGTTTTGCTTGCACCTTGCCATCTGCTTTAGTTAATTGTCATGTATATCGCATGTGTTTATAATTGCTACACTACATGATTTATTTGATGTGTTTAGATGTGTTGGGGGAGAAAACACTAATTATGGGATTTGTTGCAGGCGTCCCGTGACTTGTGTGTCTATCTACACCAGGGGTTGAGAAGGCCATCTTTTGTGTTTTGAGAGATTATGCTTAGAATGACTCTGTTTTGTCTATAACTCTTATTATGTATAAGGAGTTGTAATACGATGACAGCTGGTTTTGTAATAAATAGACTTAATTAATATTCCGCCTTAGTTTAATTAAAGTCACGAAAAACCAGGTTGTTACAGTGGATGGAAGACATGAATTCCATGCAAAAGGAGCTAAGTCAGTTGACATACATGGTGAAGCACATGTTTAAAAGTGGTTATAAGAAACCAAAGAACCCGAATATAAGTGATGATGAAGGTTCGATTTTATCCGAAGAAGAAGAACGTCCGAGAGGAAGGAAGATCACCAAGAACGATGATGATCGAGGTCTCAAACTCGATATTCCAGATTTTAAAGGTGACATGGATCCGGAGAGTTTCTTGGATTGGATTCGACAAGCCGAGAGAATCTTTGAGTATAAGGAATATGATGATAGGAAGCAATTTAAGGTTGCAACGTTGAAACTCACCAAATATGCTTCTTTATGGTATGAAAACCTAAAGAAACAAAGGAGGAGAGAAGGAAAGCCAAAGATTGAGTCTTGGGCTAGGTTGAGGAAACACCTTCTGGAACGTCTATTGCCTCGTGATTATGAGCAAGAAAACTACTTGAAACTCCAATCTTTGATGCAAGAAAACTTGTCCGTGACTGAATACATCAAAGAATTTGAGAGGATAACAATCTTATGCGATCTTGAGGAGAAAGAAGAGCTGAGAATCGCAAGATTCATCAAGGGCCTAACACGCTCGCCATGACTAAAGTTGAAATTCAGAATTTTGATGGTTTTAATGATGTGTGCAGGTTAGCTTTGAAGTTTGAGAAGCAAGAAAAGGCACGAAAGACTAATCCTTATTCAAGAGGAGTGGTCATTGGTTCGAGTTCCCAAGCTAAAAACACTCCAAGCAAACCTAAAGAAACTCCAAAAGAGGAATCTCGAGACAAAGGAAAGGGAATCGCAGTGGAGACTAAAGGAAACTCAATGAGGCGTTGCTTTAAGTGTCAAGGCTATGGTCACATAGCAAACGAGTGTCCTCTAAAGAGAGCACTCACAGTTCAAGAATTGGAAGGGTTGGTTCCTAGCTTTGTCACGTCTAAGGAGGATGAAGAAACAGAAGACCAAGAGGGAGTAGTTTATGATTTGGATCCCTTGAGTGAAGATGAATGCTTGGTTCTTAGAAACCTTCATGTGGAAGCAAGCACGGCTGAAACGGAACAAAGAGAGCAGATTTTTCATACCCGGTGCAAGGTATGTAACAACCTGGTTTTTAGTCGACTTTAATTACTAAGGCGGAAATTAATTAAGTCTTAAACCAGAGTCATTAATTATACATAAACCCAAAATGTTACATCCTCGTTCGAGAGTTGAATAAAACAACTCTAAATACGGTAGTTAAAAGAGTAGCGTTATATATTACATATCTCTCGGAAAACAATAAAAACAAAGCATAAAAGCGTCTCGTGGCCCCATCCAAAATCCAGCTCCTGGTCCACGTACGTCCTGCACAATAAACTATGGGGGGATGCATTGGCGGTGTGATGACTAGCTATGCTCATACTTACCCTCGATTTCAATTACTTTGGTTTAATATTATCGCTTTATAAACATAACATTATGATAAAAACATAAACATGCTTAATACAATTAGCATGTAAAGACATATATGTCATAATAAGCATGCGGTTAAAGCGATAAATCATATAAGCATGCTGTTCAGTTATGAAAGCAAATAACATATAATATCATAGCCGTAGTATCACAACATATCAGCAAGATTACAAAGCGATATCAGATCGCATACATACATACGTATCGTATTGTTCTCATCATGCAGACTCGATTCACTTCAGAAACTTGTGGTCTTTAATTTTCGAAGATGGTACACACTCGTTCTCATTTAATCAAACAACACACAACACATACTGCGTACAGGCACGACCCTTTGAGTAGGCCTTTGTACTCTGATCGATTGCATCTCACTTCCATAGTGCAGAGGCTTACTCGACTCGTAAACCACGCCGAATACTATAATACTTGCATCTCATCCTCTAGTGTTCGAAATGATTCGAACTTCAGATACAATCTCGTCAAGTAATCTTTACGCAGGGTAAGAACGAATGCTAGTGTCGCGCCCACTAAGAACGAAACACCGCAAGGAGACCACCGCTATAATCGCCCAAATCCACGGTGCCTGTTAACTTTAGCGAAATAGGGAATAAAACCCTAGTCTAGTACATGTACACTAGTATCCAGTTTAAGAATGGGCTATGCTAATCATAGAGCACCTTAACTCAGGATAAAACGACTATTTCCTAAAGCCTGAGACAAAAGCCTTGGCATATTCAATTATCTTGTCCGGCAATGGCGACCGCCACAAGACTATCTTAGTCCCACTTCACTTACGATTGACGTTTTCATATCTGAGGCCCAAGCTTGACCTTTTATTTAAACTTACTCAAGATTTATTATTTATCTGATATTACATATCACATATTACTAGACTCTCCTAGTCTCAGCGTCAAACGTTTAAGTATTTGTAGGTTTCATATGATCACATAACACATTCGTTTATTATTTGAAGTGTTGTTAATTATTAATGTTTTCAAGTTTCTAAATTGAAACGTTTATCAGTATGTCCAATTTTATTTATGTGTTTTTCAAACACTTTAGGTCATTTACTTCTTTATTTTAAATTTTCTATACTTAGTAAAATTTTCAATTATTTTCAGTATTTCACTATTCACTTTTCACTATTCATCGTATTTTACTATTCATCGTATTTACTATTCACTGTATTTACTATTCATCGTATTTACTATTCATTGTATTTACTATTCATCGTATTCTATACGTATTTTTATACGTATTCGTATTTTATATGTATTTTTATACTTATACTTATTATTTTATTATTTTTTTATACTTAAGGTATTTTAGTTATAAAACTAAGTCTTTTATTTCCTAAGTATAGATTTCTAGTTTTTAAGTCGTTAGGTTCGTTTTGTACTTAGGCGATTTTTGAAAATATTCTAAAGTCTAGTTTTAAAAATGTTAAATTCGGTTTGTATTTAGTCGTTTATGAAAATATCCGAAACTCATAGTTTTAAAAACGTTAAGTTCATTTTGTATTTAGTCATTTATGAAAATATTCTAAAATTCTAGTTTTAAAAACGTTAAGTTCGGTTTATAAAAGGTGATCAATGATATTTATTTTAAAACGATACTCGGTTAAATTTAGTCGTCTATTTATTTAAGTTAGTGATAGTATCGTGGATGATTCATTTATAGTCCGTATGTCCAAGATCATCAATCCAATAGCAAAGGTAGTATCACACGATTTAATTTATTTTTATAACGGTTAACATATTTTCATCGGTTTATAATAATTCATTTATAATTAAAACGATTTATACAAAAATTCAATTCTAATTACTATTTAACTTTAGTGACTTAGTGATAATTTCATTTTAGTCAAATTTAGTCAATTAAAAATGAAAATGCCGTGTACAACATATATAATATAAAAATTGATTTATTTCTTTTAATTTCTTAATTCTAACTTATTAATTAACAATTGAATTATATTAACAATAAACTAAAAAGTGATAAAAACAATTTTAACCCTAAAATAGTGAGGATGCCGTGAGCAAGCTAGGTGGTGTTCTAAAATTTCATTTTTCGATTTTAACGGTTTTTAACTTAAAGTCTTTATATTTTAATTATTCTAATTAAACTAAAACGATTTAAACTATAATGAAATTTACTAACAATTTCATTTATATTTATGAATAGTGTTTTTCAACACTTTAATTTTCTAACTTTTTAATCTAAATGATTTATAATGTTTTAGTTGATTTAATACATAATACTAACAATATATATAAACAATAACTAAACATAAACATAAATTATTAACAAACATAAATTAAAATGAAATCAAAATGAGTAACAAGTATGAACATCAACATGAATAACTCAAGAACACACATGAAGAACTCAAGAACAACTCAAGAACACTTATTTCGATTTTAATAATTTATAATTCGTTTTCCTAATTTAGTTTTTTTTTTATAGGAACATCCATTTTATACAAACTTAATACTACATATAATTTACAAAAATTAAAAGTGAAAATATATTAAAAAAAATAGAAAATGCCGTGTATATGTATTATGTATATATAATTTTCATTTTCGATTTTAATAACTTTAAACTCATTTTTAATATTTCACATAATTTTTATATATCACTACTACTCTAATAAAACATATCTAAACATAAAAATCATATGAATATAAATTAAAAATGCTCAAATTTAATTTAACTAACATATGAAAAATATTACTACAATTACACTATTATCATTATTACTTATTTATTATCATTTTATTATACAACACATAAACATACAAGCACATATAAGTGATGTTTAACATATTTAACATAAAAATCATACTTATAAAATTAGAATAACAAAACAAATTAATTTACTAAAAAGATAATACAAGACATAGTTAGTCACCTTATCGGTAAAGTTATTGGTTGTCCGGATCGATTATGTTATCTAAATCTAGGTCTTCACCCAAGTACCCGTCTTCACCTTCAAAAATATACCCGAATTAGTAAGCTCCAAATACCCACTAATGTTAAATAATACTAGTAATATATTAAGATAATATTTAGGGTTTTAATTTATGAGTTTTTAAGAGGAAAATGAAAGAAAATAAAAGGGAGAAATGGGGCTAAGGGGGACGGTCCAAATGAGGCAAGGAGAAGTGTGTTTTGGACTTGTGAAAATAAGGGAACACTAGTAATAATATTAGGTTAAAAATATTAGGTTTTGTTGGTTTTATTTAATAAATAAAGTTTAATAAAAATGCATTTATGACATCATAAGTCAAGTGGATATACTAGTGGCAAATTAAGAAGGTTCCAAAAGTCTCTTGGTCAAAATAAAGTTTTCCACCAAATTAATCAGTTTAAAAAGTCTGGTGTCAAAAGCGATAAAAGTCAAAGTGTGTAGCGTTTGACTATTTTTCGAAATATTTCTACTTTTGAATTCTAAGACTAAAATATTTATTTCATTATTCAAAAATATTAAAAAGTATTAAAGAAGTCGAGAAATTTTACAAAACGAAAGTTTTGCAAAAAGTGTGATTTCGGAAGATTAAATGATTAAGAATTGATTTAAGGTTTGAAATTAGAAATTGATGGCTAATTATTGAATTAAATTAACACGGGTGTTACTGAGCCTCCCCCTTAGAAAAGTTTCGTCCCGAAACTTGAATGAAGAATAGGATCTTCACCTGAGGTAAACAGCTCGGGATATTTCTCCTTCATAGAGGCTTCAGTCTCCCAAGTTGCTTGTTCAGTCAATTGACCTTTCCATAGCACTTTTACTAAGGGAACCGTCTTCCGCCTCAACCTCTTGGTTTCTCGTGCCAAGATCTTTACAGGCCTCTCGGAGTAGAGCAGGTTAGGCTCAACTGCGATTACGTCAGGAGTAATGATGTGGCTTGGGTCGCTCCTGTATCGCCTTAGTTGTGAAACGTGGAACACGTTGTGGACCTTGGAGAGGTTGGGGGGTAGCGCTAGGCGATAGGCTACCTCGCCAATTCTGTCGGTTATCTCATATGGTCCAACGTATTTAGGACTCAACTTTCCTTTCAAACCGAAGCGCCGGACCCCCTTCATGGGTGATACTTTTAAGAACACATGATCGCCAACTTCGAACTCGATTGGTCGACGATGCTTGTTGGCATACATCTTCTGGCGGTCTTGTGCCGCTTGCAGGCGTTCCCGAATGATTTTTATGTGTTCAATTTGGTCTTGAATGACCTGTGGTCCAGTTCCCACGTTATCACTAGCATCGTCCCAACAGACTGGGCTACGACACTTCCTCCCGTAGAGTGCCTCAAATGGGGCACAACCTAAGCTTGCATGGAAGCTATTGTTGTAGGAGAATTCAATCAAAGGTAGACTTTTCTCCCAATTCTCGTTAAATTCTAGGGCACATGCCCTGAGCATGTCCTCGACCGTTTGGATAGTTCGCTCAGTTTGACCATCGGTCGCAGGGTGGAAAGCGGTGCTCATCTTCAGTTGACTTCCCAATGATGCTTGGAGCTTGTCCCAAAAATGAGAGGTGAATCTCGGATCCCTGTCCGAGATAATGTCTAGTGGTACACCGTGTAGTCGAATCACCTCTTTCTCATAAGTCTTAGCTAGCTCTTCAAGGCTCCAAGTATCTTTGATTGGTAGAAAATGGCCCGATTTGGTCAGGCGGTCCACTATTACCCAAATTGCATTATTGCTTCGGTGAGTCCTTGGCAAACCCGTTATAAAATCCATGGAAATGGAGTCCCACTTTCCCAATGGAATGTCCAAGGGTTGTAGTAGTCCCCCAGGTCGTTGATGTTCAAACTTCACCTTTTGACAGATTAAGCATTTTGCAACATACTCTGCAATCTCTGCTTTCATTCTAACCCACCAAAACTTCAGTTTTAAGTCTTGGTACATTTTATCAGACCCAGGATGTATGGAGTATCGTGTACTATGTGCCTCGTCGAGGATCTTTCTTTTCAACACAGGTACGTCAGGCACACACCACCTTTCTTTGAATCTCAAACTCCCGTCAGGTTTAACTTCAAACCCTTCTCGGTTTCCTGAAGGAATTTCCCGTCTGATCTTAACAAGCTCTTCATCTTCCCATTGTAGAGCTCTTATCTCGTGATATAACTCCGGCTCTGCGATCATTGCATTCAAATCAGCATCGTCAGACTGAACCAACTCTAAGTTCATTCTCTTGAAGTCTCTGACAATACTAGCCGGAATTTCCCAAATGTTGCTAAGGGTATGCGTAGTCTTTCTACTCAGAGCGTCAGCAACGACGTTCGCCTTACCCTCATGGTACAGTAGTTCAATCTTATAGTCCTTGATCAGTTCTAACCACCGGCGTTGTCTCATGTTGAGTTCCTTCTGAGTGAAGATATATTTCAGGCTTTTGTGGTCCGTGTAGAACTTGATACTCACTCCGTAGAGGTAATGACGCCAGATTTTCAAAGCAAACACCACGGCTGCTAATTCTAGGTCATGAGTTGGGTAGTTTCGTTCATGAACCTTTAACTGCCTTGACGCATAAGTAATGACCTTCCCTTGTTGCATCGATGTGACCAGGCCATTCGATTGGCGTCACTGTAGACTTCATACTCGTCTCCATCCGTAGGAAGAGCTAAGACAGGTGCTGTGGTAAGCCTTGTCTTGAGTTCCTGGAACGCATTCTCGCACTCATCGCTCCATATGAACTTGGATTCCTTTTGTAGCAACTTGGTCATAGGTCGTGCTACTTTGGAGAAATGCGGAACAAACCTTACGTAGTATCCGCCAATCCTAGGAAGCTGCGTATTTGATTATATTTGTAGGAGCCTTCCATTCCTTCCTGCGTCGATCTTTGCGGGATCTACCATCACTCAGATCCTTTGAGATGACGTGGCCCAAGAATGCAACCTTCTCGAGCCAAAACTCGCACTTGGAAAATTTAGCATACCACTTATACTCCCTTAGTATCCCCAAAATGATACGGAGGTGTTCCTCGTGTTCTGCCCCAGTCTTGGAGTAGATTAGGATATCGTCAATGAAAACTACCACGCAGATGTCCAAGTACTCGTGGAAGGTTACATTCATTTGATCCATGAACAACTTTGATGCGTTTGTCAAACCGAAAGGCATGACCTTAAACTCATAGTGACCGTATCTGCTTCTGAAAGCAGTCTTTTGGATGTCTGACTCCCTTACTGCAATCTGATGATAACCTGACCTCAAGTCGATCTTAGAAAACACTCCCGCGCCCTTCAATTGATCAAAGAGATCGTCGATTCTGGGTAAAGGGTAGCGGTTCTTAATGGTCACCTTGTTTAACTCCCGGTAGTCGATGCAGAGTCTCATACTGCCGTCCTTCTTTTTCACAAAGAGAACCGGTGCTCCCCAGGGTGAGACACTCGGTCTTATGAAACCCTTCTCAATCATTTCTTCCAGTTGTTTCTTTAATTCCTGTAGTTCTACAGGTGCCATTCTATAGGGTGCCTTTGAAATTGGGGCCGTGCCTGGCACAAGGTCGATAGAGAATTCAACGTCACGTGCAGGTGGCAAGCCTGGTAAGTCGTCTGGAAAAACGTCAGGGAATTCCCGTACTATGTGAATATCTTCAATGTTCACACTCTCCTTTACTTCGCTGATGCTGCATAGGTACACTTGATGCCCTTTTCTCTCCAACTTTTGTAGTTGTAGCACAGAGATGATTTTCGCCCCCTTAATTGGCGAAGTCTTCTGATATGTGACTCTAGTTCCCGTGGGATGTTTCAAGCGAATTTTTCGGTCTCGGCACTCGAATAACGCATGGTACTTAGTCAACCAATCGATCCCCAATATGACGTCGAACTCCGGCATGTAAAAAAGGATAAGGTCGGAAGGAAAGATTGTTTTATGAATTGTGATTGGAGTTTCTTTGAAAATTTTGGAGCATTTGAAAATTTTTCCGTTTGGTAACGAAATATTTGCGTTGATTGATTCGTATTTTGTGAGATTAGCCTTTGAAACAAACTTAGAAGATATAAAGGACAAGGATGCCCCAGTGTCAAACAAAACAACAGCGTTTACAGAGTTTATGAGAAATATACCAGTGATGACGTCAGCCTCGGGTGACTCCTCTGCCTCAGCTTCCGTGAGCACATAAACTCGACCCTGTACCACTACAGATTGTGGTACTCCGCGGCAGTGTTGGTCACGGAGCACTAGGGCATGCATTCGCCTTGTGCCCTACCAGCTTACAACGGTAACAAGTAATTGGTTGCCCATTACACTGTTTCCCTTCATGACGCGCCTTGTTGCATATAGGACAATTCCCCTGCAAGGCTCTTGGTTGAGGAGCCCTTCCTGCAACCATGGCCCTCTCGTTGTTCCCAGCAGGAAGCCTGTTTTGGAACGCAGGCCTCTGGAAATTCTGCCTCTGTTGATTCGGGCGTTGGTAGTTAAACCACGGATGAAGCTCATTGGGATCTGAGGCACAAACACCTTCTTCTTCTTTTGACCTTTTCCAATTCCGGAGAAGCCCATAGGCTACTTGCGCATTCATATCTTTGCGACAATGGTATTGTAGGTGTTGGTACTCATGTGGAGTGCGCATAGTGTAGGACATATTGCGCGAGATACCTGCAGGTCATGGCCACTTCGTTGGGAAGCGATCGCACCCCCAAATTTGGCGGTGTTGAAATTTTGCGGTGTGCTCTTGGAGTGTCATGTCCCCCATCTTAAGAGCTATGAATTCCTCTTCCTTCTGACAACGGAGTTCATACCCAAAGTACTTCCCCTTAATCTTCTCGGCAATTAGTACCATGTAAACGTGGTGTCGGGCTCGTTGGTCACGACCACGTTCCCACCAATCATTCGCCTCGCCTTTCAAGTAGTAGGCGGCGATGTTTACCCTATCCTCCTGGAGGTGTCTGCTCGGGTCCATTAGTTTTTCATCTCTTGAAGCCGGTTTGTGAGATCGATAGGGTTACTTGAACGAGTATTCTTGTGGTCGATGGCGTGAAACACGATCAAGCGCTCGGATGATGTTGGCGGTTTGCGTTGTCAGTGGCTATTTACGCCAAGCGGATCAAAGATTCTTACGCCAGGAGGTGTCTTTCCTCGTCTGTCATTGGAGAGTGCGGGCATTACGAAAGAATTTAGGCGAAGAAGATTATTAGCATCGCAAGGGGTTAGATAGCATGCTTGATATTGATAGAATTTATTTGAAAATAGAAGTGATGGCGGTAGTCATGCAAGTAAGCCTGAGAGGTTAGGTATATTATTCCATTGAAATGCATACGGTACATTTCTCGCCAGACGGAAGAAAGGTTGGAAGTAGGGAGTGTATTTTTGTGGAATTATTTATGAATTCAACAGATGTCTTCACTCCGTGCCGTCTGGTACTTCTTTGACGCTTCAATCCTCGGAAGTTGAATTTATTATTTTGATTTTATATCCGAGGATAGTTGTTAGCTTAAATTAGTCACTTCAGCAAGTAGCAAGCATACGATAGTTAGTGTATTTTATTTTGAGGGAAGTAGTTGTTATTTAAAAGTACTAAGCCTATGGTCGGTCCCTATGATTTCTACCAATCCTCACATTTTAAAGCGATTTCAAATTATTATTTAAGTGATCTAGTAAAATAAAAATCTAATTTATTATTTGATCCTATTAGTCTATGCCTGACATACAATATGAATGTCTGGCCCAGGTGTCTCTCGTTAGGTAAGCATAAATCGCATTAGGCCATTTATGTTACGGTCACGAGTCAGCTCTGATACCAACTGTAACAACCTGGTTTTTAGTCGACTTTAATTACTAAGGCGGAAATTAATTAAGTCTTAAACCAGAGTCATTAATTATACATAAACCCAAAATGTTACATCCTCGTTCGAGAGTTGAATAAAACAACTCTAAATACGGTAGTTAAAAGAGTAGCGTTATATATTACATATCTCTCGGAAAACAATAAAAACAAAGCATAAAAGCGTCTCGTGGCCCCATCCAAAATCCAGCTCCTGGTCCACGTACGTCCTGCACAATAAACTATGGGGGATGCCATTGGCTGATGATGACTAGCTATGCTCATACTTACCCTCGATTTCAATTACTTTGGTTTAATATTATCGCTTTATAAACATAACATTATGATAAAACATAAACATGCTTAATACAATTAGCATGTAAGACATATATGTCATAATAAGCATGCTGTTAAAGCGATAAATCATATAAGCATCTTTGTTCGATTATGAAAGCAAATAACATATAATATCATAGCCGTAGTATCACAACATATCGGCAAGATTACAAAGCGATATCGGATCGCATACATACATACGTATCGTATTGTTCTCATAATCTGACTCGATTCACTTGAAACTTGTGGTCTTTAATTTTTCGAAGATGGTACACACTCGTTCTCATTTAATCAAACAACACACAACACATCACGCTTTGAGCACGACCACCGAGTAGGCCTTTGTACTCGATCGATTGCATCTCACTTCCATAGTGCAGAGGCTTACTCGACTCGTAAACCACGCCGAATACTATAATACTTGCATCTCATCCTCTAGTGTTCGAAATGATTGAACTTGAGATACAATCTCGTCAAGTAATCTTTACGCGAGGATAAGAACGAATGCTAGTGTCGCGCCCACTAAGAACGAAACACCGCAAGGAGACCACCGCTATAATCGCCCCGAATCGACGCATTTATACTGTTAACTTTAGCGAAATAGGGGAATAAAACCTAGTCTAGTACATGTACACTAGTATCCAATTTAAGAATGGGCTATGCTAATCATAGAGCACCTTAACTCAGGATAAAGCGACTATTTCCTAAAGCACGAGACAAAAGCCTTGGCATATTCAATTATCTTGTCCGAGCAATGGCGGCCACAAGACTATCTTAGTCCCACTTCACTACGATTGGCGTTTTCATATCTGAGGCCCAAGCTTGACCTTTTATTTAAACTTACTCAAGATTTATTATTTATCGATATAACATATCACATATTACTAGACTCTCCTAGTCTCAGCGTCAAGCGTTTAAGTATTTGTAGGTTTCATATGATCACATAACACATTCGTTTATTATTTGAAGTGTTGTTAATTATTAATGTTTTCAAGTTTCTAAATTGAAGCGTTTATCGATATGTCCAATTTTATTTATGTGTTTTTCAAACACTTTAGGTCATTACTTCTTTATTTTAAATTTTCTATACTTAGTAAAATTTTCAATTATTCGATGTTCACTATTCACTTTTCACTATTCATCGTATTTTACTATTCATCGTATTTACTATTCTTTGTATTTACTATTCATCGTATTTACTATTCATCGTATTTACTATTCATCGTATTTTATACGTATTTTTATACGTATTCGTATTTTATATGTATTTTTATACTTATACTTATTATTTTATTATTTTTTTATACTTAAGGTATTTTAGTTATAAAACTAAATCTATTATTTCCTAAGTATAGATTTCTAGTTTTTAAGTCGTTAGGTTCGTTTTGTACTTAGGCGATTATTGAAAATATTCTAACGTCTAGTTTTAAAAATGTTAAATTCGGTTTGTATTTAGTCGTTTATGAAAATATCAAAACTCATAGTTTTAAATACGTTAAGTTGATTTTGTATTTAGTCATTTATGAAAATATACTAAAATTCTAGTTTTAAAAACGTTAAGTTCGGTTTATAAAAGGTGATCAATGATATTTATTTTAATACGTTACTCGGTTAAATTTAGTCGTGTATTTATTTAAGTTAGTGATTGTATCGAGGCTGATTCATTTATAGTCAGTATGTCCAAGATCATCAATCCAATAGCAAAGGTAGTATCACACGATTTAATTTATTTTTATAGCAGTTAACATATTTTCATCGGTTTATAATAATTCATTTATAATTAAAACGATTTATACAAAAATTCAATTCTAATTACTATTTAACTTTAGTGACTTAGTGATAATTTCATTTTAGTCAAATTTAGTCAATTAAAAATGAAAATGCCGTGTACAACATATATAATATAAAAATTGATTTATTTCTTTTAATTTCTTAATTCTAACTTATTAATTAACAATTGAATTATATTAACAATAAACTAAAAAGTGATAAAAACAATTTTAACCCTAAAATAGTGAGGATGCCGTGAGCAAGCTAGGTGGTGTTCTAAAATTTCATTTTTCGATTTTAACGGTTTTTAACTTAAAGTCTTTATATTTTAATTATTCTAATTAAACTAAAACGATTTAAACTATAATGAAATTTACTAACAATTTCATTTATATTTATGAATAGTGTTTTTCAACACTTTAATTTTCTAACTTTTTAATCTAAATGATTTATAATGTTTTAGTTGATTTAATACATAATACTAACAATATATATAAACAATAACTAAACATAAACATAAATTATTAACAAACATAAATTAAAATGAAATCAAAATGAGTAACAAGTATGAACATCAACATGAATAACTCAAGAACACACATGAAGAACTCAAGAACAACTCAAGAACACTTATTTCGATTTTAATAATTTATAATTCGTTTTCCTAATTTAGTTTTTTTTTTATAGGAACATCCATTTTATACAAACTTAATACTACATATAATTTACAAAAATTAAAAGTGAAAATATATTAAAAAAAATAGAAAATGCCGTGTATATGTATTATGTATATATAATTTTCATTTTCGATTTTAATAACTTTAAACTCATTTTTAATATTTCACATAATTTTTATATATCACTACTACTCTAATAAAACATATCTAAACATAAAAATCATATGAATATAAATTAAAAATGCTCAAATTTAATTTAACTAACATATGAAAAATATTACTACAATTACACTATTATCATTATTACTTATTTATTATCATTTTATTATACAACACATAAACATACAAGCACATATAAGTGATGTTTAACATATTTAACATAAAAATCATACTTATAAAATTAGAATAACAAAACAAATTAATTTACTAAAAAGATAATACAAGACATAGTTAGTCACCTTATCGGTAAAGTTATTGGTTGTCCGGATCGATTATGTTATCTAAATCTAGGTCTTCACCCAAGTACCCGTCTTCACCTTCAAAAATATACCCGAATTAGTAAGCTCCAAATACCCACTAATGTTAAATAATACTAGTAATATATTAAGATAATATTTAGGGTTTTAATTTATGAGTTTTTAAGAGGAAAATGAAAAGAAAATAAAAGGGAGAAATGGGGCTAAGGGGGACGGTCCAAATGAGGCAAGGAGAAGTGTGTTTTGGACTTGTGAAAATAAGGGAACACTAGTAATAATATTAGGTTAAAAATATTAGGTTTTGTTGGTTTTATTTAATAAATAAAGTTTAATAAAAATGCATTTATGACATCATAAGTCAAGTGGATATACTAGTGGCAAATTAAGAAGGTTCCAAAAGTCTCTTGGTCAAAATAAAGATTTCCACAAAGTGTCAGTTTTAAAAAGTCGGGTGTCAAAAGCGATAAAAGTCAAAGTGTGCGCGTTTGACTATTTTTCGAAATATTTCTACTTTTGAATTCTAAGACTAAAATATTTATTTCATTATTCAAAAATATTAAAAAGTATTAAAGAAGTCGAGAAATTTTACAAAACGAAAGTTTTGCAAAAAGTGTGATTTCGGAAGATTAAATGATTAAGAATTGATTTAAGGTTTGAAATTAGAAATTGATGGCTAATTATTGAATTAAATTAACACGGGGTGTTACAAGGTACGTGACAAGATTTGTAATCTTATCATTGATAGTGGGTCATGCACGAATGTAGTAGCAAAGACTTTGGTTGATGAACTTAAATTACAAACTAGAGACCGTGATAAGTCATATAAACTACATTGGTTGAATGGGGATGGTGGTGTTCATGTGAAGAAACAAGCCCTAATCTCTCTTAGTTTAGGCCCATATACTGATGAATTGTGGTGTGACGTGGTTCCAATGAATGCTTGTCATATTCTATTGGGGAGGCCGTGGCAATTTGATCGGAAGGTTGAGCATGATGGGAGAACTAATATTTATAGCGTGACCAAGAGAAACACAACTTACAATCTGAAACCTTTATCACCTCATAAGATTAGGGAAGCTAAATTGAAGAGGAAACTTATTTGTGGAGGCTAAGGAAGTAGAAGAGGTTATTGCTCGTGGAGAGCAGCGTTTACATGCTTGTGATGCGTGATTACGATTCGGGAAGATTGGTGATAACCGTGATGTGAAAGAGCTATTGGATGAATTTGGGGATGTGTTTTAGGATGATTTACCACAGGGTTACCTCGCTTTACGTGGAATTGAGCATCAAATTGACTTGATTAGGGGCGGCGTTACCAAACAAACCCGACTTATCGTTGTAATCCAGGAGGCAAAAGAACTTCAAAGACAAGTCCAAGAGCTACTTGATAGGGGTTCACGTGCAAGAAAGCTTGAGCCCATGTGCGGTTCGGCATTATTGGTCCCAAGAAGGAAGGAACTTGGAGGATGTGCATTGATAGTAGTGCGGTAAACAACATTACCATCAAATACCGTTTTCCTATGCCAAGACTTGATGATATGCTTGATGAGCTTGCTGGCTCATGTGTGTTTTCTACGCTTGTTTTAAGGAGTGGGTATCATCAAATGCGTATTCGAGGAGGAGGTGTGTGGAAGACGCATTCAAAGCGAAACAAGGACTATATGAGTGGCTTGTGATGCCCTTTGGACTTTGTAATGCTCCTAGTTCGTTTAAGAGACTTATGTAAGATGTGTTAAGGCCTTTCCTTAACTAGTTGGTGGTTGTGTATCTTGATGATATTTTGATCTATAGCAAGGATGAGGAGGAACACAAGCAACACTTGAGAGCAGTTTTTGAGGTCCTACGAAAACAAAAACTCTATGGGAACCTTGAGAAGTGCACGTTTATGGTTCCTAGTGTCGTGTTTCTTGGTTATATTGTAGGTAAAGATGGTGTGAGCATGGATCCATCTAAGGTTGAAGCTATTCAAGCCTGGCGGTTCCAAAATCGACTACAGGTACGAAGTTTCCATGGATTGGCCTCTTTCTCTGGCGATTCATCCAAGGTTTTAGTTCAATTATGGCTCCAATTACGGAGTTGACCAAGAAAGGAGAATTTGTGTGGACAACAAGCGCTCAAAGGCATTTGAAGAGGTAAAGAGCAAGCTATGTTACGGACTGTTTTAGCACTTCTGATTTCGACAAGTTGTTTGAAGTCGAATGTGATGCAAGTGGTGTTGGAATTGGTGCCGTGTTGATACAAGAGAAAGCGCCCTATTGCTTACTTTAGTGAGAAGTTAAATGGTGCAAGGTTGAACTACTCAACTTATGACAAGGAGTTCTACGCTATTGTGAGGGCATTGAACCATTGGAGTCATTATTTGCGGCCAAAACCGTTAGTGCTTCATTACGATCACGAAGCTCTTAAACACATACATGGGCAGCAAAAATTGAATCCAAGACATGCTAAATGGGTTGAGTTTACGCAATCTTTTACGTTTTCATCGAAATATAAGGCCAGGAAGTTCTAATATTGTGGTGATGCACTTCGAGAAGACATTGCTTATTAGTTGAGTTAGATGCAAGGTTGTTGGGATTTGAGCACGTCAAGGAGTTGTACAAGGATGATCCCTCGTTTTCTAAAGAGTTTCTTGAACCTACGGGAGATTTCACATTGCAAGATGGGTTCTTATTCAAGGAAATCGACTTTGCATTCCACAAAGTTCGATTCGGGAGTTGTTGATTCGTGAGGCTCATGGAGGGGCAATTCTTTGGTCACTTTGGAACTAATAAGACTTCTGACGTTGTAAGTGAACACTTCTATTGGCGAAGATGATCAAAGGCGTGCAAGACATCGTGGCTAAGTGTGTTGTGTGTCAAAAGGCGAAGAGTTCTTTCAATAAGGGATTATACACGCTTACCTGTTCCCACGCAACCATGGAGTGAGGTTAGTATGGATTTTATACTTGGGTTACCAAAAGCATAAGAGGAAAGGATTCGATTATGGTTGTGGTTGATCGGTTTTCAAAGATGGCTCACTTTATTCCTTGTCATAAAGCCGATGATGCTACTCATGTTCTTTGATCTTTATTATAAAGAAGTAGTGCGTTTACATGGGATTCCACTTACTATAGTGTCGGATCGAGATGTAAAGTTTCTTAGCTATTTTGGAAGGCGTTGTGGAGGTTAGTGGGAACCAAGCTATTGTTTAGTACTTCTCACCATCCACAAACTGATGGTCAAGCGGAGTGACTAATAGAACTCTTGGAAGTTTGTTAAGAGGGTTGGTTAGCAAAAGCGCGAAGGATTGGGATGTAAAACTTCGCACATGCCGAGTTTGCTTATAACCGTACTCCATCGGTTACTCTTGAGTCGTGCTCCATTTGAGATCGTTTACGGAGTTAATCCATTCCTACCTATTGATTTAATTAGATTCCAAAGAAAGATCTCATGAGTTTTGAAGCAAAGGAGAGACAAAGCTGCGTTTCTTGAACTTGTGAGCAAGTGAGAGCTCAAATTGAGAAGGCAAGCGAAATATAAGGAGAAAGCAAATAAACATCGAAAGCAACTTTGTGTTTCAAGTGGGTGATCTTGTGTGGCTACACTTGAGGAAAGAGAGGTTTCCATCGAAGCGAAAGAATAAGTTAATGCCAAGAGGCGATGGTCCATTCAAAGTACTTGAGTGTTACGGTTCTAATGCTTACAAGCTTGACTTGCCAAGTGAATATGGAGGAGTTAGTGCAGCGTTCAATGTTGAGGATCTATCACCATATCTTGAAGACGACAATTTGAGGTCAAATTCTCAAAAAGAAGGAGAGAATGATGCAGGAGGCGTTAGAGGAGGTTGAAAGCGAAGTACTTCTAAGCCGACATTTACCTAAGATCACTAAAGAGTTGAAGATTGGTTGAATTATGTAACTATGGTTACTTGGAAACACGATGGAGAAAGTGGAAACTTGAGGAATGGAAAATTTGGAAACCTTGAGAAGGAAGCGAGACTTTGAAGGTTCCTGAAACTCACGAGAAACACAGGCAGCGTTTCCCACGGACTAGTTTGGAAAGCTTATTTGGAAGCGTGTCTGACTCAACACGCTTTCCTTAAATTAGTCCGTAGGAATCAGCTAGTATAATCTTAATTATTCTTAGTTTATTTTCTTTATTTACTTGCAAATAAAGTAGGAAAATTTCCTAATTGTGTTAGGAATAATTTAGTTGATTTTATTTGATTTTGTTAGTTTGTTTCCTAATTAAATTAGGAAAGTCTTAGTTGATGGAATAATTTGGTTTCCTAATTATATTAGGACCAATATAGTTGTTTAGAGTACTATAAATAAGGTTGGATTGTGACCTTATTTTCATATCTTATCATACATTGAATTATCAATAAAGTTTTATACTTTGCCTAAACTTGCGAGTTTAACCCTTGAATTCTTTCTTGCGAGATTGATTTCAAACTCTTCCTTGCGAGGTTGAGATTTAGCTAATCAAGTGATTTCCTTGCGAGGATTGATCAAGATTGCTTGCTTATTCGTTCTTGTTATTAAGAACTTGCATTATCCATCTTATTTGCAACCTCACGTTGCATTTCCACCCAAAAACAGCAACCTCACGTTGCATACATATTCACAGTTACAAATTCCGCTGCTACGTTTCTAAAGAACCTACGCGTTCTATATCACCTTAGATCATCTTAGAATTGAAGGGTCAAGATTAGAGGAAGGGTATTATATAACCTCCTCTCATTGCCTTGTAAATTTTTCAGATTTGAATGAATTGAAAACCCTAGTGTTTAATTTGAGTGTTCTTCATTTTTCTCATTGCTTTGTGCTTGAGTTTAGTCAGTGATTACTTAGTGGCTTAGTGCTTAACTAATCAAAACCTAAATCTATTACTTTGTGTTTAGATTTAGTACTATCTTTATGTTTTTCATTTGAGTTACAAATTTTCAGAAAATTCACACCAAAAATATCATCACTTGGCCGAAATATTCATCACCATCACAAGTCGATTTTAGTTCATCCTTTGAGTGAAACTTAACCCATCTAGTTTCACTCCAGCCATTTTGCGGATGTAGGTTCGTTTCTTATGTGGGATGACGATGCGATTCTTAGTACGACGAGTATCCAGTTGAGACCTGCATTTCACTTTGTATATTAGTGACACGAGTCGACCCACTAGACTCACATTCATTCTAAGCGTTCATTTTAGCTCATTCCTTTGTTTAGAAAGACCTTTTATGCTTAGAAAAGAGGAGATTTTCGAAAAGGTTTTAGCTAAAGGAAGCTTTTTGAGGCGAGGATGTGTGCGCACATCTCGTCTCTATTTAAAAGATTTTGCTTTGCACCCGTCGAACTGATATCAGTAGTTTGCCGAGGTGAGCTCGAGTTCGGATGTGTAAAAGAGAGAGGATTCGACTAGAGAGTGGTTAACAAATCGAGTCAAGGATGTTAAAGGCGGAGTCTAGGCCGTATGACCTAGAGGATCAAATCCGCGAGCTCGGGTTTTAATCATTGCTCGGGTTTTTGCTTGTTAGTGAAAAAGGAAATTTTGAGAAATCTTGTTTCAAAAATTCGCGATAGGTTTGTTTGAAAAGTGTTAGCTTTGTTAGATGTTAGGTTCATTTATCTTTGAAAAGTTTAAGCGAGTTTTCGAAGATATGAATGCAAATGCTCGTTTTGAAAAAGACCATGGAGTGCATAGCCTCGAACTTGTACGTATGACTCGACTCAAAGGGTAGGGTCAAGTCGGGTACACCTCCAACTATCTTGAGTACGCTTGAAGGATTATATCGGTATATAGTCCTTTAAAATCACAGGATTATAATGAAAACTTTATATGATTTAAGGTCATAAATTGAAATTGCATAATATAAAACATAGATTAAGAGATAACCTTTCAAAACCTTGTGAATTGGCCTAAGAACAATACCAAAAATATGGTATCTCCTAATTCAAACGCCCAAGATGAGTCTAAGATATGCCTTTGTGATTTGCTAGAAAATTAGAGAAGAGAACAATTTCTTTTCTCTCAAGATTTGTGTTTGTGTGCTAGAGTGAATAATGAATTAGGGTTAGATGAGAATTAGAGTGTCATTAGGTTAAGTAGAGAGGAAGAAAACATCCTCCTCCCCACCCTAATTTACACGTCCAAAAGGAGGTTTGGGGTGGACTTTTCCACCTCAAATTTATAAGCCCAAATCTAATTAAAAGGTTTAACCCATTTAATTAGTTTTCTTTAGCTTTTAATGTATAATGTAATTATAACATCCATATATTATAATTAATCATAAATATCCGTATATTTATAATTTGCTAATTTATTATAACTGTTTAAAATTAATTAGCCTATATTATACGCTATAATAAAATATAACCTTTTATATTCAATTTACGAATTACAGCTAATTCCTCTCATCTAATATCATTTAATCATTATTAAATAATATTCATCATTATACTAACTAACATTTTAGTCAGTAACATCATCACTTTTGACTAACATTTTACTCAACATCACTGACTATCCGATTAGTCATAAATAAGGCATCGATATGATCATTTTCTCAAATAATCACATCTCTCAAACACATCCTTTAGGTGTGACTCTTAGGGACCAGTTGATCACCGCCATCTGTATGACAATAACGTCAAACTTATCTCGCAAGCCAAATTATCGATAGCGTTAATCAAGCGATTAAATACAAAAATGTACCAGTGTACCTTTAGAGATTTATTTATGTTATTGCACTAGCGTGGAGGACACTAGCTCAACAATCTCCCACTTGTCAGTACAAGTGTATGTGCGATAACCGATTCTCATATCCATAATAAATTTCTCCCACTCAATGTAAACCAATTTGCAAAGTCCGTATTCACAAAGGTCGTAGTTCACAAGTGATCAGTATCATGAGTGGTTTCCCCGACTAGAGAGTAACTTAACTGATAAACGAAACATTAGTCGAGAATGGCCATGCATTTTTGAATTCTGACTCCTCGAGTGGCCCTGAGAAAAGTATTATAACTCGATGGAAGTTGGATATTTTCCTCAACTCGAATCCTGCAGATGTAAGCGCAGCATGAAATGACCAGTGAAAATCTACTTGGCCTCTGTTACGGTCGTAGTGAGAAAGAAACCAAAGTCACCCAAAATCGCCTTAATCTCAAGAGGCGATCGATAGTCAAAAGAATCGACTCTAGGAACACTATGGATGTCCTATCCACGACCCAAAGCACCTAATGTTACGAAACATTTAGGACTCCATGTAGTCGTCACAAAAATGTCTGCGATTTGAAGAAACGCATCTGTGATCGATCAGTCAACAGTTTGACTTATGGCTCGTTGAACCCACCATCAATCGACGTCACAAAATAATTGCTTGAGTTATCAGCTCGTTTAGGCGATCACGGACCAAAACAAAATATAAAGCAATTCAGTTCACTTTGAGGTGTTCAACGTTGTCTGCACAACCCTCATGAAAAACAATATATAAACAAAACGATGATTTTATTAGAGGTTTTATGGAAGAAGACCCATGTGTCTAATCCATATATAAAACAACTAATACAACTCAGGAACACACTTAATTCCCATGGAAATAACGTGCCCTTCATGCTTATCATATCTCAACGGACTCAGTCGTAGAATCTGCTATAACAGTTTGTTTGGAGCTTTTCCGGTGTGCGGCGCCATTAAGAGTAAAGGCGAATCCAGTTGAGACTTGAGTCATCTCGATCCGTTTGGAAACTAGCATCTGCGTAGCAGGTGCGCATAGCTCAGTGTTTCCTCCATAAGTCAATACCCAATCCTTAGTCCTCCGTAGGTACTTAAGAATGTTCTTTACAGCCATCCAGTGTGCTTCACTTGGATTGCCTTGGTATCGGCTCGTCATACTCAATGCATATGCTACGTCCGGACGTGAGCATATCATGGCATACATGATCGATCCTATAGCTGATGCATATGGAATCCGACTCATGCGCTCGACCTCTTCCGATGTCTTTGGTGCTTTGAGCTTTACTCAATTGCACTCCAAAGATCATTGGAAGGTTCCCCTTTTTGGAGTTGGTCATGCTGAACCTCTCAAGAATCTTATCTATATAAGACTCCTGACTGAGGGATAACATCCGTCGCGATCTATCTCTATAGATATGGAGCCCCAAAATGCGTTGTGCCTCACCCAGATCCTTCATCTAGAAATGGTTCTTTAACCATTCTTTTGCCGAAGTTAAGAGAGATATGTCATTCCCAATCAAGAGTATGTCATCTACATACAGTATTAGGAAGACTATCTTGCTCCCACTCGACTTGATTTATAGACATGGTTCCTCGACCGATCGAATGAAGCCATTCTCTTTTATCACTTGGTCGAAGCGATGATTCCAACTCCGTGAAGCTTGCTTAAGTCCATAGATGGAACGCTTAAGCTTGCAAACCTTCTTAGGATTTTCGGGATCTGTGTAACGTCCGGGTTGTACCATGTACAACTCCGCCACCAAATAACCGTTTAAGAAGGCGGTTTTCACGTCCATCTGCCAGATTTCATAGTCATGAAAGGCGGCAATCGCTAAGACAATCCGAATGGAACGAAGCATGACTACGGGTGCAAAAATCTCATCATAGTGCAATCCTTGCACTTGAGTGAAACCCTTTGCCACTAGTCGTGCCTTGTATATATCTGGTTGTCCTTCTACAGATCGTTTTATCTTGTAAAGCCATTTGCCTTGAAGAGGCCTAGCCTTATCGGGTAAGTCAACGGATCCCATACATCGTTCACATACATAGAGTCCATCTCGGATTGCATGGCTTCTTGCCATAGCTTTGAGTCAGAACATGTCATGGCACCTTTATAGGTTACGGGTTCGTTACTCTCAAGGAGTATCTCTCCCATTCTCCTCAACCATACCAATGTATCTATACGGAGGAATGGAGAGTCTACGGGACCTATACGGGTTCCAAGTGAATATTAACGCGGCCAGACGAGGAAGAGCAGTTTCCTCCATTGGTTGCTCGGTTGTTGGTTCAAGAATCTCAAACGGATCGAAGGTTCTATTACTTCTTTTGTCTTGAGAAACTCTTTCTCTAAGAACTTCGCACTAAGCGCAACAAAAATCGGTGTTCGGTGGCGAATAGAAGTAATGACCAAACATTCCTTTGGATAACCAATAAAGTATGTCTTGGCCGATCGCGGTAGAGCTTATCCTCGTGTCTCCACTTGACATAAGCCTCGCACCCCAAACCCGAATAAAGGACAAGTTAGGGACCGTTCCTTCCATAACTTCGTATGGAGTCTTGTCAGCGACTTTAGACGGACTTGATTAAGTATAAGAGCGGTGACAAAGAGCATAGCCCCATAATGAGTCAGGTACAATCGTGTGACTCATCATGGATCGAACCATATCAAGTAATGTTCGATTCCTGCGTTCGGACACACCATTCAGTTGTGGTGTTCCGGGTGGAGTTAACTGTAGTACTATCCTGCGGTCTTTCAGGTGTCGATCAAACTCAGTTGAAAGATATTCGCCACCACGATCTGAACGTAGTGCTTTTATCTTTCTATCCAGTTGGTTCTCAACCTTATTCTGGAATTCCTTGAACTTGTCAAAGGACTCACTTTTATGCTTCATTAAGTAGACATATCCATATCTACTCAAATCGTCCGTGAAAGTGATAAAATACCTATAGCCATCTGTAGCGTTGATTGACATAGGTCCACACACATCAGTATGTATGAGTCCTAATAGGTCAGCAGCGCGCATTCCAACACCTTTGAAGGAAATTCGAGACATTTTGCCTATAAGACATGATTCACATGTGCCAAAAGTTTCATAGTCGAATGGGGCGATTTTCCCATTATCAATGAGCTTTTTCACGCGTTTCTCATTTATGTGTCCCATACGGCAATGCCATAGATAGGTTTGATCTTTGTCACCAACCTTTACTTTCTTGTTACTCACATGCATAATTTCTTTGGTTTGATCTAAAACATAAATTCCGTTCATCGAAACCGCTTTACCATAAATCATTTCATTCAAGGAGAAAATACAGCTATTATTCTTTATTAAAAATGAAAATCCTTATTTATCAAGAACGGATACAGAAATAATGTTTTTTGATAAACTAGGTACATAGTAATGTGATTATTGAAATAACTCAAATCCACTCGGGAGTTGGATTACATATGTCCCTCTTGAAACGGCGTGACTCTTGCTCCATTCCCCACTCGCGGTCTACATCACCTCTTGCGGAGTTTTGATGTTTCTTAGGCCCTGACGATTACATAGATGGGAACCACAACCGATTATCAAGTACCCAAGTTAGAAACTTGCATGGTTAATCTCAATCATATGAATAAAAGAAGACATACCAACGAGAGCAGCGGCTGCTTTAATGTCCTCAGCATACATGGGACAGTTACGCCTCCAATGCCCAGACTTGTGGCAATGGTGGCACTCCATGGTCTGCTTCGCTTTTGCCTTTCCTTGTGAGCTACCGCTAGACTCACCAGGCCTACTCTTCGCAACCACTGGCTTCTTAAACTTTGGATTACCTAGTGTTAGGTTAGCCGGAGCCTTACCCTTACCCTTATGCTTGTTGCCTATCATGAGAACATCTTATTTCATGCTCCCACTCAACATCAGATCACTCTCCGTCTGTACGAGAAGTGAATGAAGTTCATGCAGACTTTTCTGCATGTCGTTCATGTAATAGTTTGCCCTAAAGAGGGCATACCCATCATGAAGAGAGTGGAGCACTCGATCAATGACGATTTTCTCATCGATCTTGCAACCAAGCTCCTCCAGTTTCTCAACATTCTCGATCATGTTGAGAAAGTGTGGACCAACCGGTTGGCCCTTCTGGACTCTCGCTTCAAAGAAGCGAGTGGTATACTCGTAACTCTTGATTCTCGGTGCTTTCGAGAACTCTTTAGTTAGGGTGGTGAAAATCTTGTTTGCACCTTGGGTAATGAATCATCTTTGCAAATTGGATTCCATTGCATAGATGAGCACGTTCCTTGGGGCCCCCGCCTCCATCATGAAATCACTATAAGCAACGACTTCATTTGCTCCTGCCTCGGGAGCTGGTTCAGCCGGCAGTGGCTCAGTCAAGTACTTGAGCTTACCGTCAGCTATGGCAGCATTCCGTAATGCGGCCTCCCAATCAGCAAAGTTGGACCCATCATTCTTCAGTCGAGTGGACTGATTCATGCTGTCCATAAATATTCTTTGCCATGATTCACGTTCAAGTGTGACACTTGGCATTAGGCCTTCAATACGACCAGCCATTTTGTTTTAGCAGTTATATCTGTATATAACGTATTCGAAACTGTGAAAAGAAAGAAGAAGAAGAAGAGAAAAGATAAGAAAACATCGTTTTATAGGTTTAATTCGTAAAGCAATAACGTTTTAAAGCAATGACTCGTGCACTCATATAATCGACCTCCCTCGAGAATTACATAAGTGATCCCAAGACTCAATTTCTTTAAATTGATAAGCCAACCTCTTGGCTAATTCTACTGTTAGAATTCTTGGTCGATAGATTTCAGTAAATCCTATCTATTAGTCCATTATAACTACGAGATATTACTCGAACTATAATGTTGAGGTAAAATAGGTCTACACATACTACTTACCCAACGTAGAAGGGGTCATGTGAAGAGTAAGGTCCTACATGCCTACCGACGAAGAAGGGGCTCATAGCAGCTTTTCCTATAAAGACTAATCTCAATTTTAAAATAGAGGAAGGTCCCATCATCTCATTTTAATTCATTTTAAGTGAACAAATATCTAGCATTTACGTGAATGATTAATTTGAGGTGATAGCCCTAAACGAATGACATCCGTATGTCAATGAAAAAGATGCAACCATATGATTCATTTTCATGCATATTAGGTGGTTTGGTTTAGTTTAGGCGGAATATGATGCTACTATCTAATGTGAATGCAATGAAAAACGGTAAAGAAAACGCAAAAATGAAAAACACCTAGTGAGGCCTATCCCTATGAAAATAAAGACATAGTACAATTTAGAATCCATCCATGGACCTTAAAGCTGTCTTCATTCTTTATCTTGGGCTTTAAGTGGGAGTTGGGCATCTCCATCTTGAATCTTCATCTTGAATCTTCTCAAAATACATTTTAAATTACAAAGTAAACCTATTTACATTCTAATTCAAAATATGCCAAAAAAATAAAATTACAAGATGGGAGATTCGAGATCTCAATATACAACCAACGATTTTGTTTCCTTTCATTACGAAAACATAATCTTCTAAGGCCACACTAGTAAATACAACCTTTTGTACAAAATTAATGCGGGAAAATTTAAACCATTCAAACATACATTCAAAATAAATAGCATCAACTAAACCAAAAACAATGCAAACAAATTGATTAAATCCAAACCACCTCTTTTAAATGATTATAATTATGCAACAATTCCTTAATTGTTCATAATACCTTAATCAAAACATAATCCAAAATTTATATTATCAGTATAACATAAATTAGGTCACAAGATATTTTAAACTTCTTTAAAATATTTTGTATCACAATTATTATGAACTGCTTCATAATAACACAAAAATATCATTTTTATAATATAACAAAATATTAAATCTTGTAGAAGATATAATTTCAAAAAAAATAAAAAACATTCGGCCAAGAACAAGTGCAACGGGAGTTGAGAGTGTGCGATCCATTGACCTAGGACCCGCTTCTAACCTAAGGTCCAAAACTCAACCTCAAGTCAATTAAATCATCAAGAGCAAGAGTCAAGTGAGAACACCCAAGTCAGCCGAAAATAATGAGGAGAAACATCACATGTTTGTCTTCCACAAGTCCTTTTCACCACAAGTCACTATCTTCCTTTATGCTTTATGCTTTATGTAATTGTTTGTTTGTCTTCAAAATTTTCAGCAATTGTGAGCTCATTTGAGCCGTTAGTTTGTTGTTTTTCAAGGGCCTCTATGAGCCCTTAGATCAAACTTGAATTGTAGGGTAGAGATTAGAGAATGGGTATTATATAAACCCTCTCTCATTGCTTGTAATTTTCAGATTTGCTTTTGATAAAAAAAACCCTAAGTTTGAGTTCATACTCTTCCTTATTTTCATTGCTTTGTGCTTGAATGATTATCGAGTTAATTAGTGGCTTAGTGCTTAATTACTCAACCCTAAATCTTTGGCTTTGTGCTTAGATTTAGCCTATCCTTTTATGTTTTCATTTAACTTACAAAATTTCAGAAAATCAAACACAATACTACACTACTTTGGCCGAGATTTTCATCACTTTTCCAAATCGATTTTAGTTGTTTTCTTGAGTGAAATCTAACCCCTTAGGTTTCATTTCAAATTGGTCATCAAAGCTTAGGTTGAGTTTGAAGCACAAGATCCATCTTTATGCTTAGGAATCACACGGTCCAAGGAGTCCTTGAGTTGGCCGAAATATTTTCAGGTTTGTGTCCTTGTTTTTCTCAATGAGTATGCTTCTTTCTTATGATACTACTCTTGAGGGAACCATGTATGACTCTATGGAGAAATTGAGGAGGGAGTTAGAGGCTAAATTGAGCCGTATGAAAGGAGGATTAGGATCAAATCTTGGTCTTGTAACTTGGAGGGTTATGCATACCCAACCTCAACCATTGGAGGAAATTAAGCCAAAAAAATCAGATTTTTAGGTCTAAGTGTACCATTGGGAAGAGGGTTTGTAACCTAATTATTAATGGAGGAAGTTGTGTTAATGTTGCTTCAAAAACCCTCATTGATAAACTTGCCTTACCCACACAAAGACACCCAAACCCTTATAAGTTGAGGTGGTTGAACAAGGAGGCCGAAATATTGGTGGATAGACGATGTTTGGTTTCTTTTTCTATGGGGAGAGACTACATGGATGAAGTTTGGTGTGAAGTGATTCCTATGGATGCTTGTCACCTTTTATTGGGGACACCTTGGGAATTTGATAGAAATGCGATTCATGAGGGAAGAGACAACACCTATACCTTCAAGCTTGGAGACAAGAGGATCAAACTTACACCCTTGCCTCCAAACGTGCATAGCCGAGCTAGCCCTAGCCTATCCAAGCCTCTTGAGGGAGTTCTATTAGTTGGGGAGCAAGAAATGAAACAAGAGCTTAGCAAGGGAGTGGTTGTTTATGCCCCCATCGCCAAAGAAACTCCTAAGGAGAGTGAAGAGCCGATTCCATGTGAGGTTCAAGAGCTCTTGGAATTCTATAAGGATGTGTTTCCTCACGAGCTTCCACACGGCCTACCCCCTATTAGGGGCTGGAATGAAACTAGATGGATTAAGTTTCACTCAAAGGATGAACTAGAATCGATTTGTAGAACATGTATAATTTTCGGCCAAGTGATGTGTTTTTGTGTTGATTTTTCTGATTTTTGTAAAACAAAAGAAAACATAAAGGATAGAACTAATTCTAAGCACTAAGCAAAAGAATTAGGTTTTGATTAATTCAAGCACTAAGCCACTAAATTAATCATTCACTAACTCAAGCACTAAGCAAAGAGTATAATGAAGCCACACAAGTTCAAACTCTAGGGTTTGTTTTTCATTCAACCAAATCGAAAAATTACAAGGGTTAGAGCTTGGTTTATATAGACCAAGTCTTTACATCCTAGCCATTCAATTCAATGATAATCTAAGGGCTCACATGAGCCTTGAAAAGCAACAAAAAAAGCGGCCAAAGGCCTTACACATAGTGAAAATTTGAAGGCTAACAAACAAATCTGAAAGTATAAAGTTTGATGGTGACACTTGACTCCATCCTCTCCATTCTTTGTTTATGATCATCCAAGGGTCCTTGAGTGAGCCTTGGGCTTGAGTTAGGACGGTCCATGCTCCCATTTTTTCAGAAATTTAAAAGCTAATCTGATAAAGCATAAAGTAGTGAAAGTGACATGAAAGAAAATGACATAAAACATAAAACAATGTGAGGGTTTTGGGGATTGATTGAGCCGGCTCCATGGGACCTCCTTGAGCTAGCTTTTGTGAGCCATGTGAGTCTTTTATTGGAGGGTTAACTCACATGGGTGTGCCCAAATTGACCACATTCAAAATAGCATATTCATTGACTTTCTAGTTGCTCTCCAACTTGACTTCTCTTGACTTCCCTTGACCACTAAGTATGGCTTGATTTGACCATAGAATTGACTTGACTTTACTCTTAGTGGCCCCTAGGATCATGGCCTAGGCTTGGGTTCGAGCCCAAGGGCTCAACCCTTGGCTCAACTCCATCTCTTCTTTGACCACCTTGACCATTCTTGGTCCAATCTCCTCTCCTTGGAAAGGACTTGCCCTCAAGTCCTTGGAGACCTTTTCATTGCTCTCTTGATTCGATTTCTTGCTTGAATTTCGACTTAGTACTCGACCAATTTTGGCCCTCGTGATCTTAGCCTTCCATGGACACCACTTGGCTAGAGTTCGGAAAAGAGGTTGACTCCCTTGGAGTTGGCTTGATTGAACGGCCTTGCACTCCTCCCCACCCACGGTTTGTTTGTCTACAAACCCTTGCTCGAGTACACTCTTGAGTCCATGGTTCGTAGGCTTGCTTTCCATCCATTCTTGTCCATGATCAAGCCCTTCAATGATCCTCCATCTCATGGACCCGCTTGATCTCCCTATGCCATCGATTTTTGCTCTTTCATTGACCACATTCTCGTTGTAGTCGATTGTTTCATTGTTGATTGATGCACCCTCTTCATGTTGCTCCTCTCCTAGAATCATTCTTGTTGCTCTAAGGCCATCCTCTTCTTCACCTATACCCATTCTCGGCTCCTCTTCCACCACTTTGTTAGGATTCCCTTCCTTGAATGATTCGAACAAACAAGCATTGGCCTTGTAACCCATCATTGGTGGTAGGGGGCTAGAACAATAAGCTTTTCACCATGCTTGAATGAGTAGGTGTTGTCCCTCCCATGGTGGGAAGAATTTTTCTCATATTCCCATGGCCTACCAAGCAATACATGACACGCATCCATGTCTAACACTTCACACACAATCTCATCCTTATAGTCTTGTCCAATCGAGAACGAAACTTTGCATTGTTTATCGATGTAACAACCTGGTTTTTCGTGACTTTAATTAAACTAAGGCGGAAAATTAATTAAGTCTATTTATTACAAACCAGCTGTTATCGTATTAAAACTCTATATACATAGTACGAGTCTTAGGAAGAAACAGAGTATATGTTTGATTACAAATCTCTCCAAAACAACGAAGTACAAAATAAGGTAAGCCATCCCCAGCATTTGATAAACATAAGTCCTCGGGGTACCTGCAGTTCATCTCGTATTAGTGTTTTCTCCCCCAACACAATCTAAACACATCAAATAAATCACGTAGTATAGCAATTATAGACATGTGCGATATACATGACAATTAAATAAAATAGATGGCAAGCAGGCAAGCAAAAACACATAAGGATATCAGGATGATTCAAACATGAGTATAGATCAAATCATATATCACACCACACTCATAACCAATCATACTCAACAAATCATTAACATCTCAATCATATTCGGGGTAGTCGACCCTTTTCAATTATTCATATAGTAACATAACTCGCGAGTCTTGACTACAGAGCGGCTTGTGTACTCTCATAGATAATTATCAAAGTGCACTAGCTGCTCAGACTCGTACATCAGATCAAACACTAAGTAGCGTACGTGATAACTACCTAATATCCAATACAACATGGATAATCTATCATACGTTGTCCTATGGACCACAACCAGTCAGGATGGAAGCATGCAAAACCCTACAAAAGCAGGGCCTGCGCAATGGCTGCCGGGTACATCAACGGACTTTACTGCCACAGATACCAATAGGTAAGAAGGACGATTCAATCCCTTATCTAATGTGTGCACACACTTTCACTTAGAAACGACACAATCCTCGCTATTCGAGAGAGTATGCTTTTCCTAACCAAAACGATTAATACCTAATGACAAGGTCCCCGGGTGGGATGGTCATCTTCCGTTACCTCGTATGGACCGCAAAACGCAACATTTATGCCCATTCAAGGGATGTATACGCCTGCTTGCCTAAAGACTATGAGAGTCATTAGAACGCCTCGATCGACTTGAGAGTGAAAGAGTCCCCATACGCGGCTACCTTTCCAACGATGGCACAATAGATTCGCAACATGACAGACACCCGAGTATTTAACAAGTACTTTCTTTATTATTTTCTCGTTCCTTTATTCCTCCAGTGACAGTTCATAATAATTAATAACGTCGAACTTGTTTAATGAAAATTTAGTTCTAGTAGTTCTTCAGGTAAACGGAAGCACATAGAAACTTAAATAATTTATTTGGAGTCCAATCGTAAATTTTAAATATTTTTACTATTCACGTATTTACTATTCATCGTATTTACTATTCATCGTATTTCACTATTCATCGTATTTTACTATTCCTCGTATTTTACTATTCCTCGTATTTTATACGTATTTTTATACTTAGTATTTTATTCGTATATTTATACTTAGTATTTTATTCGTATATTTATACTTAGTATTTTATTCGTATATTTATACTTAGTATTTTATTTAGTTACTAAACTAAGCTTATTTTCTTCTAAGTGTAGAATTCTAGTTTTAAAGTCGTTAAGTTCGTTTTGTACTTAGTGATTTTTGGAAATATTTTAGGAGTCTAGTTCTAAAGTTGTTAAGTTCATTTTGCATTTAGCGGTTTTGAAATATATTTTAATCGAACTCGTTAAGTTCATTTTGTATTTAGTGATTTTGAAACATATTTAAATCAAAGTGGTTAAGTTCATTTTTATACTTGGTGATTTAAATGATATTTCAAAAGTAAAACTCGGTTTAGATTTAGTCGTATACTTAGCTAAAATTTAAGCGGTTTCAAATTTTAGCGAGGTTGTCGTAGTTCATTTTAAGTAGTCCATATCTCTATATCCACAATTAAGCATAGGTAGTAACACTCGACAACATTCATTTTAATACGTGTAACGTTTATTTTTATCGGTTTCGTTGATTCTTTTTATTAACGATTTAATACATAAACAAATATAAATCTAATTACTATTCAAATTTAGTGACTAAGTGATAAATTCATTTTGACCAAAATTGACCCAAAAATAACATGGATGCCGTGAGCCTTTATTTATCTTAGCTATTTATTTCTTTTGTTGTTTTTATTAATAAATCATTACTTTAACTAATTTAAATTACTTAAGTGATAAAAATAAAAAGTGACAAATTCATTTTAGGTCAAAAATGGACCCTAAACCGTGGCACTTAACTACTTAGCAATTTATTTTCGTTTTCTAATTTTATCGGTTTTTGACTTAAAGTTTTTATATACTAATTATTTAGTTTATACTAAAGTGACATAAACTAGTAAACAAAAACGATAAATACTAAAAACTTATAAAATTTATAAATCGAAACTTAGTCATAGGATGAAGAACACAATGAAGATGTGATGAACACTAATACTTTTAATATGAACATTATTTAGTCAAATTTTTATATGTTTATATAATTTTCTCAAATTTTTCATACAAGTCTAATTTAACTAGACTAATCATAATATGTTATTTAGAAAAATTAAAACTAAAAATTGGTCCAAATAATTCATGTATGCCGTGTATATATATATATATGTTCCTAAATTTTGATTTTTGATTTTTATACTTCTAATTCAACAACTAATTTATTCTATATCATATATATATATATTTAATCATGAGTGAACAACAACTACAAACATTAACACACAAAAGAAAATCATTATAACATAAGAATAACAACAACACTTCAAGAACACATATAAACAATTTAAAACATTTAAATTTCTTAACAATTTCATATTAAGCCTTGAACAAAAACTAATTATATTTTCATAACCATCATATACTTAGGATTTTAAGCATGCAATTAACAAAAATTAAAACGAAAAATTTAAACTAAAAATAGAGGGTGGCCGTGGGTTTTGTTAATGAGCAACAAGTTCTATTTTTCGATTTTTGTCTCCTAATTTATCATGTGATGCTAGGTGTTCATAAACACAATAAATATAACACATAAACATTTATATCATGCGATT
The DNA here is from genome assembly GCA_023091065.1 of Dianthus caryophyllus. Lineage (NCBI taxonomy): Eukaryota > Viridiplantae > Streptophyta > Magnoliopsida > Caryophyllales > Caryophyllaceae > Dianthus > Dianthus caryophyllus. The sequence goes on from CM041530.1 coordinate 10,643,643, forward strand.
AACAAAATTAAAACCTAGTGTGCGGGGGCACCTTAATTAGGTTAGTAGCAAATTTGTTTAGCAGTTGTCGGGATCGACTATATGGTCAAACTGGCTCAAGTCGACTTCACCACCTTGCTCCTCGTCTTTGATTAAGAGAGTACATAAAAATGAAATACACAAGTTAGTAATTGATTTTATAACTAAACTAGCTAAATTAAAATCTTAAAGTGTAGTAGTGTTTTTAATTTAGGTGATGTTTATATTTTAGGTGATTTGATTTATGTTCATGTTCATTTATAAGTTAAATGATGTAGTGTTTCATAAATATAAGTGGTGATTTAACACTAGTGCTCTAGTGAATTTAAAGTAAGAAAAGAAATGAATTAAGGAAGAAAAGTAAAGGAGGAAGATGAAGATCAAAGTGTTCTTGAGGTTTGGAGATGAAGATATGCTTACAAGTATGTTAAGTAGGTTATTTAGAGAGAAAATAAGTTGAAGTGTTGTTGTGTGTGTTTGTTTGTGCGTGTGATGTATATAATGTAGTAGTAGTTGTAGTTTGTATTATGTAGTAAGTTTATGTATGAATGCAAAGTATTAAACTAGTTACTAAGCAATGATGAATTAGTAGGGTGTAAGAAGGATTGGACATAGAAGTAAAGCAAGGAAGGGTGGTGTAAGAGGAAGGAAGAAAAATGAGCCAAAGCATGCAAGCATGCTTGAAAATCTCGGCCACCATGGACCAACTTGGTCCGATTTTACGTTTTTGAAATTTTTACGATTCTGGCCTTGAAAAGTCCCGAAATGAAATATATAGTCTTAAAATAATGTTTAGAAGTAAGATCGAAAATAAAAATGAAAATAAGACTCAAAACGAAACCAAAACAAAAATTGGGTACTAGTTCCTCGTAAGTTTGAAATAAAATTTGATTTGATCGGAATATATATTTTTTTTTGTTGAATGTTCTCGAAATAAATCATAATGCTCAAACGTCAAAAAGTTTATCAGTTTTGAATAAGTGTGGCTCATTATTTTGAGTTTTAGCTAATGTGATAGTTAAATCAAAAAGGAATAGTAATCTTATATTATTATAATATGTTTTGTTAGTATAACCTAAAATGATTAAGCCTTAACCATTTTTGTTAGCCTAGGATTAGGAGTAAGTGTAATTGAATAAAGATTAGATGATTTAATCCTTTAAGTGGCTCGGCCACTTTGGTCAAGATTGACCTCGATTTGCGTGCCAAAATTTGTCGTTGAGAAATTTGTCGTATAGTCTTCATTTGATTTATCGAGTTTGAATATGAAAGAATAAGGTTCAAATTCAAAGGAATTCAAAATGGTTTTAGTTTAGGTACGAAAATGACTTGTAGTGTATTGCATTAGGAATTTAATGAGCGAGGATGATTAATTATTGATTTCCTAATTATAATTAGCTTAAATTAACACGGGGTGTTACAATCCTCCCCCCTTAAAGAAGTTTCGTCCCCGAAACTTAAAGTTAACTAGGTGGTTAAGGTTACCTGTGCTGAACAGTTTTGGGTATTTCTCCTTCATTGACGCCTCGGTTTCCCAAGTAGCTTGTTCGGTATTATGACCCCTCCAAAGGACCTTGATTAAGGGTATTGCCTTTCGTCTCAGGGTCTTGGTTTCCCGTGCCAAAATTTCCACCGGTTTCTCAGAGTACAACATATTAGGCTCGATCTCGATGACATCGGGCGAAACGATGTGGCTTGGATCAGATCGATACCTCCGTAGTTGAGATACGTGGAAAACATTATGTACTCTTGATAGGTTAGGCGGTAGAGCAAGTCGATACGCCACCTCCCAGGTCGCTCAAGTATCTCATAGGGTCCTATATACTTCGGGCTTAGCTTCCCTTTTAAGCCGAATCGTTTTACCCCTTTCATGGGCGACACTTTCAGAAATACTTTGTCACCTTCCTGGAATTCAATAGGCTTACGATGTTGATCAGCATACTTCTTTTGTCGATCTTGGGCTGCTAGTAGTCTTTCTCGGATGATCTTAATGTGCTCGATTTGGTCCTGAATAGCTTGGGGTCCGGTGCCCACATTGTCGCTAGCATCGTCCCAACACACTTTGGACTTGACATTTCCTTCCATATAGGGCTTCAAAAGGGGCACATTTGAGGCTGGCATGATAACTGTTGTTGTAGGAGAACTCGATCAAAGGTAAACTCTTTTCCCAGTTAGCGTTAAACTCCATCGTGCAAGCTCTCAACATGTCCTCTAAGGTTTGAATGGTTCGTTCAGTCTGGCCATCTGTAGCCGGGTGAAAAGCGGTGCTCATTTTCAGCGGCTACCTAAGGCTTCTTGCAACTTCTTCCAGAAATGGGAAGTAAACCTTGCATCCCTATCCGAAATAATATCAAGGGGCACACCATGCAATCTGATTACTTCTTTCTCATAGGCCTTTGCTAACTCATCCAATCCCCACGTCTCTTTGATCGGAACAAAGTGGGCAGACTTTGTTAATCGATCCACAATGACCCAGATTGCATCTTTACCACTCGAGGTCCTCGGTAGTCCCATAATGAAGTCCATTGAGATTGAGTCCCATTTCCCTCGTGGTATTTCTAACGGTTGTAGGAGTCCTCCCGGTCTTTGATGTTCGAATTTCACCTTCTGACAAATCAAGCATTTAGCTACATGTTCGGCTATCTCCTTTTTCATCCCGATCCACCAGAATCGCAATTTCAAATCTTGGTACATCTTGTCTGACCCAGGATGTACTGAATATCGGGTGCTGTGTGCTTCATCTAAAATTCTGCGTTTTAGCGCCCCATTGTTTGGTATACACCATCTCTCTTTGAATCGAAGACTCCCGTCAGGGTGAATTTTAAATTCTTCAGTCCCTTCTGACGGAATCCTTCCTCGAATCATTACTAGCTCAGGGTCTTCCCATTGTAGTGCTCGGATGTCGTGGAGTATCTCGGGTTCCACTACCATTGCATTTAAATCGGTATCATCGGACTGCACTAAGTCCAAATCCAATCTTCTCAAATCTTGAACGAGGTCGGATGGAATCTCCCAGATATTATTCGATGGCGTGGAGTCTTACGACTTAAAGCATCTGCTACGACGTTTGCTTTTCCTTCGTGATAGAGCAGCTCGATTTTGTAGTCTTTGATTAGTTCTAGCCACCTCCTTTGTCTCATATTCAGCTCTTTCTGCGTGAATATGTACTTCAAACTCTTGTGGTCGATGTAGAACTTTATCTCGACTCAGTAAAGATAATGTCGCCAAATCTTCAAAGCGAACACAACTGCTGCGAGTTCGAGGTCATGGGTTGGATAGTTCTTTTCATGCACCTTGAGTTGTCTAGATGCATAAGCGATCACCTTGCCCTGCTGCATTAGAACACATCCTAGTCCATTTAAGGACGCATCGCTATACACCTCGTATTCATCCCCGTCAGTTGGTAGGGCTAGGACCGGTGCGGTAGTCAGCCTTGTTTTGAGTTCTAGGAACGCCTTTTCACAGTCTTCGTTCCACACAAATTTGGAGTCCTTCTGTAGAAGTTTAGTCATTGGGCGTGCTACCTTTGAAAAGTCAGTGCAGATAAATGCGTAGTAACGGCCAAGCCTAGAAAGCTCCGAACCTCTGTGACGGTCTTTGGTGCGACCCATTCCTTTACGGCTTCTATCTTTGCTGGGTCTACCATTACTCCTTCCTTCGAAATCACGTGGCCCAGGAATGCCACTTCACTCAACCAGAATTCGCACTTAGAGAATTTTGCATACCATTTATCTTTCCTCAAAATCTCCAATACAGTGCGTAGATGTTCTTCGTGTTCTTTCTCAGTCTTTGAGTAGATTAGGATGTCATCTATGAATACGACCACGCATAAGCGTCAGGATATTCGTGGAAGGTTACGTTCATCTGATCCATGAACACTGCAGGTGCGTTGGTGAGGCCAAAAGGCATCACTTTGAACTCATAGTGGCCGTATCTAGATCGGAACGCAGTCTTCTGTATGTCCTCCTTTCGTACACCTATCTGATGATAACCCGATCTTAAATCAATTTTGGAGAAAACACCTGCTCCCTTGAGTTGATCGAATAGGTCGTCTATCCTTGGCAAAGGGTAACGATTCTTGATTGTAACCTTGTTGAGTTCACGGTAGTCGATGCATAGGCGCATACTCCCGTCCTTTTTCTTAACAAAAAGTATCGGAGCGCCCCAAGGCGAGACACTCGGTCTGATGAAGCCTCGATCTATTAACTCCTCCAATTGTTTCTTAAGTTCCTGGAGTTCAACTGGTGCCATTCGGTAGGGTGCCTTTGAGATTGGTGCGGTGCCTGGCAGTAAGTCGATTGAGAATTCTACGTCTCGTGCAGGCGGCAGGCCTGGCAGTTCATCAGGAAACACATCCGGGTATTCATTTACAATGTGAATGTTCTCGATCTTTTGCTCGGCCTCCACTTTGTTGATGCTGCACAGAAATACTTGATGTCCCTTTCTCCCCATGTTCTGAATTTTCATAGCAGACACGAATCGCACTTTTTCCTTTGAAGGCGTATTTTGGTAAGTCACCACTGTTCCATTAGGACCCTTCAATGTGATTCTCCGGTCTCGGCATTTGAACGTAGCATGATGACGAGTTAACCAATCCATTCCCAAAATTATATCGAATTCAGGAAGGTCGAACAGAATCAGGTCAGAAAGAAAGTTTGTGTGGTGAATCATAATTTGTACATTATTGTATTTTGCAGAACAAGAAATATTTTTGCCATTTGGTAGCGATATGTTAGTGCGTATTTGTTCAGGTTTTGTAAGTTTGGATTTTGTTAGAAATTTTGTTGAGATAAAAGATAAGGACGCACCGTGTCGAACAAAATAAAGGCGGTCTGAAATTAACCAAAAATTTACGGTGGCAGCGTCTACATCCTCGACAGTCCTCGGCATCACCATCATTCTCTGACAAAGACATATACTCTCCTGAACTCTTACGGCGGGCGGCGGTCCGTGTTCACTCTACCCATTGTTCCCTTTTTAGAGGCGGGCGTTGGCCTTATGACCTACTTCTCTGCATATGAAGCACGTGATCGGTGCACCATTGCACTGTTTCCCCGGGTGTAGTGGTTTTAGGCAAGAGCGACACTTATCGGACTCGTATAGTGGTAGAGGCCTTGGAGGATTGTGGGCAAACCTTGGCTTAGTGCGGATGGAATGAGCGAAGTCGTGAGCCTTTGGTAACCAGAAGCTTGATGGATTAAATTTGTGGTAGAAAGGGTCGTTGGTAGTTAGGCTTACGAATGAAGGCGGCGCCGCCACGAAGGCGTAAACACTCTCTTTTTCCCTTTCTCCTGCTGCCGTTCTTACGGATTGACGCCAGATACTGTTGCCTTCTCATAGGCTTGGCAAAGTTCGGCAATTGAACCCGCTCATGATCAGCGTAATCGTAAGTCATACCCGAACATATCGGTTGGCGAAGTTCTTCCTCATCAATTGTTATCTTGGGAGCAAATTTTGTGACTCTGAAACTTTTCGGTGTATACTGCGGTTGCATATTACCCTGTTTCAAATTCACGAATTCTTCTTCTTTGTTCCACCTGAGCTCCTGCCAGAAATACTTGCTCTCTAAAAGCGTTTTGAACTCGCTCGGTTGTAGATTCCGAGTGGGAAATTAGATCCGATTAGGCGCCACCAACTGCTCGCCTCTCCTTCAAGTAATATGCCACCACATTCACCATTTACGTGGGGGTATCTTCTTTGAGCTCAGCTAGTTTCTCCATTTCCTCGATCCATTCGATCAGGACCACGGGATCGGCGGATCCAGAGTATGTTAAGGGCGGTGTTTGGAGAATCTTTCAAATCTTGGTGATTATTACCGCCCCATGGTATTGGTGGGTATTCTGAGCAATCTTCATGATTGCGTCCTCAAAACCTCTCCTTCTTGCCTCCTCTTCGAGGAATTGTTGGTTAAGGTCATTGTCTAGAATATCGTTTGCAGCCATTCTGTAAAATGAAATAAAGACGAAGCTGTATGAATTTTGAGTAGTTAACAAGATAGACACATTATAAAATGCAAGGTAAAAGACATTTCATTGATAATGTAAAAGGATTACATCAAAAAGTTACAAAGCCTCCTAATACATTCTCTATGAAATGAACTAAGGTGAAAACTTAGATACAAGTTCATCAAAATAACATAAAAGTTTAGATACATTCTCAAGAGATATGAAATTGGATCGAGAATGACAAAAGGTTAACCCTAGATTCTAAGCAAATTTTGAGTAGTGGTATTCTTCCTCCGAGAAGCTGTATTTATACTTAACAGCATTAGTTGCGTCGCTCAAACCGAGCTTGAAGTCCTCCCAGCTCAGGTAGTATTCACCCTCAAGGATAGCTGGGGAGCGTAGTCGTCTCCACCATGCTTTGGCCTCTTCATCAAGGCAAGCAGCTGCTAGGGAGGTTTTCCATTCCTCTCTGGCCGAGTGTTCGAAACCTCGCATTCATACTCCTGATCCATGGGTAGAGTGTCCCGCTAATTCCCTCAAATGTCTCAGGCTTCCCCTGCATGAACGCTTCGATCACGTCGGTATGTTCTGAGGATCGGCGGAGGTGATCAGGAACTCGATGCTCCATATACGGCGTCTTAAGTGCCCTAGTCTTCCAGTCGATTTCCGAATCACTCGAGTCCTGTGATCTCTTCCATGACTTCAATTGTTGACGTCGTGCGTAGGCCTCGATGGCTTTCTTGCGGGCCTTCTCTTTTGGTGTCCACTCAGAGTACCTCTTACCGCACGGTAGTCTCATCTGAAATGAATTTGGATAAAATAATTTAAATGAGATTTGGAAGTACAAATATGTATGTATAATTTTAAAATAATGCGTTAAGAAAAGCACACGACTAGGTAGTAACATAACGTCTCCATATATACATAAATATATACATGGGTAAAATATTACATTTCAAAGGAATATAATACATAAGTTCACCAAACGTCACATCCGAATATATCATCCATAGCCGTAGGAAAAGAAGACGATATTAAGATCGTTCTTAGGATGGTTATAAGTCGGTTACATATATTTTACAAACTGGAGTCGAATGACCCTAAATATGATTTGCGACCCTCAAGAGCCTCCCAGAGGTGAGATCCCTCTCCCATATGATTGGGGGTATAATGGCGTTGGGTGAAAATGGAGGATAGTCGCGCTCATATTCTTGAATCATCATCTTTGTCGAGTAGTTCATCATACTCCATCCACGCAGGTGGTTCCTCCACCCTCTGAAGTGGGTCTGGATGGTACATGCGATCCATGTGTAGCTCGTAATCGTGGAGAAGTCGCCAACCTAGAGGTGCCCAGAACTCATCGTATGGATGAAAGCTCTCAATCATGGTCAAACTGATGCCAATGCCCCTCGTGTGGTAGATTCTGCCCGTCATGATTCCATGAGCTTCCACATATCGCTCTATGTGGAGGGAATGGCTACGTATGTACTCTCCTAGTTGCATCATCGGCGGCCTTCGTGGTGCGTAGTAACGGAAAGAGCGGAAAGATGACATCCTAAGGGCCTTTGTCAGACTAAAGTTAGCCATAGAGCAAAAAGCAAGTAAAGAATCATAAAGTTAAGATTCTAACGCTCATCTAACAAGTCCATTATTATTTGGTCGGTCCTTAAGATTCTACCCTTTCTCACATTTTAAACTGATCTAAGTTATTATTTTAGCGATCTAGAGATTCCTAGTTTATTATTTTATCCTATAAGTCTATGCCCGACATACGATATGAATGTCTGGCCCAGGTGTCGTCTCGCTAGATGAGATAACTTTAAGTTATTCACGATGCAAAACTGACTTTGATACCAATCAGAATAACCTGGTTTTTCGTGACTTTAATTAAACTAAGGCGGAAAATTAATTAAGTCTATTTATTACAAACCAGCTGTTATCGTATTAAAACTCTATATACATAGTACGAGTCTTAGGAAGAAAGCAGTATATGTTTGATTACAAATCTCTCCAAAACAACGAAGTACAAAATAAGGTAAGCCATCCCCAAAGATTTGATAAACATAAGTCCTCGGGGTACTGCGGTTCATCTCGTATTAGTGTTTTCTCCCCAACACAATCTAAACACATCAAATAAATCACGTAGTATAGCAATTATAGACATGTGCGATATACATGACAATTAAATAAAATAGATGGCAAGAGTGCAAGCAAAAACACATAAGGATATCGGGATGATTCAAACATGAGTATAGATCAAATCATATATCACACCACACTCATAACCAATCATACTCAACAAATCATTAACATCTCAATCATATTCGAGGGTAGTCGACCCTTTTCAATTATTCATATAGTAACATAACTCGCGAGTCTTGACTTCTGAGCGGCTTGTGTACTCTCATAGATAATTATCAAAGTGCACTATTTGCTCAGGACTCGTACATCGGATCAAACACTAAGTAGCGTGCGTGATAACTACCTAATATCCAATACAACATGGATAATCTATCACACGTTGTCCTATGGACCACAACGGTCGAGGATGGAAGCATGCAAAACCCTACAAAAGCGGGGGCTGCGCAATGGGCTGCCGGGTACATCAGCGGACTTTCTTGCCCGCAGGATACCAATAGGTAAGAAGGGCGATTCAATCCCTTATCTAATGTGTGCACACACTTTCACTTAGAAAGCGACACAATCCTCGCTATTCGAGAGTATGCTTTTCCTAACCAAAGCGATTAATACCTAATGACAAGGTCCGGTGGGATGGTCATCTTCCGATTACCTCGTATGGACCGCAAACGCAACATTTATGCCCATTCAAGGGATGTATCGCTGCTTGCCTAAAGACTATGAGAGTCATTAGACGCCTCGATCGACGAGAGTGAAAGAGTCCCCATCTGCGCTACCTTTCCAACGATGGCACAATAGATTCATAACATGACGGACACAGAGTATTTAACAAGTACTTTCTTTATTATTTTCTCGTTCCTTTATTCCTCCAGTGACAGTTCATAATAATTAATAACGTCGAACTTGTTTAATGAAAATTTAGTTCTAGTAGTTCTTCAGGTAAACGGAAGCACATAGAAACTTAAATAATTTATTTGGAGTCCAATCGTAAATTTTAAATATTTTTACTATTCACGTATTTACTATTCATCGTATTTACTATTCATCGTATTTACTATTCATCGTATTTCACTATTCATCGTATTTTACTATTCCTCGTATTTTACTATTCCTCGTATTTTATACGTATTTTTATACTTAGTATTTTATTCGTATATTTATACTTAGTATTTTATTCGTATATTTATACTTAGTATTTTATTCGTATATTTATACTTAGTATTTTATTTAGTTACTAAACTAAGCTTATTTTCTTCTAAGTGTAGAATTCTAGTTTTAAAGTCGTTAAGTTCGTTTTGTACTTAGTGATTTTTGGAAATATTTTAGGAGTCTAGTTCTAAAGTTGTTAAGTTCATTTTGCATTTAGCGGTTTTGAAATATATTTTAATCGAACTCGTTAAGTTCATTTTGTATTTAGTGATTTTGAAACATATTTAAATCAAAGTGGTTAAGTTCATTTTTATACTTGGTGATTTAAATGATATTTCAAAAGTAAAACTCGGTTTAGATTTAGTCGTATACTTAGCTAAAATTTAAGCGGTTTCAAATTTTAGCGAGGTTGTCGTAGTTCATTTTAAGTAGTCCATATCTCCATATCCACAATTAAGCATAGGTAGTAACACTCGACAACATTCATTTTAATACGTGTAACGTTTATTTTTATCGGTTTCGTTGGTTCTTTTTATTAACGATTTAATACATAAACAAATATAAATCTAATTACTATTCAAATTTAGTGACTAAGTGATAAATTCATTTTGACCAAAATTGACCCAAAAATAACATGGATGCCGTGAGCCTTTATTTATCTTAGCTATTTATTTCTTTTGTTGTTTTTATTAATAAATCATTACTTTAACTAATTTAAATTACTTAAGTGATAAAAATAAAAAGTGACAAATTCATTTTAGGTCAAAAATGGACCCTAAACCGTGGCACTTAACTACTTAGCAATTTATTTTCGTTTTCTAATTTTATCGGTTTTCGACTTAAAGTTTTTATATACTAATTATTTAGTTTATACTAAAGTGACATAAACTAGTAAACAAAAACGATAAATACTAAAAACTTATAAAATTTATAAATCGAAACTTAGTCATAGGATGAAGAACACAATGAAGATGTGATGAACACTAATACTTTTAATATGAACATTATTTAGTCAAATTTTTATATGTTTATATAATTTTCTCAAATTTTTCATACAAGTCTAATTTAACTAGACTAATCATAATATGTTATTTAGAAAAATTAAAACTAAAAATTGGTCCAAATAATTCATGTATGCCGTGTATATATATATATATGTTCCTAAATTTTGATTTTTGATTTTTATACTTCTAATTCAACAACTAATTTATTCTATATCATATATATATATTTAATCATGAGTGAACAACAACTACAAACATTAACACACAAAAGAAAATCATTATAACATAAGAATAACAACAACACTTCAAGAACACATATAAACAATTTAAAACATTTAAATTTCTTAACAATTTCATATTAAGCCTTGAACAAAAACTAATTATATTTTCATAACCATCATATACTTAGGATTTTAAGCATGCAATTAACAAAAATTAAAATGAAAAATTTAAACTAAAAATAGAGGGTGGCCGTGGGTTTTGTTAATGAGCAACAAGTTCTATTTTTCGATTTTTGTCTCCTAATTTATCATGTGATGCTAGGTGTTCATAAACACAATAAATATAACACATAAACATTTATATCATGCGATTAACAAAATTAAAACCTAGTGTGCGGGGGCACCTTAATTAGGTTAGTAGCAAATTTGTTTAGCAGTTGTCGGGATCGACTATATGGTCAAACTGGCTCAAGTCGACTTCACCACCTTGCTCCTCGTCTTTGATTAAGAGAGTACATAAAAATGAAATACACAAGTTAGTAATTGATTTTATAACTAAACTAGCTAAATTAAAATCTTAAAGTGTAGTAGTGTTTTTAATTTAGGTGATGTTTATATTTTAGGTGATTTGATTTATGTTCATGTTCATTTATAAGTTAAATGATGTAGTGTTTCATAAATATAAATGGTGATTTAACACTAGTGCTCTAGTGAATTTAAAGTAAGAAAAGAAATGAATTAAGGAAGAAAAGTAAAGGAGGAAGATGAAGATCAAAGTGTTCTTGAGGTTTGGAGATGAAGATATGCTTACAAGTATGTTAAGTAGGTTATTTAGAGAGAAAATAAGTTGAAGTGTTGTTGTGTGTGTTTGTTTGTGCGTGTGATGTATATAATGTAGTAGTAGTTGTAGTTTGTATTATGTAGTAAGTTTATGTATGAATGCAAAGTATTAAACTAGTTACTAAGCAATGATGAATTAGTAGGGTGTAAGAAGGATTGGACATAGAAGTAAAGCAAGGAAGGGTGGTGTAAGAGGAAGGAAGAAAAATGAGCCAAAGCATGCAAGCATGCTTGAAAATCTCGGCCACCATGGACCAACTTGGTCCGATTTTACGTTTTTGAAATTTTCGATTTACGCGCACGCGAAAAGTCCCGAAATGAAATATATAGTCTTAAAATAATGTTTAGAAGTAAGATCGAAAATAAAAATGAAAATAAGACTCAAAACGAAACCAAAACAAAAATTGGGTACTAGTTCCTCGTAAGTTTGAAATAAAATTTGATTTGATCGGAATATATATTTTTTTTGTTGAATGTTCTCGAAATAAATCATAATGCTCAAACGTCAAAAAGTTTATCAGTTTTGAATAAGTGTGGCTCATTATTTTGAGTTTTAGCTAATGTGTTAGTTAAATCAAAAAGGAATAGTAATCTTATATTATTATAATATGTTTTGTTAGTATAACCTAAAATGATTAAGCCTTAACCATTTTTGTTAGCCTAGGATTAGGAGTAAGTGTAATTGAATAAAGATTAGATGATTTAATCCTTTAAGTGGCTCGGCCACTTTGGTCAAGATTGACCTCGATTTGCGTGCCAAAATTTGTCGTTGAGAAATTTGTCGTATAGTCTTCATTTGATTTATCGAGTTTGAATATGAAAGAATAAGGTTCAAATTCAAAGGAATTCAAAATGGTTTTAGTTTAGGTACGAAAATGACTTGTAGTGTATTGCATTAGGAATTTAATGAGCGAGGATGATTAATTATTGATTTCCTAATTATAATTAGCTTAAATTAACACGGGGTGTTACAATCGACCTTTACCTCGGCTCCTTGATTAAGCCACCTTAGCTTGTAAGGATGAGGATGCTTCAAAGTAGGTAAGGCAAGTTTATCAATGAGGGTTTTTGAAGCAACATTAACACAACTTCCTCCATCGATAATTAGGTTACACACCCTCCCCTTGATTGTACACTTGGACCGAAAAATTTGGTGCCTTTGGTCTATGCCCTCATTTGACTCTTGAGTGTGCATCACTCGCCATGTGACCAAGCTCAACCTCGAGTCCGGGGGAACTATGGTTTCGGCCTCCTTCATCTCGTCTACTTCCTCTTTTTCTTCTTCCTCACAAACTAAGACCTCATCGTCTCCCCAATGCACTACTTCACTTGTGATCAAGGCTCTCTTGTTTGGGCACTCCTTAGCAAAATGGCCATACCCTTGACATTGGTAGCATCTCTTGAGAGGAATCGTTTTTTTTAGGGCCATAGTCAATTCCCTTCCCCTTGTCAACACTTGATGGCTTGATGGTAGGGCAAGGCTCGGCTAATTTGACCCCTCCTTGGCTCGAGGTAGGGTTGGTCTTGGTAGTGCTCTTAGCCGAATCCCTCTCCCTTCTCTAACCTTTCCACACGAGTGGCCATAGTGACGGCCTCATCGAATGACCACAAGTTTTGCATCTTCACCCGGTTAGCTATCCTAGGGTTTAGGCCCTCGACAAACCTAGCTATCTTTTGCTCGGGTTTTTCATTCATCTCACATTGTAAGGTGAGTTGTTCAAAGTCCCTAAGATAGGTTTCGATGGGGTGTGTCTCTTGTTTTAGTTGGGTCAATCTAAGGAACATGTCTTGAGAGTAATCTTTGGGAACAAACTTATCCTTGAGCTTTTTCTTGAGTTTGAGCCATGACCTAATGGGTTCCTTTCCCTCTCGATTTCTTTGGTTCTTAAGGTTTTCATACCAAAGGGAGGCATAGCCTTTGAATTTCATGATGGCCACCTTAAAACACTTTCTATCGGGGTATTCTTTAAATTCAAAGATTCTTTCGACCGACCTAAGCCAATCTAGTAGATCCTCGAGATTAAGACTACCATAAAAGTCGGGAATTTCTACCTTGATGTCTCGGTCATGATCTCTTGGTTGGACTTCAAGGGACTCCTCCGAATCCGAGTGTTGATCTTCCATGTGAGGAGGGGGTTGGCCACTCCCACGGCCTCCTAACCCACGGCCTCTTCCTCCACCACCCCTAGGTGGTGGTCTTGGCTTATGAATGTTTTGTTCCAAGAGGGTGTTTATAGCATTCATCATTAAAGTACAATTACCGGTGAGTTGAGTCAACTTCTCTTCTAAATCGGAAAGCCTTTTATCCTCTTCCATTTTGTGAAAATTTTGTGAGATTTTTGTGGAAATAAACAAGGAAAAAAGAAGGAAAGGAAACGAAAAAATGAAGAGGAAAACAAGAGTAAAAACCGAGAAACACACAAACAAATCGAAAACAAGAACAAACCTAGGCTTTGATGACCAATTTGGAATGAAACTAGATGGATTAAGTTTCACTCAAAGGATGAACTAGAATCGATTTGTAGAACATGTATAATTTTCGGCCAAGTGATGTGTTTTTGTGTTGATTTTTCTGATTTTTGTAAAACAAAAGAAAACATAAAGGATAGAACTAATTCTAAGCACTAAGCAAAGAATTAGGTTTTGATTAATTCAAGCCCAAAGCCACAAAGTTAACCATTCTCTACCACAAGCACTAAGCAAAGAGTATAATGAAGCCACACAAGTTCAAACTCTAGGGTTTGTTTTTTTCATTCAACCAAATCTGAAAAATTACAAGGGTTAGAGCTTGGTTTATATAGACCAAGTCTTTACATCCTAGCCATTCAATTCAATGATAATCTAAAGGCTCACATGAGCCTTGAAAAGCAACAAAAAAAAACGGCCAAAAGGCCTTACACATAGCTGAAAATTTGAAGGCTAACAAACAAATACAAAAGTATAAAGTTTGATGGTGACACTTGACTCCATCCTCTCCATTCTTTGTTTATGATCATCCAAGGGTCCTTGAGTGAGCCTTGGGGTTGAGTTAGGACGGTCCATGCTCCCATTTTTTTCAGAAATTTAAAAGCTAATACAATAAAGCATAAAGTAGTGAAAGTGACATGAAAGAAAATGACATAAAACATAAAACAATGTGAGGGTTTTGGGGATTGATTGAGCCGGCTCCATGGGACCTCCTTGAGCTAGCTTTTGTGAGCCATGTGAGTCTTTTATTGGAGGGTTAACTCACATGGGTGTGCCCAAATTGACCACATTCAAAATAGCATATTCATTGACTTTCTAGTTGCTCTCCAACTTGACTTCTCTTGACTTCCCTTGACCACTAAGTATGGCTTGATTTGACCATAGAATTGACTTGACTTTACTCTTAGTGGCCCCTAGGATCATGGCCTAGGCTTGGGTTCGAGTCCAAGGGCTCAACCCTTGGCTCAACTCCATCTCTTCTTTGACCACCTTGACCATTCTTGGTCCAATCTCCTCTCCTTGGAAAGGACTTGCCCTCAAGTCCTTGGAGACCTTTTCATTGCTCTCTTGATTCGATTTCTTGCTTGAATTTCGACTTAGTACTCGACCAATTTTGGCCCTCGTGATCTTAGCCTTCCATGGACACCACTTGACTAGAGTTCGGAAAAGAGGGTGACTCCCTTGAAGTTGGCTTGATTGAACGGCCCTGCACTCCTCCCCACCCACGGTTTGTTTGTCTACAAACCCTTGCTCGAGTACACTCTTGAGTCCATGGTTCGTAGGCTTGCTTTCCATCCATTCTTGTCCATGATCAAGCCCTTCAATGATCCTCCATCTCATGGACCCGCTTGATCTCCCTATGCCATCGATTTTTGCTCTTTCATTGACCACATTCTCGTTGTAGTCGATTGTTTCATTGTTGATTGATGCACCCTCTTCATGTTGCTCCTCTCCTAGAATCATTCTTGTTGCTCTAAGGCCCTCCTCTTCTTCACCTATACCCATTCTCGGCTCCTCTTCCACCACTTTGTTAGGATTCCCTTCCTTGAATGATTGAACAAACAAGCATTGGCCTTGTAACCCATCATTGGTGGTAGGGGCTAGAACAATAAGCTTTTCACCATGCTTGAATGAGTAGGTGTTGTCCCTCCCATGGTGGGAAGAATTTTCTCTCATATTCCCATGGCCTACCAAGCATTACATGACACGCATCCATGTCTAACACTTCACACACAATCTCATCCTTATAGTCTTGTCCAATCGAGAACGAAACTTTGCATTGTTTATCGACCTTTACCTCGGCTCCTTGATTAAGCCACCTTAGCTTGTAAGGATGAGGATGCTTCAAAGTAGGAAAGGCAAGTTTATCAATGAGGGTTTTGAAGCAACATTAACTCAACTTCCTCCATCGATAATTAGGTTACACACCCTCCCCTTGATTGTACACTTGGACCGAAAAATTTGGTGCCTTTGGTCTATGCCCTCATTTGACTCTTGAGTGTGCATCACTCGCCATGTGACCAAGCTCAACCTCGAGTCCGGGGGAACTATGGTTTCGGCCTCCTTCATCTCGTCTACTTCCTCTTTTTCTTCTTCCTCACAAACTAAGACCTCATCGTCTCGCCAATGCACTACTTCACTTGTGATCAAGGCTCTCTTGTTTGGGCACTCCTTAGCAAAATGGCCATACCCTTGACATTGGTAGCATCTCTTGAGAGGAATCGTTTTTTTAGGGCCATAGTCAATTCCCTTCCCCTTGTCAACACTTGATGGCTTGATGGTAGGGCAAGGCTCGGCTAATTTGACCCCTCCTTGGCTCGAGGTAGGGTTGGTCTTGGTAGTGCTCTTAGCCGAATCCCCTCTCCCCTTCTCTAACCTTTCCACACGAGTGGCCATAGTGACGGCCTCATCGAATGACCACAAGTTTTGCATCTTCACAGGTTAGCTATCCTAGGGTTTAGGCCCTCGACAAACCTAGCTATCTTTGCTCGGGTTTTCATTCATCTCACATTGTAAGGTGAGTTGTTCAAAGTCCCTAAGATAGGTTTCGATGGGGTGTGTCTCTTGTTTTAGTTGGGTCAATCTAAGGAACATGTCTTGAGAGTAATCTTTGGGAACAAACTTATCCTTGAGCTTTTTCTTGAGTTTGAGCCATGACCTAATGGGTTCCTTTCCCTCTCGATTTCTTTGGTTCTTAAGGTTTTCATACCAAAGGGAGGCATAGCCTTTGAATTTCATGATGGCCACCTTAAAACACTTTCTATCGGGTATTCTTTAAATTCAAAGATTCTTTTTGACCTAAGCCAATCTAGTAGATCCTCGAGATTAAGACTACCATAAAAGTCGGGAATTTCTACCTTGATGTCTCGCTCATGATCTCTTGGTTGGACTTCAAGGGGCTCCTCCGAATCCCAGTGTTGATCTTCCATGCGAGGAGGGTTGGCCACTCCCGGCCTCCTAACCCACGGCCTCTTCCTCCACCACCCCTAGGTGGTGGTCTTGGCTCATGAATGTTTTGTTCCAAGAGGGTGTTTATAGCATTCATCATTAAAGTACAATTACCGGTGAGTTGAGTCAACTTCTCTTCTAAATCGGAAAGCCTTTTATCCTCTTCCATTTTGTGAAAATTTTGTGAGATTTTTGTGGAAATAAACAAGGAAAAAAGAAGGAAAGGAAACGAAAAAATGAAGAGGAAAACAAGAGTAAAAACCGAGAAACACACAAACAAATCGAAAACAAGAACAAACCTAGGCTTTGATGACCAATTTGGAATGAAACTAGATGGATTAAGTTTCACTCAAAGGATGAACTAGAATCGATTTGTAGAACATGTATAATTTTCGGCCAAGTGATGTGTTTTTGTGTTGATTTTTCTGATTTTTGTAAAACAAAAGAAAACATAAAGGATAGAACTAATTCTAAGCACTAAGCAAAAGAATTAGGTTTTGATTAATTCAAGCACTAAGCCACTAAATTAATCATTCACTAACTCAAGCACTAAGCAAAGAGTATAATGAAGCCACACAAGTTCAAACTCTAGGGTTTGTTTTTTTCATTCAACCAAATCTGAAAAATTACAAGGGTTAGAGCTTGGTTTATATAGACCAAGTCTTTACATCCTAGCCATTCAATTCAATGATAATCTAAGGGCTCACATGAGCCTTGAAAAGCAACAAAAAAAAACGGCCAAAAGGCCTTACACATAGCTGAAAATTTGAAGGCTAACAAACAAATACAAAAGTATAAAGTTTGATGGTGACACTTGACTCCATCCTCTCCATTCTTTGTTTATGATCATCCAAGGGTCCTTGAGTGAGCCTTGGGGTTGAGTTAGGACGGTCCATGCTCCCATTTTTTTCAGAAATTTAAAAGCTAATCTGATAAAGCATAAAGTAGTGAAAGTGACATGAAAGAAAATGACATAAAACATAAAACAATGTGAGGGTTTTGGGGATTGATTGAGCCGGCTCCATGGGACCTCCTTGAGCTAGCTTTTGTGAGCCATGTGAGTCTTTTATTGGAGGGTTAACACACATGGGTGTGCCCAAATTGACCACATTCAAAATAGCATATTCATTGACTTTCTAGTTGCTCTCCAACTTGACTTCTCTTGACTTCCCTTGACCACTAAGTATGGCTTGATTTGACCATAGAATTGACTTGACTTTACTCTTAGTGGCCCCTAGGATCATGGCCTAGGCTTGGGTTCGAGCCCAAGGGCTCAACCCTTGGCTCAACTCCATCTCTTCTTTGACCACCTTGACCATTCTTGGTCCAGGGGCATTGAGCATCAAATTGATCTTGTTCCGGGAGCTACACTACCTAATAAGGCCGCATATCGAAGTGATCCCAAGGCTACACAAGAACTTCAACACCAAATTGGGGAGCTTATGGAAAAAGGGTTTGTAAGAGAATCACTTAGTCCTTGTGCCGTGCCTACGCTTTTAGTGCCTAAGAAGGATGGAACTTGGAGAATGTGTACGGATAGTCGAGCTATCAACAACATTACGGTCAAGTATAGGTTCCCTATACCTAGACTTGATGACGTTCTTGATGAGCTTAGTGAGGCTCGATTGTTTTCCAAGATTGATCTACGACAAGGATACCATCAAGTGAGAATCAAAGAGGGTGATGAATGGAAGACGGCTTTTAAAACAAAGCATGGTCTATATGAATGGTTAGTCATGCCTTTTGGACTATCCAATGCTCCTAGCACCTTCATGAGATTGATGACCGAGGTTTTGAGACCTTACTTGGGAAGGTTCATTGTGGTTTACTTTGACGATATCTTGGTGTATAGCCCTTCCAAGGAAGCTCATCTACATCACTTGCAAGTGTTGTTTGAGACACTTAGAGACCACAAGTTGTATGGCAAGCTAGAGAAATGTTCCTTCATGCAAAGCGAAGATCAATTCTTGGGCTTTATCATCTCTAGCCGTGGCATACTAGGAGACCAAGAGAAAGTGGAGGCTATCAAAACCTGGCCTATCAGAAAAACATAACGGAGGTAAGGAGTTTTCATGGTTTGGCTTCTTTTTATCGAAGATTTATCATGGATTTTAGCACTATCATGGCACCCATCACCGAGTGTATGAAGAAAGGGGAGTTCAAGTGGAGCGAGGGGGCCGAGAATTCCTTCAAGAAAATCAAAGAGTTGTTGTGTGATTCACCTATTCTTACACCACCGGATTTCAATAAGCTTTTTGAGGTCGAATGTGATGCTAGTGGAGTTGGAATTGGGGCCTTTCTCTTGCAAGAACACAAGCCAATCGCTTACTTTAGTGAGAAATTGAATGGTGTCAAGCTCAATTATTCCAGCTACGACAAAGAATTCTATGCCATCGTTCGAGCTCTCGCTCATTGGAGTCATTATCTCAAGCCCAAACCGTTCGTGCTACATTCGGATCATGAGGCTCTCAAATGCATCAACGAACAACACAAATTGAATCATAGGCACGCCAAATGGGTAGAATTTCTTCAATCCTTCTCTTTTTCAAGCAAGTTCATTGAAGGGAAAAATAATGTGGTAGCCGATGTGATATAGAACGAACTCGATATTTTGCAGCGGAAAATAAAAGATATGAATTAGCTAAGAAAATCTCGCAAGACCCCTCAACTAAGACTAGAATTAAACTAGCAATCTCGCAGGACTACTCGATTAACTCGTTTTTGTAACTCTCAACCTCGCAAGGAATCAAGTTGACAAGAATTCTACCTCGCAAGGAAGAATTAAAAGTATTTCACTCTCACAAGAACGAAATAACAATCTTATAACTCGCAAGTTAATAAGAACACACAAGTATAAACTTGAATTAATTTCTCAAAATAATCTGAAAAATAAGGTCACAATCCAACCTTATTTACAGTACTCTAAACAACTATATTGATCCTAGGCTAATTAGGAAACAAAATTATTCATCAACTAATACTTTCCTAATCTAATTAGGAAATAAACTACGGAGTAACAAAATAAAATCAACTAAAAGAAATTATTACTCCTACCACTTCTAGGAAACTTTCCCAAGTTTATTTGCAACTAAATAAACTAAATAAAGATAATAAAATAAGCTAAATTATCACGATTCAATTTTAGGAAAGTCGTGTTTCCAGCAGCCTGTTTCACGCGTTTTCAGTTAACAGCTGGAAACGTGTATCTGCGTTTCCTGTCTGACAGTTTCTGCGTTTCCACTGTTTGTGCTTGCGTTTCCACTGTGATTCCAGGCTCCCGCATCATACGCCCCTTCTTCAAAAAAGAATCGTCCCGATTCTTGAACGAACGACCTCCTGGATCAAATACAAATCTCACAAATCTTATTACATAATTGTTAAGAAGCAATCCTAATGAACTTAAATCGTCCTTGAGCTCATCATCTTCAATATAGTCTTTAACTAAATCAACATCGAAGTTTTTGAACTTCACCTTTCTTTTACCCTTCTTACCCTTACGTAGAAGCTCGTCCCCAATTTGTAATCTCCTAATGTTTAAAACTTTGATTTCTTTTTTGAGCGTGGTGTGAATTTTTCTTTCAAAGAAAAATTTAGTTAAACTCGGGATGGATAAGTCTTTGAAATCAACATCCTTTTCAATGATAAAGTTTACAATGTTATTTGGCTCTTTAGGTGTTGTCTCAACTTTTCTTTCAACTATATCTTGAAAGTCTTCATCAAAAATAGGTGGTTTACTTGGATCAAAGAACGATGAATCTTCTCTATGGGGCTCTCCTACAAAAGAAAATATTTCCTTGTCAATAACAACTTCTATTCCTGAATCACCATGCTTGATTTCTTCTTCTAATTGTTCTTGAATGACTTCAAAAGACTCAGGACTTGTATCTTCTTTCTTCAATTCATAATATTGCTCAAGTTTTCTTTCCATATTATGTAACATGAAAGAAACACGATCAAACCTTCTTAGTGCCTCTTTCCAAAATAAAGAATGCTCAATTCTTTCCAATTCTTTCAAAGCATATTTGAGTTTCTTTAACTCCATGATTTTGTTGCTCCCAAGATAAATTTGTTAAGAAACAAAATTGAACACGGCTCTGATACCAATTTGATATAGAACGGACTCGATATTTTGCAGCGGAAAATAAAAGATATGAATTAGCTAAGAAAATCTCGCAAGACCCCTCAACTAAGACTAGAATTAAACTAGCAATCTCGCAGGACTACTCGATTAACTCGTTTTTGTAACTCTCAACCTACATGAGGAATCAAGTTGACAAGAATTCTACCTCGCAAGGAAGAATTAAAAATATTTCACTCTCGCAAAAACGAAATAACAATAAGATAACTCGCAAGTTAATAAGAACACACAAGTATAAACTTGAATTAATTTCTCAAAATAATCTGAAAAATAAGGTCACAATCCAACCTTATTTACAGTACTCTAAACAACTATATTGATCCTAGGCTAATTAGGAAACAAAATTATTCATCAACCAATACTTTCCTAATCTAATTAGGAAATAAACTAACAAAATAAAATCAACTAAAAGAAATTATTACTCCTACCACTTCTAGGAAACTTTCCCAAGTTTATTTGCAACTAAATAAACTAAATAAAGATAATAAAATAAGCTAAATTATCACGATTCAATTTTAGGAAAGTCGTGTTTAAGTGACTTTGTTTAGCGCGTTTTGATTAACAGCTGAAGCGTGTATCTGCGTTTCCTGTCTGACAGTTTCTGCGTTTCCACTGTTTGTGCTTGCGTTTCCACTGGTTGTGCTTGCGTTTCCACTGTGATTCCAGGCTCCCGCATCACGATGCTTTGTCTCGAAGACACACCATGCTAAGCTACATGGAGCAAAGAGTGTTGGGTTTTGAATTCATGAAAGAGCTCTATGTGGAGGATCCCGACTTCAAGGATGAATGGAGTTCCCTACATACAGGGCTAGGCAACCAAGGAGGCAAATACACACTTCAAGAAGGGTTCTTGTTCTTAGGGAACCGATTATGCATTCCTAAGGGGTCCTATCGAAATCTCCTAGTGCGGGAGGTTCATTCTAACGGTTTAGCCGGGCATTTTGGGATTCAAAAGACTTACGACATCCTCCAAGATCAATTCTATTGGCCCAAGATGCTTGGAGATGTCCAAGATGTGATCAAGAGATGCGCTTTGTGCCAACAATCCAAGTCCTTCTTTCAAACGGGACCCTATACTCCTCTACCCGTCCCAAATAGGCCATGGGAAGATGTTAGCATGGATTTCATCGTTGCTTTGCCAAGAACTCAATGAGGTAAGGACTCCATCATGGTTGTGGTGGATCGATTTAGCAAGATGGCTCATTTCATTGCGTGTAAGAAAACCGAGGATGCCATGGGCGTGGCCGAGCTATACTTCAAAGAAGTGGTCAAACTACACGGAGTTCCCAAGACCATTGTATCCGATCGAGACTCCAAGTTCATGAGCCACTTTTGGAAAACCTTGTGGAAGTTGTTGAAGACGAGGCTTTTGTTTAGCACAAGCCACCACCCTCAAACGGATGGCCAAACCGAGGTCACTAATAAAACCTTGGGGAGGATCCTTAGGTGCATCGTTTCCAAGTCCTTAAAAGATTGGGATCTCAAGCTTGCCTATGCCGAGTTTGCTTTTAATCGTGCCCCGTCTTCTAGCACGGGAAATTCACCGTTTGAAGTGGTTTATGGGACTAATCCCCTCATGCCCACGGACCTAGCCCCCATCAAGGGCAAGGAAATGAGCTACGATGCCAAGAAACGGGTTGAGTTCATGATGAGCATCCACAACCAAGTCAAGAAGCAAATCGAGAAGTCAAACGAAGCCTACAAGCCTACAAGGCTAAGTCAAAGAAGTCAAAGGAGAAGAATTCAACACTAGGAAGATGAAGAATTCAAGGATGTTTATGCGTGAGGCTTTTTGTGTGTATATGTGAGTGTGCTAAAACCTAGGAAGAAAGGTTGTGAGGAGAGGTGTTTATCTTGTGTCGAAAACTTGTGTTGAAGGGTCGAGCAAAGGGTTGTATTTATAGTAGAATATCCGAGAGGATTTAGGAAACCCTAGAGGATAAACCCGCCTGCACAAATCGCAAGGACCAATATTAAAACTTTTTAAATTAATCCGTATTAATCATTGACTTAAGAGATTCAAAATAACTTTTTAAATTAAACATCTTAAAACTGATAGATCTAATGATTAGCAAACAATATGTTCATTAACATACAAAATTTTGGTCCTTTTATGTTTTTATTCAATCGGTATTAAATCAAAACTTATACAAATTCATATGTGATCGTTTTAACATCTTAAAACATCGATAATTATGAATCAAATAAACCAAAACAAACCAAAAATTGAACAAAAACACACGGCCAAAACATAAAACATACGGCCAAACAATAATTTTTGGTTTAAAATTATACAAAACGATTTTTATGAAAACCTTATAAAAAATTTCATATGCCCTAAGGCTCTGATACCACTTGAAAGATTATATCGGTATATAGTCCTTTAAAATCACAGGATTATAATGAAAACTTTATATGATTTAAGGTCATAAATTGAAATTGCATAATATAAAACATAGATTAAGAGATAACCTTTCAAAACCTTGTGAATTGGCCTAAGAACAATACCAAAAATATGGTATCTCCTAATTGAAACGCCCAAGATGAGTCTAAGATATGCCTTTGTGATTTGCTAGAAAATTGGAGAAGAGAACAATTTCTTTTCTCTCAAGATTTGTGTTTGTGTGCTAGAGTGAATAATGAATTAGGGTTAGATGAGAATTAGAGTGTCATTAGGTTAATTAGAGAGGAAGAAAACATCCTCCTCCCCACCCTAATTTACTCGTCCAAAAGGAGGTTTGGGGTGGACTTTTCCACCTCAAATTTATAAGCCCAAATCTAATTAAAAGGTTTAACCCATTTAATTAGTTTTCTTTAGCTTTTAATGTATAATGTAATTATAACATCCATATATTATAATTAATCATAAATATCCGTATATTTATAATTTGCTAATTTATTATAACTGTTTAAAATTAATTAGCCTATATTATACGCTATAATTAAATATAACCTTTTATATTCAATTTACGAATTACAGCTAATACCTCTCATCTAATATCATTTAATCATTATTAAATAATATTCATCATTATACTAACTAACATTTTAGTCAGTAACATCATCACACTGACTAACATTTTAGTCAACAACACTGACTAACCGTTTAGTCATAAATAAGGCATCGATATGATCATTTTCTCAAATAATCACATCTTCAAACACATCCTTTAGGTGTGACTCTTAGGGACCAGTTGATCACCGCCATCTGTATGACAATAACGTCAAACTTATCTCGCAAGCCAACCGTTATCGATAAACGTTAATCAACTGATTAAATACAAAATGTACCCAGTGTACCTTTAGAGATTTATTTATGTTATTGCACTAACTGTGGAGGACACTAGCTCCAACAACGCTTTGGCAGATACTTAACCCCTTTATTTCCTTAAGCCGGAGCGATAGGTTTTCTAAAGGGAGCACTGGGGCGGTCAAGATAGTCGTTTACGGGCTGCCTTGCCGTGGAGGGGCGAGAGGAAAGTTAGTCCTGCACGTGCTTTATCGAGTGGACAAGCCTGCGTGTTGGAACCACCTCTCGAGGGTGCAAAGGGTGCTTAGATTCCGAAAGGAAAGGACTCTAAACGAATGTGCATTGCTCAAATATGTATACATGGATTGTTCAATGCTTTCAAGTTTCACCTCTTTATTTTTAAAAAGAAAAAGCTAGTTTTAAGTTTTAAAAATAAAATTTTCCCCAGCGGAGTCGCCAAACTGTGGAACCCGGGATCGAGAGAGACCCAACTCGGCGTCTTGCATAAGGGCGATTAAGTTTAAAAAGATTAAGTTAGAAAAACCTTTGAAAGCTGTTTGGAGTCGCCACCTAATTATCGCGGAAATTAGGAACCTGCTACCATGTCTTAAGCTAAAGACATGTCTTAGATTTCGGAGCACGCCGACACCCCTAGATCTAAGGTTGTGAAACCTGATTGGATTCGGGGTGAGGGTACTTAACTAAAGATTAGTTCAATTAATGATTTATGAAAACCTTTTAAAAAAGCCTATGTAAAAAAAAGCCTCTACTGACTAAGAACAATCCAAGTAAGATGATATTTGAGCTAAAGTTATCGCTACGTACAAGTGCGAAAAAGATGGTAAAAAGAATGCAGATGCAGATGCAAAAAGATAGTTTAAAACCCTCAGCTTAGCATGTTTAACTTGTTAACAAAAACGGTTCAGCTAAAGGTCGAATTCATTGTTTAAGTTGATTTTAATGCAAAATAAGAAGGTGCAAGATGCATACAATTAAAATAAAGTTCAATTGTCCATTGGTTTATTTTAAAAGGTCGGTTGCTTATGCGACTTTGGCGTGTCATCGGATATGGAGTGTGCAGAAGTAATAAGAACACTTGGAATGCAAGCGCTCGGTGCCAAAGCGGGGGCTAGAGTGTAGTCTCCTTTGTTAGTCCATAGAAATTAAGAAAAACTTTGATCCAAGTGGATCGGTACCTACCTTGTCCTGGACGCTTAGATCGGCGAGCTTAAGCTTCTTGAACTAAAAAGGAGGATGAATTCAACACGGGATGGTGTGTTGAACTCAAGGATTTGAGTGCGTGAGGCTTTGAGAGAGCTTTTGTGTGTATGCTGTAAATTCTGTGTGTAAATTTGTATCTTATGAGGTCGGGTATAGGGGTGTATATATGTAGGTACCGGGATTTACATGGAACTACTCGACGTCTTGCTAAGGGCGTAAAGTTAAAAAGATTAAGTAAGAAAAACCTTTAAAAACTGTTTTGGAGCCGCCACTAAATTATGAGGGAAATTTAGAACCCGCCTCCGTGTCCTCATGCTGAAAGACACGTCTTAGAGTTCAAGGCACGTCGACACCTATCCGTCTAAGGTTATTGTGAAACCAGATTCGGATTCGGGTGAGGGTACTTTTCTAAAGCATAATTCAAAATAATGTTTTTATGGAAGATCTTTTGGAAAAGCCTATCAAAAGATAGTCTCTACTAGACTTGAGAACAATGCAAAGAATGATACATGAGCCTAAGTAATTCGCTACGTACAAGTGCGATAAAGGTTGTAAAAAATAATGCAAAAAGAGATTGTTTAAAACCCTCGGTTAAGCACGCTTAACTTGTTAACGAAAACAGTTCAGTTAATGACGAATTCATTTTAAGTGATTTAGATGCAAGGTGAGGATTTGCTAAAATGCATACAATAAAATAAAGTTCAATTGTCCATTGATTTATTTTAAAGAGGTTAGTTGTTTATGCGACTTTGGAAAGGTGTTACGAATAGGGTGTGTATTCGAGGTGCACGGCCGCCTTATGAAAAGCAGACTTGCGTACCAAAGTCGGGGTGTGCCTAGTGTAGGCCCTTGCTAGTCAAAGAAGTAAAGAAAACCTTAATCCATGTTAGGATTAAGACCTGTCTCAAGTCAGGAAACCGGCAGCGCTTCGCTTCAAAGGAGAATAATTCAACACTAGGAAGATGAAGAATTCAAGGATGTTTATGCGTGAGGCTTTTTGTGTGTATATGTGAGTGTGCTAAAACCTAGGAAGAAAGGTTGTGAGGAGAGGTGTTTATCTTGTGTCGAAAACTTGTGTTGAAGGGTCGAGCAAAGGGTTGTATTTATAGTAGAATAGCCGAGAGGATTTAGGAAACCCTAGAGGATAAAACCGCCTGCACAAATCGCAAGGACCAATGCGAATGCCAGGGCAAATCGCATGGCTTCATGCGATCACCCCAAGCAGCCGCAAGGCTCCTTGCGGCTTGTACGTCGGGCAAAACCTCCAGATTTTGTATTTCCTTAATCCGATTTGCAATATCTCGGTAATATTCTTTGCTATCTCTTTGCTTGTGCTCCAAGTAGACCTTGTATGATCTTCTAGGGTTTAGGCGGGTGAGTTCTTGGGCCTAGGGAAGCAGGCCAAGGATGGGTTTGGGCTCGGTTTTGGGCCCGAGCCTTGAAAATGTGAAAAGGGTGTATTTTGTAGTGTTTTGTGAAATAAGACAATCCGTGAGGCTGTCTCGAGCTTTTGCCAATCCTAAAAGGTGGTTTTAGTAACTGGACTTAAATCGAATTGGGCCTTGTTAGTGTAAAATGGCCAATTAGACTATGTATTTGTAAAGGGGGTGTACGCATGCCGATTAGGACCTGAACTTGAGACAAGCTAGACTCTAGACTATCCTAAGGACACTAAGAGTGATGACCCATAAAGAAACCTCATTTTGTATTCTAAAACATTTAACTTGAATTCGTCAT
The DNA here is from genome assembly GCA_023091065.1 of Dianthus caryophyllus. Classification (NCBI taxonomy): domain Eukaryota; kingdom Viridiplantae; phylum Streptophyta; class Magnoliopsida; order Caryophyllales; family Caryophyllaceae; genus Dianthus; species Dianthus caryophyllus. The sequence goes on from CM041530.1 coordinate 10,670,720, forward strand.
AGTTAGAACCATTTAAGTCAACATAAAAGCATGGAATAAAAGTCCATTGTTACATCACTGGGTTTTTGGCGGGAGGTACGGATGTGGGTATCCACAGAACCCCCAGTTTGACCGAGCTTAGGACTAAAGCGAAAGTCAAACTACACGACAGCATCCGGACCGTTACAGTCTCGATACTATCTGTGGCGCGGAGTATGTGTCCATGGGTGAGACGAGGACTCCGAGCCGGGCTTATCCGGGGAGGGACGAACATATTTAGGGACATGACGGTCCTTGCATACTTGTAAGGGCATGCCTGCCTGCTGATTGCCTTTGCGTGTGTGGAACCCGGGAACCGCGTCGAGGGACCCAACTCGGCGTCTTGCGTAAGGGCGATGTTAAAGTTAAAAAAGATTAATAAGTTTGAAAAACCTTTAAGAACTGTTTGGAGTCGCCACCTAATTATCGCGGAAATTAGGAACCTGCTACCACGTTCTAAGCTAAAAACATGTCTTAGATTTTGGAGCACGCCGACACCCCTAGATCTAAGGTTGTGAAACCAGATTGGATTCGGGGTGTGGGTACTTTAGGAAAAGAGTTAATTCAAATAATGATTTATGAAAACCTTTTAGAAAAGCCTATGTAAAAATAACCTCTACTGACCTAGAACAATCCAAGTAAGATGATATTTGAGCTAATGTTATCACTACGTACAAGTGCGAAAAGAGATTGTAAAAGAATGCAAATGCAGATGCAAAAAGATTGATTAAAACCCTCAGTTTAGCATGTTTAACTTGTTAACGAAAACGGTTCAGTTAAAGGTCGAATTCATTGTTTAAGTTGATTTAATGCAAAATAAGAAGGGTGCAAGATGCATACAAATAAAATAAAGTTCAATTGTCCATTGGTTTATTTTATAAGGGTCGGTTGCTTATGCGACTTTGGCGTGTCATCGGATATGGAGTGTACCCGAAGTAATAATGCACTGAAACGGCTTGACGATTTGGACCCGATTTTTTTGGTCTACGATTTAACCATGGTCCTTGGACCCATGGTCACGAATTTTCAGCCAAATAAGGCCATAATCTCGGCTGATTGAAGTCAAGGATGATACACACAAAATCAAACACAAGTCCCTTTCAATAAAGTTTGCTTTATACTTTATGTCTTTGTCACCTTTTGTATTTTGTATGGAGGCTCAACAAAATCAGCCAAGGGACCAAGTTGGACGTGTAAAAGCTTGCTCTCCAAGGGCAAATGAAGGGCCTTGATTGAACAACACAAAGGAAGGGTGAGGATGCTCCAAGATGTCACCATCTACTTTAGTTGTTGTAATATTTTGTTTGCTGATTTTGTAGCTCACATGTGAGCCTTTTTATTGTATTTTGTGGGTTATTTGTAGCCCTTAGATCTTAGTTAGATGAGTGGTTGAGATTAGAAGCTTAGGCTTATATAAGCCAAGCTAAAACCATGTAATTTTTCAGATTTGTGATATATAAAAAAAGATGAGTTTTAGAATGAGTTTTCTCTTGAAACCTCCCTAGCTTTGTGCTTGGAGATTCGAGTTTCCATGGGTGAAGATCATAGCTTAGTGCGATGATTGATCGGAACCTTAGTCTTAGGCTAGTGGTTTTGTGCTTAGTCTAATTCATATCCTTTTATTTTCGTTTTATGTTTTTGCAAATAAAAACCGAAACAATCCTCACCAAAACAGCCCCTAAAACCGTGTATAATGAGTGAGGCTCATGAGTGAGTCGAGTTTAGGGTGAGTATGGTTACAAGGTACAAAGAGGCCCGCTTCGAATCGCTCCAATTGGTATCAGAGCTTCGGCTCTTGAGTTTTCTTAAACCAAGACGATCTTGGGATGAGTTGGGTTTTGATGTTTTCGAGTGTCTCCTTACAAATTTGTGCGCGTCTTGATTTGTGAGTGTCGACTTGATTCGAGCACACTTTGTGGGTGTTTGGGTCGAGTTGGCTAACAAGGGGATTCGATGAATTTGCTATGTGCTTTTCATAGGATTTGCTCTTGTTGTTTCACTCTTTTACATCCAACTTTACTTTCTTTCAAAATCGTTTTATTTTCTGAAAATTTCATTTTTTGGATACCATTTTTATTTGGCCAAAGTTTGAGGACAAACTTTTTTTGAAGAAAGGGAGAGTTGCCTTTGAAGCGACAGCGATTTGGACCGAATTTTTTGGTCTACGATTTAACCATGGTCCTTGGACCCATGGTCACGAATTTTCAGCCAAATAAGGCCATAATCTCGGCTGATTGAAGTCAAGGATGATACACACAAAATCAAACACAAGTCCCTTTCAATAAAGTTTGCTTTATACTTTATGTCTTTGTCACCTTTTGTATTTTGTATGGAGGCTCAACAAAATCAGCCAAGGGACCAAGTTGGACGTGTAAAAGCTTGCTCTCCAAGGGCAAATGAAGGGCCTTGATTGAACAACACAAAGGAAGGGTGAGGATGCTCCAAGATGTCACCATCTACTTTAGTTGTTGGAATATTTTGTTCTTTGATTTTGTAGCTCACATGTGAGCCTTTTTATTGTATTTTGTGGGTTATTTGTAGCCCTTAGATCTTAGTTAGATGAGTGGTTGAGATTAGAAGCTTAGGCTTATATAAGCCAAGCTAAAACCATGTAATTTTTCAGATTTGTGATATATAAAAAAAGATGAGTTTTAGAATGAGTTTTCTCTTGAAACCTCCCTAGCTTTGTGCTTGGAGATTCGAGTTTCCATGGGTGAAGATCATAGCTTAGTGCGATGATTGATCGGAACCTTAGTCTTAGGCTAGTGGCTTTGTGCTTAGTCTAATTCATATCCTTTTATTTTCGTTTTATGTTTTTGCAAATAAAAACCGAAACAATCCTCACCAAAACAGCCCCTAAAACCGTGTATAATGAGTGAGGCTCATGAGTGAGTCGAGTTTAGGGTGAGTATGGTTACAAGGTACAAAGAGGCCCGCTTCGAATCGCTCCAATAGGGTGAGTATGGTTACAAGGTACAAAGAGGCCCGCTTCGAATCGCTCCAATTGGTATCAGAGCTAGGGAGGTTTCAAGAGAAAACTCATTCTAAAACTCATCTTTTTTTATATATCACAAATCTGAAAAATTACATGGTTTTAGCTTGGCTTATATAAGCCTAAGCTTCTAATCTCAACCACTCATCTAACTAAGATCTAAGGGCTACAAATAACCCACAAAATACAATAAAAAGGCTCACATGTGAGCTACAAAATCAGCAAACAAAATATTACAACAACTAAAGTAGATGGTGACATCTTGGAGCATCCTCACCCTTCCTTTGTGTTGTTCAATCAAGGCCCTTCATTTGCCCTTGGAGAGCAAGCTTTTACACGTCCAACTTGGTCCCTTGGCTGATTTTGTTGAGCCTCCATACAAAATACAAAAGGTGACAAAGACATAAAGATAAAAGAAACTTTATTGAAAGGACTTGTGTTTGATTTTGTGTGTATCATCCTTGACTTCAATCAGCCGAGATTATGGCCTTATTTGGCTGAAAATTCGTGACCATGGGTCCAAGGACCATGGTTAAATCAGAGACCAAAAAATCGGTCCAAATCGTCAAGCCGCTTCAAAGGCAAATAAGAACACTGACGGCAAGCGCCAGTGCCAAAGCCGGGGCGCTAGAGTGTAGTCCCTTTGGTAGTCCATAAAAAATAAGAAAAAGCTTTGATCCAAGTGGATCGGTACCTACCTTGTCCTGATGCTTCAGATCTGGGCAGAGCTTCGCTTCTTGAACTTAAAAGGAGGATGAATTCAACACGGGATGGTGTGTTGAACTCAAGGATTTGAGTGCGTGAGGCTTTAGAGAGTTTTGAAGTGTATTTGCTATGAAAGCTGGGTGTAAATTGTGTTTTTCGAGGTCAGGTATAGGGATGTATATACACTAAAACCACGGAGAAATTAGGAAATCCGGGGATAGAAACAAGCCAGGAAACCGCATAGCCTTATGCGGTTGCCAGGGCAAACCGCATAGGCTTATGCGGTTGCCACCCCAAACCGCATAAGCTCATGCGGTTTGAGGGTGTGGCTTTTAGCCTAGTTTCCTAGTTTCGGTTTGATTATATCTTTGAAAGATTACGGGATAATCTCGAGCTTGCTTGCCAAGAAAACTCCTGGGATATTTCTGAGATATTTGTGATGTTCAGGGCTTTGGAGCGCGGGCCAAAGACTGGGTTTGGGTTCGGTTTTGGGCCCAAGACCCGTAAAAGTGAAGAAGGTGTATTTTGTAGTGTTTTGTGAAATAAGGTAAGACGTGAGGCTATATTTTGTGTAAGAGGAGGCTAAAGGGAAGATTTAGCTACCGGGCCTGGAGCAAAAGGGGCAAGCTCAATTTTTGTTCGGTTTGAGAGGAGGAGTTGGTTTGAGTCTTAGGGCTCGGACCCAAGCTAAACCATGACCCAAGGACCACCAAGTGGATGCATAAGGATTGAATGTGGAAAAAAAACAGCCCACTTGGTTCACAAATGGTCTAAGAGGGCCGGTTTAGAGTAGGTAGATTAAACCACCTTAATTCCTCCTACTTTTGGATGAGTAAGCATTGGGGACCATTTGGGGAAGGCTCCTAACTTTCTCAAGTTCAAAGTGGTCCTAAGAAGTCCTCACATGGAGAGAATTTCGGCTGGTCCTATGCATTTGGATGAGTGACTCCCCTTTGCATACATGTCCTTATCAAGAAGTGGTCCTCGCTTTGTATTCTTTGTGTACCTTATATTTTTAATAGTAGAAGTTTATGATCAGATTTGGAGGCCTTGAAACCAAGTACACCTTGCTCTCCAAGGAGTCATTCTTGACCATTGGATCTCTACCTAATGCAAGGGTGTAGATGGCTTCAAGTGTCACCATCTACTTTTGTTTTAGTTGTAATTTTATGATCAGTTTTGTAAGGCCAATAGGGCCGAGATTAGTTAGTAGATGTAGGGCTAAGATGTAATTATTTTTATAGTTATTTGTAGCCATTAGATTAGATATTAGATGTAGGGTTTAGATGCAAGCTTGGGGCTTATAAAAGCCAAGTTATCCCATTGTAAAAATCAGATTTTAAGAATGAATGAAAATTAGAGAGAGTGAGAATTTTCTCCTCCTTGTTCCTCATGGCTAAGTGCTTGAGTTGGTATCCTAGGGAGGTTCATTGGCTAAGTGCTTGAACCACTCGACCCTCATTCATTGGCTCCGTGCTTTGAATGAGTTACATTTCGTTTCCTCACATAAACCACAAAAAAAAAAACACAAAAAAGAGAGCTTCTGTTTGAGTGAGTTTCCTTGAGGGAAACGTAAGGTTACTTGAGGGAAACGTGAGGATGCTTAAGGGAAACGTGAGTTTCCTTGAGTGTGGAGTGTGTTTCCTCGAGTGATTCTTGTGACACTCGGCCCTTAGCCATTGTCTTAGTGCTTTGGCTAGGTTCTATCCTAGGCTTAAACTTGTTTAAGTCATATCCCTTCTACCTTTTATTTATGTTTCACAAAATACCAGAAAATTATCCCACAAAAACAAGTCGTTTTTCTTAGTTTTTATCAGAAAATGCATCACAAAAAGAGAAGGTGTTTGGGGCTGCCCTTAGCCTCAAACGTGTGAAGGTGAGTGAGCTTGGGCCGCCATCCGTTTCACTCCAAAGTGGTATCAGAGCTTAGGCTCTTGTGTTTTCTTAAACCAAGACGATCTTGGGAAAAGGTGGTTCATGATGTTCTAGGGTGTGACCTCACAAACCTAGGCGTGGCTTGGTTTGGGCGAGTTGGCTTTGGTTCAAGCACTTGTGTGTTGCTTGAATCGAGTTGGCTAACAAGGGGATTCTATGTATTGGCTTAGTGCTTTCATAGGATGTGCTCTTGTTGTTAACCTCTTAAACAACTACACTACATTATTCCAAAATCGTTTTTGTTTTTCTGAAAACCATCTTTTGAGATACCCTATTTTAAGCTCGAGGATTTGAGGACAAATCCTTTTGAGGAAGAGGAGTTTGGAGCAAAAGGGGCAAGCTCAATTTTTGTTCGGTTTGAGAGGAGGAGTTGGTTTGAGTCTTAGGGCTCGGACCCAAGCTAAACCATGACCCAAGGACCACCAAGTGGATGCATAAGGATTGAATGTGGAAAAAAAACAGCCCACTTGGTTCACAAATGGTCTAAGAGGGCCGGTTTAGAGTAGGTAGATTAAACCACCTTAATTCCTCCTACTTTTGGATGAGTAAGCATTGGGGACCATTTGGGGAAGGCTCCTAACTTTCTCAAGTTCAAAGTGGTCCTAAGAAGTCCTCACATGGAGAGAATTTCGGCTGGTCCTATGCATTTGGATGAGTGACTCCCCTTTGCATACATGTCCTTATCAAGAAGTGGTCCTCACTTGCTTTGTATTCTTTGTGTACCTTATATTTTTAATAGTAGAAGTTTATGATCAGATTTGGAGGCCTTGAAACCAAGTACACCTTGCTCTCCAAGGAGTCATTCTTGACCATTGGATCTCTACCTAATGCAAGGGTGTAGATGGCTTCAAGTGTCACCATCTACTTTTGTTTTAGTTGTAATTTTATGATCAGTTTTGTAAGGCCAATAGGGCCGAGATTAGTTAGTAGATGTAGGGCTAAGATGTAATTATTTTTATAGTTATTTGTAGCCATTAGATTAGATATTAGATGTAGGGTTTAGATGCAAGCTTGGGGCTTATAAAAGCCAAGTTATCCCATTGTAAAAATCAGATTTTAAGAATGAATGAAAATTAGAGAGAGTGAGAATTTTCTCCTCCTTGTTCCTCATGGCTAAGTGCTTGAGTTGGTATCCTAGGGAGGTTCATTGGCTAAGTGCTTGAACCACTCGACCCTCATTCATTGGCTCCGTGCTTTGAATGAGTTACATTTCGTTTCCTCACATAAACCACAAAAAAAAAAACACAAAAAAGAGAGCTTCTGTTTGAGTGAGTTTCCTTGAGGGAAACGTAAGGTTACTTGAGGGAAACGTGAGGATGCTTAAGGGAAACGTGAGTTTCCTTGAGTGTAGAGTGTGTTTCCTCGAGTGATTCTTGTGACACTCGGCCCTTAGCCATTGTCTTAGTGCTTTGGCTAGGTTCTATCCTAGGCTTAAACTTGTTTAAGTCATATCCCTTCTACCTTTTATTTATGTTTCACAAAATACCAGAAAATTATCCCACAAAAACAAGTCGTTTTTCTTAGTTTTTATCAGAAAATGCATCACAAAAAGAGAAGGTGTTTGGGGCTGCCCTTAGCCTCAAACGTGTGAAGGTGAGTGAGCTTGGGCCGCCATCCGTTTCACTCCAGGGCCTAAATTTAGGAATTTAGGAATGCTGAATTAGACCTTGTTAATGTAAAAGGACTAATTGTAGTGCAAATGCGAAGCTCATGCCAAATGAAGCAGGACGAGGACCTAGTTAGACTCCAAATGGACAAAAAGATCGTTTATTTAAGTGTGATGTGAAGCGACCTAAATCATTTTAACATTTCAAAACGACTCAAAATGAATTCGACATTATTAGAACCGTTTAAGTTAGTGTTAAAGCGTGCGTAATAAAAGTCCGTGTTACATCACAGGGTTTTGTTTGGGAGGGTACGGATATGGGTATCCATAGAGCCCCCAGTTTGATTGAGCTCGGACTAGAGCGCTAGTCAAACTCCACGACCATATCCGGACCATTACAGTCTCGATATGATCAGCGGAACGAAGCATGTGTCCATGGGTGAGACGAGGACTTCGAACCGGGCTATGCGGGGCGGGACGTGCGCATTTTAAGGACTTGGCGGTCCGTGCATATTATAAGGGCCTGCTGGCCTGCAGAGTGCCTTCGTTGTGCTTGTCGTGCTGTCGTGTAATGTTGTTGTAGATGCCTTGTGTCGTCGTATGCTTAGTGCTGCTGCTTGTAGTCTTCGTGTTGCGTGTGGTCTCGTGGAAGAGCGCATGTGGTAAAATGTGAAGGGGGCTAAAGTGCGGGAGTGCAAGTGTATCAGGGTTAGGTGTCTGTTCTCGTGAAGAGTGAGCGTGCAGGGCGTTAGATCTCGCATAGGAGTGCATTCGTAAGTGTTGCAATGCTTGCGTAGGGGTGCTTTTGCGCCATGGTTGTTGCAATGTTCGTGTTTTGGACGTATGTTGTAGGATGCTTGTACTTGAACTCGCCGAGGAGCGTTTTTGTAGAGTAAAATGCTTGTAGTTGAGGATATTGTAGAGTGTTCATGCTTGGGCTCGCCGAGGAGTGTTTGCGTAGTTGTTATTGCATGTGATTATCTTCTGTTGAGGGGAAAATGATGTATTTGCTCGTGAAGAGCGTTCGTGTTTCTGCTTTTGTACCGTCCATTAAATGCTTAATATACGCGTATGGCGGACTGTAGGTGACGCCTTAGCCCAAGCACAGGACGTACTTGGAGTTGTATTTGAGCGAGGATGAGTTAGGAAATCAAAAGTAGGTCCAAAACGAGAAAAACCCGAGAAAAACCAAAGGCCGAAACCGCATAAGCTTATGCGGTTCAGGGGGCAAACCGCATAAGCTTATGCGGTTTCCCCTGCGGGCTGTAGGGGCTGTATAAAGGCTCGTGCATACCGTGACTTTGCCTCATTCATCATTTTCGGTTTTCACACTCTAAAAACACCATTTTTCGATTTCTCAACCGATTTTGCTCATTTTTCTTGCGTTGCCTTGCTATGGAATCAGGTAATGCTCCATTTTAACTTGCTTTTACGTTATTTGTCGTTGTAATTAGCTAGTTTTGCCTTGAAATGTGGAGAAGACGGGTTTTGAGTGAAAACCCGAGTTTTGCTTGAAATTTGCCATTTGAATGCTTGAAATTGTTGCCATTGTGTTGCATTATGCCATGCTAGCATGTGTGTGTGAATTGATTATGATCTAGACCGTCTTTGTGTGAAAAACGTCCGAATTAGGGTTCGGGCCCGGATTTTCCAACCCGGAATTTCAATTAAACTTCGGTGTAGGATGCCCATAGTGTGTATAGCATGCCTGTAGCTTTAGTTTTGCAAAAATGTTGAGCTAAGGTCCTCAATTCGTCGTCTTAAGTCGTAGTTATACGGAGTAATTAGGGCGAATTGGGGGTTTTTGATCGGGATGACCAAAAATTCAATTGCTTGTATTAGGTTGTTGTTGGGGGCTATTATGGCGTATTGAAACCATAAAGTTGCAATTTTGAGGTGTAGAGAACGGTTTTTTGGCTTAATTGTGAATTAGGCCTAAAAATGCTCTGTGCATGAAATGTGAGTATTTGTGGTTGTTGTGGGTATTGAGGTCGCTTTTTGTCATGTATGTGCATGTGTTTGCGTGCTTGCATGTTGATCATGTTTGTTGCAGGAGCAGGTTCTGATCGTGTTACGAGATCGAGGGCTCGTAAGAGCACGGGCTCGAGGGCTGAGGGAGCCCCCATTTCGAGTAGTCGGATGAGGCGTTCGCGCAGTGAGAGGGAGGCCGACCCTCGTGACTTGCACACGAGGCGTGGTCAGTCACGAGGTAGAGGTCGTGGGAGGAATGTCCCAGTGCCTGATCTTGTTGAGGAAGACGCGCTTGCTCTGGTAGACGAGTTAGAGGCCGAGATGGACGTTGAGGAGGAAGCCGAGGAGGCTGTACCTAGGGCGAGTAGCTCTAGGCCGCGAAAGTCTCGTGCGAACAGGTCGTTTGCCAAGGGCTGGGACGGCCATGACCTTTTGCTTGCTCCGGAGAGGCATGTTTCCTATCGGGCGACGATGGGCTGGCCCAAGGGTCCGATGAGGACTTTCTCGGGCGTCTCGTCCGTGATATGTGCTTTCGAGGAGAAGCTTTCGGATGGGGCGAAAGCTTGGGTGTTCTTGATGCTTTTGGCCCGTTAATTCGGCCATTGGAGGAGATTGCGGGAGGAAGCGGGCGGCCGAATGATATTGATCGAGCTTTCCAGGCAGTCTTGGGATACCACCACGACGTTTCACATGCCCGGCTTTGAGGCCGACATTACTTTGTCGGGGTATGCGGTCATGACGGGGCTGCCGTTCGGGGACCGTGACATGAGTTTTGGGTTTGCGCCGTCCATTGTGGACGAGTTGGTGACTACCACGATTGGCGGTGGTCTAGAGGTGGAGTATGAGGGCAAACCACCTTACGTTATCAAGACGAGCTACATCTTGGAGTATTTCGAGGGGAAGACCGAGCGTGGTCCCTCGGAGTGGAGCGATGAGCAGAACGCTCGCATGTGGTTGTGGTGGTTTGTTAGCGCCGTGTATTTCGGCGATAAGGGTGAGCGAGCGACGACGTCGGTCCTTATGCATCTCATAGATTGGGGTGCAATCGGGACGCTTGACTGGGTGTCGCCGTCCTTGGGTTTGTGCATTCGCTTCTGCATGGACGCGGTGAGGCCGCGGGTCATGCAACGAGGATCGAGACTGTCCTTGGTCTCGCCTGGATTTGTGATGGAGGTACGCATTGATTTTGTTTTTGTTTTGAGTGTATTGTTATTTGTTTTTGTTGTCTTTGTAACGTGTTTTTGTTTCTTGCGTGTGCAGTCGTGGATCTTGAGCCACTTCCCCTTTTTGCTGCCTCCGCACGCCGCGACGATTGTGAGGGAATATCCGGCGGTGCGTACTTGGGGCACGTGTAACCGTGCGGCTTTTGATTGGTCGTATGATGAGGTTCGGGCGCTTGAACCTGATGGAGTTTAATGAGGTTTGTGTTTGAACCATTTTAAATAGGATGTACTTAAAACGATTGTATGTGTTTGAACCATTTTAAGATAGGGTGTATTTAAAATGATTTGCATTAATGAAAGTTGTTCTTCTTTGTAGTTCGTGCCGTTCCCGTGGGGCCAGTATGCGGGCATTCCTGAGGGCATTGGAGCGCGGTTCGGGGCGCGTGACATCCAACGTCTGTACTTGGCGACGCCGTACGGGCCGGTTTGGTACCTTGGAGAGCGTCTGGTCTACCAGGCAGGGTGGCCGGATCCAGTAGTGCCTAAGGACCCGCCGAGAGTCCTTTTTGAGCGAGGGGTTTCCGCGCAGGATCGGATGACGTTTGCGGAGAAGAGTCGGTGAGTCTTCTCTGCCCTGGGGAAGACTACGGCCAGTTCGCTCAGTCTCGGCTCGCTTGTGGACCGATTGAGGTATGTTTACTTTGTTTTTGGGGGTGCATAAGGTAATTTTGCGAAAAATTTCCCTGATGTGTGTGTTTTGTATTTGTTTTGCAGAAGTTTGATCCTGAGATGGCGGATCAGCCTGGTGACTTTCCTACTACTGTTGAGTGGGATGACTCGGGTGTCCGTCGTACCTTTGCTTTGCCGACGTACTTGCCGGTGACTACTGACGCAGGAATGAACAGCTGGACGGGCAAGGTGAAGAAGGTTTGTATTTGTATATGTACGTGTATGAGCCCCCAGTTTGATCGAGGTATGGAATATAGCGATGATCAAACTAGTGAGATGCGTGTTTTTGGGGTTACCCCCTCGAGTTTGTCTTAATTTGAGTGAAATTAAGGCAAAGTGGGGTATGTTGCATTTGTTTTTGAAATTGTCCCCCTAAGTTTGGCTTAATTTAAGTGAAATTAAGGCCAAATGGAGAAAATGTAAGGTGTGTATGTGTTTTTATGCGTTGCAGGTGGCTAAGGAGGTGCACAAGAAGCTGTGGAGGACAGCCAACCGGTGGAGGATGGCGTGGCCGAGCAAAGTGCTCGGTTGTGTCAGTCGTCTTTGAGGCAGCTCGGTCGAAGGGAGTTCGACGAGTATCGTCGTCGTTAACATGATTGAGCTTTGTGTAATAAAGATTGTATGAACCTTTGTTTACATGTCTTTGTAGCTTGAACTTTGAAGCTGATCATTGTTTGTGCACCTGTTGTGTTAGTAGGCTTGGTTTGAAAAACGAGATGATTCCCGAGTGGGATGTTTTGATGTGTTTAGGTAATTTGTGAAAATGTGTTAGTAAAAAGTTCATTTTAAATGCCGAAATGAGCTTGCGTGAATGCTAAAAATGCATTGTTTTGACTCGTGATAGGAGTCGTATTTGCTAAAACGAGATGTAATGTTGCTGCATGGGGAACAACAAGAGAATGTGGGTTGTAGTGTTTTAGGACATGATCCATCTGCTTTGATTCTAGCGGAGACCATACTGGGCTTAGACGACCGTTGTGCTAATCGTCTGAGCTCGTACCGAGGCTGTGCTAGGATTCTCAACATTCGGCTCATGGAGAGGCTGAGTGTTTATGCCGCTCTTCCCCTCGGTGTTGTTTTTAAGGCTGCGGCGACGACGTCGCGGAAGATGGAATGGGCTAACCCTCGGGAGCGTTCACTCAACTACTATCGAGGGTTTGTGAAGGAGAGCGGTATTCGTTGGTATGTGCCGTGGTGGGGTATTGCTGAGGTTACGGCGCCGTCTGTGGCGAACGCAGCTCATGGGTTGATGTTGTGTGGTTTTGAACGGGGTGTGTGGATTCATCCTCTTCGCTTAAGGAGGCAAATCGGGCTTGCGCAGACTATCCCGGAGCAGGATACGCAAGTTGGAGGGATTGTTATGCTAAAACAATCAGATGATTGATGCTTGGATCCGAGGGTGGTCGGATCGTGTTACTTGGGCGGTTCCAGCGCACAGAGTCTACTCGTGTTACGGATTTCTATACGCGATGGTGTCATTCCACGGATTCTCGAGAGCGGGAGAATCAGAGGAGGAGAGAAAAGAATGGGCCAAAGCCCTCCTTGGCGCATGAGGTGGTGCGCGGAAGGAGGGATTATGGTGATCTTTGTGCTGTTGGTGCAGATGCTTCTACTTCGAGACCGGCACGGGAAAGGCTTGGGCCGAGGGTGACAGTTAAAGATCGCCCAGGGCCAAGGATCGAGGAGCCCCCAGTCGAGAAGGACGAGGATCCGATCGAGCCCCCAGGTTTTGAGAGATCTACTCCCGTTCTTAGCTCGAAGATTGTGGCGGATCGGCCTCTTGAAGGTGAAGAGGCTAACCCAAAACGACGGAAGACGACTGAGTAGTTTGTTTTTGTTTTGTTTAGAAAATTTCCTTTATTAAATACATGATTTTGATTCGAATATGGAATGAAACTAGAAGGGTTAAGTTTCACTCAAGGGATGAACACAAATCGACTTTGAATGCTCTTGAAAATCTCGGCTCAAGTGTGTGTTTTTGGTGAAGTATTTTTCTGATTTTTGTTGTTAAATGAAAGAACATAAAGATAGTCACTAAATCTACACACAAAGTAATAGATTTAGGTTTTGATTAGCTTAAGCACAAAGCCACTAAACTAATCTTTCACTAACTCACACACAAAGTAATGAGAAATTGAAGAACACTCAATAAAACTCTAGGGTTTCTTTTCATTAGCCAAATCTGAAAAATTACAAGGGTTAGAGCTTGGTTTATATAGACCAAGTCTTTACATCCTAGCCTTACAATCTAGCCTTGATCTAAGGGTCCTAAATGGCCCTCAATACAGCCGAAAATCTTGGTCCTAAAGACCTTACAAATCTGAAATTAAAGCGGCCTAAAGATAAAGGTAGAAAGCGACCTCGACTACATCAACTCCCTACAATTGTTGCTTTAATCCAAGGGCTTTGATGAGCTCCTTGGAGCACAAGTTGTACCAGCCAAAATGGTCCTAAAATCTGATCCTAAAGCTAACAAACAACAACAATATAAAGTGGAAAAGGACATAAAGGAAAGCAAAACTACTTAGTAATGATGACGTGTGGTGATTTTGATTTGTGGAATGAGATGATGTTTTTGGTCCCCCTCTTGAGCTAACCACGGTTCATGGGTCTCTTGGGCTGATTAGGAGGCTTCTCAAAGGTCCCCAAGGTGAGCTCACCCAAGGAGAATGATGTAGGTCAAGTTCATGGCTCATTACTCCAAAACAGTCCAAACCGGATTTCATAATCTGTCAGTGACTTCTAGGCTTCACCATTCCGTACTCACGTTGAATTAGAAGGCCCGTGATATGTCATTGGAAAGGTAATTGTGTTGGCTTTCCAATGCAAAAGAATCATCCAAAAATATGGCCTACAACTCAAGATATTGAGCCTTTAGTACAGACATGTCGAATCCTCCTTTGGACTGAAGTTTCACAATCTGACCCCTGACTTGTAGAGGCCATAACTCTCAGCTCCCTTTGAACTAGATAGCCAACCATATGTCAAATGAAAGCTCTTTGAGCTAGCTTTCATATGCAAGTGGTTTCACCTCAATTGGATGAGCAGATTGGGAGTTACGTTAAAATCTCTACCGACATGTCAAAATGAGCTTCATGGTTCATGGCCTAGGTTGTTGCTTTCCTTTCCTTTCCTTAGGGGCTTTTCTAGGCATCGACTCCTAGGGATGAAATGTGATTTAGGACCCAAGTTTACCACCTATGCCTCCTTGATCCATTGACCATGAGGTTTCCTTTGACAAAACTTGCATTTCTCTTCAAAGGTGCAAATGGGTTCCATGACTATTGCATTGCACGAGAGACTCTGCTGCAAACTCCCCTTCTTGAAAAAAATTTGTCCTCAAATTTTGGTCATTCTTATCCGGTGGTTTTTTTTTCCTAGGGTAAGCAAACTCTTTGGAGAAGTTTAGCTCCCTCTTCAACTTCCATTGCATGAATGTCTTCCTTGAGATCCTCCCTCATGCTCTCATCTTGATTCTTAGGATCATCATTAGCAAAGTGGATGGTTAAACTCTCACCATGGACCAAACCATCTTCATGCTTCCATGGTTCACAAGGCTTATCAAAGATGGGATGACAAGCACCCATTACAAACAAATCATCCAAAGCCTCATCACCATAGTTACTCAACTCGGCTCCATTGTTTGACCAACCAAGCTTGTAAGGACTAGGATGCTCTTTTGAAGGTAAGGCTAACTCTTCAATTAGAGGTTTAGGAGCTACATTGGTAGAGCTTCCCCCCTCTAGAATTAGATCACACGGCCTCACCATGATATCATTTTCATTTCGTTTCTCATCCTCTCCATCCTTACTAGTTACTACCTCACTCTCCTCATCCTCACAAACAAGGATCTCATCTTCACCCCAATGAACAACTTCCAATGAATCAAGGGCTCTCCTTGTAGGGCACTCCAAAGCGAGATGACCATAGCCATGACATTGAGAGCACCTCTTAAGGGGGACGAGTGTTTTGTGGTTAAGGTCGGTTTCCTCCCTTTGGTTTAGGGTTGGTGGTTTAGGAGAAGTGGTTGGTTCAACAACTTTGGCTCTCTTTGGTGGCTCATAGGGTGGTTTTTGTAGGAGGGTCAAGTAAAATAGCCATCCCTTTACCCAAACCGAAATTTCCAGCCTTTCCCTTATCTTAGCCACCTTGGCTTCTAACTCTTTCCCAACTCTTTCCATGGACTCAAAATGGTCTCAACACAAGGGGTTTCACATGTGGTACCATAGGAAAAAATTGAAGAACCAAATCGAAAAGAAACATCCATTATACCTCAAAGAAACGAATATGGCTTTGTGAGCAAGGCTTGGATCTTTGAATGCAAAGCAAAACCAACACTAACACAAGGATGGAACTTGTGTTAATTAACCTAGGCTTTGATAACCAATTTGGAATGAAACTAGAAGGGTTAAGTTTCACTCAAGGGATGAACACAAATCGACTTTGAATGCTCTTGAAAATCTCGGCTCAAGTGTGTGTTTTTGGTGAAGTATTTTTCTGATTTTTGTTGTTAAATGAAAGAACATAAAGATAGTCACTAAATCTACACACAAAGTAATAGATTTAGGTTTTGATTAGCTTAAGCACAAAGCCACTAAACTAATCTTTCACTAACTCACACACAAAGTAATGAGAAATTGAAGAACACTCAATAAAACTCTAGGGTTTCTTTTCATTAGCCAAATCTGAAAAATTACAAGGGTTAGAGCTTGGTTTATATAGACCAAGTCTTTACATCCTAGCCTTACAATCTAGCCTTGATCTAAGGGTCCTAAATGGCCCTCAATACAGCCGAAAATCTTGGTCCTAAAGACCTTACAAATCTGAAAATAAAGCAACCTAAAGCATAAAGGTAGAGAAAGCCGACCCTTGACTACATCAACTCCCTACAATTGTTGCTTTAATCCAAGGGCTTTGATGAGCTCCTTGGAGCACAAGTTGTACCAGCCAAAATGGTCCTAAAATCTAATCCTAAAGCTAACAAACAACAACAATATAAAGTGGAAAAGGACATAAAGTAAAGCAAAATACTAGTAATGATGACATGTGGTGATTTTGATTTGTGGAATGAGATGATGTTTTTGGTCCCCCTCTTGAGCTAACCACGGTTCATGGGTCTCTTGGGCTGATTAGGAGGCTTCTCAAAGGTCCCCAAGGTGAGCTCACCCAAGGAGAATGATGTAGGTCAAGTTCATGGCTCATTACTCCAAAACAGTCCAAACCGGATTTCATAATCTGTCAGTGACTTCTAGGCTTCACCATTCCGTACTCACGTTGAATTAGAAGGCCCGTGATATGTCATTGGAAAGGTAATTGAGTTGGCTTTCCAATGCAAAAGAATCATCCAAAAATATGGCCTACAACTCAAGATATTGAGCCTTTAGTACAGACATGTCGAATCCTCCTTTGGACTGAAGTTTCACAATCTGACCCCTGACTTGTAGAGGCCATAACTCTCAGCTCCCTTTGAACTAGATAGCCAACCATATGTCAAATGAAAGCTCTTTGAGCTAGCTTTCATATGCAAGTGGTTTCACCTCAATTGGATGAGCAGATTGGGAGTTACGTTAAAATCTCTACCGACATGTCAAAATGAGCTTCATGGTTCATGGCCTAGGTTGTTGCTTTCCTTTCCTTTCCTTAGGGGCTTTTCTAGGCATCGACTCCTAGGGATGAAATGTGATTTAGGACCCAAGTTTACCACCTATGCCTCCTTGATCCATTGACCATGAGGTTTCCTTTGACAAAACTTGCATTTCTCTTCAAAGGTGCAAATGGGTTCCATGACTATTGCATTGCACGAGCAACTCCTGTTGCAAACTCCCCTTCTTGAAAAAAATTTGTCCTCAAATTTTGGTCATTCTTATCCGGTGGTTTTTTCCTAGGGTAAGCAAACTCTTTGGAGAAGTTTAGCTCCCTCTTCAACTTCCATTGCATGAATGTCTTCCTTGAGATCCTCCCTCATGCTCTCATCTTGATTCTTAGGATCATCATTAGCAAAGTGGATGGTTAAACTCTCACCATGGACCAAACCATCTTCATGCTTCCATGGTTCACAAGGCTTATCAATAAATGGGATGACAAGCACCCATTACAAACAAATCATCCAAAGCCTCATCACCATAGTTACTCAACTCGGCTCCATTGTTTGACCAACCAAGCTTGTAAGGACTAGGATGCTCTTTTGAAGGTAAGGCTAACTCTTCAATTAGAGGTTTAGGAGCTACATTGGTAGAGCTTCCCCCCTCTAGAATTAGATCACACGGCCTCACCATGATATCATTTTCATTTCGCTTCTCATCCTCTCCATCCTTACTAGTTACTACCTCACTCTCCTCATCCTCACAAACAAGGATCTCATCTTCACCCCAATGAACAACTTCCAATGAATCAAGGGCTCTCCTTGTAGGGCACTCCAAAGCGAGATGACCATAGCCATGACATTGAGAGCACCTCTTAAGGGGGACGAGTGTTTTGTGGTTAAGGTCGGTTTCCTCCCTTTGGTTTAGGGTTGGTGGTTTAGGAGAAGTGGTTGGTTCAACAACTTTGGCTCTCTTTGGTGGCTCATAGGGTGGTTTTTTTGTAGGAGGGTCAAGTAAAATAGCCATCCCTTTACCCAAACCGAAATTTCCAGCCTTTCCCCTTATCTTAGCCACCTTGGCTTCTAACTCTTTCCCAACTCTTTCCATGGACTCGAAAATGGTCTCAACACAAGGGGTTTCACATGTGGTACCATAGGAAAAAATTGAAGAACCAAATCGAAAAGAAACATCCATTATACCTCAAAGAAACGAATATGGCTTTGTGAGCAAGGCTTGGATCTTTGAATGCACAAACCGAAACCAACACTAACACAAGGATGGAACTTGTGTTAATTAACCTAGGCTTTGATAACCAATTTGGAATGAAACTAGAAGGGTTAAGTTTCACTCAAGGGATGAACACAAATCGACTTTGAATGCTCTTGAAAATCTCGGCTCAAGTGTGTGTTTTTGGTGAAGTATTTTTCTGATTTTTGTTGTTAAATGAAAGAACATAAAGATAGTCACTAAATCTACACACAAAGTAATAGATTTAGGTTTTGATTAGCTTAAGCACAAAGCCACTAAACTAATCTTTCACTAACTCACACACAAAGTAATGAGAAATTGAAGAACACTCAATAAAACTCTAGGGTTTCTTTTCATTAGCCAAATCTGAAAAATTACAAGGGTTAGAGCTTGGTTTATATAGACCAAGTCTTTACATCCTAGCCTTACAATCTAGCCTTGATCTAAGGGTCCTAAATGGCCCTCAATACAGCCGAAAATCTTGGTCCTAAAGACCTTACAAATCTGAAAATAAAGCAACCTAAAGATAAAGGTAGAACGCGACCCTTGACTACATCAACTCCCTACAATTGTTGCTTTAATCCAAGGGCTTTGATGAGCTCCTTGGAGCACAAGTTGTACCAGCCAAAATGGTCCTAAAATCTAATCCTAAAGCTAACAAACAACAACAATATAAAGTGGAAAAGGACATAAAGAAACAAGGACTACTAAATGACAATGACATGTGAGTGATTTTGATTTGTGGAATGAGATGATGTTTTTGGTCCCCCTCTTGAGCTAACCACGGTTCATGGGTCTCTTGGGCTGATTAGGAGGCTTCTCAAAGGTCCCCAAGGTGAGCTCACCCAAGGAGAATGATGTAGGTCAAGTTCATGGCTCATTACTCCAAAACAGTCCAAACCGGATTTCATAATCTGTCAGTGACTTCTAGGCTTCACCATTCCGTACTCACGTTGAATTAGAAGGCCCGTGATATGTCATTGGAAAGGTAATTGAGTTGGCTTTCCAATGCAAAAAGAATCATCCAAAAATATGGCCTACAACTCAAGATATTGAGCCTTTAGTACAGACATGTCGAATCCTCCTTTGGACTGAAGTTTCACAATCTGACCCCTGACTTGTAGAGGCCATAACTCTCAGCTCCCTTTGAACTAGATAGCCAACCATATGTCAAATGAAAGCTCTTTGAGCTAGCTTTCATATGCAAGTGGTTTCACCTCAGTGGATGAGCAGATTGGGAGTTACGTTAAAATCTCTACCGACATGTCAAAATGAGCTTCATGGTTCATGGCCTAGGTTGTTGCTTTCCTTTCCTTTCCTTAGGGGCTTTTCTAGGCATCGACTCCTAGGGATGAAATGTGATTTAGGACCCAAGTTTACCACCTATGCCTCCTTGATCCATTGACCATGAGGTTTCCTTTGACAAAACTTGCATTTCTCTTCAAAGGTGCAAATGGGTTCCATGACTATTGCATTGCACGAGCAACTCCTGTTGCAAACTCCCCTTCTTGAAAAAAATTTGTCCTCAAATTTTGGTCATTCTTATCCGGTGGTTTTTTTTTCCTAGGGTAAGCAAACTCTTTGGAGAAGTTTAGCTCCCTCTTCAACTTCCATTGCATGAATGTCTTCCTTGAGATCCTCCCTCATGCTCTCATCTTGATTCTTAGGATCATCATTAGCAAAGTGGATGGTTAAACTCTCACCATGGACCAAACCATCTTCATGCTTCCATGGTTCACAAGGCTTATCAATAAATGGGATGACAAGCACCCATTACAAACAAATCATCCAAAGCCTCATCACCATAGTTACTCAACTCGGCTCCATTGTTTGACCAACCAAGCTTGTAAGGACTAGGATGCTCTTTTGAAGGTAAGGCTAACTCTTCAATTAGAGGTTTAGGAGCTACATTGGTAGAGCTTCCCCCCTCTAGAATTAGATCACACGGCCTCACCATGATATCATTTTCATTTCGTTTCTCATCCTCTCCATCCTTACTAGTTACTACCTCACTCTCCTCATCCTCACAAACAAGGATCTCATCTTCACCCCAATGAACAACTTCCAATGAATCAAGGGCTCTCCTTGTAGGGCACTCCAAAGCGAGATGACCATAGCCATGACATTGAGAGCACCTCTTAAGGGGGACGAGTGTTTTGTGGTTAAGGTCGGTTTCCTCCCTTTGGTTTAGGGTTGGTGGTTTAGGAGAAGTGGTTGGTTCAACAACTTTGGCTCTCTTTGGTGGCTCATAGGGTGGTTTTTGTAGGAGGGTCAAGTAAAATAGCCATCCCTTTACCCAAACCGAAATTTCCAGCCTTTCCCTTATCTTAGCCACCTTGGCTTCTAACTCTTTCCCAACTCTTTCCATGGACTCAAAATGGTCTCAACACAAGGGGTTTCACATGTGGTACCATAGGAAAAATTGAAGAACCAAATCGAAAAGAAACATCCATTATACCTCAAAGAAACGAATATGGCTTTGTGAGCAAGGCTTGGATCTTTGAATGCAAACCGAAACCAACACTAACACAAGGATGGAACTTGTGTTAATTAACCTAGGCTTTGATAACCAATTTGGAATGAAACTAGAAGGGTTAAGTTTCACTCAAGGGATGAACACAAATCGACTTTGAATGCTCTTGAAAATCTCGGCTCAAGTGTGTGTTTTTGGTGTATTTTTTTTTTGATTTTTGTTGTTAAATGAAAGAACATAAAGATAGTCACTAAATCTACACACAAAGTAATAGATTTAGGTTTTGATTAGCTTAAGCACAAAGCCACTAAACTAATCTTTCACTAACTCACACACAAAGTAATGAGAAATTGAAGAACACTCAATAAAACTCTAGGGTTTCTTTTCATTAGCCAAATCTGAAAAATTACAAGGGTTAGAGCTTGGTTTATATAGACCAAGTCTTTACATCCTAGCCTTACAATCTAGCCTTGATCTAAGGGTCCTAAATGGCCCTCAATTCAGCCGAAAATCTTGGTCCTAAAGACCTTACAAATCTGAAAATAAAGCAACCTAAAGCATAAAGGTAGAAAGCGACCCTTGACTACATCAACTCCCTACAATTGTTGCTTTAATCCAAGGGCTTTGATGAGCTCCTTGGAGCACAAGTTGTACCAGCCAAAATGGTCCTAAAATCTGATCCTAAAGCTAACAAACAACAACAATATAAAGTGGAAAAGGACATAAAGTAAAACAAGGACTACTAGTGACAATGACATGTGAGCTGATTTTGATTTGTGGAATGAGATGATGTTTTTGGTCCCCCTCTTGAGCTAACCACGGTTCATGGGTCTCTTGGGCTGATTAGGAGGCTTCTCAAAGGTCCCCAAGGTGAGCTCACCCAAGGAGAATGATGTAGGTCAAGTTCATGGCTCATTACTCCAAAACAGTCCAAACCGGATTTCATAATCTGTCAGTGACTTCTAGGCTTCACCATTCCGTACTCACGTTGAATTAGAAGGCCCGTGATATGTCATTGGAAAGGTAATTGAGTTGGCTTTCCAATGCAAAAAGAATCATCCAAAAATATGGCCTACAACTCAAGATATTGAGCCTTTAGTACAGACATGTCGAATCCTCCTTTGGACTGAAGTTTCACAATCTGACCCCTGACTTGTAGAGGCCATAACTCTCAGCTCCCTTTGAACTAGATAGCCAACCATATGTCAAATGAAAGCTCTTTGAGCTAGCTTTCATATGCAAGTGGTTTCACCTCAATTGGATGAGCAGATTGGGAGTTACGTTAAAATCTCTACCGACATGTCAAAATGAGCTTCATGGTTCATGGCCTAGGTTGTTGCTTTCCTTTCCTTTCCTTAGGGGCTTTTCTAGGCATCGACTCCTAGGGATGAAATGTGATTTAGGACCCAAGTTTACCACCTATGCCTCCTTGATCCATTGACCATGAGGTTTCCTTTGACAAAACTTGCATTTCTCTTCAAAGGTGCAAATGGGTTCCATGACTATTGCATTGCACGAGCAACTCTGTTGCAAACTCCCTTCTTGAAAAAATTTGTCCTCAAATTTTGGTCATTCTTATCCGGTGGTTTTTTTCCTAGGGTAAGCAAACTCTTTGGAGAAGTTTAGCTCCTCTTCAACTTCCATTGCATGAATGTCTTTCTCTTGTTCTTAACTATGTTCCAATCAAACTCATCCCTTCCCTTGAGATCCTCCCTCATGCTCTCATCTTGATTCTTAGGATCATCATTAGCAAAGTGGATGGTTAAACTCTCACCATGGACCAAACCATCTTCATGCTTCCATGGTTCACAAGGCTTATCAAAGATGGGATGACAAGCACCCATTACAAACAAATCATCCAAAGCCTCATCACCATAGTTACTCAACTCGGCTCCATTGTTTGACCAACCAAGCTTGTAAGGACTAGGATGCTCTTTTGAAGGTAAGGCTAACTCTTCAATTAGAGGTTTAGGAGCTACATTGGTAGAGCTTCCCCCCTCTAGAATTAGATCACTCGACCTCACCTTGATATCATGTACATTTCGTTTCTCATCCACTCCATCCTTACTAGTTACTACCTCACTCTCCTCATCCTCACAAACAAGGATCTCATCTTCACCCCAATGAACAACTTCCAATGAATCAAGGGCTCTCCTTGTAGGGCACTCCAAAGCGAGATGACCATAGCCATGACATTGAGAGCACCTCTTAAGGGGGACGAGTGTTTTGTGGTTAAGGTCGGTTTCCTCCCTTTGGTTTAGGGTTGGTGGTTTAGGAGAAGTGGTTGGTTCAACAACTTTGGCTCTCTTTGGTGGCTCATAGGGTGGATTTTTTGTAGGAGGGTCAAGTAAAATAGCCATCCCTTTACCCAAACCGAAATTTCCAGCCTTTCCCCTTATCTTAGCCACCTTGGCTTCTAACTCTTTCCCAACTCTTTCCATGGACTCGAAAATGGTCTCAACACAAGGGGTTTCACATGTGGTACCATAGGAAAAAATTGAAGAACCAAATCGAAAAGAAACATCCATTATACCTCAAAGAAACGAATATGGCTTTGTGAGCAAGGCTTGGATCTTTGAATGCAAAAACCGAAACCAACACTAACACAAGGATGGAACTTGTGTTAATTAACCTAGGCTTTGATAACCAATTTGGAATGAAACTAGAAGGGTTAAGTTTCACTCAAGGGATGAACACAAATCGACTTTGAATGCTCTTGAAAATCTCGGCTCAAGTGTGTGTTTTTGGTGTATTTTTTTTTTGATTTTTGTTGTTAAATGAAAGAACATAAAGATAGTCACTAAATCTACACACAAAGTAATAGATTTAGGTTTTGATTAGCTTAAGCACAAAGCCACTAAACTAATCTTTCACTAACTCACACACAAAGTAATGAGAAATTGAAGAACACTCAATAAAACTCTAGGGTTTCTTTTCATTAGCCCAATCTGAAAATTACAAGGGTTAGAGCTTGGTTTATATAGACCAAGTCTTTACATCCTAGCCTTACAATCTAGCCTTGATCTAAGGGTCCTAAATGGCCCTCAATACATTGAAAATCTTGGTCCTAAAGACCTTACAAATCTGAAAATAAAGAACCTAAAGATAAAGGTAGAAGCGACCCTCGACTACATCAACTCCCTACAATTGTTGCTTTAATCCAAGGGCTTTGATGAGCTCCTTGGAGCACAAGTTGTACCAGCCAAAATGGTCCTAAAATCTGATCCTAAAGCTAACAAACAACAACAATATAAAGTGGAAAAGGACATAAAGTAAAACAAGGACTACTAAATGATAATGACATGTGGTGATTTTGATTTGTGGAATGAGATGATGTTTTTGGTCCCCCTCTTGAGCTAACCACGGTTCATGGGTCTCTTGGGCTGATTAGGAGGCTTCTCAAAGGTCCCCAAGGTGAGCTCACCCAAGGAGAATGATGTAGGTCAAGTTCATGGCTCATTACTCCAAAACAGTCCAAACCGGATTTCATAATCTGTCAGTGACTTCTAGGCTTCACCATTCCGTACTCACGTTGAATTAGAAGGCCCGTGATATGTCATTGGAAAGGTAATTGAGTTGGCTTTCCAATGCAAAAAGAATCATCCAAAAATATGGCCTACAACTCAAGATATTGAGCCTTTAGTACAGACATGTCGAATCCTCCTTTGGACTGAAGTTTCACAATCTGACCCCTGACTTGTAGAGGCCATAACTCTCAGCTCCCTTTGAACTAGATAGCCAACCATATGTCAAATGAAAGCTCTTTGAGCTAGCTTTCATATGCAAGTGGTTTCACCTCAGTGGATGAGCAGATTGGGAGTTACGTTAAAATCTCTACCGACATGTCAAAATGAGCTTCATGGTTCATGGCCTAGGTTGTTGCTTTCCTTTCCTTTCCTTAGGGGCTTTTCTAGGCATCGACTCCTAGGGATGAAATGTGATTTAGGACCCAAGTTTACCACCTATGCCTCCTTGATCCATTGACCATGAGGTTTCCTTTGACAAAACTTGCATTTCTCTTCAAAGGTGCAAATGGGTTCCATGACTATTGCATTGCACGAGCAACTCCTGTTGCAAACTCCCCTTCTTGAAAAAAATTTGTCCTCAAATTTTGGTCATTCTTATCCGGTGGTTTTTTTCCTAGGGTAAGCAAACTCTTTGGAGAAGTTTAGCTCCCTCCAACTTCCATTGCATGAATGTCTTTCTCTTGTTCTTAACTATGTTCCAATCAAACTCATCCCTTCCCTTGAGATCCTCCCTCATGCTCTCATCTTGATTCTTAGGATCATCATTAGCAAAGTGGATGGTTAAACTCTCACCATGGACCAAACCATCTTCATGCTTCCATGGTTCACAAGGCTTATCAAAGATGGGATGACAAGCACCCATTACAAACAAATCATCCAAAGCCTCATCACCATAGTTACTCAACTCGGCTCCATTGTTTGACCAACCAAGCTTGTAAGGACTAGGATGCTCTTTTTGAAGGTAAGGCTAACTCTTCAATTAGAGGTTTAGGAGCTACATTGGTAGAGCTTCCCCCCTCTAGAATTAGATCACACGGCCTCACCTTGATATCATTTTCATTTCGATTCTCATCCTCTCCATCCTTACTAGTTACTACCTCACTCTCCTCATCCTCACAAACAAGGATCTCATCTTCACCCCAATGAACAACTTCCAATGAATCAAGGGCTCTCCTTGTAGGGCACTCCAAAGCGAGATGACCATAGCCATGACATTGAGAGCACCTCTTAACGGGACGAGTGTTTTGTGGTTAAGGTCGGTTTCCTCCCTTTGGTTTAGGGTTGGTGGTTTAGGAGAAGTGGTTGGTTCAACAACTTTGGCTCTCTTTGGTGGCTCATAGGGTGGTTTTTTTGTAGGAGGGTCAAGTAAAATAGCCATCCCTTTACCCAAACCGAAATTTCCAGCCTTTCCCCTTATCTTAGCCACCTTGGCTTCTAACTCTTTCCCAACTCTTTCCATGGACTCGAAAATGGTCCCAACACAAGGGGTTTCACATGTGGTACCATAGGAAAAAATTGAAGAACCAAATCGAAAAGAAACATCCATTATACCTCAAAGAAACGAATATGGCTTTGTGAGCAAGGCTTGGATCTTTGAATGCAAAAACCGAAACCAACACTAACACAAGGATGGAACTTGTGTTAATTAACCTAGGCTTTGATAACCAATTTGGAATGAAACTAGAAGGGTTAAGTTTCACTCAAGGGATGAACACAAATCGACTTTGAATGCTCTTGAAAATCTCGGCTCAAGTGTGTGTTTTGGTGAAGTATTTTTCTGATTTTTGTTGTTAAATGAAAGAACATAAAGATAGTCACTAAATCTACACACAAAGTAATAGATTTAGGTTTTGATTAGCTTAAGCACAAAGCCACTAAACTAATCTTTCACTAACTCACACACAAAGTAATGAGAAATTGAAGAACACTCAATAAAACTCTAGGGTTTCTTTTCATTAGCCAAATCTGAAAAATTACAAGGGTTAGAGCTTGGTTTATATAGACCAAGTCTTTACATCCTAGCCTTACAATCTAGCCTTGATCTAAGGGTCCTAAATGGCCCTCAATACAATGAAAATCTTGGTCCTAAAGACCTTACAAATCTGAAAATAAAGCAACCTAAAGCATAAAGGTAGAAAGCGACCTTGACTACATCAACTCCCTACAATTGTTGCTTTAATCCAAGGGCTTTGATGAGCTCCTTGGAGCACAAGTTGTACCAGCCAAAATGGTCCTAAAATCTGATCCTAAAGCTAACAAACAACAACAATGATATAAAGTGGAAAAGGACATAAAGTAAAGCAAGGACTACTAGTGACAATGACATGTGGTGATTTTGATTTGTGGAATGAGATGATGTTTTTGGTCCCCCTCTTGAGCTAACCACGGTTCATGGGTCTCTTGGGCTGATTAGGAGGCTTCTCAAAGGTCCCCAAGGTGAGCTCACCCAAGGAGAATGATGTAGGTCAAGTTCATGGCTCATTACTCCAAAACAGTCCAAACCGGATTTCATAATCTGTCAGTGACTTCTAGGCTTCACCATTCCGTACTCACGTTGAATTAGAAGGCCCGTGATATGTCATTGGAAAGGGAATTGAGATGGCTTTCCAATGCAAAAGAATCATCCAAAATATGGCCTACAACTCAAGATATTGAGCCTTTAGTACAGACATGTCGAATCCTCCTTTGGACTGAAGTTTCACAATCTGACCCCTGACTTGTAGAGGCCATAACTCTCAGCTCCCTTTGAACTAGATAGCCAACCATATGTCAAATGAAAGCTCTTTGAGCTAGCTTTCATATGCAAGTGGTTTCACCTCAATTGGATGAGCAGATTGGGAGTTACGTTAAAATCTCTACCGACATGTCAAAATGAGCTTCATGGTTCATGGCCTAGGTTGTTGCTTTCCTTTCCTTTCCTTAGGGGCTTTTCTAGGCATCGACTCCTAGGGATGAAATGTGATTTAGGACCCAAGTTTACCACCTATGCCTCCTTGATCCATTGACCATGAGGTTTCCTTTGACAAAACTTGCATTTCTCTTCAAAGGTGCAAATGGGTTCCATGACTATTGCATTGCACGAGCAACTCCTGTTGCAAACTCCTTCTTGAAAAAATTTGTCCTCAAATTTTGGTCATTCTTATCCGGTGGTTTTTTCCTAGGGTAAGCAAACTCTTTGGAGAAGTTTAGCTCCTCTTCAACTTCCATTGCATGAATGTCTTTCTCTTGTTCTTAACTATGTTCCAATCAAACTCATCCCTTCCCTTGAGATCCTCCCTCATGCTCTCATCTTGATTCTTAGGATCATCATTAGCAAAGTGGATGGTTAAACTCTCACCATGGACCAAACCATCTTCATGCTTCCATGGTTCACAAGGCTTATCAAAGATGGGATGACAAGCACCCATTACAAACAAATCATCCAAAGCCTCATCACCATAGTTACTCAACTCGGCTCCATTGTTTGACCAACCAAGCTTGTAAGGACTAGGATGCTCTTTTGAAGGTAAGGCTAACTCTTCAATTAGAGGTTTAGGAGCTACATTGGTAGAGCTTCCCCCCTCTAGAATTAGATCACACGGCCTCACCATGATATCATTTTCATTTCGTTTCTCATCCTCTCCATCCTTACTAGTTACTACCTCACTCTCCTCATCCTCACAAACAAGGATCTCATCTTCACCCCAATGAACAACTTCCAATGAATCAAGGGCTCTCCTTGTAGGGCACTCCAAAGCGAGATGACCATAGCCATGACATTGAGAGCACCTCTTAAGGGGGACGAGTGTTTTGTGGTTAAGGTCGGTTTCCTCCCTTTGGTTTAGGGTTGGTGGTTTAGGAGAAGTGGTTGGTTCAACAACTTTGGCTCTCTTTGGTGGCTCATAGGGTGGTTTTTTTTGTAGGAGGGTCAAGTAAAATAGCCATCCTTTACCCAAACCGAAATTTCCAGCCTTTCCCTTATCTTAGCCACCTTGGCTTCTAACTCTTTCCCAACTCTTTCCATGGACTCGAAAATGGTCTCAACACAAGGGGTTTCACATGTGGTACCATAGGAAAAAATTGAAGAACCAAATCGAAAAGAAACATCCATTATACCTCAAAGAAACGAATATGGCTTTGTGAGCAAGGCTTGGATCTTTGAATGCAAAACCGAAACCAACACTAACACAAGGATGGAACTTGTGTTAATTAACCTAGGCTTTGATAACCAATTTGGAATGAAACTAGAAGGGTTAAGTTTCACTCAAGGGATGAACACAAATCGACTTTGAATGCTCTTGAAAATCTCGGCTCAAGTGTGTGTTTTTGGTGAAGTATTTTTCTGATTTTTGTTGTTAAATGAAAGAACATAAAGATAGTCACTAAATCTACACACAAAGTAATAGATTTAGGTTTTGATTAGCTTAAGCACAAAGCCACTAAACTAATCTTTCACTAACTCACACACAAAGTAATGAGAAATTGAAGAACACTCAATAAAACTCTAGGGTTTCTTTTCATTAGCCAAATCTGAAAAATTACAAGGGTTAGAGCTTGGTTTATATAGACCAAGTCTTTACATCCTAGCCTTACAATCTAGCCTTGATCTAAGGGTCCTAAATGGCCCTCAATACAGCCGAAAATCTTGGTCCTAAAGACCTTACAAATCTGAAAATAAAGCGGCGCAAAGCGTAAAGGTAGAAAGCGACCCTCGACTACATCAACTCCCTACAATTGTTGCTTTAATCCAAGGGCTTTGATGAGCTCCTTGGAGCACAAGTTGTACCAGCCAAAATGGTCCTAAAATCTGATCCTAAAGCTAACAAACAACAACAATATAAAGTGGAAAAGGACATAAAGTAAAACAAGGACTACTAGTAGTAATGACATGTGGTGATTTTGATTTGTGGAATGAGATGATGTTTTTGGTCCCCCTCTTGAGCTAACCACGGTTCATGGGTCTCTTGGGCTGATTAGGAGGCTTCTCAAAGGTCCCCAAGGTGAGCTCACCCAAGGAGAATGATGTAGGTCAAGTTCATGGCTCATTACTCCAAAACAGTCCAAACCGGATTTCATAATCTGTCAGTGACTTCTAGGCTTCACCATTCCGTACTCACGTTGAATTAGAAGGCCCGTGATATGTCATTGGAAAGGTAATTGAGTTGGCTTTCCAATGCAAAAGAATCATCCAAAAATATGGCCTACAACTCAAGATATTGAGCCTTTAGTACAGACATGTCGAATCCTCCTTTGGACTGAAGTTTCACAATCTGACCCCTGACTTGTAGAGGCCATAACTCTCAGCTCCCTTTGAACTAGATAGCCAACCATATGTCAAATGAAAGCTCTTTGAGCTAGCTTTCATATGCAAGTGGTTTCACCTCAATTGGATGAGCAGATTGGGAGTTACGTTAAAATCTCTACCGACATGTCAAAATGAGCTTCATGGTTCATGGCCCAGGTTGTTGCTTTCCTTTCCTTTCCTT
This sequence comes from Dianthus caryophyllus, assembly GCA_023091065.1. Lineage (NCBI taxonomy): Eukaryota > Viridiplantae > Streptophyta > Magnoliopsida > Caryophyllales > Caryophyllaceae > Dianthus > Dianthus caryophyllus. The sequence goes on from CM041530.1 coordinate 10,700,134, forward strand.
AGGGGCTTTTCTAGGCATCGACTCCTAGGGATGAAATGTGATTTAGGACCCAAGTTTACCACCTATGCCTCCTTGATCCATTGACCATGAGGTTTCCTTTGACAAAACTTGCATTTCTCTTCAAAGGTGCAAATGGGTTCCATGACTATTGCATTGCACGAGCAACTCTGTTGCAAACTCCTTCTTGAAAAAATTTGTCCTCAAATTTTGGTCATTCTTATCCGGTGGTTTTTTTTTCCTAGGGTAAGCAAACTCTTTGGAGAAGTTTAGCTCCTCTTCAACTTCCATTGCATGAATGTCTTTCTCTTGTTCTTAACTATGTTCCAATCAAACTCATCCCTTCCCTTGAGATCCTCCCTCATGCTCTCATCTTGATTCTTAGGATCATCATTAGCAAAGTGGATGGTTAAACTCTCACCATGGACCAAACCATCTTCATGCTTCCATGGTTCACAAGGCTTATCAAAGATGGGATGACAAGCACCCATTACAAACAAATCATCCAAAGCCTCATCACCATAGTTACTCAACTCGGCTCCATTGTTTGACCAACCAAGCTTGTAAGGACTAGGATGCTCTTTTGAAGGTAAGGCTAACTCTTCAATTAGAGGTTTAGGAGCTACATTGGTAGAGCTTCCCCCCTCTAGAATTAGATCTGCGGCCTCACCATGATATCATTTTCATTTCGTTTCTCATCCTCTCCATCCTTACTAGTTACTACCTCACTCTCCTCATCCTCACAAACAAGGATCTCATCTTCACCCCAATGAACAACTTCCAATGAATCAAGGGCTCTCCTTGTAGGGCACTCCAAAGCGAGATGACCATAGCCATGACATTGAGAGCACCTCTTAAGGGGGACGAGTGTTTTGTGGTTAAGGTCGGTTTCCTCCCTTTGGTTTAGGGTTGGTGGTTTAGGAGAAGTGGTTGGTTCAACAACTTTGGCTCTCTTTGGTGGCTCATAGGGTGGTTTTTTTGTAGGAGGGTCAAGTAAAATAGCCATCCCTTTACCCAAACCGAAATTTCCAGCCTTTCCCTTATCTTAGCCACCTTGGCTTCTAACTCTTTCCCAACTCTTTCCATGGACTCAAAATGGCCTCAACACAAGGGGTTTCACATGTGGTACCATAGGAAAAAATTGAAGAACCAAATCGAAAAGAAACATCCATTATACCACAAAGAAACGAATATGGCTTTGTGAGCAAGGCTTGGATCTTTGAATGCAAAAACGAAACCAACACTAACACAAGGATGGAACTTGTGTTAATTAACCTAGGCTTTGATAACCAATTTGGAATGAAACTAGAAGGGTTAAGTTTCACTCAAGGGATGAACACAAATCGACTTTGAATGCTCTTGAAAATCTCGGCTCAAGTGTGTGTTTTTGGTGAAGTATTTTTCTGATTTTTGTTGTTAAATGAAAGAACATAAAGATAGTCACTAAATCTACACACAAAGTAATAGATTTAGGTTTTGATTAGCTTAAGCACAAAGCCACTAAACTAATCTTTCACTAACTCACACACAAAGTAATGAGAAATTGAAGAACACTCAATAAAACTCTAGGGTTTCTTTTCATTAGCCAAATCTGAAAAATTACAAGGGTTAGAGCTTGGTTTATATAGACCAAGTCTTTACATCCTAGCCTTACAATCTAGCCTTGATCTAAGGGTCCTAAATGGCCCTCAATACAGCCGAAAATCTTGGTCCTAAAGACCTTACAAATCTGAAAATAAAGCAACCTAAAGCATAAAGGTAGAAAGCGACCCTTGACTACATCAACTCCCTACAATTGTTGCTTTAATCCAAGGGCTTTGATGAGCTCCTTGGAGCACAAGTTGTACCAGCCAAAATGGTCCTAAAATCTGATCCTAAAGCTAACAAACAACAACAATATAAAGTGGAAAAGGACATAAAGTAAAACAAGCGACTACTACAGTGACAATGACATGTGGTGATTTTGATTTGTGGAATGAGATGATGTTTTTGGTCCCCCTCTTGAGCTAACCACGGTTCATGGGTCTCTTGGGCTGATTAGGAGGCTTCTCAAAGGTCCCCAAGGTGAGCTCACCCAAGGAGAATGATGTAGGTCAAGTTCATGGCTCATTACTCCAAAACAGTCCAAACCGGATTTCATAATCTGTCAGTGACTTCTAGGCTTCACCATTCCGTACTCACGTTGAATTAGAAGGCCCGTGATATGTCATTGGAAAGGTAATTGAGTTGGCTTTCCAATGCAAAAAGAATCATCCAAAAATATGGCCTACAACTCAAGATATTGAGCCTTTAGTACAGACATGTCGAATCCTCCTTTGGACTGAAGTTTCACAATCTGACCCCTGACTTGTAGAGGCCATAACTCTCAGCTCCCTTTGAACTAGATAGCCAACCATATGTCAAATGAAAGCTCTTTGAGCTAGCTTTCATATGCAAGTGGTTTCACCTCAATTGGATGAGCAGATTGGGAGTTACGTTAAAATCTCTACCGACATGTCAAAATGAGCTTCATGGTTCATGGCCTAGGTTGTTGCTTTCCTTTCCTTTCCTTAGGGGCTTTTCTAGGCATCGACTCCTAGGGATGAAATGTGATTTAGGACCCAAGTTTACCACCTATGCCTCCTTGATCCATTGACCATGAGGTTTCCTTTGACAAAACTTGCATTTCTCTTCAAAGGTGCAAATGGGTTCCATGACTATTGCATTGCACGAGCAACTCTGTTGCAAACTCCTTCTTGAAAAAAAAATTTGTCCTCAAATTTTGGTCATTCTTATCCGGTGGTTTTTTTTTTTCCTAGGGTAAGCAAACTCTTTGGAGAAGTTTAGCTCCTCTTCAACTTCCATTGCATGAATGTCTTTCTCTTGTTCTTAACTATGTTCCAATCAAACTCATCCCTTCCCTTGAGATCCTCCCTCATGCTCTCATCTTGATTCTTAGGATCATCATTAGCAAAGTGGATGGTTAAACTCTCACCATGGACCAAACCATCTTCATGCTTCCATGGTTCACAAGGCTTATCAAAGATGGGATGACAAGCACCCATTACAAACAAATCATCCAAAGCCTCATCACCATAGTTACTCAACTCGGCTCCATTGTTTGACCAACCAAGCTTGTAAGGACTAGGATGCTCTTTTGAAGGTAAGGCTAACTCTTCAATTAGAGGTTTAGGAGCTACATTGGTAGAGCTTCCCCCCTCTAGAATTAGATCACACGGCCTCACCATGATATCATTTTCATTTCGTTTCTCATCCTCTCCATCCTTACTAGTTACTACCTCACTCTCCTCATCCTCACAAACAAGGATCTCATCTTCACCCCAATGAACAACTTCCAATGAATCAAGGGCTCTCCTTGTAGGGCACTCCAAAGCGAGATGACCATAGCCATGACATTGAGAGCACCTCTTAAGGGGACGAGTGTTTTGTGGTTAAGGTCGGTTTCCTCCCTTTGGTTTAGGGTTGGTGGTTTAGGAGAAGTGGTTGGTTCAACAACTTTGGCTCTCTTTGGTGGCTCATAGGGTGGTGTTTTTGTAGGAGGGTCAAGTAAAATAGCCATCCCTTTACCCAAACCGAAATTTCCAGCCTTTCCCCTTATCTTAGCCACCTTGGCTTCTAACTCTTTCCCAACTCTTTCCATGGACTCGAAAATGGTCTCAACACAAGGGGTTTCACATGTGGTACCATAGGAAAAAATTGAAGAACCAAATCGAAAAGAAACATCCATTATACCTCAAAGAAACGAATATGGCTTTGTGAGCAAGGCTTGGATTGTTGAATGCTAAGAGCGAAACCATCACTTACACAAGGATGGAACTTGTGTTAATTAACCTAGGCTTTGATAACCAATTTGGAATGAAACTAGAAGGGTTAAGTTTCACTCAAGGGATGAACACAAATCGACTTTGAATGCTCTTGAAAATCTCGGCTCAAGTGTGTGTTTTTGGTGAAGTATTTTTCTGATTTTTGTTGTTAAATGAAAGAACATAAAGATAGTCACTAAATCTACACACAAAGTAATAGATTTAGGTTTTGATTAGCTTAAGCACAAAGCCACTAAACTAATCTTTCACTAACTCACACACAAAGTAATGAGAAATTGAAGAACACTCAATAAAACTCTAGGGTTTCTTTTCATTAGCCAAATCTGAAAAATTACAAGGGTTAGAGCTTGGTTTATATAGACCAAGTCTTTACATCCTAGCCTTACAATCTAGCCTTGATCTAAGGGTCCTAAATGGCCCTCAATACAGCCGAAAATCTTGGTCCTAAAGACCTTACAAATCTGAAAATAAAGAACCTAAAGCGTAAAGGTAGAAAGCGACCCTCGACTACATCAACTCACTCTGATTGTTGCTTTAATCCAAGGGCTTTGATGAGCTCCTTGGAGCACAAGTTGTACCAGCCAAAATGGTCCTAAAATCTAATCCTAAAGCTAACAAACAACAACAATATAAAGTGGAAAAGGACATAAAGTAAAACAAGGACTACTAGTGACAATGACATGTGAAATGATTTTTGATTTGTGGAATGAGATGATGTTTTTGGTCCCCCTCTTGAGCTAACCACGGTTCATGGGTCTCTTGGGCTGATTAGGAGGCTTCTCAAAGGTCCCCAAGGTGAGCTCACCCAAGGAGAATGATGTAGGTCAAGTTCATGGCTCATTACTCCAAAACAGTCCAAACCGGATTTCATAATCTGTCAGTGACTTCTAGGCTTCACCATTCCGTACTCACGTTGAATTAGAAGGCCCGTGATATGTCATTGGAAAGGTAATTGAGTTGGCTTTCCAATGCAAAAAGAATCATCCAAAAATATGGCCTACAACTCAAGATATTGAGCCTTTAGTACAGACATGTCGAATCCTCCTTTGGACTGAAGTTTCACAATCTGACCCCTGACTTGTAGAGGCCATAACTCTCAGCTCCCTTTGAACTAGATAGCCAACCATATGTCAAATGAAAGCTCTTTGAGCTAGCTTTCATATGCAAGTGGTTTCACCTCAATTGGATGAGCAGATTGGGAGTTACGTTAAAATCTCTACCGACATGTCAAAATGAGCTTCATGGTTCATGGCCTAGGTTGTTGCTTTCCTTTCCTTTCCTTAGGGGCTTTTCTAGGCATCGACTCCTAGGGATGAAATGTGATTTAGGACCCAAGTTTACCACCTATGCCTCCTTGATCCATTGACCATGAGGTTTCCTTTGACAAAACTTGCATTTCTCTTCAAAGGTGCAAATGGGTTCCATGACTATTGCATTGCACGAGCAACTCCTGTTGCAAACTCCCCTTCTTGAAAAAAATTTGTCCTCAAATTTTGGTCATTCTTATCCGGTGGTTTTTTTTTCCTAGGGTAAGCAAACTCTTTGGAGAAGTTTAGCTCCCTCTTCAACTTCCATTGCATGAATGTCTTTCTCTTGTTCTTAACTATGTTCCAATCAAACTCATCCCTTCCCTTGAGATCCTCCCTCATGCTCTCATCTTGATTCTTAGGATCATCATTAGCAAAGTGGATGGTTAAACTCTCACCATGGACCAAACCATCTTCATGCTTCCATGGTTCACAAGGCTTATCAAAGATGGGATGACAAGCACCCATTACAAACAAATCATCCAAAGCCTCATCACCATAGTTACTCAACTCGGCTCCATTGTTTGACCAACCAAGCTTGTAAGGACTAGGATGCTCTTTTGAAGGTAAGGCTAACTCTTCAATTAGAGGTTTAGGAGCTACATTGGTAGAGCTTCCCCCCTCTAGAATTAGATCACACGGCCTCACCATGATATCATTTTCATTTCGTTTCTCATCCTCTCCATCCTTACTAGTTACTACCTCACTCTCCTCATCCTCACAAACAAGGATCTCATCTTCACCCCAATGAACAACTTCCAATGAATCAAGGGCTCTCCTTGTAGGGCACTCCAAAGCGAGATGACCATAGCCATGACATTGAGAGCACCTCTTAAGGGGGACGAGTGTTTTGTGGTTAAGGTCGGTTTCCTCCCTTTGGTTTAGGGTTGGTGGTTTAGGAGAAGTGGTTGGTTCAACAACTTTGGCTCTCTTTGGTGGCTCATAGGGTGGTGTTTTTGTAGGAGGGTCAAGTAAAATAGCCATCCCTTTACCCAAACCGAAATTTCCAGCCTTTCCCCTTTTCTTAGCCACCTTGGCTTCTAACTCTTTCCCAACTCTTTCCATGGACTCGAAAATGGTCTCAACACAAGGGGTTTCACATGTGGTACCATAGGAAAAAATTGAAGAACCAAATCGAAAAGAAACATCCATTATACCTCAAAGAAACGAATATGGCTTTGTGAGCAAGGCTTGGATCTTTGAATGCAAAAACCGAAACCAACACTAACACAAGGATGGAACTTGTGTTAATTAACCTAGGCTTTGATAACCAATTTGGAATGAAACTAGAAGGGTTAAGTTTCACTCAAGGGATGAACACAAATCGACTTTGAATGCTCTTGAAAATCTCGGCTCAAGTGTGTGTTTTTGGTGAAGTATTTTTCTGATTTTTGTTGTTAAATGAAAGAACATAAAGATAGTCACTAAATCTACACACAAAGTAATAGATTTAGGTTTTGATTAGCTTAAGCACAAAGCCACTAAACTAATCTTTCACTAACTCACACACAAAGTAATGAGAAATTGAAGAACACTCAATAAAACTCTAGGGTTTCTTTTCATTAGCCAAATCTGAAAAATTACAAGGGTTAGAGCTTGGTTTATATAGACCAAGTCTTTACATCCTAGCCTTACAATCTAGCCTTGATCTAAGGGTCCTAAATGGCCCTCAATACAGCCGAAAATCTTGGTCCTAAAGACCTTACAAATCTGAAAATAAAGCAACCTAAAGCATAAAGGTAGAAACCGACCTCGACTACATCAACTCCCTACAATTGTTGCTTTAATCCAAGGGCTTTGATGAGCTCCTTGGAGCACAAGTTGTACCAGCCAAAATGGTCCTAAAATCTGATCCTAAAGCTAACAAACAACAACAATATAAAGTGGAAAAGGACATAAAGTAAAACAAGGACTACTAGTGACAATGATGACATGTGGTGATTTTGATTTGTGGAATGAGATGATGTTTTTGGTCCCCTCTTGAGCTAACCACGGTTCATGGGTCTCTTGGGCTGATTAGGAGGCTTCTCAAAGGTCCCCAAGGTGAGCTCACCCAAGGAGAATGATGTAGGTCAAGTTCATGGCTCATTACTCCAAAACAGTCCAAACCGGATTTCATAATCTGTCAGTGACTTCTAGGCTTCACCATTCCGTACTCACGTTGAATTAGAAGGCCCGTGATATGTCATTGGAAAGGTAATTGAGTTGGCTTTCCAATGCAAAAAGAATCATCCAAAAATATGGCCTACAACTCAAGATATTGAGCCTTTAGTACAGACATGTCGAATCCTCCTTTGGACTGAAGTTTCACAATCTGACCCCTGACTTGTAGAGGCCATAACTCTCAGCTCCCTTTGAACTAGATAGCCAACCATATGTCAAATGAAAGCTCTTTGAGCTAGCTTTCATATGCAAGTGGTTTCACCTCAATTGGATGAGCAGATTGGGAGTTACGTTAAAATCTCTACCGACATGTCAAAATGAGCTTCATGGTTCATGGCCTAGGTTGTTGCTTTCCTTTCCTTTCCTTAGGGGCTTTTCTAGGCATCGACTCCTAGGGATGAAATGTGATTTAGGACCCAAGTTTACCACCTATGCCTCCTTGATCCATTGACCATGAGGTTTCCTTTGACAAAACTTGCATTTCTCTTCAAAGGTGCAAATGGGTTCCATGACTATTGCATTGCACGAGCAACTCCTGTTGCAAACTCCCCTTCTTGAAAAAAATTTGTCCTCAAATTTTGGTCATTCTTATCCGGTGGTTTTTTTTTCCTAGGGTAAGCAAACTCTTTGGAGAAGTTTAGCTCCCTCTTCAACTTCCATTGCATGAATGTCTTTCTCTTGTTCTTAACTATGTTCCAATCAAACTCATCCCTTCCCTTGAGATCCTCCCTCATGCTCTCATCTTGATTCTTAGGATCATCATTAGCAAAGTGGATGGTTAAACTCTCACCATGGACCAAACCATCTTCATGCTTCCATGGTTCACAAGGCTTATCAAAGATGGGATGACAAGCACCCATTACAAACAAATCATCCAAAGCCTCATCACCATAGTTACTCAACTCGGCTCCATTGTTTGACCAACCAAGCTTGTAAGGACTAGGATGCTCTTTTGAAGGTAAGGCTAACTCTTCAATTAGAGGTTTAGGAGCTACATTGGTAGAGCTTCCCCCCTCTAGAATTAGATCACACGGCCTCACCATGATATCATTTTCATTTCGTTTCTCATCCTCTCCATCCTTACTAGTTACTACCTCACTCTCCTCATCCTCACAAACAAGGATCTCATCTTCACCCCAATGAACAACTTCCAATGAATCAAGGGCTCTCCTTGTAGGGCACTCCAAAGCGAGATGACCATAGCCATGACATTGAGAGCACCTCTTAAGGGGGACGAGTGTTTTGTGGTTAAGGTCGGTTTCCTCCCTTTGGTTTAGGGTTGGTGGTTTAGGAGAAGTGGTTGGTTCAACAACTTTGGCTCTCTTTGGTGGCTCATAGGGTGGTTTTTGTAGGAGGGTCAAGTAAAATAGCCATCCCTTTACCCAAACCGAAATTTCCAGCCTTTCCCTTATCTTAGCCACCTTGGCTTCTAACTCTTTCCCAACTCTTTCCATGGACTCGAAAATGGTCTCAACACAAGGGGTTTCACATGTGGTACCATAGGAAAAAATTGAAGAACCAAATCGAAAAGAAACATCCATTATACCTCAAAGAAACGAATATGGCTTTGTGAGCAAGGCTTGGATCTTTGAATGCAAAAGCGAAACCAACACTAACACAAGGATGGAACTTGTGTTAATTAACCTAGGCTTTGATAACCAATTTGGAATGAAACTAGAAGGGTTAAGTTTCACTCAAGGGATGAACACAAATCGACTTTGAATGCTCTTGAAAATCTCGGCTCAAGTGTGTGTTTTTGGTGAAGTATTTTTCTGATTTTTGTTGTTAAATGAAAGAACATAAAGATAGTCACTAAATCTACACACAAAGTAATAGATTTAGGTTTTGATTAGCTTAAGCACAAAGCCACTAAACTAATCTTTCACTAACTCACACACAAAGTAATGAGAAATTGAAGAACACTCAATAAAACTCTAGGGTTTCTTTTCATTAGCCAAATCTGAAAAATTACAAGGGTTAGAGCTTGGTTTATATAGACCAAGTCTTTACATCCTAGCCTTACAATCTAGCCTTGATCTAAGGGTCCTAAATGGCCCTCAATACAGCCGAAAATCTTGGTCCTAAAGACCTTACAAATCTGAAAATAAAGCAACCTAAAGCATAAAGGTAGAAAGCGACCCTTGACTACATCAACTCCCTACAATTGTTGCTTTAATCCAAGGGCTTTGATGAGCTCCTTGGAGCACAAGTTGTACCAGCCAAAATGGTCCTAAAATCTGATCCTAAAGCTAACAAACAACAACAATATAAAGTGGAAAAGGACATAAAGTAAAACAAGGACTACTAGTGACAATGACATGTGAGCTGATTTTGATTTGTGGAATGAGATGATATTTTCGGTCCCCCTCTTGAGCTAACCACGGTTCATGTGTCTCTTGGGCTGATTAGGAGGCTTCTCAAAAGTCCCCAAGGTGAGCTCACCCAAGGAGAATGATGTAGGTCAAGTTCATGGCTCATTACTCCAAAACAGTCCAAACCGGATTTCATAATCTGTCAGTGACTTCTAGGCTTCACCATTCCGTACTCACGTTGAATTAGAAGGCCCGTGATATGTCATTGGAAAGGTAATTGAGTTGGCTTTCCAATGCAAAAAGAATCATCCAAAAATATGGCCTACAACTCAAGATATTGAGCCTTTAGTACAGACATGTCGAATCCTCCTTTGGACTGAAGTTTCACAATCTGACCCCTGACTTGTAGAGGCCATAACTCTCAGCTCCCTTTGAACTAGATAGCCAACCATATGTCAAATGAAAGCTCTTTGAGCTAGCTTTCATATGCAAGTGGTTTCACCTCAATTGGATGAGCAGATTGGGAGTTACGTTAAAATCTCTACCGACATGTCAAAATGAGCTTCATGGTTCATGGCCTAGGTTGTTGCTTTCCTTTCCTTTCCTTAGGGCCTTTCTAGGCACCGACTCCTAGGGATGAAATGTGATTTAGGACCCAAGTTTACCACCTATGCCTCCTTGATCCATTGACCATGAGGTTTCCTTTGACAAAACTTGCATTTCTCTTCAAAGGTGCAAATGGGTTCCATGACTATTGCATTGCACGAGCAACTCTGTTGCAAACTCCCTTCTTGAAAAAATTTGTCCTCAAATTTTGGTCATTCTTATCCGGTGGTTTTTTTCCTAGGGTAAGCAAACTCTTTGGAGAAGTTTAGCTCCTCTTCAACTTCCATTGCATGAATGTCTTTCTCTTGTTCTTAACTATGTTCCAATCAAACTCATCCCTTCCCTTGAGATCCTCCCTCATGCTCTCATCTTGATTCTTAGGATCATCATTAGCAAAGTGGATGGTTAAACTCTCACCATGGACCAAACCATCTTCATGCTTCCATGGTTCACAAGGCTTATCAAAGATGGGATGACAAGCACCCATTACAAACAAATCATCCAAAGCCTCATCACCATAGTTACTCAACTCGGCTCCATTGTTTGACCAACCAAGCTTGTAAGGACTAGGATGCTCTTTTGAAGGTAAGGCTAACTCTTCAATTAGAGGTTTAGGAGCTACATTGGTAGAGCTTCCCCCCTCTAGAATTAGATCACACGGCCTCACCATGATATCATTTTCATTTCGGTTCTCATCCTCACCATCCTTACTAGTTACTACCTCACTCTCCTCATCCTCACAAACAAGGATCTCATCTTCACCCCAATGAACAACTTCCAATGAATCAAGGGCTCTCCTTGTAGGGCACTCCAAAGCGAGATGACCATAGCCATGACATTGAGAGCACCTCTTAAGGGGACGAGTGTTTTGTGGTTGAGGTCGGTTTCCTCCCTTTGGTTTAGGGTTGGTGGTTTAGGAGAAGTGGTTGGTTCAACAACTTTGGCTCTCTTTGGTGGCTCATAGGGTGGTTTTTTTGTAGGAGGGTCAAGTAAAATAGCCATCCCTTTACCCAAACCGAAATTTCCAGCCTTTCCCTTATCTTAGCCACCTTGGCTTCTAACTCTTTCCCCACTCTTTCCATGGACTCGAAAATGGTCTCAACACAAGGGGTTTCACATGTGGTACCATAGGAAAAAATTGAAGAACCAACTCGAAAAGAAACATCCACTATTCCTCCACGAACCGAAGAAGGCTTTGTGAGCAAGGCTTGGATCTTTGAATGCAAAAACGAAACCAACACTAACACAAGGATGGAACTTGTGTTAATTAACCTAGGCTTTGATAACCAATTTGGAATGAAACTAGAAGGGTTAAGTTTCACTCAAGGGATGAACACAAATCGACTTTGAATGCTCTTGAAAATCTCGGCTCAAGTGTGTGTTTTTGGTGAAGTATTTTTCTGATTTTTGTTGTTAAATGAAAGAACATAAAGATAGTCACTAAATCTACACACAAAGTAATAGATTTAGGTTTTGATTAGCTTAAGCACAAAGCCACTAAACTAATCTTTCACTAACTCACACACAAAGTAATGAGAAATTGAAGAACACTCAATAAAACTCTAGGGTTTCTTTTCATTAGCCAAATCTGAAAAATTACAAGGGTTAGAGCTTGGTTTATATAGACCAAGTCTTTACATCCTAGCCTTACAATCTAGCCTTGATCTAAGGGTCCTAAATGGCCCTCAATACAGCCGAAAATCTTGGTCCTAAAGACCTTACAAATCTGAAAATAAAGCAACCTAAAGCATAAAGGTAGAAAGCGACCTTGACTACATCAACTCCCTACAATTGTTGCTTTAATCCAAGGGCTTTGATGAGCTCCTTGGAGCACAAGTTGTACCAGCCAAAATGGTCCTAAAATCTGATCCTAAAGCTAACAAACAACAACAATATAAAGTGGAAAAGGGACATAAAGTAAAACAAGGACTACTAGTGACAATGACATGTGGTGATTTTGATTTGTGGAATGAGATGATGTTTTTGGTCCCCTCTTGAGCTAACCACGGTTCATGGGTCTCTTGGGCTGATTAGGAGGCTTCTCAAAGGTCCCCAAGGTGTGCTCACCCAAGGAGAATGATGTAGGTCAAGTTCATGGCTCATTACTCCAAAACAGTCCAAACCGGATTTCATAATCTGTCAGTGACTTCTAGGCTTCACCATTCCGTACTCACGTTGAATTAGAAGGCCCGTGATATGTCATTGGAAAGGAAATTGAGTTGGCTTTCCAATGCAAAAGAATCATCCAAAAATATGGCCTACAACTCAAGATATTGAGCCTTTAGTACAGACATGTCGAATCCTCCTTTGGACTGAAGTTTCACAATCTGACCCTGACTTGTAGAGGCCATAACTCTCACCTCCCTTTGAACTAGATAGCCAACCATATGTCAAATGAAAGCTCTTTGAGCTAGCTTTCATATGCAAGTGGTTTCACCTCAATTGGATGAGCAGATTGGGAGTTACGTTAAAATCTCTACCGACATGTCAAAATGAGCTTCATGGTTCATGGCCTAGGTTGTTGCTTTCCTTTCCTTTCCTTAGGGGCTTTTCTAGGCATCGACTCCTAGGGATGAAATGTGATTTAGGACCCAAGTTTACCACCTATGCCTCCTTGATCCATTGACCATGAGGTTTCCTTTGACAAAACTTGCATTTCTCTTCAAAGGTGCAAATGGGTTCCATGACTATTGCATTGCACGAGCAACTCTGTTGCAAACTCCTTCTTGAAAAAATTTGTCCTCAAATTTTGGTCATTCTTATCCGGTGGTTTTTTTCCTAGGGTAAGCAAACTCTTTGGAGAAGTTTAGCTCCTCTTCAACTTCCATTGCATGAATGTCTTTCTCTTGTTCTTAACTATGTTCCAATCAAACTCATCCCTTCCCTTGAGATCCTCCCTCATGCTCTCATCTTGATTCTTAGGATCATCATTAGCAAAGTGGATGGTTAAACTCTCACCATGGACCAAACCATCTTCATGCTTCCATGGTTCACAAGGCTTATCAAAGATGGGATGACAAGCACCCATTACAAACAAATCATCCAAAGCCTCATCACCATAGTTACTCAACTCGGCTCCATTGTTTGACCAACCAAGCTTGTAAGGACTAGGATGCTCTTTTGAAGGTAAGGCTAACTCTTCAATTAGAGGTTTAGGAGCTACATTGGTAGAGCTTCCCCCCTCTAGAATTAGATCACACGGCCTCACCATGATATCATTTTCATTTCGTTTCTCATCCTCTCCATCCTTACTAGTTACTACCTCACTCTCCTCATCCTCACAAACAAGGATCTCATCTTCACCCCAATGAACAACTTCCAATGAATCAAGGGCTCTCCTTGTAGGGCACTCCAAAGCGAGATGACCATAGCCATGACATTGAGAGCACCTCTTAAGGGGGACGAGTGTTTTGTGGTTAAGGTCGGTTTCCTCCCTTTGGTTTAGGGTTGGTGGTTTAGGAGAAGTGGTTGGTTCAACAACTTTGGCTCTCTTTGGTGGCTCATAGGGTGGTTTTTTTGTAGGAGGGTCAAGTAAAATAGCCATCCCTTTACCCAAACCGAAATTTCCAGCCTTTCCCCTTATCTTAGCCACCTTGGCTTCTAACTCTTTCCCAACTCTTTCCATGGACTCGAAAATGGTCTCAACACAAGGGGTTTCACATGTGGTACCATAGGAAAAAATTGAAGAACCAAATCGAAAAGAAACATCCATTATACCTCAAAGAAACGAATATGGCTTTGTGAGCAAGGCTTGGATCTTTGAATGCAAAAACCGAAACCAACACTAACACAAGGATGGAACTTGTGTTAATTAACCTAGGCTTTGATAACCAATTTGGAATGAAACTAGAAGGGTTAAGTTTCACTCAAGGGATGAACACAAATCGACTTTGAATGCTCTTGAAAATCTCGGCTCAAGTGTGTGTTTTTGGTGAAGTATTTTTCTGATTTTTGTTGTTAAATGAAAGAACATAAAGATAGTCACTAAATCTACACACAAAGTAATAGATTTAGGTTTTGATTAGCTTAAGCACAAAGCCACTAAACTAATCTTTCACTAACTCACACACAAAGTAATGAGAAATTGAAGAACACTCAATAAAACTCTAGGGTTTCTTTTCATTAGCCAAATCTGAAAAATTACAAGGGTTAGAGCTTGGTTTATATAGACCAAGTCTTTACATCCTAGCCTTACAATCTAGCCTTGATCTAAGGGTCCTAAATGGCCCTCAATACAGCCGAAAATCTTGGTCCTAAAGACCTTACAAATCTGAAAATAAAGCAGCCTAAAGATAAAGGTAGAAAGCGACTCGACTACATCAACTCCCTACAATTGTTGCTTTAATCCAAGGGCTTTGATGAGCTCCTTGGAGCACAAGTTGTACCAGCCAAAATGGTCCTAAAATCTGATCCTAAAGCTAACAAACAACAACAATATAAAGTGGAAAAGGACATAAAGTAAAACAAGGACTACTAGTGACAATGACATGTGAAATTGATTTTGATTTGTGGAATGAGATGATGTTTTTGGTCCCCCTCTTGAGCTAACCACGGTTCATGGGTCTCTTGGGCTGATTAGGAGGCTTCTCAAAGGTCCCCAAGGTGAGCTCACCCAAGGAGAATGATGTAGGTCAAGTTCATGGCTCATTACTCCAAAACAGTCCAAACCGGATTTCATAATCTGTCAGTGACTTCTAGGCTTCACCATTCCGTACTCACGTTGAATTAGAAGGCCCGTGATATGTCATTGGAAAGGTAATTGAGTTGGCTTTCCAATGCAAAAAGAATCATCCAAAAATATGGCCTACAACTCAAGATATTGAGCCTTTAGTACAGACATGTCGAATCCTCCTTTGGACTGAAGTTTCACAATCTGACCCCTGACTTGTAGAGGCCATAACTCTCAGCTCCCTTTGAACTAGATAGCCAACCATATGTCAAATGAAAGCTCTTTGAGCTAGCTTTCATATGCAAGTGGTTTCACCTCAGTGGATGAGCAGATTGGGAGTTACGTTAAAATCTCTACCGACATGTCAAAATGAGCTTCATGGTTCATGGCCTAGGTTGTTGCTTTCCTTTCCTTTCCTTAGGGGCTTTTCTAGGCATCGACTCCTAGGGATGAAATGTGATTTAGGACCCAAGTTTACCACCTATGCCTCCTTGATCCATTGACCATGAGGTTTCCTTTGACAAAACTTGCATTTCTCTTCAAAGGTGCAAATGGGTTCCATGACTATTGCATTGCACGAGCAACTCCTGTTGCAAACTCCCCTTCTTGAAAAAAATTTGTCCTCAAATTTTGGTCATTCTTATCCGGTGGTTTTTTTTTTCCTAGGGTAAGCAAACTCTTTGGAGAAGTTTAGCTCCCTCTTCAACTTCCATTGCATGAATGTCTTTCTCTTGTTCTTAACTATGTTCCAATCAAACTCATCCCTTCCCTTGAGATCCTCCCTCATGCTCTCATCTTGATTCTTAGGATCATCATTAGCAAAGTGGATGGTTAAACTCTCACCATGGACCAAACCATCTTCATGCTTCCATGGTTCACAAGGCTTATCAAAGATGGGATGACAAGCACCCATTACAAACAAATCATCCAAAGCCTCATCACCATAGTTACTCAACTCGGCTCCATTGTTTGACCAACCAAGCTTGTAAGGACTAGGATGCTCTTTTGAAGGTAAGGCTAACTCTTCAATTAGAGGTTTAGGAGCTACATTGGTAGTGCTTCCCCCCTCTAGAATTAGATCACACGGCCTCACCATGATATCATTTTCATTTCGTTTCTCATCCTCTCCATCCTTACTAGTTACTACCTCACTCTGCTCATCCTCACAAACAAGGATCTCATCTTCACCCCAATGAACAACTTCCAATGAATCAAGGGCTCTCCTTGTAGGGCACTCCAAAGCGAGATGACCATAGCCATGACATTGAGAGCACCTCTTAAGGGGGACGAGTGTTTTGTGGTTAAGGTCGGTTTCCTCCCTTTGGTTTAGGGTTGGTGGTTTAGGAGAAGTGGTTGGTTCAACAACTTTGGCTCTCTTTGGTGGCTCATAGGGTGGTTTTTTTGTAGGAGGGTCAAGTAAAATAGCCATCCCTTTACCCAAACCGAAATTTCCAGCCTTTCCCTTATCTTAGCCACCTTGGCTTCTAACTCTTTCCCAACTCTTTCCATGGACTCGAAAATGGTCTCAACACAAGGGGTTTCACATGTGGTACCATAGGAAAAAATTGAAGAACCAAATCGAAAGAAGTCATCCATTATACCTCAAAGTAACGAATATGGCTTTGTGAGCAAGGCTTGGATCTTTGAATGCAAAAACCGAAACCAACACTAACACAAGGATGGAACTTGTGTTAATTAACCTAGGCTTTGATAACCAATTTGGAATGAAACTAGAAGGGTTAAGTTTCACTCAAGGGATGAACACAAATCGACTTTGAATGCTCTTGAAAATCTCGGCTCAAGTGTGTGTTTTTGGTGGAGGATTTTCTCATTTTTGTTCTTAAATGAAAGAACATAAAGATAGTCACTAAATCTACACACAAAGTAATAGATTTAGGTTTTGATTAGCTTAAGCACAAAGCCACTAAACTAATCTTTCACTAACTCACACACAAAGTAATGAGAAATTGAAGAACACTCAATAAAACTCTAGGGTTTCTTTTCATTAGCCAAATCTGAAAAATTACAAGGGTTAGAGCTTGGTTTATATAGACCAAGTCTTTACATCCTAGCCTTACAATCTAGCCTTGATCTAAGGGTCCTAAATGGCCCTCAATACAGCCGAAAATCTTGGTCCTAAAGACCTTACAAATCTGAAAATAAAGAACCTAAAGATAAAGGTAGAAAGCGACCCTTGACTACATCAACTCCCTACAATTGTTGCTTTAATCCAAGGGCTTTGATGAGCTCCTTGGAGCACAAGTTGTACCAGCCAAAATGGTCCTAAAATCTGATCCTAAAGCTAACAAACAACAACAATATAAAGTGGAAAAGGACATAAAGTAAATCAAGGACTACTAGTGACAATGACATGTGGTGATTTTGATTTGTGGAATGAGATGATGTTTTTGGTCCCCCTCTTGAGCTAACCACGGTTCATGGGTCTCTTGGGCTGATTAGGAGGCTTCTCAAAGGTCCCCAAGGTGAGCTCACCCAAGGAGAATGATGTAGGTCAAGTTCATGGCTCATTACTCCAAAACAGTCCAAACCGGATTTCATAATCTGTCAGTGACTTCTAGGCTTCACCATTCCGTACTCACGTTGAATTAGAAGGCCCGTGATATGTCATTGGAAAGGTAATTGAGTTGGCTTTCCAATGCAAAAAGAATCATCCAAAAATATGGCCTACAACTCAAGATATTGAGCCTTTAGTACAGACATGTCGAATCCTCCTTTGGACTGAAGTTTCACAATCTGACCCCTGACTTGTAGAGGCCATAACTCTCAGCTCCCTTTGAACTAGATAGCCAACCATATGTCAAATGAAAGCTCTTTGAGCTAGCTTTCATATGCAAGTGGTTTCACCTCAATTGGATGAGCAGATTGGGAGTTACGTTAAAATCTCTACCGACATGTCAAAATGAGCTTCATGGTTCATGGCCTAGGTTGTTGCTTTCCTTTCCTTTCCTTAGGGGCTTTTCTAGGCATCGACTCCTAGGGATGAAATGTGATTTAGGACCCAAGTTTACCACCTATGCCTCCTTGATCCATTGACCATGAGGTTTCCTTTGACAAAACTTGCATTTCTCTTCAAAGGTGCAAATGGGTTCCATGACTATTGCATTGCACGAGCAACTCTGTTGCAAACTCCCCTTCTTGAAAAAAATTTGTCCTCAAATTTTGGTCATTCTTATCCGGTGGTTTTTTTTCCTAGGGTAAGCAAACTCTTTGGAGAAGTTTAGCTCCCTCTTCAACTTCCATTGCATGAATGTCTTTCTCTTGTTCTTAACTATGTTCCAATCAAACTCATCCCTTCCCTTGAGATCCTCCCTCATGCTCTCATCTTGATTCTTAGGATCATCATTAGCAAAGTGGATGGTTAAACTCTCACCATGGACCAAACCATCTTCATGCTTCCATGGTTCACAAGGCTTATCAAAGATGGGATGACAAGCACCCATTACAAACAAATCATCCAAAGCCTCATCACCATAGTTACTCAACTCGGCTCCATTGTTTGACCAACCAAGCTTGTAAGGACTAGGATGCTCTTTTGAAGGTAAGGCTAACTCTTCAATTAGAGGTTTAGGAGCTACATTGGTAGTGCTTCCCCCCTCTAGAATTAGATCACACGGCCTCACCATGATATCATTTTCATTTCGTTTCTCATCCTCTCCATCCTTACTAGTTACTACCTCACTCTGCTCATCCTCACAAACAAGGATCTCATCTTCACCCCAATGAACAACTTCCAATGAATCAAGGGCTCTCCTTGTAGGGCACTCCAAAGCGAGATGACCATAGCCATGACATTGAGAGCACCTCTTAAGGGGGACGAGTGTTTTGTGGTTAAGGTCGGTTTCCTCCCTTTGGTTTAGTGCACTGAAACGGCTTGACGATTTGGTCCCGATGAACAAAAATGGATAAGCTCATTTTTGCTCAATTTGAGGCTTGGGCTTACTTGGGTCCTATGGCTCGAGCCATGGCTTATTTTGTGACCATTAGGGTCAAACCAAGTGAAATATACAAAAGAAGAACGAAGGAAATCAGCCCACACTTGGAAAACAACAACCTAGGCCATGAACCATGAAGCTCATTTTGACATGTCGGTAGAGATTGTAACATAACTCCCAATCTACTCATCCAATTGGGTTGAAACCACTTGCATATGAAAGCTAGCTCAAAGAGCTTTCATTTGACATATGGTTGGCTATCTGGTTCAAAGGGAGCTGAGAGTTATGACCTCTACAAGTCAGGGGTCAGATTGTGAAAACTCAGTCCATAGGCTGTTTGACGTATCTGTACTAAAAGCTCAATATCTTGAGTTGTAGGCCATATTTTGGATGATTCTTTTGGCATTGGAAAGCTAGCTCAATTACCTTTCCAATGACATATCATGGGCCTTCTAATTCAAAGTGCGTGAAATGGTGAATCCTGAAAGTCACTACAACCTCAGGAAATCCGGTTAGAAAACTGTTTTGGGGTTAATGAGCAATGCACTTGTCCTACCTTCTCCTCCTTGGGTGAGCTTACTTAGGGACCATTTGGAAGTCTTCCCATGAGCCTAGGGCTCACATGGGTCGTGGCTAAATGCAATGAGGGCCAAGGGATCAGCTGAAATTCAACTCACACAACAAACATTATTTTGTGAAGCATGTCCCTTTCATTACTTTATCTTTACGCTTTATGCTTTATGTTTGTTGTTTGTTTGTCTCCAAAATTTTCAGATTTGTAGCTCACATGTGAGCCTTTATTTTGTTGTTTTTGAAGAGCTCTTTTGAGCCATTAGATAAGCTTTGAATTGCAGGGTCAAGATTAGAACAAACGTCTTATATAAACCCTCAGTCTACCAATGTAATTTTTCAGATTTGAAGTTTATAAAAAAGATGAATTTTAGAGAGGGTTTTCTCTTCAAGCCTCCTTAGCTTTGTGCTTGGAGATTCGAGTTTCCATGGGTGAAGGTCATAGCTTAGTGCGATGATTGATCGGAACCTTAGTCTTAGGCTAGTGGCTTTGTGCTTAGTCTAATTCATATCCTTTATCTTTGTTTTTATGTTTTGCAAATAAATTTCAGAAAACTTAAACCACCAAAACAAGCCCTAAAACCGTGTATAATGAGTGACTTTCATGAGTGAGTCGAGTTTAGGGTGAGAGTGGTTACAAGGTACAAAGAGGCCCGCTTCGAATCACATGTGAGCTACAAATCTGAAAATTTTGGAGACAAACAAACAACAAACATAAAGCATAAAGCATAAAGCATAAAGTAATGAAAGGGACATGCTTCACAAAATAATGTTTGTTGTGTGAGTTGAATTTCAGCTGATCCCTTGGCCCTCATTGCATTTAGCCACGACCCATGTGAGCCCTAGGCTCATGGGAAGACTTCCAAATGGTCCCTAAGTAAGCTCACCCAAGGAGGAGAAGGTAGGACAAGTGCATTGCTCATTAACCCCAAAACAGTTTTCTAACCGGATTTCCTGAGGTTGTAGTGACTTTCAGGCTTCACCATTTCACGCGCACTTTGAATTAGAAGGCCCATGATATGTCATTGGAAAGGTAATTGAGCTAGCTTTCCAATGCCAAAAGAATCATCCAAAAATATGGCCTACAACTCAAGATATTGAGCTTTTAGTACAGATACGTCAAACAGCCTATGGACTGAGTTTTCACAATCTGACCCCTGACTTGTAGAGGTCATAACTCTCAGCTCCCTTTGAACCAGATAGCCAACCATATGTCAAATGAAAGCTCTTTGAGCTAGCTTTCATATGCAAGTGGTTTCAACCCAATTGGATGAGTAGATTGGGAGTTATGTTACAATCTCTACCGACATGTCAAAATGAGCTTCATGGTTCATGGCCTAGGTTGTTGTTTTCCAAGTGTGGGCTGATTTCCTTCGTTCTTCTTTTGTATATTTCACTTGGTTTGACCCTAATGGTCACAAAATAAGCCATGGCTCGAGCCATAGGACCCAAGTAAGCCCAAGCCTCAAATTGAGCAAAAATGAGCTTATCCATTTTTGTTCATCGGGACCAAATCGTCAAGCCGTTTCAGTGCATTTAGGGTTGGTGGTTTAGGAGAAGTGGTTGGTTCAACAACTTTGGCTCTCTTTGGTGGCTCATAGGGTGGTTTTTTTGTAGGAGGGTCAAGTAAAATAGCCATCCCTTTACCCAAACCGAAATTTCCAGCCTTTCCCCTTATCTTAGCCACCTTGGCTTCTAACTCTTTCCCAACTCTTTCCATGGACTCGAAAATGGTCTCAACACAAGGGGTTTCACATGTGGTACCATAGGAAAAAATTGAAGAACCAAATCGAAAAGAGACATCCATTATACCTCAAAGAAACGAATATGGCTTTGTGAGCAAGGCTTGGATCTTTGAATGCAAAAACCGAAACCAACACTAACACAAGGATGGAACTTGTGTTAATTAACCTAGGCTTTGATAACCAATTTGGAATGAAACTAGAAGGGTTAAGTTTCACTCAAGGGATGAACACAAATCGACTTTGAATGCTCTTGAAAATCTCGGCTCAAGTGTGTGTTTTTGGTGAAGTATTTTTCTGATTTTTGTTGTTAAATGAAAGAACATAAAGATAGTCACTAAATCTACACACAAAGTAATAGATTTAGGTTTTGATTAGCTTAAGCACAAAGCCACTAAACTAATCTTTCACTAACTCACACACAAAGTAATGAGAAATTGAAGAACACTCAATAAAACTCTAGGGTTTCTTTTCATTAGCCAAATCTGAAAAATTACAAGGGTTAGAGCTTGGTTTATATAGACCAAGTCTTTACATCCTAGCCTTACAATCTAGCCTTGATCTAAGGGTCCTAAATGGCCCTCAATACAGCCGAAAATCTTGGTCCTAAAGACCTTACAAATCTGAAAATAAAGCAACCTAAAGCATAAAGGTAGAAAGCGACCCTCGACTACATCAACTCCCTACAATTGTTGCTTTAATCCAAGGGCTTTGATGAGCTCCTTGGAGCACAAGTTGTACCAGCCAAAATGGTCCTAAAATCTGATCCTAAAGCTAACAAACAACAACAATATAAAGTGGAAAAGGACATAAAGTAAAACAAGGACTCCTAGTGACAATGACATGTGAGCTGATTTTGATTTGTGGAATGAGATGATGTTTTTGGTCCCCCTCTTGAGCTAACCACGGTTCATGGGTCTCTTGGGCTGATTAGGAGGCTTCTCAAAGGTCCCCAAGGTGAGCTCACCCAAGGAGAATGATGTAGGTCAAGTTCATGGCTCATTACTCCAAAACAGTCCAAACCGGATTTCATAATCTGTCAGTGACTTCTAGGCTTCACCATTCCGTACTCACGTTGAATTAGAAGGCCCGTGATATGTCATTGGAAAGGTAATTGAGTTGGCTTTCCAATGCAAAAGAATCATCCAAAAATATGGCCTACAACTCAAGATATTGAGCCTTTAGTACAGAGATGTCGAATCCTCCTTTGGACTGAAGTTTCACAATCTGACCCCTGACTTGTAGCGGCCATAACTCTCAGCTCCCTTTGAACTAGATAGCCAACCATATGTCAAATGAAAGCTCTTTGAGCTAGCTTTCATATGCAAGTGGTTTCACCTCAATTGGATGAGCAGATTGGGAGTTACGTTAAAATCTCTACCGACATGTCAAAATGAGCTTCATGGTTCATGGCCTAGGTTGTTGCTTTCCTTTCCTTTCCTTAGGGGCTTTTCTAGGCATCGACTCCTAGGGATGAAATGTGATTTAGGACCCAAGTTTACCACCTATGCCTCCTTGATCCATTGACCATGAGGTTTCCTTTGACAAAACTTGCATTTCTCTTCAAAGGTGCAAATGGGTTCCATGACTATTGCATTGCACGAGCAACTCCTGTTGCAAACTCCTTCTTGAAAAAATTTGTCCTCAAATTTTGGTCATTCTTATCCGGTGGTTTTTTCCTAGGGTAAGCAAACTCTTTGGAGAAGTTTAGCTCCTCTTCAACTTCCATTGCATGAATGTCTTTCTCTTGTTCTTAACTATGTTCCAATCAAACTCATCCCTTCCCTTGAGATCCTCCCTCATGCTCTCATCTTGATTCTTAGGATCATCATTAGCAAAGTGGATGGTTAAACTCTCACCATGGACCAAACCATCTTCATGCTTCCATGGTTCACAAGGCTTATCAAAGATGGGATGACAAGCACCCATTACAAACAAATCATCCAAAGCCTCATCACCATAGTTACTCAACTCGGCTCCATTGTTTGACCAACCAAGCTTGTAAGGACTAGGATGCTCTTTTGAAGGTAAGGCTAACTCTTCAATTAGAGGTTTAGGAGCTACATTGGTAGTGCTTCCCCCCTCTAGAATTAGATCACACGGCCTCACCATGATATCATTTTCATTTCGTTTCTCATCCTCTCCATCCTTACTAGTTACTACCTCACTCTGCTCATCCTCACAAACAAGGATCTCATCTTCACCCCAATGAACAACTTCCAATGAATCAAGGGCTCTCCTTGTAGGGCACTCCAAAGCGAGATGACCATAGCCATGACATTGAGAGCACCTCTTAAGGGGGACGAGTGTTTTGTGGTTAAGGCCTGCTTTCCTCCCTTTGGTTTAGGGTTGGTGGTTTAGGAGAAGTGGTTGGTTCAACAACTTTGGCTCTCTTTGGTGGCTCATAGGGTGGTTTTTGTAGGAGGGTCAAGTAAAATAGCCATCCCTTTACCCAAACCGAAATTTCCAGCCTTTCCCTTATCTTAGCCACCTTGGCTTCTAACTCTTTCCCAACTCTTTCCATGGACTCAAAATGGTCTCAACACAAGGGGTTTCACATGTGGTACCATAGGAAAAAATTGAAGCACCAAATCGAAAAGAGTCATCCATTATACCTCAAAGAAACGAATATGGCTTTGTGAGCAAGGCTTGGATCTTTGAATGCAAAACCGAAACCAACACTAACACAAGGATGGAACTTGTGTTAATTAACCTAGGCTTTGATAACCAATTTGGAATGAAACTAGAAGGGTTAAGTTTCACTCAAGGGATGAACACAAATCGACTTTGAATGCTCTTGAAAATCTCGGCTCAAGTGTGTGTTTTTGGTGAAGTATTTTTCTGATTTTTGTTGTTAAATGAAAGAACATAAAGATAGTCACTAAATCTACACACAAAGTAATAGATTTAGGTTTTGATTAGCTTAAGCACAAAGCCACTAAACTAATCTTTCACTAACTCACACACAAAGTAATGAGAAATTGAAGAACACTCAATAAAACTCTAGGTTTCTTTTCATTAGCCAACTCTGAATAATTCCAAGGGTTAGAGCTTGGTTTATATAGACCAAGTCTTTACATCCTAGCCTTACAATCTAGCCTTGATCTAAGGGTCCTAAATGGCCCTCAATACAGCCGAAAATCTTGGTCCTAAAGACCTTACAAATCTGAAAATAAAGCAACCTAAAGCATAAAGGTAGAAAGCGACCCTTGACTACATCAACTCCCTACAATTGTTGCTTTAATCCAAGGGCTTTGATGAGCTCCTTGGAGCACAAGTTGTACCAGCCAAAATGGTCCTAAAATCTGATCCTAAAGCTAACAAACAACAACAATATAAAGTGGAAAAGGACATAAAGAAAAACAAGGACTACTAGTGACAATGACATGTGAGCTGATTTTGATTTGTGGAATGAGATGATGTTTTTGGTCCCCCTCTTGAGCTAACCACGGTTCATGGGTCTCTTGGGCTGATTAGGAGGCTTCTCAAAGGTCCCCAAGGTGAGCTCACCCAAGGAGAATGATGTAGGTCAAGTTCATGGCTCATTACTCCAAAACAGTCCAAACCGGATTTCATAATCTGTCAGTGACTTCTAGGCTTCACCATTCCGTACTCACGTTGAATTAGAAGGCCCGTGATATGTCATTGGAAAGGTAATTGAGTTGGCTTTCCAATGCAAAAAGAATCATCCAAAAATATGGCCTACAACTCAAGATATTGAGCCTTTAGTACAGACATGTCGAATCCTCCTTTGGACTGAAGTTTCACAATCTGACCCCTGACTTGTAGCGGCCATAACTCTCAGCTCCCTTTGAACTAGATAGCCAACCATATGTCAAATGAAAGCTCTTTGAGCTAGCTTTCATATGCAAGTGGTTTCACCTCAATTGGATGAGCAGATTGGGAGTTACGTTAAAATCTCTACCGACATGTCAAAATGAGCTTCATGGTTCATGGCCTAGGTTGTTGCTTTCCTTTCCTTTCCTTAGCGGCTTTTCTAGGCATCGACTCGTAGGGATGAAATGTGATTTAGGACCCAAGTTTACCACCTATGCCTCCTTGATCCATTGACCATGAGGTTTCCTTTGACAAAACTTGCATTTCTCTTCAAAGGTGCAAATGGGTTCCATGACTATTGCATTGCACGAGCAACTCCTGTTGCAAACTCCCTTCTTGAAAAAATTTGTCCTCAAATTTTGGTCATTCTTATCCGGTGGTTTTTTTCCTAGGGTAAGCAAACTCTTTGGAGAAGTTTAGCTCCTCTTCAACTTCCATTGCATGAATGTCTTTCTCTTGTTCTTAACTATGTTCCAATCAAACTCATCCCTTCCCTTGAGATCCTCCCTCATGCTCTCATCTTGATTCTTAGGATCATCATTAGCAAAGTGGATGGTTAAACTCTCACCATGGACCAAACCATCTTCATGCTTCCATGGTTCACAAGGCTTATCAAAGATGGGATGACAAGCACCCATTACAAACAAATCATCCAAAGCCTCATCACCATAGTTACTCAACTCGGCTCCATTGTTTGACCAACCAAGCTTGTAAGGACTAGGATGCTCTTTTGAAGGTAAGGCTAACTCTTCAATTAGAGGTTTAGGAGCTACATTGGTAGTGCTTCCCCCCTCTAGAATTAGATCACACGGCCTCACCATGATATCATTTTCATTTCGCTTCTCATCCTCTCCATCCTTACTAGTTACTACCTCACTGCTCATCCTCACAAACAAGGATCTCATCTTCACCCCAATGAACAACTTCCAATGAATCAAGGGCTCTCCTTGTAGGGCACTCCAAAGCGAGATGACCATAGCCATGACATTGAGAGCACCTCTTAAGGGGTACGAGTGTTTTGTGGTTAAGGTCGGTTTCCTCCCTTTGGTTTAGGGTTGGTGGTTTAGGAGAAGTGGTTGGTTCAACAACATTGGCTCTCTTTGGTGGCTCATAGGGTGGTTTTTGTAGGAGGGTCAAGTAAAATAGCCATCCCTTTACCCAAACCGAAATTTCCAGCCTTTCCCCTTATCTTAGCCACCTTGGCTTCTAACTCTTTCCCAACTCTTTCCATGGACTCGAAAATGGTCTCAACACAAGGGGTTTCACATGTGGTACCATAGGAAAAAATTGAAGAACCAAATCGAAAAGAGACATCCATTATACCTCAAAGAAACGAATATGGCTTTGTGAGCAAGGCTTGGATCTTTGAATGCAAAAACCGAAACCAACACTAACACAAGGATGGAACTTGTGTTAATTAACCTAGGCTTTGATAACCAATTTGGAATGAAACTAGAAGGGTTAAGTTTCACTCAAGGGATGAACACAAATCGACTTTGAATGCTCTTGAAAATCTCGGCTCAAGTGTGTGTTTTTGGTGAAGTATTTTTCTGATTTTTGTTGTTAAATGAAAGAACATAAAGATAGTCACTAAATCTACACACAAAGTAATAGATTTAGGTTTTGATTAGCTTAAGCACAAAGCCACTAAACTAATCTTTCACTAACTCACACACAAAGTAATGAGAAATTGAAGAACACTCAATAAAACTCTAGGGTTTCTTTTCATTAGCCAAATCTGAAAAATTACAAGGGTTAGAGCTTGGTTTATATAGACCAAGTCTTTACATCCTAGCCTTACAATCTAGCCTTGATCTAAGGGTCCTAAATGGCCCTCAATACAGCCGAAAATCTTGGTCCTAAAGACCTTACAAATCTGAAAATAAAGCAACCTACAGATAAAGGTAGAAAGTCGACCCTCGACTACATCAACTCCCTACAATTGTTGCTTTAATCCAAGGGCTTTGATGAGCTCCTTGGAGCACAAGTTGTACCAGCCAAAATGGTCCTAAAATCTGATCCTAAAGCTAACAAACAACAACAATATAAAGTGGAAAAGGACATAAAGAAAAACAAGGACTACTAGTGACAATGACATGAGAAATGATTTTGATTTGTGGAATGAGATGATGTTTTTGGTCCCCTCTTGAGCTAACCACGGTTCATGGGTCTCTTGGGCTGATTAGGAGGCTTCTCAAAGGTCCCCAAGGTGAGCTCACCCAAGGAGAATGATGTAGGTCAAGTTCATGGCTCATTACTCCAAAACAGTCCAAACCGGATTTCATAATCTGTCAGTGACTTCTAGGCTTCACCATTCCGTACTCACGTTGAATTAGAAGGCCCGTGATATGTCATTGGAAAGGTAATTGAGTTGGCTTTCCAATGCAAAAAGAATCATCCAAAAATATGGCCTACAACTCAAGATATTGAGCCTTTAGTACAGACATGTCGAATCCTCCTTTGGACTGAAGTTTCACAATCTGACCCCTGACTTGTAGCGGCCATAACTCTCAGCTCCCTTTGAACTAGATAGCCAACCATATGTCAAATGAAAGCTCTTTGAGCTAGCTTTCATATGCAAGTGGTTTCACCTCAATTGGATGAGCAGATTGGGAGTTACGTTAAAATCTCTACCGACATGTCAAAATGAGCTTCATGGTTCATGGCCTAGGTTGTTGCTTTCCTTTCCTTTCCTTAGGGGCTTTTCTAGGCATCGACTCCTAGGGATGAAATGTGATTTAGGACCCAAGTTTACCACCTATGCCTCCTTGATCCATTGACCATGAGGTTTCCTTTGACAAAACTTGCATTTCTCTTCAAAGGTGCAAATGGGTTCCATGACTATTGCATTGCACGAGCAACTCCTGTTGCAAACTCCTTCTTGAAAAAATTTGTCCTCAAATTTTGGTCATTCTTATCCGGTGGTTTTTTTTTCCTAGGGTAAGCAAACTCTTTGGAGAAGTTTAGCTCCCTCTTCAACTTCCATTGCATGAATGTCTTTCTCTTGTTCTTAACTATGTTCCAATCAAACTCATCCCTTCCCTTGAGATCCTCCCTCATGCTCTCATCTTGATTCTTAGGATCATCATTAGCAAAGTGGATGGTTAAACTCTCACCATGGACCAAACCATCTTCATGCTTCCATGGTTCACAAGGCTTATCAAAGATGGGATGACAAGCACCCATTACAAACAAATCATCCAAAGCCTCATCACCATAGTTACTCAACTCGGCTCCATTGTTTGACCAACCAAGCTTGTAAGGACTAGGATGCTCTTTTGAAGGTAAGGCTAACTCTTCAATTAGAGGTTTAGGAGCTACATTGGTAGTGCTTCCCCCCTCTAGAATTAGATCACACGGCCTC
This sequence comes from Dianthus caryophyllus, assembly GCA_023091065.1. Lineage (NCBI taxonomy): Eukaryota > Viridiplantae > Streptophyta > Magnoliopsida > Caryophyllales > Caryophyllaceae > Dianthus > Dianthus caryophyllus. The sequence goes on from CM041530.1 coordinate 10,728,478, forward strand.
ACCATGATATCATTTTCATTTCGCTTTCTCATCCTCTCCATCCTTACTAGTTACTACCTCACTCCTCATCCTCTCAAACAAGGATCACATCTTCACCCCAATGAACAACTTCCAATGAATCAAGGGCTCTCCTTGTAGGGCACTCCAAAGCGAGATGACCATAGCCATGACATTGAGAGCACCTCTTAAGGGGGACGAGTGTTTTGTGGTTAAGGTCGGTTTCCTCCCTTTGGTTTAGGGTTGGTGGTTTAGGAGAAGTGGTTGGTTCAACAACTTTGGCTCTCTTTGGTGGGTCATAGGGTGGTGTTTTGTAGGAGGGTCAAGTAAAATAGCCATCCCTTTACCCAAACCGAAATTCCCAGCCCTTCCCCTTATCTTAGCCCCCTTGGCTTCTAACTCTTTCCCAACCCTTTCCATGGACTCCAAAATGGTCTCAACACAAGGGGTTTCACATGTGGTACCATAGGAAAAAATTGAAGAACCAAATCGAAAAGAGACATCCATTATACCTCAAAGAAACGAATATGGCTTTGTGAGCAAGGCTTGGATCTTTGAATGCAAAAACCGAAACCAACACTAACACAAGGATGGAACTTGTGTTAATTAACCTAGGCTTTGATAACCAATTTGGAATGAAACTAGAAGGGTTAAGTTTCACTCAAGGGATGAACACAAATCGACTTTGAATGCTCTTGAAAATCTCGGCTCAAGTGTGTGTTTTTGGTGAAGTATTTTTCTGATTTTTGTTGTTAAATGAAAGAACATAAAGATAGTCACTAAATCTACACACAAAGTAATAGATTTAGGTTTTGATTAGCTTAAGCACAAAGCCACTAAACTAATCTTTCACTAACTCACACACAAAGTAATGAGAAATTGAAGAACACTCAATAAAACTCTAGGGTTTCTTTTCATTAGCCAAATCTGAAAAATTACAAGGGTTAGAGCTTGGTTTATATAGACCAAGTCTTTACATCCTAGCCTTACAATCTAGCCTTGATCTAAGGGTCCTAAATGGCCCTCAATACAGCCGAAAATCTTGGTCCTAAAGACCTTACAAATCTGAAAATAAAGAACCTAAAGATAAAGGTAGAAAGCGACCCTCGACTACATCAACTCCCTACAATTGTTGCTTTAATCCAAGGGCTTTGATGAGCTCCTTGGAGCACAAGTTGTACCAGCCAAAATGGTCCTAAAATCTGATCCTAAAGCTAACAAACAACAACAATATAAAGTGGAAAAGGACATAAAGTAAAACAAGGACTACTAGTGACAATGACATGTGGTGATTTTGATTTGTGGAATGAGATGATGTTTTTGGTCCCCTCTTGAGCTAACCACGGTTCATGGGTCTCTTGGGCTGATTAGGAGGCTTCTCAAAGGTCCCCAAGGTGAGCTCACCCAAGGAGAATGATGTAGGTCAAGTTCATGGCTCATTACTCCAAAACAGTCCAAACCGGATTTCATAATCTGTCAGTGACTTCTAGGCTTCACCATTCCGTACTCACGTTGAATTAGAAGGCCCGTGATATGTCATTGGAAAGGTAATTGAGTTGGATTTCCAATGCAAAAAGAATCATCCAAAAATATGGCCTACAACTCAAGATATTGAGCCTTTAGTACAGAGATGTCGAATCCTCCTTTGGACTGAAGTTTCACAATCTGACCCCTGACTTGTAGCGGCCATAACTCTCAGCTCCCTTTGAACTAGATAGCCAACCATATGTCAAATGAAAGCTCTTTGAGCTAGCTTTCATATGCAAGTGGTTTCACCTCAATTGGATGAGCAGATTGGGAGTTACGTTAAAATCTCTACCGACATGTCAAAATGAGCTTCATGGTTCATGGCCTAGGTTGTTATTTTCCTTTCCTTTCCTTAGGGGCTTTTCTAGGCATCGACTCCTAGGGATGAAATGTGATTTAGGACCCAAGTTTACCACCTATGCCTCCTTGATCCATTGACCATGAGGTTTCCTTTGACAAAACTTGCATTTCTCTTCAAAGGTGCAAATGGGTTCCATGACTATTGCATTGCACGAGCAACTCCTGTTGCAAACTCCCCTTCTTGAAAAAAATTTGTCCTCAAATTTTGGTCATTCTTATCCGGTGGTTTTTTTTCCTAGGGTAAGCAAACTCTTTGGAGAAGTTTAGCTCCCTCTTCAACTTCCATTGCATGAATGTCTTTCTCTTGTTCTTAACTATGTTCCAATCAAACTCATCCCTTCCCTTGAGATCCTCCCTCATGCTCTCATCTTGATTCTTAGGATCATCATTAGCAAAGTGGATGGTTAAACTCTCACCATGGACCAAACCATCTTCATGCTTCCATGGTTCACAAGGCTTATCAAAGATGGGATGACAAGCACCCATTACAAACAAATCATCCAAAGCCTCATCACCATAGTTACTCAACTCGGCTCCATTGTTTGACCAACCAAGCTTGTAAGGACTAGGATGCTCTTTTTGCGGTAAGGCTAACTCTTCAATTAGAGGTTTAGGAGCTACATTGGTAGAGCTTCCCCCTCTAGAATTAGATCACACGGCCTCACCATGATATCATTTTCATTTCGTTTCTCATCCTCTCCATCCTTACTAGTTACTACCTCACTCTGCTCATCCTCACAAACAAGGATCTCATCTTCACCCCAATGAACAACTTCCAATGAATCAAGGGCTCTCCTTGTAGGGCACTCCAAAGCGAGATGACCATAGCCATGACATTGAGAGCACCTCTTAAGGGGGACGAGTGTTTTGTGGTTAAGGTCGGTTTCCTCCCTTTGGTTTAGGGTTGGTGGTTTAGGAGAAGTGGTTGGTTCAACAACTTTGGCTCTCTTTGGTGGCTCATAGGGTGGTTTTTTTGTAGGAGGGTCAAGTAAAATAGCCATCCCTTTACCCAAACCGAAATTTCCAGCCTTTCCGCTTATCTTAGCCACCTTGGCTTCTAACTCTTTCCCAACTCTTTCCATGGACTCGAAAATGGTCTCAACACAAGGGGTTTCACATGTGGTACCATAGGAAAAAATTGAAGAACCAAATCGAAAAGAGACATCCATTATACCTCAAAGAAACGAATATGGCTTTGTGAGCAAGGCTTGGATCTTTGAATGCAAAAACCGAAACCAACACTAACACAAGGATGGAACTTGTGTTAATTAACCTAGGCTTTGATAACCAATTTGGAATGAAACTAGAAGGGTTAAGTTTCACTCAAGGGATGAACACAAATCGACTTTGAATGCTCTTGAAAATCTCGGCTCAAGTGTGTGTTTTTGGTGAAGTATTTTTCTGATTTTTGTTGTTAAATGAAAGAACATAAAGATAGTCACTAAATCTACACACAAAGTAATAGATTTAGGTTTTGATTAGCTTAAGCACAAAGCCACTAAACTAATCTTTCACTAACTCACACACAAAGTAATGAGAAATTGAAGAACACTCAATAAAACTCTAGGGTTTCTTTTCATTAGCCAAATCTGAAAAATTACAAGGGTTAGAGCTTGGTTTATATAGACCAAGTCTTTACATCCTAGCCTTACAATCTAGCCTTGATCTAAGGGTCCTAAATGGCCCTCAATACAGCCGAAAATCTTGGTCCTAAAGACCTTACAAATCTGAAAATAAAGCAACCTAAAGCATAAAGGTAGAAAGCGACCCTTGACTACATCAACTCCCTACAATTGTTGCTTTAATCCAAGGGCTTTGATGAGCTCCTTGGAGCACAAGTTGTACCAGCCAAAATGGTCCTAAAATCTGATCCTAAAGCTAACAAACAACAACAATATAAAGTGGAAAAGGACATAAAGTAAAACAAGGACTACTAGTGACAATGACATGTGAGCTGATTTTGATTTGTGGAATGAGATGATGTTTTTGGTCCCCCTCTTGAGCTAACCACGGTTCATGGGTCTCTTGGGCTGATTAGGAGGCTTCTCAAAGGTCCCCAAGGTGAGCTCACCCAAGGAGAATGATGTAGGTCAAGTTCATGGCTCATTACTCCAAAACAGTCCAAACCGGATTTCATAATCTGTCAGTGACTTCTAGGCTTCACCATTCCGTACTCACGTTGAATTAGAAGGCCCGTGATATGTCATTGGAAAGGTAATTGAGTTGGCTTTCCAATGCAAAAAGAATCATCCAAAAATATGGCCTACAACTCAAGATATTGAGCCTTTAGTACAGACATGTCGAATCCTCCTTTGGACTGAAGTTTCACAATCTGACCCCTGACTTGTAGAGGCCATAACTCTCATCTCCCTTTGAACTAGATAGCCAACCATATGTCAAATGAAAGCTCTTTGAGCTAGCTTTCATATGCAAGTGGTTTCACCTCAATTGGATGAGCAGATTGGGAGTTACGTTAAAATCTCTACCGACATGTCAAAATGAGCTTCATGGTTCATGGCCTAGGTTGTTGCTTTCCTTTCCTTTCCTTAGGGGCTTTTCTAGGCATCGACTCCTAGGGATGAAATGTGGAGTGAAACTTATGGGGATAAGAATCACTCAAAGGTTGAACAAGAATCGATCTTTGGAACCCTTAGAAATTTAGGCCAAGTATCAATTTTTTTGTGAAGTATTTTCTGAAATTTTATAAACAAGGAAGATAAAAAGGATAGTCACTAAATCTACACACTAAGTAATAGATTTAGGTTGTGATTAGTTTAAGCACAAAGCCACTAAACTAACCTTTCACTAAACTCACACACTAAGTAATGAGAAAGGAAGAACACACAAATGAAACTAGGGTTTCTTTATCATAAGCAAATCTGAAAATTTGGAGGTGAGAATGAGGGTTTATATATTACCCTCATTCTAATCTTGTCCATTCATTACAAGGAGATCTAAGGGCTACAATAAACCCACAAAACACATGAGAAACTCGGTCCAAACAAGCTCACATGAGCTGAAAATTTTGAACATAAAACAACAAATACTTAAAGTAAAAAGCATAAAGTAATAAAGGTAGATAGTGACATGTGTTGATAGTGACTTATTGAGGAACACATGTGAGGACTTCTTGGGCTCAATTCTCGGCTGACTTGGGGCTTCTTCCCTTGACTTTGACTTTTGTTGACTTAGTTGACTTGTGGGTGACTCTTGGTCCTAAGGTTGAAGCGGGCCCTAGGTCAATGGATCGCAAATTCTCAACTCCCGTTGCAATCTCCCCGGGTTGAAAAGGATTTGCCCTCAAATCCTCGACTTCCTCCTCCTCCAAGTCTTCATGGTACGGGCTAAGGTCTCCCACGTTGAACGTGCCATGGACACCATACTCTCCCAGAGATCAACTTTGTAAGCGTTAGGTCCAATTTTCTCGAGTATCTCGAAGGGACCTCGACCCTAGGCATGAGTTTGTTCTTTCTTTTATCAGGAAACCGTTCCTTCCTCAAGTGTAACCATACCAAGTCTCCCTCGAACTCCTTTGAAATCTTTCACTTTGCTCTAGCCTTGTAAGTCTCATTCGCTTTCTCGATTTGCTTCTTGACTTGGTTGTGGATACTCATCATGAACTCAACCCGCTTCTTGGCATCGTAACTCATCTCCTTGCTCTTGACGGGGGCTAGGTCCGTGGGCAAGATGGGATTGGTCCCATAGACCACCTCAAATGGGGAACTTCCGTGCTAGAAGAAGGGCACGGTTGAAGGCAAATTCGGCGTGGGCGAGTTTGAGATCCCAATCTTTCAAGGACCTAGAAACGATGCTCCGAAGGATCCTCCCCAAGGTTTTATTAGTGACCTCGGTTTGGCCATCCGTTTGAGGATGATGGCTTGTGCTAAACAAGAGCCTCGTTTTTAGCAACTTCCATAAGGTCTTCCAAAAGTGGCTCATGAACTTGGTGTCTCGATCGGATACAATGGTTTTAGGGACCCCATGCAATTTAACCACCTCCTTGAAATACAACTCGGCTACACTCATAGCATCTTCGGTTTTCTTGCACGCAATGAAATGAGCCATCTTGCTAAATCGATCTACCACAACCATGATGGAATCCTTACCCCGTTGAGTTCTAGGCAAAGCGACGATGAAATCCATGCTAACGTCCTCCCATGGCCGATTTGGGACGGGTAAAGGAGTGTAGGGCCCCGTTTGAAAGAAGGACTTGGATTGTTGGCACGAAGCACATCTCTTGATCACATCTTGAACATCTCCAAGCATTTTGGGCCAATGGAATTGATCTTGGAGGATGTCATAAGTCTTTGAATTCCGAAATGCCCGGCTAAACCATTAGAATGAACTTCCCTCACTAGGAGATTTCGATAAGGGCTCTTGGGTATACAAAGTCGATTCCCATAGAACAAGAATCCCTCTTGAAGTGTGTACTTGCTTCCCACTTTGCCTTGTCCTTCACGTATGGGGTTCCACTCATCTTTGAAGCTCGGGAACCCCCCCATAGAGCTCTTTCATGAATTCAAAACCCAACACTCTTTGCTCCATGTAGCTTAGCATGGTGTGCCTTCGAGACAAAGCATCGGCCACCACGTTATTCTTCCCCTCAATGAACTTACTCGAGAAGGAGAATGATTGAAGAAACTCGACCCACTTGGCATGCCTATGATTCAACTTGTGTTGTCCATTGATGTATTTGAGTGCCTCATGATCCGAATGAAGAACAAACGGTTTGGGTTTGAGATAATGGCTCCAATGAGCGAGAGCCCGAACGATGGCATAGAATTCTTTGTCGTAGGTGGAATAATTGAGCTTGGCACCATTCAACTTCTCGCTAAAGTAAGCAATTGGTTTGTGTTCTTGTAATAGAACGGCCCCAATTCCAACTCCACTAGCATCACATTCGACCTCAAAAAGCTTATTGAAATCCGGTGGTGTAAGAATAGGTGAATCACACAACAACTTCTTGATTTTGTTGAAGGAAATCTCGGCCCCCTCATTCCACTTGAACTCTCCTTTCTTCATACACTCGGTGATGGGTGCCATGACGGTGCTAAAATCCTTGATAAATCGTCGATAAAAAGAAGCCAAGCCATGAAAGCTCCTCACCTCGGTTATGTTCTTCGGAATTGGCCATGATTTGATAGCCTCCACTTTCTCTTGATCCACTAGAATACCACGGCTAGATATAATATAGCCCAAGAATTGATCTTCGCTTTGCATGAAAGAACACTTCTCTAACTTGCCATACAACTTGTGATCTCTAAGTGTCTCAAACAACACTCATGAAATGATGTAGGTGAGCTTCCTTGGAAGGGCTATACACTAAGATATCGTCAAAGTAGACCACAATGAATCTTCCCAAGTAAGGTCTCAAAACCTCGGTCATCAATCTCATGAAGGTGCTAGGAGCATTGGATAGTCCAAAAGGCATGACTAGCCATTCATATAACCCATGCTTCGTTTTAAAAGCCGTCTTCCATTCATCACCCTCTTTGATTCTCACTTGATGGTAACCTTGTCGTAGATCAATCTTGGAAAACAATCGAGCTCCACTAAGCTCATCAAGAATGTCATCAAGTCTAGGTATAGGAAACCTATACTTGACCGTAATATTATTAATAGCTCGACTATCCGCATACACATTCTCCAAGTTCCATCCTTCTTAGGTACCAAGAGTGTAGGAGCGGCACAAGGACTAAGAGATTCTCTTACAAACCCCTTTTCCATGAGTTCCCAATTTGTTGTTGAAGTTCTTGTGTAGCCTTAGGATCACTTGGTGTCTGGCCTTATTAGGTAGTGTAGCTCAGGAACAAGATCGATTTGATGCTCAATGCCCCTAATAGGGGGTAGGCCGTGTGGAAGCTCAAGGGGAACACATCCTTGTAGAGTTCTAAGAGCTCTTGAACTTCACATGGAATCGGTTTCTCACTTTCCTTGGAGGTTTCTTTGGCGATGAGGGCATAAACAACCATCCCCTTGCTAAGCTCGTGTTTCATCTCTTGCTCTCCAACCAATAAGACTCCTCAGCGGCTTGGCTAAGGTAGGAGTGGCTCGGCCACCCAAGTTTGGAGGCAAGGGTGTAAGCTTGATCCTCTTGTCTCTAAACTTGAAAGTGTAGGTGTTGTCCCTTCCCTCATGAGTCGCATTTCTATCAAATTCCCAAGGTCTCCCAATAAAAGGTGACAAGCATCCATAGGAATCACATCACACCACACTTCATCCATATAGTCTCTTCCCATGGAAAAAGAAACCAAACATCTTTTATCAACCAAAATTTGGCCTCCCTATTCAACCATCTCAACTTGTAAGGGTTTGGGTGTTTTTGAGTGGGTAAGGCAAGCTTATCGATGAGGGTTTTTGAAGCAACATTAACACAACTCCCTCCATCAATAATTAGGTTACAAACCCTCTTCTCAATGGTACATTTAGACCTAAAAATCTGATTTTTTTGACTTTCTTCCAAGGAATGGGGTTGGGTATGCATAACCCTCCAAGTTACAAGACCAAGTTTTGACCCAATTCCTCCATTAACTCGGCTCAACTTAGACTCAATTTCCTTTCTCAATTTCTCCATAGAACCATTCATAGTTCCCTCAAGAGTAATATCACAAGAAAGAGGCATACTCATTGAGAAAATAAACACACAAAATCTGAAAAAATCCGAATACCTCAAAGTGCTCCCTTGGACCGTGTGAATTTAGCACAAAGGTGGGATCTTGTGCTCTTCAAACCAAAGCTTTGATTACCAATTTGGAGTGAAACTTATGGGGATAAGAATCACTCAAAGGTTGAACAAGAATCGATCTTTGGAACCCTTAGAAATTTCGGCCAAGTAACAATTTTTTTGTGAAGTATTTTCTGAAATTTTATAAACAAGGAAGATAAAAAGGATAGTCACTAAATCTACACACTAAGTAATAGATTTAGGTTGTGATTAGTTTAAGCACAAAGCCACTAAACTAACCTTTCACTAAACTCACACACTAAGTAATGAGAAAGGAAGAACACACAAATGAAACTAGGGTTTCTTTATCATAAGCAAATCTGAAAATTTGGAGGTGAGAATGAGGGTTTATATATTACCCTCATTCTAATCTTGTCCATTCATTACAAGGAGATCTAAGGGCTACAATAAACCCACAAAACACATGAGAAACTCGGTCCAAACAAGCTCACATGAGCTGAAAATTTTGAACATAAAACAACAAATACTTAAAGTAAAAAGCATAAAGTAATAAAGGTAGATAGTGACATGTGTTGATAGTGACTTATTGAGGAACACATGTGAGGACTTCTTGGGCTCAATTCTCGGCTGACTTGGGGCTTCTTCCCTTGACTTTGACTTTTGTTGACTTAGTTGACTTGTGGTTGACTCTTGGACCTAAGGTTGGAAGCGGGCCCTAGGTCAATGGATCGCAAATTCTCAACTCCCGTTGCAAAATGTGATTTAGGACCCAAGTTTACCACCTATGCCTCCTTGATCCATTGACCATGAGGTTTCCTTTGACAAAACTTGCATTTCTCTTCAAAGGTGCAAATGGGTTCCATGACTATTGCATTGCACGAGCAACTCCTGTTGCAAACTCCCCTTCTTGAAAAAAATTTGTCCTCAAATTTTGGTCATTCTTATCCGGTGGTTTTTTTTTCCTAGGGTAAGCAAACTCTTTGGAGAAGTTTAGCTCCCTCTTCAACTTCCATTGCATGAATGTCTTTCTCTTGTTCTTAACTATGTTCCAATCAAACTCATCCCTTCCCTTGAGATCCTCCCTCATGCTCTCATCTTGATTCTTAGGATCATCATTAGCAAAGTGGATGGTTAAACTCTCACCATGGACCAAACCATCTTCATGCTTCCATGGTTCACAAGGCTTATCAAAGATGGGATGACAAGCACCCATTACAAACAAATCATCCAAAGCCTCATCACCATAGTTACTCAACTCGGCTCCATTGTTTGACCAACCAAGCTTGTAAGGACTAGGATGCTCTTTTGAAGGTAAGGCTAACTCTTCAATTAGAGGTTTAGGAGCTACATTGGTAGAGCTTCCCCCCTCTAGAATTAGATCACACGGCCTCACCATGATATCATTTTCATTTCGTTTCTCATCCTCTCCATCCTTACTAGTTACTACCTCACTCTCCTCATCCTCACAAACAAGGATCTCATCTTCACCCCAATGAACAACTTCCAATGAATCAAGGGCTCTCCTTGTAGGGCACTCCAAAGCGAGATGACCATAGCCATGACATTGAGAGCACCTCTTAAGGGGACGAGTGTTTTGTGGTTAAGGTCGGTTTCCTCCCTTTGGTTTAGGGTTGGTGGTTTAGGAGAAGTGGTTGGTTCAACAACTTTGGCTCTCTTTGGTGGCTCATAGGGTGGTTTTTTTGTAGGAGGGTCAAGTAAAATAGCCATCCCTTTACCCAAACCGAAATTTCCAGCCTTTCCCCTTATCTTAGCCACCTTGGCTTCTAACTCTTTCCCAACTCTTTCCATGGACTCGAAAATGGTCTCAACACAAGGGGTTTCACATGTGGTACCATAGGAAAAAATTGAAGAACCAAATCGAAAAGAAACATCCATTATACCTCAAAGAAACGAATATGGCTTTGTGAGCAAGGCTTGGATCTTTGAATGCAAAAACCGAAACCAACACTAACACAAGGATGGAACTTGTGTTAATTAACCTAGGCTTTGATAACCAATTTGGAATGAAACTAGAAGGGTTAAGTTTCACTCAAGGGATGAACACAAATCGACTTTGAATGCTCTTGAAAATCTCGGCTCAAGTGTGTGTTTTTGGTGAAGTATTTTTCTGATTTTTGTTGTTAAATGAAAGAACATAAAGATAGTCACTAAATCTACACACAAAGTAATAGATTTAGGTTTTGATTAGCTTAAGCACAAAGCCACTAAACTAATCTTTCACTAACTCACACACAAAGTAATGAGAAATTGAAGAACACTCAATAAAACTCTAGGGTTTCTTTTCATTAGCCAAATCTGAAAAATTACAAGGGTTAGAGCTTGGTTTATATAGACCAAGTCTTTACATCCTAGCCTTACAATCTAGCCTTGATCTAAGGGTCCTAAATGGCCCTCAATACAGCCGAAAATCTTGGTCCTAAAGACCTTACAAATCTGAATATAAAGAACCTAAAGCATAAAGGTTAGAAAGCGACCTTGACTACATCAACTCCCTACAATTGTTGCTTTAATCCAAGGGCTTTGATGAGCTCCTTGGAGCACAAGTTGTACCAGCCAAAATGGTCCTAAAATCTGATCCTAAAGCTAACAAACAACAACAATATAAAGTGGAAAAGGACATAAAGTAAAGCAAGGACTAGTAGTGACAATGATAGCGTGTGGTGATTTTGATTTGTGGAATGAGATGATGTTTTTGGTCCCCTCTTGAGCTAACCACGGTTCATGGGTCTCTTGGGCTGATTAGGAGGCTTCTCAAAGGTCCCCAAGGTGAGCTCACCCAAGGAGAATGATGTAGGTCAAGTTCATGGCTCATTACTCCAAAACAGTCCAAACCGGATTTCATAATCTGTCAGTGACTTCTAGGCTTCACCATTCCGTACTCACGTTGAATTAGAAGGCCCGTGATATGTCATTGGAAAGGTAATTGAGTTGGCTTTCCAATGCAAAAAGAATCATCCAAAAATATGGCCTACAACTCAAGATATTGAGCCTTTAGTACAGACATGTCGAATCCTCCTTTGGACTGAAGTTTCACAATCTGACCCCTGACTTGTAGAGGCCATAACTCTCATCTCCCTTTGAACTAGATAGCCAACCATATGTCAAATGAAAGCTCTTTGAGCTAGCTTTCATATGCAAGTGGTTTCACCTCAATTGGATGAGCAGATTGGGAGTTACGTTAAAATCTCTACCGACATGTCAAAATGAGCTTCATGGTTCATGGCCTAGGTTGTTGCTTTCCTTTCCTTTCCTTAGGGGCTTTTCTAGGCATCGACTCCTAGGGATGAAATGTGGAGTGAAACTTATGGGGATAAGAATCACTCAAAGGTTGAACAAGAATCGATCTTTGGAACCCTTAGAAATTTCGGCCAAGTAACAATTTTTTTGTGAAGTATTTTCTGAAATTTTATAAACAAGGAAGATAAAAAGGATAGTCACTAAATCTACACACTAAGTAATAGATTTAGGTTGTGATTAGTTTAAGCACAAAGCCACTAAACTAACCTTTCACTAAACTCACACACTAAGTAATGAGAAAGGAAGAACACACAAATGAAACTAGGGTTTCTTTATCATAAGCAAATCTGAAAATTTGGAGGTGAGAATGAGGGTTTATATATTACCCTCATTCTAATCTTGTCCATTCATTACAAGGAGATCTAAGGGCTACAATAAACCCACAAAACACATGAGAAACTCGGTCCAAACAAGCTCACATGAGCTGAAAATTTTGAACATAAAACAACAAATACTTAAAGTAAAAAGCATAAAGTAATAAAGGTAGATAGTGACATGTGTTGATAGTGACTTATTGAGGAACACATGTGAGGACTTCTTGGGCTCAATTCTCGGCTGACTTGGGGCTTCTTCCCTTGACTTTGACTTTTGTTGACTTAGTTGACTTGTGGTTGACTCTTGGACCTAAGGTTGGAAGCGGGCCCTAGGTCAATGGATCGCAAATTCTCAACTCCCGTTGCAATCTCCCCGGGTTGAAAAGGATTTGCCCTCAAATCCTCGACTTCCTCCTCCTCCAAGTCTTCATGGTACGGGCTAAGGTCTCCCACGTTGAACGTGCCATGGACACCATACTCTCCCGGTAGATCAACTTTGTAAGCGTTCGGTCCAATTTTCTCGAGTATCTCGAAGGGGACCTCTACCTAGGCATGAGTTTGTTCTTTCTTTTATCCGGAAACCGTTCCTTCCTCAAGTGTAACCATACCAAGTCTCCCGGCTCGAACTCCTTTGAAATCTTTCGGCCCTTTGCTCTAGCCTTGTAAGTCTCATTCGCTTTCTCGATTTGCTTCTTGACTTGGTTGTGGATACTCATCATGAACTCAACCCGCTTCTTGGCATCGTAACTCATCTCCTTGCTCTTGACGGGGGCTAGGTCCGTGGGCATGATGGGATTGGTCCCATAGACCACCTCAAATGGTGAACTTCCCGTGCTAGAAGAAGGGGCACGGTTGAAGGCAAATTCGGCGTGGGCGAGTTTGAGATCCCAATCTTTCAAGGACCTAGAAACGATGCTCCGAAGGATCCTCCCCAAGGTTTTATTAGTGACCTCGGTTTGGCCATCCGTTTGAGGATGATGGCTTGTGCTAAACAAGAGCCTCGTTTTTAGCAACTTCCATAAGGTCTTCCAAAAGTGGCTCATGAACTTGGTGTCTCGATCGGATACAATGGTTTTAGGGACCCCATGCAATTTAACCACCTCCTTGAAATACAACTCGGCTACACTCATAGCACCTTCGGTTTTCTTGCACGCAATGAAATGAGCCATCTTGCTAAATCGATCTACCACAACCATGATGGAATCCTTACCCCGTTGAGTTCTAGGCAAAGCGACGATGAAATCCATGCTAACGTCCTCCCATGGCCGATTTGGGACGGGTAAAGGAGTGTAGGGCCCCGTTTGAAAGAAGGACTTGGATTGTTGGCACGAAGCACATCTCTTGATCACATCTTGAACATCTCCAAGCATTTTGGGCCAATGGAATTGAGCTTGGAGGATGTCATAAGTCTTTGAATTCAAATGCCGGCTAAACCATTAGAATGAACTTCCCTCACTAGGAGATTTCGATAAGGGCTCTTGGGTATACAAAGTCGATTCCCATAGAACAAGAATCCCTCTTGAAGTGTGTACTTGCTTCCCACTTTGCCTTGTCCTTCACGTATGGAGTTCCACTCATCTTTGAAGTCGGGATCCTCCACATAGAGCTCTTTCATGAATTCAAAACCCAACACTCTTTGCTCCATGTAGCTTAGCATGGTGTGCCTTCGAGACAAAGCATCGGCCACCACGTTATTCTTCCCCTCAATGAACTTACTCGAGAAGGAGAATGATTGAAGAAACTCGACCCACTTGGCATGCCTATGATTCAACTTGTGTTGTCCATTGATGTATTTGAGTGCCTCATGATCCGAATGAAGAACAAACGGTTTGGGTTTGAGATAATGGCTCCAATGAGCGAGAGCCCGAACGATGGCATAGAATTCTTTGTCGTAGGTGGAATAATTGAGCTTGGCACCATTCAACTTCTCGCTAAAGTAAGCAATTGGTTTGTGTTCTTGTAATAGAACGGCCCCAATTCCAACTCCACTAGCATCACATTCGACCTCAAAAAGCTTATTGAAATCCGGTGGTGTAAGAATAGGTGAATCACACAACAACTTCTTGATTTTGTTGAAGGAAATCTCGGCCCCCTCATTCCACTTGAACTCTCCTTTCTTCATACACTCGGTGATGGGTGCCATGACGGTGCTAAAATCCTTGATAAATCGTCGATAAAAAGAAGCCAAGCCATGAAAGCTCCTCACCTCGGTTATGTTCTTCGGAATTGGCCATGATTTGATAGCCTCCACTTTCTCTTGATCCACTAGAATACCACGGCTAGATATAATATAGCCCAAGAATTGGACTTCGCTTTGCATGAAAGAACACTTCTCTAACTTGCCATACAACTTGTGATCTCTAAGTGTCTCAAACAACACTGCATGAAATGATGTAGGTGAGCTTCCTTGGAAGGGCTATACACTAAGATATCGTCAAAGTAGACCACAATGAATCTTCCCAAGTAAGGTCTCAAAACCTCGGTCATCAATCTCATGAAGGTGCTAGGAGCATTGGATAGTCCAAAAGGCATGACTAGCCATTCATATAACCCATGCTTCGTTTTAAAAGCCGTCTTCCATTCATCACCCTCTTTGATTCTCACTTGATGGTAACCTTGTCGTAGATCAATCTTGGAAAACAATCGAGCTCCACTAAGCTCATCAAGAATGTCATCAAGTCTAGGTATAGGAAACCTATACTTGACCGTAATATTATTAATAGCTCGACTATCCATACACATTCTCCAAGTTCCATCCTTCTTAGGTACCAAGAGTGTAGGAACGGCACAAGGACTAAGAGATTCTCTTACAAACCCCTTTTCCATGAGTTCCCCAATTTGTTGTTGAAGTTCTTGTGTAGCCTTAGGATCACTTCGGTATGCGGCCTTATTAGGTAGTGTAGCTCCCGGAACAAGATCGATTTGATGCTCAATGCCCCTAATAGGGGGTAGGCCGTGTGGAAGCTCAAGGGGGAACACATCCTTGTAGAGTTCTAAGAGCTCTTGAACTTCACATGGAATCGGTTTCTCACTTTCCTTGGAGGTTTCTTTGGCGATGAGGGCATAAACAACCATCCCCTTGCTAAGCTCGTGTTTCATCTCTTGCTCTCCAACCAATAAGACTCCCTCAAGCGGCTTGGCTAAGGTAGGAGTGGCTCGGCCACCCAAGTTTGGAGGCAAGGGTGTAAGCTTGATCCTCTTGTCTCTAAACTTGAAAGTGTAGGTGTTGTCCCTTCCCTCATGAGTCGCATTTCGATCAAATTCCCAAGGTCTCCCCAATAAAAGGTGACAAGCATCCATAGGAATCACATCACACCACACTTCATCCATATAGTCTCTTCCCATGGAAAAAGAAACCAAACATCTTTTATCAACCAAAATTTCGGCCTCCCTATTCAACCATCTCAACTTGTAAGGGTTTGGGTGTTTTTGAGTGGGTAAGGCAAGCTTATCGATGAGGGTTTTTGAAGCAACATTAACACAACTCCCTCCATCAATAATTAGGTTACAAACCCTCTTCTCAATGGTACATTTAGACCTAAAAATCTGATTTTTTTGACTTTCTTCCAAGGAATGGGGTTGGGTATGCATAACCCTCCAAGTTACAAGACCAAGTTTTGACCCAATTCCTCCATTAACTCGGCTCAACTTAGACTCAATTTCCTTTCTCAATTTCTCCATAGAACCATTCATAGTTCCCTCAAGAGTAATATCACAAGAAAGAGGCATACTCATTGAGAAAATAAACACACAAAATCTGAAAAAATCCGAATACCTCAAAGTGCTCCCTTGGACCGTGTGAATTTAGCACAAAGGTGGGATCTTGTGCTCTTCAAACCAAAGCTTTGATTACCAATTTGGAGTGAAACTTATGGGGATAAGAATCACTCAAAGGTTGAACAAGAATCGATCTTTGGAACCCTTAGAAATTTCGGCCAAGTAACAATTTTTTTGTGAAGTATTTTCTGAAATTTTATAAACAAGGAAGATAAAAAGGATAGTCACTAAATCTACACACTAAGTAATAGATTTAGGTTGTGATTAGTTTAAGCACAAAGCCACTAAACTAACCTTTCACTAAACTCACACACTAAGTAATGAGAAAGGAAGAACACACAAATGAAACTAGGGTTTCTTTATCATAAGCAAATCTGAAAATTTGGAGGTGAGAATGAGGGTTTATATATTACCCTCATTCTAATCTTGTCCATTCATTACAAGGAGATCTAAGGGCTACAATAAACCCACAAAACACATGAGAAACTCGGTCCAAACAAGCTCACATGAGCTGAAAATTTTGAACATAAAACAACAAATACTTAAAGTAAAAGCGTAAAGTAATAAAGGTAGATAGTGACATGTGTTGATAGTGACTTATTGAGGAACACATGTGAGGACTTCTTGGGCTCAATTCTCGGTGACTTGGGGCTTCTTCCCTTGACTTTGACTTTGTTGACTTAGTTGACTTGTGGTTGACTCTTGGACCTAAGGTTGGGCGGGCCCTAGGTCAATGGATCGCAAATTCTCAACTCAGTTGCAAAATGTGATTTAGGACCCAAGTTTACCACCTATGCCTCCTTGATCCATTGACCATGAGGTTTCCTTTGACAAAACTTGCATTTCTCTTCAAAGGTGCAAATGGGTTCCATGACTATTGCATTGCACGAGCAACTCCTGTTGCAAACTCCTTCTTGAAAAAATTTGTCCTCAAATTTTGGTCATTCTTATCCTGGTGGTTTTTTTCCTAGGGTAAGCAAACTCTTTGGAGAAGTTTAGCTCCTCTTCAACTTCCATTGCATGAATGTCTTTCTCTTGTTCTTAACTATGTTCCAATCAAACTCATCCACTTCCCTTGAGATCCTCCCTCATGCTCTCATCTTGATTCTTAGGATCATCATTAGCAAAGTGGATGGTTAAACTCTCACCATGGACCAAACCATCTTCATGCTTCCATGGTTCACAAGGCTTATCAAAGATGGGATGACAAGCACCCATTACAAACAAATCATCCAAAGCCTCATCACCATAGTTACTCAACTCGGCTCCATTGTTTGACCAACCAAGCTTGTAAGGACTAGGATGCTCTTTTGAAGGTAAGGCTAACTCTTCAATTAGAGGTTTAGGAGCTACATTGGTAGAGCTTCCCCCCTCTAGAATTAGATCACACGGCCTCACCATGATATCATTTTCATTTCGTTTCTCATCCTCTCCATCCTTACTAGTTACTACCTCACTCTCCTCATCCTCACAAACAAGGATCTCATCTTCACCCCAATGAACAACTTCCAATGAATCAAGGGCTCTCCTTGTAGGGCACTCCAAAGCGAGATGACCATAGCCATGACATTGAGAGCACCTCTTAAGGGGGACGAGTGTTTTGTGGTTAAGGTCGGTTTCCTCCCTTTGGTTTAGGGTTGGTGGTTTAGGAGAAGTGGTTGGTTCAACAACTTTGGCTCTCTTTGGTGGCTCATAGGGTGGTTTTTTGTAGGAGGGTCAAGTAAAATAGCCATCCCTTTACCCAAACCGAAATTTCCAGCCTTTCCCCTTATCTTAGCCACCTTGGCTTCTAACTCTTTCCCAACTCTTTCCATGGACTCGAAAATGGTCTCAACACAAGGGGTTCCACATCTGGTACCATAAGGAAAAACTGAAGAACCAAACCCAAAAGAAACATCCATTATACCTCAAAGAAACGAATATGGCTTTGTGAGCAAGGCTTGGATCTTTGAATGCAAAAACTGAAACCAACACTAACACAAGGATGGAACTTGTGTTAATTAACCTAGGCTTTGATAACCAATTTGGAATGAAACTAGAAGGGTTAAGTTTCACTCAAGGGATGAACACAAATCGACTTTGAATGCTCTTGAAAATCTCGGCTCAAGTGTGTGTTTTTGGTGAAGTATTTTTCTGATTTTTGTTGTTAAATGAAAGAACATAAAGATAGTCACTAAATCTACACACAAAGTAATAGATTTAGGTTTTGATTAGCTTAAGCACAAAGCCACTAAACTAATCTTTCACTAACTCACACACAAAGTAATGAGAAATTGAAGAACACTCAATAAAACTCTAGGGTTTCTTTTCATTAGCCAAATCTGAAAAATTACAAGGGTTAGAGCTTGGTTTATATAGACCAAGTCTTTACATCCTAGCCTTACAATCTAGCCTTGATCTAAGGGTCCTAAATGGCCCTCAATACAGCCGAAAATCTTGGTCCTAAAGACCTTACAAATCTGAAAATAAAGCAACCTAAAGCATAAAGGTAGAAAGCGACCTTGACTACATCAACTCCCTACAATTGTTGCTTTAACCCAAGGGCTTTGATGAGCTCCTTGGAGCACAAGTTGTACCAGCCAAAATGGTCCTAAAATCTGATCCTAAAGCTAACAAACAACAACAATATAAAGTGGAAAAGGACATAAAGTAAAACAAGGACTACTAGTGACAATGATAGCATGTGAGTGATTTTGATTTGTGGAATGAGATGATGTTTTTGGTCCCCTCTTGTGCTAACCACGGTTCATGGGTCTCTTGGGCTGATTAGGAGGCTTCTCAAAGGTCCCCAAGGTGAGCTCACCCAAGGAGAATGATGTAGGTCAAGTTCATGGCTCATTACTCCAAAACAGTCCAAACCGGATTTCATAATCTGTCAGTGACTTCTAGGCTTCACCATTCCGTACTCACGTTGAATTAGAAGGCCCGTGATATGTCATTGGAAAGGTAATTGAGTTGGCTTTCCAATGCAAAAGAATCATCCAAAAATATGGCCTACAACTCAAGATATTGAGCCTTTAGTACAGACATGTCGAATCCTCCTTTGGACTGAAGTTTCACAATCTGACCCTGACTTGTAGAGGCCATAACTCTCATCTCCCTTTGAACTAGATAGCCAACCATATGTCAAATGAAAGCTCTTTGAGCTAGCTTTCATATGCAAGTGGTTTCACCTCAATTGGATGAGCAGATTGGGAGTTACGTTAAAATCTCTACCGACATGTCAAAATGAGCTTCATGGTTCATGGCCTAGGTTGTTGCTTTCCTTTCCTTTCCTTAGGGGCTTTTCTAGGCATCGACTCCTAGGGATGAAATGTGGAGTGAAACTTATGGGGATAAGAATCACTCAAAGGTTGAACAAGAATCGATCTTTGGAACCCTTAGAAATTTCGGCCAAGTAACAATTTTTTTGTGAAGTATTTTCTGAAATTTTATAAACAAGGAAGATAAAAAGGATAGTCACTAAATCTACACACTAAGTAATAGATTTAGGTTGTGATTAGTTTAAGCACAAAGCCACTAAACTAACCTTTCACTAAACTCACACACTAAGTAATGAGAAAGGAAGAACACACAAATGAAACTAGGGTTTCTTTATCATAAGCAAATCTGAAAATTTGGAGGTGAGAATGAGGGTTTATATATTACCCTCATTCTAATCTTGTCCATTCATTACAAGGAGATCTAAGGGCTACAATAAACCCACAAAACACATGAGAAACTCGGTCCAAACTGTTGGAGTAAGTGTCCTCCACAATAGTGCGATTACTTAATAAATCTCAATTAAGGAATACATGGGGATAATCCTGTATTATTGTCAATTGATTAACGTAAATCAATAACGATTGGCTGACTAGAGTTTGACGTTATTGTCGTGAGAACGGCGGTAATCAATTGGTCCCTTTAAGTCACACCTATAGGAACGTACTCCAAATATTTAAGCTAATTAATTGTATGAGATACGATTATATTAGTAACTTGATAAATCGACTAACGGTTAGTCAATGTATTAATTTAGAGAGAAATCGAGTTGTGAACTCGAGTGATTTAATTTTATATCGATAAAATTATTAGAGGAGATGAGAATTAGTGATTAAACGTTAATTCACTAAATGTGTATATTTTACTAATGAGATTAGTAAAAGTACATTTTTAATATATGTGTAAAGTACATGTATATTAAGGAAGAGTTTAATTAATTTACACTTTATTATATTGGATAATTAAGTGATAAATTATAAGTATTTGTGGGACAAATATTGGAAAACAAATAAGAGCCAAACACCCCTATTTGGACCGTCCAAATCACATGGGGAAGGGATGATTCCCTTTTGTCTTGTTTGTTTTGGTTCTAGCTCATTTGTTTTTTGCATGCATGTGACATTAGAGTAATGATCATAATGCATGGATTTGTTCTTACAAAAAAAAAGACTTTCTTCTCTTCCTTCTTTGACCCTTGGCCGGCCCATGTAAGGCCACACACCAAGTTTTGCTCTTTTATTTTACAAGAAAAAGGAGCATAAAATGTGGGTGTTTTTATTCAAGTATCGATCTACTTATCTCTCAAGCTTTCTCTCTAAAAACAATCACCAAATATTACTACTAATAATACTAAGAGTTAGTATGTGTTAGTAGTAATAATATTCACTTTTTATCAAGTATTTACTAGTGATTTCTAGATCAAAATCATTAGTAAGTTTGGTGTACTTCTTGGGTGCAACAAGAAGGAGGTTTCCTCTTTTGGAAACTTGGGTTTTGGAGGATCATCCCAACTCATTGCTCAAGAAACAAATCTAGAAAGGAGTTCTAGTTTTGTGCCCATTATCCTTTGAGAAAGGTATAAATTTCTAAACTTGTTAACAATGTAAATTTGTACTACATAGATCTTGCTAAATCAAATTAGAGTAATTTGATTTACACTAATACTTGATTAGTGAAAGGGATCCGATCCCTACAAGTGGTATCAGAGCCATGGCTTGTAGTTACAAATTTATTTTGTTATTTTTGGAGTTTTATGTATTTATTGAGAATAAATGACATAAAATCCGAAAATAGTGTTAAAAATGGTTTTAACACGAGATTTTTATAGCATGCAAAGTTTCTGGTCTCATGAACTTACTGGTCAAATTTCGTATTTTTTGGAATTTGTTTGCTAATTAAAATGATTTTTATACAAAACCGAGTCAAAAAGTGTGTTTTTGGCTAAAATAATTTCTATAAATAGTTATAGATCGAATCTGGTCACGAAATTTTTACACAGTGAAACTTGTTATTTATACTTTCTGCATGTAAATTTTCAAAGTCAGATCTTGAGTTTTGATTATTTATTCATTTATTTGATAAAAATCGGTATAAAGTGCATGTTAATGTTGAAAATATAGTAATATTTGTTTTCTGGACATAAATTTTATACCACTGTTTTTATACATTATTAGGATGCTCTCGTATAAATTTGGGATTTTTCCTCACTGTTTTAGACGTTTTCTTGATTTTATGAGATAAAATCGATGAAATCGTATGTTATTTATTATAAAATAATTCGTAAATTTTTCTGACCAAACTTTTCATTTCTGATATTTTGGATGTGTTCCAGAATATACAAAATTTTGTCAAAATAAAAATGATTTTATTTTATTTTATTTTGATTTTGTAAAGCTTTATTCATAAATAGTTATGATTAAAGTACTTCTAATTAGCAAATGACCAAGTTTATGAACTAAAATCACCATAAGTTAGTATAAACTAATGTTGGGTGTTCTAAAATCAGTTTAGAAGTTTTAGTTCAAGCTTAAAAGGTGTTTTAAGCATTATTGATTAATATGAGATTAATCGATTAAAAGTGAGATCGGGTTTGAAACGATTTAATGCGATTATTGTTTAGGGCGATTTTGGCATGTTTTTATTTATAAGCTTTACATTATGCATGTTTGGATGAATGTTTATTATTGAATGAATGTTTGTTCTTACTAGTATGGCCATAGTTTGTTAAATTTTTACCGATATTACCCGTAATGAAAGGGAATATCGTGTGGGTTTGTAATTAAATGCGATCTCGTATCGCCGGTTTGTAATTTTCTAATAGTTTATTTCATTTATAAATGTATAATAGGGTAGCTATGTATTCATTTGTAAATTTATACTTGTAACTATTTGTAACTCAAGACTGATGATTTATCGAGATGGAGCCTTAGAAGTGTTCTAAAGCTTGCAAGGAGGAGACTTGGATGAGATCCATGTGAAGAGGGACCAAAGGAGTTGGTTTCCAATTTGTAACTCCTTGTATTTTAATTACTTTAGGTGGCCATACTAGGTTTATGCTTTTGCTTGCTTTATCATGCTTGTTTGTTTGCTTATTTTCCGCACACATGCCAAAATCGCCATGCATGCCACGATATCCCACTCCGATTGTCATTTTTAGGTCGCCATTCTTAAATTAGTTCACTTATAAAGAATTTAAATGACTAAAAATTGACAAGATCACCCACATTTTTAACAAATGAATTGAGATTAAGCCTTTCCAAATGTGGCAACTATGAACCCCATGTTCGTGAGGACCTCATGACGTGGAACCTTGTTACCATGGGTAAGTAGTGGGAGGAAGTCAGTGCTAATTTGGTTTGAACTCAACCAAATAAGAGTTATTTGGGGCTTAAGGATGCATTTTATAGAAAATCATCAACCAAGCATTCTAGTGTAGAATTAGTCAAGTGTTGACTTATCGTTTTTATATAAAAGGAAACATGAGATGTCTAATTTTATATGAAAAACGAGTCTTGGAATCATTTATATAATTTCGTGGGAGATCGTTATATGAATGGACATTTGTTTTAAAAATGAGTTTTAGCAAATGTCATTAATGTACAATGAATGTTAATTTCCTCATATTTGTTGTAGAATTATTTATTTGAAATCGCAATGACAAATTCAACTCCCGCACCCATTTTGGGTAAATAATCATGGTTGAGAACCGTGATGGATAAGTGTATCCTAAAGGATGACGGAAGCAACTTTGTCGAATGAGATTCGACTATAAGGGGCGCCGCTCAATCCAACAATGTGCTTAAATACCTTACCGAATAACCTCCCACCAAACCCGGACTTGGGGCCACCGTGGCGGCGCAAGCCGCGTACGATGAGCACCTATAGGCTGACAATGACATTAAAAGTGTTTTGATCTGGTCAATGTCACCTTCTCTCAAACTTCGCTTCGTTACTCATTAAAGTGCATATGAGATATTCACTAGAGTGACGACGATGTGCTTTAACACAAAGAGCATGAAAGTGAATGAGATTGAGAGAAAAGATGTTCTTTCAATGAGATTGAAGAGCATACACATTAGGGTCATGAAAGGGAAGGGAGCTTATAAAGCTCGGTTCAAGGAAGATAAGGGTAAGGGGAAGGCTATTGAGAATAGCAAGCCCAAACCCGGTCGTTGAAAGCGCAATTGTCCCAAATTCTTGAAGGAAAAGAACGATGGATGTGCGACATCCAAAGATATTGTTCCTTCTAGACTTTATATGATTGACATAAATCATACTTGCATTTCTACATGGGTATGAGATACCGGATGTGGATCTCACCTTTGCAATCACTTGCAAGGGATGAGAATCGTGCGAGCACTAGCCAAGGGTGATGTAGATCTCCGCATGGGCAATGGAGCTAGAGTAGCGGCCATTTCCGTGGGAATTTTTGTACTCACTCTAGCTAGTGGTTTAGAGTTGTTTTTGAATAAGCGTTATTTTGTACCAACTCTAACCAAAAACATTATCTCCGTCTCCGTGTTTGATACGGAAGACTTTTATGATTAAGTACAATCGATGTATTTTTCCATTTAATGAAATGGTTTATGAGAAGCCATTTCAATTGGAGGTATTTATCTTTTGAATAATGTCAATGATGTTTATCATATAGAGAACAAGAAGCTCAAAACAAATGAATCAAACAAATCCTACCTTTGGCATTGTCGTTTACGTCATATAAACGATAGACGCATAAAGAGACTTGTTGAGAACAAGGTTCTCAAACCATTTGATTGCGAATCATATGGTACATGCGTGGCTTGCCTTTTAGGCAAGATGACTCGTGCACCCTTTAGTAGTAAAGGAACACGAGCAAGTGAAGTTTTTAGGACTCATACATACCGATGTGTGTGGTCCATTAAACATCACCGCTAGAAAAGGATATCATTACTTCATTACTTTTACCGATGACTTAAGTAGATATGGTTATGTCCACTTAATAAGGCATAAAAGTGATGCTTTTGAGAAATTTAAAGAATTTCAAAATGAGGTTGAGAACCAATTGAACAGAAGGATAAAAGCACTACGATCAGATCGTGGTGGCGAATATCTAAGTAATGAGTTTGATTCACATCTTAAGAATTGTGATAGAGTATCACAATGGACTCCTCCGGGCACGCCACTGTTGAATGGTGTTGCAGAAAGGAGAAACCGAACTTTATGAGATATGGTTCGGTCTATGATGAGTCAAAGTGAGCTTCCTGGATCGTTTTGGGGCTTTGCGCTATCGTATGCTGTATTCTCACTAAATCGAATAAGACTCCATATGAGATATGGACGGGAAAGGTTCCCTATTTGTAGGTTATCCTAAGGAAACGTGTGGTTATTACTTCTACAACCCTCACGAGAACAAAGAGTTTGTGGCTCGTGATGCTGTTTTCTAGAAAATAAATATATTTCTATGAAACAGAGTGGGAGAAAATTTGAACTTGATGAAGTTCAAGAGCCACAAACCGAGGTAGAAAACGAGGAAACTGTTCCCTCGTCGTCTGACACGGTTATAATCCCTAGGAGGTCAGGAAGAGTTAGTCAACAACCTGACTGCTACCTGAACATCGAGGAAGAAGGTGATTTGTTGTTATTCAAAGCAACGAACCCTCAACCTACAAGGCGGCTATTAGTAGCTGACTCCAACAATGGCTTGAGGCCATGAAATCCGAAATGGATTCTATGTACGAGAACCAAGTTTGGGACTTGGTAGATTTACCTGAAGGAGTGCGACCCCTTCAGTGTAAATGGATATTCAAAATCAAACTCGGCATAGATAAACATATTGATGTTTACAAAGCTAGATTGGTGGCGAAGGGCTTTTCACAAGTCCAAGGTATTCATTACGATGAAACCTTTGCACCGGTTGCTATGCTTCGATCCATAAGGATAATCTTAGCGGTTGCCGCATTTCATGACTATGAAATATGGCAAAATGGATGTAAAAACCGCCTTCTTGAATGAGATTCTAGAAGAGGAAGTGTTCATGACACAACCTGAAGGTTTTGTAGATACATCCAACCCTAAGAAAGTATGCAAGCTTAAGAGATCCATTTATGGTCTTAAGCAAGCATCGAGGAGTTGGAATCACAGATTCGATCATGTTATCAAACAACATGGATTCGCTCGTAGTGCCGAGGAACCTTGTTTGTACATGAAGTTTAGTGGGAGTAAGGTAACCTTCCTTGTTTTGTATGTGGATGACATACTACTAATTGGAAATGATGTTCCAAGTTTAAATTCGGTAAAGGTGGAATTGGAAAACCATTTCCAAATGAAGGACTTGGGAGAGGCACAACGCATCTTGGGTATCCGGATCTATAGAGATAGATCTAATAGGATACTAGCATTGAGTCAAGAAACTTATATCGATAAGATTCTTGATAGGTTCAATATGAAAGACTCCAAGAGAGGCTTTCTTCCGATGAGTGTAGGAATAACATTGAAGAAATCTCAATGTCCTACGACTCCTGCGGAAATTGAACGCATGAAATTGATCCCTTATGCTTCCGCTGTAAAGATCAATCATGTATGCTATGATGTGCACTCGTCCCGATGTCGCTTTCGCCTTGAGCATGACGAGCTCAGATCAAGCCAATCCCTGAGATTCACGGGATAGTCAGAAAGAACATCCTTAAGTACTTGAGAAGAACTACTGATTTGGTTCTAGTGTTTGGAGGAGAACTTGAGCCACGTGTAAAGAGTTACACGGATGCAAGTTTCCAAACCGATGGGGATGATCTGAAATCCCAATCCGGCTATGTCTTTTGGTAAATGGGGGTGCTATTTGCTGAAAAAGTTTCAAGCAAAATGTCACTGCGAATTCTACAACAGAAGCTGAATATTTGGCAGCTTCAGAAGCTGCTAATAAATCTGTATGGATTCGGCAGTTCTTGGATGGACTAAGAGTAGTCCCAAGTACCGCAAATCCAATCACTATTTATTGTGATAATAGTGGGGGCCATCTTTCTAGTAAAGGAACCCAAGTCTAGTAATAAGTCTAGACACGTTTTTGAGGAAATACCATGTTATAAGAGATAATGTGGAAATAAAGGAAATATATATTTGTAAGGTTGGGACAGACGATGAGATCGCTGATCCTTTAACCAAGCCTCTCTCGAGGACTAAGCATGACGCTCACACCGCCTCTATGGGGTTGAGGCGTATGCCTGATTTCCTTTAGTTTTTGAGATATGTAATGGATAAAGTATCCTATTACATATATAAAAATAACATTCATTGTTTAGAGTATATTTACTCTTTTAAGTCATTTTGAATGCATACTTTGTTTATCCGAATAGTTGTGTGACAACTTTGAACATATTCAAGTGAACGGTATAAACTAAGTATTTGGTCCCTAGTCTCTCATATGAGGTGACGTCTCGAAGAGACTAGATTGCAAGTCGTTCGATGGTGGGTTCAACACCATGGGGTCATAGTGATGACTGCTCGTTTGCATAGACAGACTGTGATACACTCTGTCGGACAGTGACGCTTATAGAATTCCTTTTCAATGAGATTGAAACCTGGTCGTGGTGGGAATTCTATAGTATTCCTTTGAGTCGATTCTTTGACTGGAACTGATTGTGCAGTCGAGCCTGCGCTCCGAGTGACTTTCATTTTTGTCCTAAGCCGCGTAGTGAAAGGGGTTATAAGGGCATCTTTGGGGTCATGGTGATCTGCATTATACAAAGACAATCGAGTGGAAGGGAAATGTCCACCCTCGTCAGGGTAAAACATCTTTGGGCCACTCGAGGAGTAGTCACGAAAAATGCGTGGCCACGCTCGGTAAGAATCTACGGTAGATTCGGTCGACAGCCTACTCTCCTTATCGAGGAAACCACTCACGATTTATATCACAGGGATGCAAGTACGACTGTAAGACACCTTGCATCGAGTGGGAGTTGTGAAACGGACATGAGAATTGGTAATGCACAACTTGTCTCGGACAAGTGGGAGATTGTTGGAGTAAGTGTCCTCCACAATAGTGCGATTACTTAATAAATCTCAATTAAGGAATACATGGGGATAATCCTGTATTATTGTGAATCGATTGACGGAAATCAATAACGATTGGTCGACTAGAGTTTGACGTTATTGTCGTGAGAACGGCGGTAATCAATTGGTCCCTTTAAGTCACACCTATAGGAACGTACTCCAAATATTTAAGCTAATTAATTGTATGAGATACGATTATATTAGTAACTTGATAAATCGACTAACGGTTAGTCAATGTATTAATTTAGAGAGAAATCGAGTTGTGAACTCGAGTGATTTAATTTTATATCGATAAAATTATTAGAGGAGATGAGAATTAGTGATTAAACGTTAATTCACTAAATGTGTATATTTTACTAATGAGATTAGTAAAAGTACATTTTTAATATATGTGTAAAGTACATGTATATTAAGGAAGAGTTTAATTAATTTACACTTTATTATATTGGATAATTAAGTGATAAATTATAAGTATTTGTGGGACAAATATTGGAAAACAAATAAGAGCCAAACACCCCTATTTGGACCGTCCAAATCACATGGGGAAGGGATGATTCCCTTTTGTCTTGTTTGTTTTGGTTCTAGCTCATTTGTTTTTTGCATGCATGTGACATTAGAGTAATGATCATAATGCATGGATTTGTTCTTACAAAAAAAAAGACTTTCTTCTCTTCCTTCTTTGACCCTTGGCCGGCCCATGTAAGGCCACACACCAAGTTTTGCTCTTTTATTTTACAAGAAAAAGGAGCATAAAATGTGGGTGTTTTTATTCAAGTATCGATCTACTTATCTCTCAAGCTTTCTCTCTAAAAACAATCACCAAATATTACTACTAATAATACTAAGAGTTAGTATGTGTTAGTAGTAATAATATTCACTTTTTATCAAGTATTTACTAGTGATTTCTAGATCAAAATCATTAGTAAGTTTGGTGTACTTCTTGGGTGCAACAAGAAGGAGGTTTCCTCTTTTGGAAACTTGGGTTTTGGAGGATCATCCCAACTCATTGCTCAAGAAACAAATCTAGAAAGGAGTTCTAGTTTTGTGCCCATTATCCTTTGAGAAAGGTATAAATTTCTAAACTTGTTAACAATGTAAATTTGTACTACATAGATCTTGCTAAATCAAATTAGAGTAATTTGATTTACACTAATACTTGATTAGTGAAAGGGATCCGATCCCTACACAAACAAGCTCACATGAGCTGAAAATTTTGAACATAAAACAACAAATACTTAAAGTAAAAAGCATAAAGTAATAAAGGTAGATAGTGACATGTGTTGATAGTGACTTATTGAGGAACACATGTGAGGACTTCTTGGGCTCAATTCTCGGCTGACTTGGGGCTTCTTCCCTTGACTTTGACTTTTGTTGACTTAGTTGACTTGTGGTTGACTCTTGGACCTAAGGTTGGAAGCGGGCCCTAGGTCAATGGATCGCAAATTCTCAACTCCCGTTGCAATCTCCCCGGGTTGAAAAGGATTTGCCCTCAAATCCTCGACTTCCTCCTCCTCCAAGTCTTCATGGTACGGGCTAAGGTCTCCCACGTTGAACGTGCCATGGACACCATACTCTCCCGGTAGATCAACTTTGTAAGCGTTCGGTCCAATTTTCTCGAGTATCTCGAAGGGACCCTCGGCCCTAGGCATGAGTTTGTTCTTTCTTTTATCCGGAAACCGTTCCTTCCTCAAGTGTAACCATACCAAGTCGCCCGGCTCGAACTCCTTTGAAATCTTTCTACTTTGCTCTAGCCTTGTAAGTCTCATTCGCTTCTCGATTTGCTTCTTGACTTGGTTGTGGATACTCATCATGAACTCAACCCGCTTCTTGGCATCGTAACTCATCTCCTTGCTCTTGGCCGGGGCTAGGTCCGTGGGCATGATGGGATTGGTCCCATAGACCACCTCAAATGGTGAACTTCCGTGCTAGAAGAAGGGGCACGGTTGAAGGCAAATTCGGCGTGGGCGAGTTTGAGATCCCAATCTTTCAAGGACCTAGAAACGATGCTCGAAGGATCCTCCCAAGGTTTTATTAGTGACCTCGGTTTGGCCATCCGTTTGAGGATGATGGCCTGTGCTAAACAACGGCATCGATTTTAGCAACTTCCATAAGGTCTTCCAAAAGTGGCTCATGTACTTGGTGTCTCGATCGGGTACAAAGGTTTTAGGGGCCCCATGCAATTTAACCACCTCCTTGAAATACAACTTCGGCTACACTCATAGCATCTTCGGTTTTCTTGCACGCAATGAAATGAGCCATCTTGCTAAATCGATCTACCACAACCATGATGGAATCCTTACCCCGTTGAGTTCTAGGCAAAGCGACGATGAAATCCATGCTAACGTCCTCCCATGGCCGATTTGGGACGGGTAAAGGAGTGTAGGGCCCCGTTTGAAAGAAGGACTTGGATTGTTGGCACGAAGCACATCTCTTGATCACATCTTGAACATCTCCAAGCATTTTGGGCCAATGGAATTGATCTTGGAGGATGTCATAAGTCTTTTGAATTCCGAAATGCCCGGCTAAACCATTAGAATGAACTTCCCTCACTAGGAGATTTCGATAAGGGCTCTTGGGTATACAAAGTCGATTCCCATAGAACAAGAATCCCTCTTGAAGTGTGTACTTGCTTCCCACTTTGCCTTGTCCTTCACGTATGGAGTTCCACTCATCTTTGAAGTCGGGATCCTCCACATAGAGCTCTTTCATGAATTCAAAACCCAACACTCTTTGCTCCATGTAGCTTAGCATGGTGTGCCTTCGAGACAAAGCATCGGCCACCACGTTATTCTTCCCCTCAATGAACTTACTCGAGAAGGAGAATGATCAAGAAACTCGACCCACTTGGCATGCCTATGATTCAACTTGTGTTGTCCATTGATGTATTTGAGTGCCTCATGATCCGAATGAAGAACAAACGGTTTGGGTTTGAGATAATGGCTCCAATGAGCGAGAGCGAACGATGGCATAGAATTCTTTGTCGTAGGTGGAAAAATTGAGCTTGGCACCATTCAACTTCTCGCTAAAGTAAGCAATTGGTTTGTGTTCTTGTAATAGAACGGCCCCAATTCCAACTCCACTAGCATCACATACGACCTCAAAAAGCTTATTGAAATCCCGTGGTGTAAGAATAGGTGAATCACACAACAACTTCTTGATTTTGTTGAAGGAAATCTCGGCCCCTCATTCCACTTGAACTCTCCTTTCTTCATACACTCGGTGATGGGTGCCATGACTGGCAAGTTAAAATCCTTGATAAATCGTCGATAAAAAGAAGCCAAGCCATGAAAGCTCCTCACCTCGGTTATGTTCTTCGGAATTGGCCATGATTTGATAGCCTCCACTTTCTCTTGATCCACTAGAATACCACGGCTAGATATAATATAGCCCAAGAATTGGACTTCGCTTGCATGAAAGAACACTTCTCTAACTTGCCATACAACTTGTGATCTCTAAGTGTCTCAAACAACACTCGCAAATGATGTAGGTGAGCTTCCTTGGAAGGGCTATACACTAAGATATCGTCAAAGTAGACCACAATGAATCTTCCCAAGTAAGGTCTCAAAACCTCGGTCATCAATCTCATGAAGGTGCTAGGAGCATTGGATAGTCCAAAAGGCATGACTAGCCATTCATATAACCCATGCTTCGTTTTAAAAGCCGTCTTCCATTCATCACCCTCTTTGATTCTCACTTGATGGTAACCTTGTCGTAGATCAATCTTGGAAAACAATCGAGCTCCACTAAGCTCATCAAGAATGTCATCAAGTCTAGGTATAGGAAACCTATACTTGACCGTAATATTATTAATAGCTCGACTATCCGTACACATTCTCCAAGTTCCATCCTTCTTAGGTACCAAGAGTGTAGGAACGGCACAAGGACTAAGAGATTCTCTTACAAACCCCTTTTCCATGAGTTCCCCAATTTGTTGTTGAAGTTCTTGTGTAGCCTTAGGATCACTTCGGTGATGCGGCCTTATTAGGTAGTGTAGCTCCTAACAAGATCGATTTGATGCTCAATGCCCCTAATAGGGGTAGGCCGTGTGGAAGCTCAAGGGGAACACATCCTTGTAGAGTTCTAAGAGCTCTTGAACTTCACATGGAATCGGTTTCACTTTCCTTGGAGGTTTCTTTGGCGATGAGGGCATAAACAACCATCCCCTTGCTAAGCTCGTGTTTCATCTCTTGCTCTCCAACCAATAAGACTCCCTCAGCGGCTTGGCTAAGGTAGGAGTGGCTCGGCCACCCAAGTTTGGAGGCAAGGGTGTAAGCTTGATCCTCTTGTCTCTAAACTTGAAAGTGTAGGTGTTGTCCCTTCCTCATGAGTCGCATTTCGCTCAAATTCCCAAGGTCTCCCCAATAAAAGGTGACAAGCATCCATAGGAATCACATCACACCACACTTCATCCATATAGTCTCTTCCCATGGAAAAAGAAACCAAACATCTTTTATCAACCAAAATTTCGGCCTCCCTATTCAACCATCTCAACTTGTAAGGGTTTGGGTGTTTTTGAGTGGGTAAGGCAAGCTTATCGATGAGGGTTTTGAAGCAACATTAACACAACTCCTCCATCAATAATTAGGTTACAAACCCTCTTCTCATTGGTACATTTAGACCTAAAAATCTGACTTTTTTGACTTTCTTCCAAGGAATGGGGTTGGGTATGCATAACCCTCCAAGTTACAAGACCAAGTTTTGACCCAATTCCTCCATTAACTCGGCTCAACTTAGACTCAATTTCCTTTCTCAATTTCTCCATAGAACCATTCATAGTTCCCTCAAGAGTAATATCACAAGAAAGAGGCATACTCATTGAGAAAATAAACACACAAAATCTGAAAAAATCCGAATACCTCAAAGTGCTCCCTTGGACCGTGTGAATTTAGCACAAAGGTGGGATCTTGTGCTCTTCAAACCAAAGCTTTGATTACCAATTTGGAGTGAAACTTATGGGGATAAGAATCACTCAAAGGTTGAACAAGAATCGATCTTTGGAACCCTTAGAAATTTCGGCCAAGTAACAATTTTTTTGTGAAGTATTTTCTGAAATTTTATAAACAAGGAAGATAAAAAGGATAGTCACTAAATCTACACACTAAGTAATAGATTTAGGTTGTGATTAGTTTAAGCACAAAGCCACTAAACTAACCTTTCACTAAACTCACACACTAAGTAATGAGAAAGGAAGAACACACAAATGAAACTAGGGTTTCTTTATCATAAGCAAATCTGAAAATTTGGAGGTGAGAATGAGGGTTTATATATTACCCTCATTCTAATCTTGTCCATTCATTACAAGGAGATCTAAGGGCTACAATAAACCCACAAAACACATGAGAAACTCGGTCCAAACAAGC
The DNA here is from genome assembly GCA_023091065.1 of Dianthus caryophyllus. Classification (NCBI taxonomy): domain Eukaryota; kingdom Viridiplantae; phylum Streptophyta; class Magnoliopsida; order Caryophyllales; family Caryophyllaceae; genus Dianthus; species Dianthus caryophyllus. The sequence goes on from CM041530.1 coordinate 10,761,102, forward strand.
TCACATGAGCTGAAAATTTTGAACATAAAACAACAAATACTTAAAGTAAAAAGCATAAAGTAATAAAGGTAGATAGTGACATGTGTTGATAGTGACTTATTGAGGAACACATGTGAGGACTTCTTGGGCTCAATTCTCGGCTGACTTGGGGCTTCTTCCCTTGACTTTGACTTTTGTTGACTTAGTTGACTTGTGGTTGACTCTTGGACCTAAGGTTGGAAGCGGGCCCTAGGTCAATGGATCGCAAATTCTCAACTCCCGTTGCAAAATGTGATTTAGGACCCAAGTTTACCACCTATGCCTCCTTGATCCATTGACCATGAGGTTTCCTTTGACAAAACTTGCATTTCTCTTCAAAGGTGCAAATGGGTTCCATGACTATTGCATTGCACGAGCAACTCCTCTGCAAACTCCTTCTTGAAAAAATTTGTCCTCAAATTTTGGTCATTCTTATCCTGGTGGTTTTTTTCCTAGGGTAAGCAAACTCTTTGGAGAAGTTTAGCTCCCTCTTCAACTTCCATTGCATGAATGTCTTTCTCTTGTTCTTAACTATGTTCCAATCAAACTCATCCCTTCCCTTGAGATCCTCCCTCATGCTCTCATCTTGATTCTTAGGATCATCATTAGCAAAGTGGATGGTTAAACTCTCACCATGGACCAAACCATCTTCATGCTTCCATGGTTCACAAGGCTTATCAAAGATGGGATGACAAGCACCCATTACAAACAAATCATCCAAAGCCTCATCACCATAGTTACTCAACTCGGCTCCATTGTTTGACCAACCAAGCTTGTAAGGACTAGGATGCTCTTTTGAAGGTAAGGCTAACTCTTCAATTAGAGGTTTAGGGGCGACAATGGTAGAGCTTCCCCTCTAGAATTAGATCACACTACTCACCATGATATCATTTTCATTTCGCTTTCTCATCCTCTCCATCCTTACTAGTTACTACCTCACTCTCCTCATCCTCACAAACAAGGATCTCATCTTCACCCCAATGAACAACTTCCAATGAATCAAGGGCTCTCCTTGTAGGGCACTCCAAAGCGAGATGACCATAGCCATGACATTGAGAGCACCTCTTAAGGGGGACGAGTGTTTTGTGGTTAAGGTCGGTTTCCTCCCTTTGGTTTAGGGTTGGTGGTTTAGGAGAAGTGGTTGGTTCAACAACTTTGGCTCTCTTTGGTGGCTCATAGGGTGGTTTTTTTGTAGGAGGGTCAAGTAAAATAGCCATCCCTTTACCCAAACCGAAATTTCCAGCCTTTCCCCTTATCTTAGCCACCTTGGCTTCTAACTCTTTCCCAACTCTTTCCATGGACTCGAAAATGGTCTCAACACAAGGGGTTTCACATGTGGTACCATAGGAAAAAATTGAAGAACCAAATCGAAAAGAAACATCCATTATACCTCAAAGAAACGAATATGGCTTTGTGAGCAAGGCTTGGATCTTTGAATGCAAAAACCGAAACCAACACTAACACAAGGATGGAACTTGTGTTAATTAACCTAGGCTTTGATAACCAATTTGGAATGAAACTAGAAGGGTTAAGTTTCACTCAAGGGATGAACACAAATCGACTTTGAATGCTCTTGAAAATCTCGGCTCAAGTGTGTGTTTTTGGTGAAGTATTTTTCTGATTTTTGTTGTTAAATGAAAGAACATAAAGATAGTCACTAAATCTACACACAAAGTAATAGATTTAGGTTTTGATTAGCTTAAGCACAAAGCCACTAAACTAATCTTTCACTAACTCACACACAAAGTAATGAGAAATTGAAGAACACTCAATAAAACTCTAGGGTTTCTTTTCATTAGCCAAATCTGAAAAATTACAAGGGTTAGAGCTTGGTTTATATAGACCAAGTCTTTACATCCTAGCCTTACAATCTAGCCTTGATCTAAGGGTCCTAAATGGCCCTCAATACAGCCGAAAATCTTGGTCCTAAAGACCTTACAAATCTGAAAATAAAGCAACCTAAAGATAAAGGTAGAAAGCGACTGACTACATCAACTCCCTACAATTGTTGCTTTAATCCAAGGGCTTTGATGAGCTCCTTGGAGCACAAGTTGTACCAGCCAAAATGGTCCTAAAATCTGATCCTAAAGCTAACAAACAACAACAATATAAAGTGGAAAAGCGACATAAAGTAAAGCAAGGACTACTAGCCGACAATGACATGTGAAATGATTTTGATTTGTGGAATGAGATGATGTTTTTGGTCCCCCTCTTGAGCTAACCACGGTTCATGGGTCTCTTGGGCTGATTAGGAGGCTTCTCAAAGGTCCCCAAGGTGAGCTCACCCAAGGAGAATGATGTAGGTCAAGTTCATGGCTCATTACTCCAAAACAGTCCAAACCGGATTTCATAATCTGTCAGTGACTTCTAGGCTTCACCATTCCGTACTCACGTTGAATTAGAAGGCCCGTGATATGTCATTGGAAAGGTAATTGAGTTGGCTTTCCAATGCAAAAAGAATCATCCAAAAATATGGCCTACAACTCAAGATATTGAGCCTTTAGTACAGAGATGTCGAATCCTCCTTTGGACTGAAGTTTCACAATCTGACCCCTGACTTGTAGCGGCCATAACTCTCAGCTCCCTTTGAACTAGATAGCCAACCATATGTCAAATGAAAGCTCTTTGAGCTAGCTTTCATATGCAAGTGGTTTCACCTCAATTGGATGAGCAGATTGGGAGTTACGTTAAAATCTCTACCGACATGTCAAAATGAGCTTCATGGTTCATGGCCTAGGTTGTTGCTTTCCTTTCCTTTCCTTAGGGGCTTTTCTAGGCATCGACTCCTAGGGATGAAATGTGATTTAGGACCCAAGTTTACCACCTATGCCTCCTTGATCCATTGACCATGAGGTTTCCTTTGACAAAACTTGCATTTCTCTTCAAAGGTGCAAATGGGTTCCATGACTATTGCATTGCACGAGCAACTCTGTTGCAAACTCCCCTTCTTGAAAAAATTTGTCCTCAAATTTTGGTCATTCTTATCCGGTGGTTTTTTCCTAGGGTAAGCAAACTCTTTGGAGAAGTTTAGCTCCTCTTCAACTTCCATTGCATGAATGTCTTTCTCTTGTTCTTAACTATGTTCCAATCAAACTCATCCCTTCCCTTGTGATCCTCCCTCATGCTCTCATCTTGATTCTTAGGATCATCATTAGCAAAGTGGATGGTTAAACTCTCACCATGGACCAAACCATCTTCATGCTTCCATGGTTCACAAGGCTTATCAAAGATGGGATGACAAGCACCCATTACAAACAAATCATCCAAAGCCTCATCACCATAGTTACTCAACTCGGCTCCATTGTTTGACCAACCAAGCTTGTAAGGACTAGGATGCTCTTTTGAAGGTAAGGCTAACTCTTCAATTAGAGGTTTAGGAGCTACATTGGTAGAGCTTCCCCCCTCTAGAATTAGATCACACGGCCTCACCATGATATCATTTTCATTTCGTTTCTCATCCTCTCCATCCTTACTAGTTACTACCTCACTCTCCTCATCCTCACAAACAAGGATCTCATCTTCACCCCAATGAACAACTTCCAATGAATCAAGGGCTCTCCTTGTAGGGCACTCCAAAGCGAGATGACCATAGCCATGACATTGAGAGCACCTCTTAAGGGGGACGAGTGTTTTGTGGTTAAGGGGGGTTTCCTCCCTTTGGTTTAGGGTTGGTGGTTTAGGAGAAGTGGTTGGTTCAACAACTTTGGCTCTCTTTGGTGGCTCATAGGGTGGTTTTTTTGTAGGAGGGTCAAGTAAAATAGCCATCCCTTTACCCAAACCGAAATTTCCAGCCTTTCCCCTTATCTTAGCCACCTTGGCTTCTAACTCTTTCCCAACTCTTTCCATGGACTCGAAAATGGTCTCAACACAAGGGGTTTCACATGTGGTACCATAGGAAAAAATTGAAGAACCAAATCGAAAAGAAACATCCATTATACCTCAAAGAAACGAATATGGCTTTGTGAGCAAGGCTTGGATCTTTGAATGCAAAAACCGAAACCAACACTAACACAAGGATGGAACTTGTGTTAATTAACCTAGGCTTTGATAACCAATTTGGAATGAAACTAGAAGGGTTAAGTTTCACTCAAGGGATGAACACAAATCGACTTTGAATGCTCTTGAAAATCTCGGCTCAAGTGTGTGTTTTTGGTGAAGTATTTTTCTGATTTTTGTTGTTAAATGAAAGAACATAAAGATAGTCACTAAATCTACACACAAAGTAATAGATTTAGGTTTTGATTAGCTTAAGCACAAAGCCACTAAACTAATCTTTCACTAACTCACACACAAAGTAATGAGAAATTGAAGAACACTCAATAAAACTCTAGGTTTCTTTTCATTAGCCAAATCTGAAAAATTACAAGGGTTAGAGCTTGGTTTATATAGACCAAGTCTTTACATCCTAGCCTTACAATCTAGCCTTGATCTAAGGGTCCTAAATGGCCCTCAATACAGCTGAAAATCTTGGTCCTAAAGACCTTACAAATCTGAAAATAAAGCAACCTAAAGCGTAAAGGTAGAAAGCGACCCTTGACTACATCAACTCCCTACAATTGTTGCTTTAATCCAAGGGCTTTGATGAGCTCCTTGGAGCACAAGTTGTACCAGCCAAAATGGTCCTAAAATCTGATCCTAAAGCTAACAAACAACAACAATATAAAGTGGTAAAGGGCGTAAAGTAAAACAAGGACTACTAGTGACAATGACATGTGGTGATTTTGATTTGTGGAATGAGATGATGTTTTTGGTCCCCCTCTTGAGCTAACCACGGTTCATGGGTCTCTTGGGCTGATTAGGAGGCTTCTCAAAGGTCCCCAAGGTGAGCTCACCCAAGGAGAATGATGTAGGTCAAGTTCATGGCTCATTACTCCAAAACAGTCCAAACCGGATTTCATAATCTGTCAGTGACTTCTAGGCTTCACCATTCCGTACTCACGTTGAATTAGAAGGCCCGTGATATGTCATTGGAAAGGTAATTGAGTTGGCTTTCCAATTCAAAAAGAATCATCCAAAAATATGGCCTACAACTCAAGATATTGAGCCTTTAGTACAGACATGTCGAATCCTCCTTTGGACTGAAGTTTCACAATCTGACCCCTGACTTGTAGAGGCCATAACTCTCAGCTCCCTTTGAACTGTGCACTGAAACGGCTTGACGATTTGGACCCGATTTTTGGTCTACGATTCAACCATGGTCCTTGGACCCATGGTCACGAATTTTCAGCCAAAATAGGCCAAATCTCGGCTGAAAATTCAAGTTCAAGAGAAACATTTTAATTCAACACATGTCCCTTTCAATAAAGTTGCTTTAAACTTTATGTCTTTGTCACCTTTTGATCTTTTGAATTCAACAACAACCAAATCAGCCTTGGGACCTTATTTGGACGTGTACTTGAGCTCCAAGGAGAAGATCAAGGCCCTTAAATCAAGAACAACAATGAAGGGAGAGAGGATGCAGAAGATGTCATTGTCTACTTTAGTTGTTGTTGTTGTATTATCTTTTTGTATGCTGATTTTGTTGGCTCTTGTGAGCCTTTTTTTTATTGTATTTTGTGGGTTATTTGTAGCCCTTAGATCTTAGTTAGATGAGTGGTTGAGATTAGAAGCTTAGGCTTATATAAGCCAAGCTAAAACCATGTAATAAAAGGAGATTTGTTGAGTTATAAAAAAATGAGTTTTAGAATGAGTTTTCTCTTGAAACCTCCCTAGCTTTGTGCTTGGAGATTCGAGTTTCCATGGGTGAAGATCATAGCTTAGTGCGATGATTGATCGGAACCTTAGTCTTAGGCTAGTGGCTTTGTGCTTAGTCTAATTCATATCCTTTATGTTTTGTTTTATGTTTGTTCAAATAAATTCCGAAATCAAACCACCACAAACAGCCCACAAAAACGTGTATAATGAGTAAGTTCATGAGTGAACCGACTTTTAGGGTTAGTGTGGTTGTAAGGTACAAAGAGGCCCGCTTCAAATCGCTCCAATTGGTATCAGAGCTTCGGCTCTTGAGTTTTCTTAAACCGAGACGATCTTGGGTTGAGTTGGGTCTTGATGTTTTCGGGTGTGACCTTGCAAGTTTGTGTGCGTCTTGACTTGTGAGTGTCGACTTGATTCGAGCACACTTTGTGGGTGTTTGGGTCGAGTTGGCTAACAAGAGGATTCGATGAATTTGCTATGTGCTTTTCATAGGATTTGCTCTTGTTGTTTCTCTCTTTTTCATCAAAATTTCATTCTTTCAAAATCGTTTTATTTTCTGAAAATTTCATCTTTTTGGATACCATTTTTATTTGGCCAAAGTTTGAGGACAAACTTTTTTTGAAAAAGGGGAGAGTTGCACTGAAACGGCTTGACGATTTGGACCCGATTTTTGGTCTACGATTCAACCATGGTCCTTGGACCCATGGTCACGAATTTTCAGCCAAAATAGGCCAAATCTCGGCTGAAAATTCAAGTTCAAGAGAAACATTTTAATTCAACACATGTCCCTTTCAATAAAGTTGCTTTAAACTTTATGTCTTTGTCACCTTTTGATCTTTTGAATTCAACAACAACAAAATCAGCCTTGGGACCTTATTTGGACGTGTACTTGAGCTCCAAGGAGAAGATCAAGGCCCTTAAATCAAGAACAACAATGAAGGGAGAGGATGCACCAAGATGTCATTGTCTACTTTAGTTGTTGTTGTTGTATTATCTTTTTGTATGCTGATTTTGTTGGCTCTTGTGAGCCTTTTTTTTATTGTATTTTGTGGGTTATTTGTAGCCCTTAGATCTTAGTTAGATGAGTGGTTGAGATTAGAAGCTTAGGCTTATATAAGCCAAGCTAAAACCATGTAATAAAAGGAGATTTGAAGTTTATAAAAAAAAGTTGAGTTTTGAGTGAGTTTTCTCTTGCTTTGTGCTTGAGGTTTACCTAGGGTGGCTCATTAGCTATGTGCTTTGAGTAGCTCGAACCCTTAATAGTGGCTATGTGCTTGTTAAGGCTCTATCCTAGGCTTAAACTTGTTTAAGTCATATCCTTTATCTTTAGTTTTTATGTTTTGCAAATAAAAATCAGAAAACTTTCCACCCTAAAACATCCATAAAAACGTGAGCTTTGAGTGTTCATTTCAATCATAGGTTGTTTAGGATGAGTGTGGTTACAAGGTACAAAGAGGCCCGCTTCGAATCGCTCCAAACTAGATAGCCAACCATATGTCAAATGAAAGCTCTTTGAGCTAGCTTTCATATGCAAGTGGTTTCACCTCAATTGGATGAGCAGATTGGGAGTTACGTTAAAATCTCTACCGACATGTCAAAATGAGCTTCATGGTTCATGGCCTAGGTTGTTGCTTTCCTTTCCTTTCCTTAGGGGCTTTTCTAGGCATCGACTCCTAGGGATGAAATGTGATTTAGGACCCAAGTTTACCACCTATGCCTCCTTGATCCATTGACCATGAGGTTTCCTTTGACAAAACTTGCATTTCTCTTCAAAGGTGCAAATGGGTTCCATGACTATTGCATTGCACGAGCAACTCCTGTTGCAAACTCCCCTTCTTGAAAAAAATTTGTCCTCAAATTTTGGTCATTCTTATCCGGTGGTTTTTTTTTCCTAGGGTAAGCAAACTCTTTGGAGAAGTTTAGCTCCCTCTTCAACTTCCATTGCATGAATGTCTTTCTCTTGTTCTTAACTATGTTCCAATCAAACTCATCCCTTCCCTTGAGATCCTCCCTCATGCTCTCATCTTGATTCTTAGGATCATCATTAGCAAAGTGGATGGTTAAACTCTCACCATGGACCAAACCATCTTCATGCTTCCATGGTTCACAAGGCTTATCAAAGATGGGATGACAAGCACCCATTACAAACAAATCATCCAAAGCCTCATCACCATAGTTACTCAACTCGGCTCCATTGTTTGACCAACCAAGCTTGTAAGGACTAGGATGCTCTTTTGAAGGTAAGGCTAACTCTTCAATTAGAGGTTTAGGAGCTACATTGGTAGAGCTTCCCCCCTCTAGAATTAGATCACACGGCCTCACCATGATATCATTTTCATTTCGTTTCTCATCCTCTCCATCCTTACTAGTTACTACCTCACTCTCCTCATCCTCACAAACAAGGATCTCATCTTCACCCCAATGAACAACTTCCAATGAATCAAGGGCTCTCCTTGTAGGGCACTCCAAAGCGAGATGACCATAGCCATGACATTGAGAGCACCTCTTAAGGGGACGAGTGTTTTGTGGTTAAGGTCGGTTTCCTCCCTTTGGTTTAGGGTTGGTGGTTTAGGAGAAGTGGTTGGTTCAACAACTTTGGCTCTCTTTGGTGGCTCATAGGGTGGTTTTTTTGTAGGAGGGTCAAGTAAAATAGCCATCCCTTTACCCAAACCGAAATTTCCAGCCTTTCCTCTTATCTTAGCCACCTTGGCTTCTAACTCTTTCCCAACTCTTTCCATGGACTCGAAAATGGTCTCAACACAAGGGGTTTCACATGTGGTACCATAGGAAAAAATTGAAGAACCAAATCGAAAAGAAACATCCATTATACCTCAAAGAAACGAATATGGCTTTGTGAGCAAGGCTTGGATCTTTGAATGCAAAACCGAAACCAACACTAACACAAGGATGGAACTTGTGTTAATTAACCTAGGCTTTGATAACCAATTTGGAATGAAACTAGAAGGGTTAAGTTTCACTCAAGGGATGAACACAAATCGACTTTGAATGCTCTTGAAAATCTCGGCTCAAGTGTGTGTTTTTGGTGAAGTATTTTTCTGATTTTGTTGTTAAATGAAAGAACATAAAGATAGTCACTAAATCTACACACAAAGTAATAGATTTAGGTTTTGATTAGCTTAAGCACAAAGCCACTAAACTAATCTTTCACTAACTCACACACAAAGTAATGAGAAATTGAAGAACACTCAATAAAACTCTAGGGTTTCTTTTCATTAGCCAAATCTGAAAAATTACAAGGGTTAGAGCTTGGTTTATATAGACCAAGTCTTTACATCCTAGCCTTACAATCTAGCCTTGATCTAAGGGTCCTAAATGGCCCTCAATACAGCCGAAAATCTTGGTCCTAAAGACCTTACAAATCTGAAAATAAAGCAACCTAAAGCATAAAGGTAGAAAGCGACCCTTGACTACATCAACTCCCTACAATTGTTGCTTTAATCCAAGGGCTTTGATGAGCTCCTTGGAGCACAAGTTGTACCAGCCAAAATGGTCCTAAAATCTGATCCTAAAGCTAACAAACAACAACAATATAAAGTGGAAAAGGGCGTAAAGTAAAGCAAGGACTACTAGTGACAATGATAGCGTGTGGTGATTTTGATTTGTGGAATGAGATGATGTTTTGGTCCCCCTCTTGAGCTAACCACGGTTCATGGGTCTCTTGGGCTGATTAGGAGGCTTCTCAAAGGTCCCCAAGGTGAGCTCACCCAAGGAGAATGATGTAGGTCAAGTTCATGGCTCATTACTCCAAAACAGTCCAAACCGGATTTCATAATCTGTCAGTGACTTCTAGGCTTCACCATTCCGTACTCACGTTGAATTAGAAGGCCCGTGATATGTCATTGGAAAGGTAATTGAGTTGGCTTTCCAATTCAAAAAGAATCATCCAAAAATATGGCCTACAACTCAAGATATTGAGCCTTTAGTACAGACATGTCGAATCCTCCTTTGGACTGAAGTTTCACAATCTGACCCCTGAATTGTAGAGGCCATAACTCTCAGCTCCCTTTGAACTAGATAGCCAACCATATGTCAAATGAAAGCTCTTTGAGCTAGCTTTCATATGCAAGTGGTTTCACCTCAATTGGATGAGCAGATTGGGAGTTACGTTAAAATCTCTACCGACATGTCAAAATGAGCTTCATGGTTCATGGCCTAGGTTGTTGCTTTCCTTTCCTTTCCTTAGGGGCTTTTCTAGGCATCGACTCCTAGGGATGAAATGTGATTTAGGACCCAAGTTTACCACCTATGCCTCCTTGATCCATTGACCATGAGGTTTCCTTTGACAAAACTTGCATTTCTCTTCAAAGGTGCAAATGGGTTCCATGACTATTGCATTGCACGAGCAACTCCTGTTGCAGAGACTGATACATTCGGACTGTACTTAGCGAATGTAAACGTCTCTCGTCTAAAAGGATGAGTTGCTCATAGCGTTCGCGTGCCCATTCCGCCAGAATATGCGCTTCCATGAGAATTCGAAGGGACTGCATTTCGATTTCTACAGGTTGGACAGCCTCCATTCCGTAGGTTAGGAAATAAGGTGTCATACCCGTGGGTGTGCGGATAGTGGTGCGATATCCCCATAATGCATATGGGATTTTGTTGGGCCAGTCGTGGCAGGTGTCGATCATCTTTTTGAGGATTGATACGACGGTTTTATTTGCTGCCTCGACTGCGCCGTTAGTTTGCGGTCGATAGGGTGATGATTTGTGTCGTTGTATCTTGTATTTGAGAAGAAGTGGTTCGACTTCTCCTTGGAAGTGTGTTCCTTGGTCGCTTATGAACTCGTAGGGGTATGCCATAGCGACAAATGATGTTGTTTTGTATGAATTTCGCAACTTCTTTTGTGCCTAGCGTACGGTATGATGCGGCTTCGACCCATTTGGTGAAATAGTCATGGCCATGAGGATGAAATAGTGTCCTCCTGCTCCTACGGGTTGTACTTTGCCAATGACGTCTATTCCCCATGTCGAGAACGGCCATGGCGAGGTTAAGCTGTATAGTGGTGAAGGGGGTATGTGTTGTACGTTTGCGAAGATTTGGCAATTATGACAATGTTTGACATACTTTCTTGTGATCGGCTTCCATGGTTGTCCAGTACCATCCTAGCCTTATGATTTGTTTGCACATGGCTCGTGCGTTCATGTGTGGTCCGCACTCGCCATCGTGTACTTGGGACATGATTTCGTGTCCCTTTTTGTGGTCGACGCACAAGAGTAGTGTACCCTGGGGCGTCATTTTGAGTAGTTTGCCCATTTCCATCACGAATTGTGATGATAATAGGCGTAGGGCTCGCTTGGCCCGTTTGTCAATGTTTGGTGGGTATTCATGGAGTGAAACTTATGGGGATAAGAATCACTCAAGAGATGAACAAAAATCGAACCTTGAAAACCCTTGAAATATTTCGGCCAATGTGACTTTTTTTGTGATATATTTTTCTGAAATTTTTGTAAACAAGGAAAATAAAAGGATAGTATCTAAATCCACTCACAAAGTTATAGATTTAGAGGTTTAATTAACTAAGCACTTAGCCACTAGTTAATTGATTCACAAATCTCAACACATAGTAAGAGATAAATGAAGAACACTCAAGAAAACAACTAGGGTTTTTAATTCATAAGCCAAATCTGAAAATTTGTGAGAGGAGAATGAGGGTTTATATATTACCCTCATTCTAATCTTGACCATCCATTACAACAAGATCTAAGGGCTACAATCAACCCACAAAATAACAATAATACTCGGTCCATTAGCTCACATGTGAGCTGAATTTTTGAACATAAAACAACAAATGCATAAAGTAAAAAGCATAAAGCATAAAAGGAAGATAGTGACATGAACAAAAGTTGGTCTTCTCTTTTGAATATGTTTTTGGTCCCCCTCTTGAGCTAACCACGGTTCATGTGTATCTTGGGCTGATTAGGAGGCTTCTCAAAGGTCCCCAAGGTGAGCTCACCCAAGGAGAATGATGTAGGTTAAGTTCATGGCTCATTACTCCAAAACCGAGTTCCTTGAGACTGAAGTGACTTGTAGGCTTCACCATTTCTCGCTCACGTTGAATTAGAAGGCCCATGATATGTCATTGGAAAGGTAATTGAGCTAGCTTTCCAATGCAAAAAGAATCATCCAAAAATATTTCCTAGAGCTCAAGATATGCAACTTTTAGTACGGACATGTCGAATTTGCCTATGGACTGAGGTTTCACAATCTGACCCCTGACTTGTAGAAGGCATAACTCTCAGCTCCCTTTGAACTAGATAGCCCACCATATGTCAAATGAAAGCTCTTTGAGCTAGCTTTCATATGCAAGTGGTTTCACCTCAATTGGATGAGTAGATTGGGAGTTATGTTACAATCTCTACCGACATGTCAAAATGAGCTTCATGGTTCATGGCCTAGTTTGATGTTTTCCATACGTGGGCTGATTTCCTTTGCTCCTCCTTGTACATTTCACTTGATTTGATCCTAATGATCACAAATTAAGCCATGGCTCGAGCCATAGGACCCAAGTAAGCCCTAGCCTCAAATCGAGCAAAAATGAGCTTAACCATTTTGGTGCAATCTCCTCTTCTTCAAAAAAGTTTGTCCTCAAACTTTGGGGTTCTTAACATTTGCTTGAGCTCCTCTTCTTGATTCCTACCTAGTGTATTAGGGATGTTCTTGACTAAGCTCCCCATTTGAATTTCCATTTCAAGAATCCTCTTGACCTTCTTCTTGCACGAAACATGACATTCCACATGAGCATCTTCTTCTTGACATTAGCCAAACACTTCTCATGATCATGCTCATCCCTTGGCTTGGCATTGTATCCCATGCTTTCCTCTTGATTGTTAGGATCATCTTTAGCAAAGTGAAGGGTCAATTCCTCGCCATCATCCATCTCTTCACTTATTTCGCCTCTTCACCCACTAACATTCTCTTGGGAGCCTCAATCATGGAAGGTGGGGTGGAATACTTCAAGGTAGAAGGTAGGAGGGTTGGTATGCCCTCTTGTACCATATCCCACGGCTTTACCATCCCCATTTCAGCTTGCACTTGTTTCATTTCGGGTCCCCCATCAACCTTCATGTTGTCGTGTGACTCAACCAAGGAGGGTGGGTTAGGGTTCTTCAAAATCGGAGGTAAGGGTGCAAGTTTGATTTTCTTAGCTCCAATCTTGAAAGTGTAGGTATTGTCCCTCCCATCATGATGAGCATTTCTCTCCAATTTCCATGGTCTCCCCAAGAGGAGATGACAAGCATCCATGGGAATCACATCACACAAAACCTCATCCATGTAATCCCTTCCAATGGAGAAAGAAACCAAGCATTGTCTAACCACCATCACACTCATCTCGGCTCCATTTTTTTGCCATTTCATCTTGTAAGGGTTGGGGTGATCTTGTGTAGGTAAGGCTAGTTTTTCAATGAGAGTATTTGAGGCGACACTAACACAACTTTCCTCATCAACAACCAAATTACAAACCCTTCCCATAATGGTACACCTAGACCTAAAGGCTTCGACTTGGTGATTTTCTTCTAGGTTTAGGGTTAGGGTTTGAGCAAGCTCGCCCCTACAAACCACACGGCTTTGGTTAGGGGGTGGTTCTCCTCCTAACCGAGCCATTCTACCTTCTAACTCCCTCAAGTTCACAAGGTTAGGGTTAGGGATAGGTCTACTCCTCATTCGATTCATTTTGATTTCAAGCTCTCTTCTAGCTTTCTCCATAGAATCATACATGGTCTCACCAAGAGTAGTATCACAAGTAACATCAAAAGGAAGACACATACCCATTGAAAAAACCCAATGAACTAATCTGAAAATTTCGAGTAAAAGTTTGGATCTTTGAGTGTAAGAACCGAACCAACACTAACACAAGTGTAGATCTTCAACTATTTTGTGAAAATTTGTGAGAGTTTTGTGGAAGTTTTGTGGAAACAAGAAAAATAAAAGGAACAAACGAAAAAATAAAGGATGAAAAACAAAGTTCAACTCGCCAAAACACAATAAACCGAAAAATAAAGATGAAAATCGAAAATCAAGAACAAACCTAGGCTTTGATAACCAATTTGGAGTGAAACTTATGGGGATAAGAATCACTCAAGAGATGAACAAAAATCGAACCTTGAAAACCCTTGAAATATTTCGGCCAATGTGACTTTTTTTGTGATATATTTTTCTGAAATTTTTGTAAACAAGGAAAATAAAAGGATAGTATCTAAATCCACTCACAAAGTTATAGATTTAGAGGTTTAATTAACTAAGCACTTAGCCACTAGTTAATTGATTCACAAATCTCAACACATAGTAAGAGATAAATGAAGAACACTCAAGAAAACAACTAGGGTTTTTAATTCATAAGCCAAATCTGAAAATTTGTGAGAGGAGAATGAGGGTTTATATATTACCCTCATTCTAATCTTGACCATCCATTACAACAAGATCTAAGGGCTACAATCAACCCACAAAATAACAATAATACTCGGTCCATTAGCTCACATGTGAGCTGAATTTTTGAACATAAAACAACAAATGCATAAAGTAAAAAGCATAAAGCATAAAAGGAAGATAGTGACATGAACAAAAGTTGGTCTTCTCTTTTGAATATGTTTTTGGTCCCCCTCTTGAGCTAACCACGGTTCATGTGTATCTTGGGCTGATTAGGAGGCTTCTCAAAGGTCCCCAAGGTGAGCTCACCCAAGGAGAATGATGTAGGTTAAGTTCATGGCTCATTACTCCAAAACCGAGTTCCTTGAGACTGAAGTGACTTGTAGGCTTCACCATTTCTCGCTCACGTTGAATTAGAAGGCCCATGATATGTCATTGGAAAGGTAATTGAGCTAGCTTTCCAATGCAAAAAGAATCATCCAAAAATATTTCCTAGAGCTCAAGATATGCAACTTTTAGTACGGACATGTCGAATTTGCCTATGGACTGAGGTTTCACAATCTGACCCCTGACTTGTAGAAGGCATAACTCTCAGCTCCCTTTGAACTAGATAGCCCACCATATGTCAAATGAAAGCTCTTTGAGCTAGCTTTCATATGCAAGTGGTTTCACCTCAATTGGATGAGTAGATTGGGAGTTATGTTACAATCTCTACCGACATGTCAAAATGAGCTTCATGGTTCATGGCCTAGTTTGATGTTTTCCATACGTGGGCTGATTTCCTTTGCTCCTCCTTGTACATTTCACTTGATTTGATCCTAATGATCACAAATTAAGCCATGGCTCGAGCCATAGGACCCAAGTAAGCCCTAGCCTCAAATCGAGCAAAAATGAGCTTAACCATTTTGGTGCAATCTCCTCTTCTTCAAAAAAGTTTGTCCTCAAACTTTGGGGTTCTTAACATTTGCTTGAGCTCCTCTTCTTGATTCCTACCTAGTGTATTAGGGATGTTCTTGACTAAGCTCCCCATTTGAATTTCCATTTCAAGAATCCTCTTGACCTTCTTCTTGCACGAAACATGACATTCCACATGAGCATCTTCTTCTTGACATTAGCCAAACACTTCTCATGATCATGCTCATCCCTTGGCTTGGCATTGTATCCCATGCTTTCCTCTTGATTGTTAGGATCATCTTTAGCAAAGTGAAGGGTCAATTCCTCGCCATCATCCATCTCTTCACTTATTTCGGCCTCTTCACTCACTAACATTCTCTTGGGAGCCTCAATCATGGAAGGTGGGGTGGAATACTTCAAGGTAGAAGGTAGGAGGGTTGGTATGCCCTCTTGTACCATATCCCACGGCTTTACCATCCCCATTTCAGCTTGCACTTGTTTCATTTCGGGTCCCCCATCAACCTTCATGTTGTCGTGTGACTCAACCAAGGAGGGTGGGTTAGGGTTCTTCAAAATCGGAGGTAAGGGTGCAAGTTTGATTTTCTTAGCTCCAATCTTGAAAGTGTAGGTATTGTCCCTCCCATCATGATGAGCATTTCTCTCCAATTTCCATGGTCTCCCCAAGAGGAGATGACAAGCATCCATGGGAATCACATCACACAAAACCTCATCCATGTAATCCCTTCCAATGGAGAAAGAAACCAAGCATTGTCTAACCACCATCACACTCATCTCGGCTCCATTTTTTTGCCATTTCATCTTGTAAGGGTTGGGGTGATCTTGTGTAGGTAAGGCTAGTTTTTCAATGA
Organism: Dianthus caryophyllus; assembly: GCA_023091065.1. Lineage (NCBI taxonomy): Eukaryota > Viridiplantae > Streptophyta > Magnoliopsida > Caryophyllales > Caryophyllaceae > Dianthus > Dianthus caryophyllus. Next base: position 10,776,962 of record CM041530.1, read on the forward strand.
GAGTATTTGAGGCGACACTAACACAACTTTCCTCATCAACAACCAAATTACAAACCCTTCCCATAATGGTACACCTAGACCTAAAGGCTTCGACTTGGTGATTTTCTTCTAGGTTTAGGGTTAGGGTTTGAGCAAGCTCGCCCCTACAAACCACACGGCTTTGGTTAGGGGGTGGTTCTCCTCCTAACCGAGCCATTCTACCTTCTAACTCCCTCAAGTTCACAAGGTTAGGGTTAGGGATAGGTCTACTCCTCATTCGATTCATTTTGATTTCAAGCTCTCTTCTAGCTTTCTCCATAGAATCATACATGGTCTCACCAAGAGTAGTATCACAAGTAACATCAAAAGGAAGACACATACCCATTGAAAAAACCCAATGAACTAATCTGAAAATTTCGAGTAAAAGTTTGGATCTTTGAGTGTAAGAACCGAACCAACACTAACACAAGTGTAGATCTTCAACTATTTTGTGAAAATTTGTGAGAGTTTTGTGGAAGTTTTGTGGAAACAAGAAAAATAAAAGGAACAAACGAAAAAATAAAGGATGAAAAACAAAGTTCAACTCGCCAAAACACAATAAACCGAAAAATAAAGATGAAAATCGAAAATCAAGAACAAACCTAGGCTTTGATAACCAATTTGGAGTGAAACTTATGGGGATAAGAATCACTCAAGAGATGAACAAAAATCGAACCTTGAAAACCCTTGAAATATTTCGGCCAATGTGACTTTTTTTGTGATATATTTTTCTGAAATTTTTGTAAACAAGGAAAATAAAAGGATAGTATCTAAATCCACTCACAAAGTTATAGATTTAGAGGTTTAATTAACTAAGCACTTAGCCACTAGTTAATTGATTCACAAATCTCAACACATAGTAAGAGATAAATGAAGAACACTCAAGAAAACAACTAGGGTTTTTAATTCATAAGCCAAATCTGAAAATTTGTGAGAGGAGAATGAGGGTTTATATATTACCCTCATTCTAATCTTGACCATCCATTACAACAAGATCTAAGGGCTACAATCAACCCACAAAATAACAATAATACTCGGTCCATTAGCTCACATGTGAGCTGAATTTTTGAACATAAAACAACAAATGCATAAAGTAAAAAGCATAAAGCATAAAAGGAAGATAGTGACATGAACAAAAGTTGGTCTTCTCTTTTGAATATGTTTTTGGTCCCCCTCTTGAGCTAACCACGGTTCATGTGTATCTTGGGCTGATTAGGAGGCTTCTCAAAGGTCCCCAAGGTGAGCTCACCCAAGGAGAATGATGTAGGTTAAGTTCATGGCTCATTACTCCAAAACCGAGTTCCTTGAGACTGAAGTGACTTGTAGGCTTCACCATTTCTCGCTCACGTTGAATTAGAAGTCCCATGATATGTCATTGGAAAGGTAATTGAGCTAGATTTCCAATGCAAAAAGAATCATCCAAAAATATTTCCTAGAGCTCAAGATATGCAACTTTTAGTACGGACATGTCGAATTTGCCTATGGACTGAGGTTTCACAATCTGACCCCTGACTTGTAGAAGGCATAACTCTCAGCTCCCTTTGAACTAGATAGCCCACCATATGTCAAATGAAAGCTCTTTGAGCTAGCTTTCATATGCAAGTGGTTTCACCTCAATTGGATGAGTAGATTGGGAGTTATGTTACAATCTCTACCGACATGTCAAAATGAGCTTCATGGTTCATGGCCTAGTTTGATGTTTTCCATACGTGGGCTGATTTCCTTTGCTCCTCCTTGTACATTTCACTTGATTTGATCCTAATGATCACAAATTAAGCCATGGCTCGAGCCATAGGACCCAAGTAAGCCCTAGCCTCAAATCGAGCAAAAATGAGCTTAACCATTTTGGTGCAATTCACCGTTTGTTTTGTAATTGATGATTGCTTGGTACCAAGGATCGGTTTGTTCTTCCTCGGTTTCGATGTCGCAGATGTAAGCGGGTTCATTCCGTCGTTCCACGACAATGGGTAATGTTTCCATTCCCGGGGGTATGTTGATTAGTGACGCGAGTTTGGATAACGCGTCGGCGAATTGGTTTCCTTCGCGTGGGAGGTGTATGAATTCTACGCGATAGAATTCGTTTATGAGCTCTTGTATTTTATTTTGGTATAGTGCTAGATTTTCGTTGAGTATCTTCCATGTTCCGGATACTTGGTTGATTATGAGGAAGGAGTCCCGATAGACTCTTATGTTGCAGGCGTTGAGTACAAGCGCTGCTTGGAGACCGTGCAAGCATGCTTCGTATTCGGCGGCGTTGTTTGTTACGTCGAAATCTAGCTTGATGGATAAGGGTGTGTGTTCGCCATTTGGGGATATGAGAAGTATTCCTACTCCACATCCTCGATAGTTAGATGAACCATCGAAGTATAATTCCCATTGTTCTTGGTCGATGTTGTAAATCCCGTCGTCTGGAAGGGATGTTGTGTCTATGATTGTTTGTTCGGTGATTGCATTTTCGGCTAGGAAATCGGAGACTGCCCGTCCCTTGATTGCCTTGAGGGGTACGTACTTAAGGTCGAACTCGGCTAGGAGCAATGTCCATCTGGCCATTCGTCCGTTAAGCACAGGTTTCTCGAAGAGGTACTTTACGGGGTCCATTGTGGAATAGACCCTGGTTTGGTGTGCTAGCATATAGTGACGGAGTTTTTTGGATGACCATACTAAGCCAGACAACTCTTCTCGACGGGTGAGTATCGAGTTTCGTAATCAAGGAACTTCTTGCTTATGTAATAGATTGCATGTTCTTCGCCGTTCACTTCTTCAGCGAGCATGGCGCCCATGGCGGTAGGTGTTGTTGTAAGGTATAAGGATAGAGGTAAATCCTTTTGGGGTGGCCGCAGAACCGGCGGGTTAGTTAATAGTTCTTTGACTTTGTCAAAAGCTTTTTGACATTTTTCGTCCCATTCAACGTGGTCGGTTTTCTTGAGCTTCTTGAAAACTGGTTCACATATCATGGTGAGTTTGCTCATGAAGCGCGAGATGTATTGGATTTGGCCCAAGAAACTTCGAATTTCGTCGAGGTTCTTCGGGGGTTGCATTTCTAGAATTGCTTTGACTTTCGAGGGGTCGACCTCGATGCCTCTTTGGCTCACTACGTGTCCCAAAGAGTTTGCGGATTTGACTCCAAAAGTACATTTTTGGGGATTCAGGCGCATTTTGTATTGTCGTAGGCGAGTGAAGAACTTGCGGAGGTTAGTGATGTGACCATTCCTCTCCTTTGACTTCACGATCATGTCGTCGACGTAGACTTCGACTTCTTTATGCATCATGTCATGTAAAAGGGTTGTAGCGGTGCGTTGATATGTAGCACCGGCGTTAATCAGGCCGAAAGGCATGACGGTGTAGCAGTATGTGCCCCACGGTGTAATGAAGGTCGTCTTTGCCATGTCTTCGCAAGACATTTTTATTTGATTGTAGCCTGCGTAGCCGTCCATGAAGGATAGGAGGGCGTGATCGGCGGTGTTGTCGACTAGGACGTCCACATGGGGTAATGGAAAGTCATCTTTGGGACTAGCTTTGTTCAAGTCGCGAAAGTCAACGCATACTCGAATTTTGCCATTCTTCTTCGAGACTGGGACCATGTTTGAGACCCACTCAGGATACCCGATGACTTGGATGAAACCGGCTTGTAGTTGTTTTTCGATTTCTTCCTTAACCATAAGGGACCATTCGGGACGTAATCTCCTTAGTTTTTGTTTGATTGGTTTGTAACCAGGTTTAATCGGGATGCGGTGTTTGGCGATGCGCCGTTCGATTCCAGGCATGTCCTTGTATGACCAAGCGAATACGTCCTTGAATTCGCTTAGGAGCTGTGTGAATTGGGCGCGCTCGTTTTCGTCTAGTGAGGCACCTAGTTGCAGTTCCCTTGGTTCTTCGGGGGTTCCCACGTTTATGGTTATGGTATCCTCGATGATAGGGTCCTGTGTTTTGGGAGAGACAAGGTTTGCAATGTATTTGTTTAATGATTCGTTTGTTTGTTTATTTTCGCATGAGTTAGTGTCTTTTGTATTTTGTGTTTTGTTGGTTGTTTGTTGATTAGCTGTTTGTTCTTTGTTGTTTGTTTTAGCTGGAGAGAAGACGTAAGCAAACTTGTTTATTTTATTATTTTGAAAAGAATTATTCGGTAATTCAGAAAATTGCTTGGAGCTAGCCTCCGTAAAAAGAAAATCTAAACTAAAGCTAGAGTCTAGGATAGATGGGTCGACAGATGACCCGACACTAAGAGCATTAGAATTTAAAAGAATTTCTTCTTCTTCAACGTCTTCGTGGCTGGAGGAGCTGCTTGAGCTGCTTGAGGTGCTTGAGGTGCTTGGGTTGCTTGGGTTGCTTGAGTTGCTGTTGTCTTTGTTTTTGAAGTTGGTGACATGGTCATAGAGTGGTCCTTCACCAGTGATAAGCTGGAAGTGGTGGCCTTGTGTATCGGTCCACTTCAGCGTTTTATACCATCCGTTAAGGGTTTTATCAGTAGCATCGGCTATAAGTAGGTTAGGATCGAAACGTCGATCGCGCATGATGGTGGCGACGATCTCTTCATTTTTGATGCTCGGTGAGGTTGTAGATGCGTTATGCTCGACCTCACTAGAGTAGCAAGCTTCAGATGTGTGGATGATGTCTCGAAGGGAGGTGTTTCCATCGACCTTTCCTCCAGGGGTGAAGTATGCGCCTAAGTCAAGAATGTAAGGCCGTAGGGTGACCTTATGGGTTCACTTTCGCCTTTGGACCTCTTTGGCCATTTGTTTTTGGTCATCGTCATTGGGTTTGTAGCCTAGGCCCATGGTGAGCCAAAGGCTATTGTTGTTTGCTGTTTTGAAGGGTTTGTAAGTTTTGATCGGCATGCGTGTAATGGCGCCGACCTCAAAGTCGAAACCACATAGGTCTTCTGTGGGTTCAACAACGATTTCCGCGAAATTGGGCTCCTTTGGTGTATAAAAAAGAGCGCGGAAGTTTGAGGCGTTCAAAGTTATGATCTCCTCGTTAAGAGGGATTTTGACCTTCTGGTGAAGAGTAGAAGTTACGGCTTTGGTGGAGTGAATCCACGGGCGTCCTAGAAGTATATTATATGAAGGGGTCATGTCAATAACCTGAAATTCAACCTTCCTTTCTATGGGACCACTGCGTACGTGAAGAGAAATGGTTCCTTTCACGTGACGTCGGGTTCCATCGAAAGCTTTGACTCCATCCATGCTCGGGGTGAAGTCTTTATCTGATAGGCCGAGGCGATGTGCGGTGGCCAATGGTAGAACATTGACCGCAGATCCGTTGTCAACGAGAGACACGGGTAGAGTTTTCTTCATGCATTCTACGCTGATATAGAGGGCAAGGTTATGATTTGGTCCGAACGCCGGTAAGTCATCATTTGAGAAAGTGATAGCCCCCGGTAGCCAATCTCTCGTGACATGACTAATGATTTGGTTAGGGGAGATTTCAGAATCCGCGCATGCTATTTGTAAGGCGCGGATGAATGCGTTCATGTGCTCCGCCGAGTCTCGTAAGAGAGCCCAGATCGAAACATCAGCTTTTGTGCGAGCGAGTTGCTTTTGAAGCACTTCACTCGTGTTTGGTGGTGGAATTACTGCGGATGCGGAGGGTGTGCTTGTGGAAGGAACATCTTCCTGGAGTACGGCCTTGCCTTTCTCGGTCGCGGTCGCTTTTTGAGCGTATTCATCGGTGAAAATATTTTGATAAGGACGACCAGAACGTGTGAGGTGTGAGACCTCGTCTTGGCCTTTCTTTTAATTTGTTTGCCCTTGTCTTTCTGGTCCTTATTTTCGGGCTGTTTGCCCTTCTTTTTCTTCCCTTTCTTTTTCTTTTTGCTTTTGGTTGGGGATGAAGTAGTTGAGAGTTGGGCTACGGTTTTGTTAGTAGGTGGCCACTCTTCGTCTTCGTCATCACTGAACCAAACGCCGTTGATTTGATTATCATTGGGTGTGGTCAAGTAGGAGCAATCTATGATCGGGACTGATTCGACGGGGATTGCGTGGTTGTAACTGTTTGTGAGGTTGTTTTGGGCTCGGATGCCGATTTCAATGAGTTCTTTGAAGTTTTCGGCAGCTTCGGCGTTGAAATGTCTTTGCCATTTAGGCTGCAGGCTGGTGAGAAATACGTCCATGAGCTCGTCTTCATGCGGAGGGTTTGGAACTTGGGCAAGCAGTTTTCTCCACCGAGAAAGGTAAAGGGTAAAATCTTCCTCATCCTTTTGACGTGGAGCTGTGAGAGTATAGAGGGAGACATGCTTGTCGGCCTTGTTCTCGGAGCGCTGTTCCAAGCGTTCAACTTCGATCTGATGCAAGGTCTTCAAGTTGTCGATGTCTTTGGTGAGTTGGTTAATACGGTTACGGAGAGCTCTTAATTTGTTGAGGTTAACCGTCTTCGAGGCGCGTTCGCGTTTGAAGTGAGGGGTGATGATGCGATTCATGACGAGTACCCGGCTGAGACCTGTATTTGTATATTAGTGACACGACTCGACCCACTAGTCTCACGAACATTCTAAGCATTCAATTTAAGCTCATTTCCTTGTTTAGAAAGACCTTTGTATTTGAAAAGAGGAGATTTTAGAAAAGGTTTTGCAAAGGGAAGCTTTTGAGGCGAGGATGCGTGCGCACATCTCGTCTCGATGTTAAAAGGTTTTGCTTTGCACCCGTCGAGCTGGTATCGGTGATTTACCGAGGTGAGCTCGAGTCGGATGTGTAAAAGAGGAAGGATTCGGCTCGAGCAAGTCGAGTCGAGGATGTTAAAACAGAATCTAGGCCGTGTGACCTAGAGGATTGAAATCCACGAGCTCGGGTTTTAATCTTAGCTCGGGTTTTTGCTTGTTAGTGAAAAAGGAAGTTTTGAAAAGGCTTGTTTCAAAAATTCCCGATAGTTTTGTTTGAAAAGGTGTTAGGTATTAGATGTTAGGTTCATTTATCTTTGAAACGTTTAAGCGAGTTTTCGAAGATATGAATGCATATGCTCGTTTTGAAAAGGACCATGGAGTGCATGGCCTCGAACTTGTACGTATGACTCAAAAAGGGTGATAAATGAGTCAGTCGGGTACACCTCCAACTATCTCGAGTACGCTTTGGCAGATACTTAACCCCTTTGGACCAAAAATGGCCAAGGGGGTCAAGGGTGAAGTCGAGGGAGACCATGGGGTGGACCCATGGGCTCGAACCCAAGCTTAGGCCGTGGTCAAGAGGGTCACTAAGGGCTAAATAAAGTCAACTCTATGGTCAAATCAAGCCAACCTTAGTGATCAAGCAAAGTCAAGAGGAAGTCAAAGTTGGAGAGCAACAAAAAGTCAAGATTATGCTATTTTGAAATGTGGTCAACCAAGGTACACCCATGTGAGTCAACCCTCCAATAAATGGGCTCATATGGTTCATCAAGCTAGCTCATGGAGGTCAAGGGGGCCGGCTTATTTCAAGTCACCAAGGATCATCACATTGTTTTTATATTTTAAGTCATTTTCATACATGTCGTTTTCATTACTTTGACTTTATGCTTTATTGAAAGGAGACAATATAATCCCTTGTAATATGGTCACTAGGACCGTCCCACATGCCACCCAAGGTCAAATCTTGACCCTTGAAGACTACCTAAAATGCATGGAGAGGATGTGCTCACATGTCATTGTCTACTTTATGTTTTGTTTGTTATCATTTTCAAAATTGTAAGGTCACAAAGACCAACTTTTTTCGGCTGATTTGAGGGACCTTTATGGCCCTTGGATCAACTTGTAATGTGTGGCTAAGATTAGAATGAGGGTAATATATAAACCCTCATCCTCATCTCACAATTTTCAGATTTGTTGAAATGATAAACCCTAGTTGTTTTATTTGAGTTCTCTTCATTTTCTCATTACTTAGTGTGTGAGTTAGTGGAAGATTAGTTTAGTGGCTTTGTGCTTAAACTAATCAAAACCCTAATTCTATTGCTTTGTGCTTAGGATTAGTACTATCTTTATGTTTTTCTTCTATCACAAAATTTCAGAAAATATTTCACCAAAAACATTCACTTTGGCCGAAAATTTCAAGGGTTTCAAGGATCGATTTGTGTTCATCTCTTGAGTGAAACTTGATCCTCCTAGTTTCACTCCAAATTGGTCATCAAAGCCTAGGTTTGTTTTTGATTTTCGATTTTTTTTATCTTTGTTTTTCGGTTTACTCTAGCAATGTCGAGTAGTTTGCTTTTCTTCCTCTTTTAATTTTTCGTTTTTCTTCCTTCTTTTCCTTGTTTATTTTCTATAAATTTCCCACAAAATTTCCACAAAAGATCTCACAAAATTGTCACAAAATGGAAGGGGATAGAGGGGAAGATAAAAGACTTTCCGATTTAGAAGAGAAGTTAACTCAACTCACCGGTAATTGTACTCTAATGATGAATGCTCTAAACACCCTCTTAGACCAAAATATTAATGAACCAAGAAGGTGGACCAAAAATGGTCAAGGCTAGCAAAGGCGGTTTTTGTCCAAATCACGGTTTAGGTCCTTGGGCTCGAACCATGGGCTAGGTCACGATCCTAAGGTCCACCCAAGCTTATTTTGAGTGAATTTAAACAATAATATCTTGGTCAAGCTTGGTGGGTCAAGGAAGTCAAGAAAAGTCAAGACGGAGAGCAACCGAAAGTCGACTAAAGTGCTATTTTTGTTTGTGATCGCTCGAGTGCACCCATATGGGTTCGAACCACAAGTCAATTAAATTATCAAGAGGAACAAATCAAATGGGAAGAGCCACCAAGTCAGCCGAAAATTTATTCAAGAGGAGCTCACATGTTTCTCCTCAACATGTCCCTTTCACACATGTCTCTATCTACCTTTTATACTTTATGCTTTTTACTTTAAGTATTTGTTGTTTTATGTTCAAAATTTTCAGCTCATGTGAGCTTAAGTGGAATAGTATTTGATGTAATTCAAGGGTTAATTGTAGCCTTTAGATCTCCTTTAAATGTAGGGTCAAGATTAGAGGAAGGGTAGTATATAACCTCCTCTCATTGCCTTGTAAATTTTCAGAATTTTATGAATGATAAAAACCCTAAGTTTGAGAGTTCTCAACTTATTTGAGTGTTCTTCATTATCTCCTTGCTTAGTGCTTGAGATTAGTGATAGATTAGTTTAGTGGCTTTGTGCTTAAACTAATCACAACACTAAATCTATTACTTTGTGTTTAGATTTAGTGACTATCTTTTATGTTCTCATTTGTTCACAATTTTTCAGAAAATTTCTCACAAAAATGGTGATTTGGCCGAGTATTCTCAAGGGTTTTCGAGTTTGATTTGTGTTCATCTCTTGAGTGAAACTTGATCCTCCTAGTTTCACTCCAAATTGGTAATCAAAGCCTAGGTTTGTTCTTGAATTTTCATTTTCATTTTTATTTTTTTCGGTTTATCTAAGTTTAGGGTCGATTTGTTTGAGTTTTTTTTCTCTTATTTTTCATTCGTTCTCTTTTAATTTTTCTTTACTTGTTATTCCACAAAACTTCCACAAACATTCTCACAAAATTTTCACAAAATGGTTGAAGATCTACACTTGTGTTAGTGTTGGTTTTGATTTTCACACTCAAAGGTCCTTGCTTTACTCAAAATTTTCAGATTTTGTTCCTTTGATTATATCAATGGGTGTGTTTCTTCCTTTTGATGTTTCTTGTGGTACTACTCTTGGTGAAACCATGTATGATTCTATGGAGAAAGCTAGAAGAGAGCTTGAAATCAAAATGAGTCGAATGAGGGGTAGACTTAAACCTAACCCTAGCCTTGATCTTGTGACTTTGAGGGGTCAAAGGGAGTTAGAGGATAAAATGGCTCGGTTAGGAGGAGAACAACCCCCTAACCTTGGCCGAATGGTATGTAGGGGCATGCTTGCTCAAACCCTAACCCTAAACCTAGAAGAGAGTCACCAAGTCGAAGCCTTTAGGTCTAGGTGTACCATTATGGGAAGGGTTTGTGATTTGATTGTTGATGGGGAGAGTTGTTCTAATGTGGCCTCAAGCACCCTCATTGAAAAATTAGCCTTGCCTACACAAGAACACCCTAACCCTTACAAGATGAAGTGGCTAAACAATGGAGCCGAGATGAGTGTAAGTGTGGTTAGACAATGCTTGGTTTCTTTCTCCATTGGTGGGGATTACATGGATGAGGTTTTGTGTGATGTGATTCCTATGGATGTTTGTCATCTCCTCTTGGGGAGACCTTGGAAGTTGGAGAGAAATGCTCATCATGATGGGAGGGACAATACCTACACTTTCAAGATTGGAGCTAAGAAAATCAAACTTGCACCCTTACCTCCGATTTTGAAGAACCCTAACCCGCCTCCTTGGTTGAGTCACACGACAACATGAAGGTTGATGGGGACCGAAATGAAACAAGTGCAAGCTGAAATGGGGATGGTAAAGCCGTGGGATATGGTACAAGAGGGCATACCAACCCTCCTACCTTCTACCTTGAAGCATTCCACCCCACCTTCCGTGTTTGAGCCTTACAAAGATGTGATATTGAGTGAAGAGGCCGAAATAAGTGAAGGGATGGATGTTGGTGAGAAATTGACCCTTCACTTTGCTAAAGATGATCCTAACAATCAAGAGGGAAGCATGGGATACAATGCCAAGCATCGGGACGAGTATGATCATGAGATGTGTTTGGCTAATGTCAAGAGAAAGGTAATCATGTGGTATGAGAATGTTGATACAAGCAAAGAGTCGAGGGAACTTCTAAAATGGAAATTCAAAGTGAATAATAACAACAAGGAGCTACTATGTGATCATCCTACTCAAGTCTACTCAAGTGGATTCATGAAATGGGGATTCAAAGGGGGAACTAAGCTTGAACAAAGAGCTAAGTGATGATGGCTCAAGTCAAAGTGAAAGTCCAAAGATCGACTTGTGGGAGGAGAACACGGCCCTCAAGACCATAACCGACTTAATCACACTCCTCATGTCATCTAATTCCACAAGTACCTTCATGATCGAGAGTGTAGCCTCCATGTGATCAAAGACAACCCTAGAGCAATAAGGGAAGTCAAGGAGAGGAGCTCAATGAGCTCAAAGCGAAAATTTGGGGAGCTCAATCAAGTGCAAGGGAAGTGAATCATTTGGAAATGAAAAGGTCGATGTGTTAGAAGGTTCAAGTGAGTCCTTGAAAGGGAGAAAACGTGGGGTTTAAACGTGGCAAAGGGTGGCTAATTGGCGGTTCTATGCATGAGGAACTTCGAGTTGTGCTAAGGGATAATTGTGAATCCAAAGAAACCATGAGTAAGGGGGAGAGCAAGCTCAATTCAATGAACCGAGTTTACAAGAATCAATCTCTCATTCAATCTCTAAGCAAGTGGAATTCTTGGAAGTCTAGAGCCATGGAGCCCAAAGTTGGTCATGGGGCTCATGGGGCACCCCTCATCATGTTCTATGATTCAAGTCATGAAGCCAACAAGAGTCCGAGTCGAGAAGGAGGCAAAGGATCAAGCCATGAGTCAAGCTATAGTCCAAACCGAGCAAGAGGAAGAGAGACCGAGGATTTGAGGACAAATCCTTTTCAAGGAGAGGAGATTGGACCAAAAATGGTCAAGGCTAGCAAAGGCGGTTTTTGTCCAAATCACGGTTTAGGTCCTTGGGCTCGAACCATGGGCTAGGTCACGATCCTAAGGTCCACCCAAGCTTATTTTGAGTGAATTTAAACAATAATATCTTGGTCAAGCTTGGTGGGTCAAGGAAGTCAAGAAAAGTCAAGGCGGAGAGCAACAGAAAGTCGACTAAAGTGCTATTTTTGTTTGTGATCGCCGAGTGCACCCATATGGGTTCGAACCACAAGTCAATTAAATTATCAAGAGGAACAAATCAAATGGGAAGAGCCACCAAGTCAGCGAAAATTTATTCAAGAGGAGCTCACATGTTTCTCCTCAACATGTCCCTTTCACATGTCTCTATCTACCTTTTATACTTTATGCTTTACTTTAAGTATTTGTTGTTTTATGTTCAAAATTTTCAGCTCATGTGAGCTTAAGTGGACAGTATTTGATGTAATTCAAGGGTTAATTGTAGCCTTTAGATCTCCTTTAAATGTAGGGTCAAGATTAGAGGAAGGGTAGTATATAACCTCCTCTCATTGCCTTGTAAATTTTCAGAATTTTATGAATGATAAAAACCCTAAGTTTGAGAGTTCTCAACTTATTTGAGTGTTCTTCATTATCTCCTTGCTTAGTGCTTGAGATTAGTGATAGATTAGTTTAGTGGCTTTGTGCTTAAACTAATCACAACACTAAATCTATTACTTTGTGTTTAGATTTAGTGACTATCTTTTATGTTCTCATTTGTTCACAATTTTTCAGAAAATTTCTCACAAAAATGGTGATTTGGCCGAGTATTCTCAAGGGTTTTCGAGTTTGATTTGTGTTCATCTCTTGAGTGAAACTTGATCCTCCTAGTTTCACTCCAGAAGGGGTGAAGGGGGAAGGGGGCGTGGCCGTGGGATAGGAGGCCGTGGAAGGGGTCACCCTCCTCCTCACATGGAAGATCAATTTTCGAATTCGGAAGAGTCCTTTGAAACCCACCCAAGAGACCATGACCGAGACATTAAGGTGGACATACCCGATTTTTATGGTAGCTTGAACCCCGAGGATCTCCTAGATTGGCTTAGATCGGTTGAGAGAATTTTTGAATTCAAGGAGTACTCCGATAGGAAGTGTTTCAAGGTAGCCATCATGAAGTTTAAGGGATATGCCTCCCTTTGGTATGAAAACCTTAAGAATCAAAGAAACCGAGAGGGTAAGGAACCCATTAAGTCATGGCTCAAACTCAAAAAGAAACTCAAAGACAAGTTTGTTCCCAAAGACTACACCCAAGACATGTTTCTCAAGCTAGCTCAACTAAAACAAGAGTCACACCCCATTGAGACCTATCTTAGGGACTTTGAGCAACTCACCCTACAATGTGAGATGAATGAGAAACCCGAACAAAAAATTGCAAGGTTTGTTGAGGGTCTAAACCCTAGGATAGCAAATCGGGTCAAGATGCAAAACTTGTGGTCATTCGATGAGGCCGTTACCATGGCCACACGTGTGGAAAGGCTAGAGAAGGGGAGAGGAGAGTCGGCTAAGAACACCCCCAAAACCAACCCCATGTCGAGCCAAGGAGGGGTCAAGATTGTTGAGCCTTGCCCTACCACCAAGCCATCAAGTGTTGATAAGGGAAAGGGAATCGACTATGGCCCTAAGAGAACAATTCCTCTCAAGAAGTGCTACCAATGTCAAGGTTACGGTCATTTTGCTAAGGAGTGCCCTAGCAAGAGGACCTTGAATACAAGTGAGGTTGTACATTGGGGAGATGATGAGGTGTTAGTTTGTGAGGAAGAAAACAAAGAGGGAGTTGAGGAAGTAAGGGTGGCCGAAACAATTGTTCCCCCGGACTCGGGGTTGAGCTTGGTTACTTGGCGAGTAATGCACACTCAAGATTCAAGCGAAAGCATGGATCAAAGGCATCAAATATTTCGAACTAAATGTACCATCATGGGGAGAGTGTGTAACTTAATTATCGATGGGGGAAGTTGTGTTAATGTTGCTTCCAAAACCCTCATTGATAAACTTGCCTTACCAACTTTGAAACATCCTCATCCTTACAAGTTAAGGTGGCTTAATCAAGGAGCCGAGGTAAAAGTCGATAAACAATGCAAAGTCTCGTTCTCGATTGGACAAGACTACAAAGATGAAATTGTGTGTGAAGTGTTGAATATGGATGCTTGTCATGTCTTACTTGGGAGGCCATGGGAGTATGAAAAGAACTCTTCCCACCATGGAAGGGACAACACCTACTCATTCAAGTATGGTGAAAAGCTCATTGTCTTAGCTCCCCTACCACCAATGATGGGATGTAAATCCAATGCATGCTTGTTTGAGTCCTTCATTGAGCCGAAACCTAGCATGGAGATGAAGTTGGGGCCGAGCTTGAGTGGGCTTGAGAAATTGAAGGGCCTTGAGCCGAATGAAAAAGAGCAAGGGGAAAAGTTGAACTTGGAATGTGAGGGAAGCTCTAGCATGGTAAGGAGGACTCTAGGAGAGGAGCCTCATGAAGGTGAAGCATCAATCAACAAGGAAACAACCGACTACATTGAGAATGTGGTCAATGAAAGAACAAAAATCGATGGTAAGGGAAGATCAAGCGGGTCATTAAGGTGGAGAATCATTGATGGGCTCGATCATGAGCAAGAATGGGTGGATGGCATGGTTATGAGTCGAGGGCTCAAGGAAATGCTCGAGGAAGAGTGCGTGGTCAAAAAAACCGTGACCAAGGATGAAAATGTGATCAATTCTTCGAGCCAAGGCAAAGGGGTCCAACCACTTCTACAAACTCTAGCTAAGTGGTGCCCATGGAAGACTAAAACCATGAAGACCAAGATCGAGCAAAGGTTGAGCCGAGATTCTAGCTTGAAATCGAGCAAGGGAGGAAGCAAGAGGATCTCCAAGGACTTGAGGACAAGTCCTTTCCAAGGAGAGGAGATTGGACCAAAAATGGCCAAGGGGGTCAAGGGTGAAGTCGAGGGAGACCATGGGGTGGACCCATGGGCTCGAACCCAAGCTTAGGCCGTGGTCAAGAGGGTCACTAAGGGCTAAATAAAGTCAACTCTATGGTCAAATCAAGCCAACCTTAGTGATCAAGCAAAGTCAAGAGGAAGTCAAAGTTGGAGAAAGAACAAAAAGTCAAGATTATGCTATTTTGAAATGTGGTCAACCAAGGTACACCCATGTGAGTCAACCCTCCAATAAATGGGCTCATATGGTTCATCAAGCTAGCTCATGGAGGTCAAGGGGGCCGGCTTATTTCAAGTCACCAAGGATCATCACATTGTTTTTATATTTTAAGTCATTTTCATACATGTCGTTTTCATTACTTTGACTTTATGCTTTATTGAAAGGAGACAATATAATCCCTTGTAATATGGTCACTAGGACCGTCCCACATGCCACCCAAGGTCAAATCTTGACCCTTGAAGACTACCTAAAATGCATGGAGAGGATGTCTTTCGCGTATCGTTGTCTACTTTATGTTTTGTTTGTTATCATTTTCAAAATTGTAAGGTCACAAAGACCAACTTTTTTCGGCTGATTTGAGGGACCTTTATGGCCCTTGGATCAACTTGTAATGTGTGGCTAAGATTAGAATGAGGGTAATATATAAACCCTCATCCTCATCTCACAATTTTCAGATTTGTTGAAATGATAAACCCTAGTTGTTTTATTTGAGTTCTCTTCATTTTCTCATTACTTAGTGTGTGAGTTAGTGGAAGATTAGTTTAGTGGCTTTGTGCTTAAACTAATCAAAACCCTAATTCTATTGCTTTGTGCTTAAAACCGAAAATTTGAAGAACTCTCAATTTGTCCACATTGAGAAAATTATGGAGTGTGATGAACAAAGGATGAAACTTATGGGGATAAGAATCACTCAAAGGATGAACAAAATCGAACCTTGGAAACCCTTGCAATATCTCGGCCAAAGTGACTTTTTTTGTGATATATTTTTCTGAAATTTGTTTGAACAAGGAAATTAAAAGGGATAGTATCTAAATCCACTCACAAAGTTATAGATTTAGAGGTTTAATTAACTAAGCACTAAGCCACTAGTTAATTGATTCACAAATCTCAACACAAAGTAAGAGATAAATGAAGAACACTCAAGAAAACAACTAGGGTTTTTATCATTCATTCAAATCTGAAAAATGTGAGGCAAGGATGAGGGTTTATATAATACCCTCATCTAATCTTGACCATCCATTACAAGCTAATCTAAGGGCTTCAATAAACCCACAATTCCTACATTATACTCGGTCCATTAAGGCTCTCAAGAGCTGAAAATTTTGAACATAAAACAACAAATACTTAAAGTAAAAAACATAAAGTATAAAAGGTAGATAGTGACATGTGTGATAGTGACTCTTTGAGGAACACATGTGAATCCTCCTTTGATGGTTTTTTCGGCTGTTTTGGGGACCTTCACCTCACTTGATTTTTGCTCTTGATGATTTAATTGACTTGTGGTTCGAACCCACTTGGGTGCACTCGAGCGATCACAAACAAAAATAGCACTTTAGTCGACTTTCGGTTGCTCTTTGTCTTGACTTTTCTTGACTTCCTTGACCCACCAAGCTTGACCAAGATATTATTGTTTAAATTCACTCAAAATAAGCTTGGGTGGACCTTAGGATCGTGGTCTAGCCCGTGGTTCGAGCCCAAGGACCTAAACCGTGATTTGGACAAAAACCGTCTTTGCTAGCCTTGACCATTTTTGGTCCAATCTCCTCTCCTTGAAAAGGATTTGTCCTCAAATCCTCGGTCTCTCTTCCTCTTGCTCGGTTTGGATTATAGCTTGACTCATAGCTCGATCCTTTGCCTCCTTCTCGACTCGGACTCGTGTTGGCTTCATGACTTGAATCGTAGAACATGATGAGGGGTGCCCCATGAGCCCCATGACCAACCTTGGG
This sequence comes from Dianthus caryophyllus, assembly GCA_023091065.1. NCBI lineage: Eukaryota > Viridiplantae > Streptophyta > Magnoliopsida > Caryophyllales > Caryophyllaceae > Dianthus > Dianthus caryophyllus. The sequence goes on from CM041530.1 coordinate 10,793,415, forward strand.
CTCCATGGCTCTAGTCTTCCAAGAATTCCACTTGCTTAGAGATTGAATGAGAGATTGATTCTTGTAAACTCGGTTCATTGAATTGAACTTGCTCTCTCCCTTACTCGTGGTTTCTTTGGATTCACAAGTATCCCCTAGCACAACTCGAAGTCCCTCATGTTTAGGACCATCAATTAGCCATCCTTTGCCACGTTTAAACCCCACGTTTTTCTCCCCTTTCAAGGACTCACTTGAACCTTCTAACACATCGACCTTTTCATTTCCAAATGATTCACTTCCCTTGCACTTGATTGAGCTCCCCAAATTTTCAGTTTTGAGCTCATTGAGCTCCTCTCCTTGACTTCCCCTTATTGCTCTAGGGTTGTCTTTGATCACATGTAGGGCTACACTCTCGATCATGAAGGTACTTGTGGAATTAGATGACATGAGGAGCGTGATTAAGTCGGTTATGGTCTTGAGGGCCGTGTTCTCCACCCACAAGTCGATCTTTGGACTTTCACTTTGACTTGAGCCATCATCACTTAGCTCTTTTTGTTCAAGCTTAGTTCCCCCTTTGAATCCCCATTTCATGAATCCACTTGAGTAGACTTGAGTAGGATGATCACATAGTAGCTCCTTGTTGTTATTATTCACTTTGAATTTCCATTTTAGAAATTCCCTCGACTCTTTGCTTGTATCAACATTCTCATACCACATGAACACTTTCCTCTTGACATTAGCCAAACACTTCTCATGATCATACTCATCCCTTGGCTTGGCATTGTACCCCATGCTTTCCTCTTGAGTGTTAGGATCATCTTTAGCAAAGTGAATGGTCAATCTCTCACCAACATTCATTTCCTCACTTGTTTCGACCTCTTCACTCAAAATAACCTCTTTGAACGACTCAAGTATGGAGGGTGGTTTGCATTGCTCTTTGGGGAACTCCTTAGCAAGGACATTAATCTCATCCTTCCCATGACTAACCCCAAGTTCAATTTCTGGTCCCCTATCAATCCCCATTGTTTCGTGTGACATGATCAAGGAGGGTGGGTTAGGGTTCTTCAAAATCGGAGGTAAGGGTGCAAGTTTGATTTTCTTAGCCCCAATCTTGAAAGTATAGGTATTGTCCCTCTCATCATGACTAGCATTTCTCTCCAACTTCCAAGGTCTCCCTAAGAGGAGATGACAAGCCTCCATAGGTAACACATCACACAAAACCACATCCATGTAATCCCCACCAATGGAGAAAGAAACCAAGCATTGTCTATCCACCATCACACTCATCTCGGCTCCATTTCTTTGGCATTTCATCTTGTAAGGGTTAGGGTGATCTTGTGTAGGTAAGGCTAGTTTTTCAATGAGGGTGCTTGAGGCCATACTAACACAACTTTCCTTATCAACAACCAAATTACAAACCCTTCCCATAATGGTACACCTAGACCTAAAGGCTTCGACTTGGTGATTCTCTTCTTGGTTTAGGGTTAGGGTTTGAGCAAGCATGTCCCTACATACCATTCGGCCAAGGTTAGGGGGTTGTTCTCCTCCTAACCGAGCCATTCCATCCTCTAACTCCCTTTGACCCCTCAAAGTCACAAGATCAAGGCTAGGGTTAGGTTTAAGTCTACCCCTCATTCGACTCATTTTGATTTCAAGCTCTCTTCTAGCTTTCTCCATAGAATCATACATGGTTTCACCAAGAGTAGTATCAAGTGAAACACCAAAATGATGGAACACATCCATTGAAATAATCAAAGAACAAAAATCTGAAAATTTTTGAGTAAAGCAAGGACTTTTGAGTGTGAAAATCAAAACCAACACTAACACAAGTGTAGATCTTCAACCATTTTGTGAAAATTTTGTGAGTATGCTTGTGGATTTTTGTGGAAGACACAAGTAAAAGAAATAGATAAAAAAAAACGAAAATAAGGAAGACAAACAAGAACAACTCGACAATGCAAAAACAAATCGAAAATGAAGAACAAACCTAGGCTTTGATTACCAATTTGGAGTGAAACTTATGGGGATAAGAATCACTCAAAGGATGAACAAAATCGAACCTTGGAAACCCTTGCAATATCTCGGCCAAAGTGACTTTTTTTGTGATATATTTTTCTGAAATTTGTTTGAACAAGGAAATTAAAAGGGATAGTATCTAAATCCACTCACAAAGTTATAGATTTAGAGGTTTAATTAACTAAGCACTAAGCCACTAGTTAATTGATTCACAAATCTCAACACAAAGTAAGAGATAAATGAAGAACACTCAAGAAAACAACTAGGGTTTTTATCATTCATTCAAATCTGAAAAATGTGAGGCAAGGATGAGGGTTTATATAATACCCTCATCTAATCTTGACCATCCATTACAAGCTAATCTAAGGGCTTCAATAAACCCACAATTCCTACATTATACTCGGTCCATTAAGGCTCTCAAGAGCTGAAAATTTTGAACATAAAACAACAAATACTTAAAGTAAAAAACATAAAGTATAAAAGGTAGATAGTGACATGTGTGATAGTGACTCTTTGAGGAACACATGTGAATCCTCCTTTGATGGTTTTTTCGGCTGTTTTGGGGACCTTCACCTCACTTGATTTTTGCTCTTGATGATTTAATTGACTTGTGGTTCGAACCCACTTGGGTGCACTCGAGCGATCACAAACAAAAATAGCACTTTAGTCGACTTTCGGTTGCTCTTTGTCTTGACTTTTCTTGACTTCCTTGACCCACCAAGCTTGACCAAGATATTATTGTTTAAATTCACTCAAAATAAGCTTGGGTGGACCTTAGGATCGTGGTCTAGCCCGTGGTTCGAGCCCAAGGACCTAAACCGTGATTTGGACAAAAACCGTCTTTGCTAGCCTTGACCATTTTTGGTCCAGGATTAGTACTATCTTTATGTTTTTCTTCTATCACAAAATTTCAGAAAATATTTCACCAAAAACATTCACTTTGGCCGAAAATTTCAAGGGTTTCAAGGATCGATTTGTGTTCATCTCTTGAGTGAAACTTGATCCTCCTAGTTTCACTCCACCCTTTATTTCCTTACGCCGGAGCGATAGGTTTTCTAAAGGGAGCACTGGGGCGGTCGAGATAGTCGTTTACGGCAAGCCGTGGAGGGGCAAGAGGAAAGTTAGTCCTGCACGTGCTTTATCGAGTGGACAAGCCTGCGTGTTGGAACCACCTCTCAAGGGTGCAAAGGGTGCCTAGATTCCAAAAGGAATGGACTCTAAACGAATGTGCATAGCTCAAATATGTATACATGGATTGTTCAAGGCTTTCAAGTTTCACCTCTTTATTTTTAAAAAGAAAAAGCTAGTTTTAAGTTTTAAAAATAAAATCTCCCCAGCGGAGTCGCCAAACTGTGGAACCCGGGAGCCGCGTCGAGGGACCCAACTCGGCGTCTTGCGTAAGGGCGATGTTAAAGTTAAAAAAGATTAATAAGTTTGAAAAACCTTTAAGAACTGTTTGGAGTCGCCACCTAATTATTGCGGAAATTAGGAACCTGCTACCATGTTCTAAGCTAAAAACATGTCTTAGATTTTGGAGCACGCCGACACCCCTAGATCTAAGGTTGTGAAACCAGATTGGATTCGGGGTGAGGGTACTTTAGGAAAAGAGTTAATTCAAATAATGATTTATGAAAACCTTTTAGAAAAGCCTATGTAAAAATAGCCTCTACTGACCTAGAACAATCCAAGTAAGATGATATTTGAGCTAATGTTATCGCTACGTACAAGTGCGAAAAGAGATTGTAAAAGAATGCAAATGCAGATGCAAAAAGATTGATTAAAACCCTCAGTTTAGCATGTTTAACTTGTTAACGAAAACGGTTCAGTTAAAGGTCGAATTCATTGTTTAAGTTGATTTAAAGCAAAATAAGAAGGGTGCAAGATGCATACAAATAAAATAAAGTTCAATTGTCCATTGGTTTATTTTATAAGGGTCGGTTGCTTATGCGACTTTGGCGTGTCATCGGATATGGAGTGTACCCGAAGTAATAAAAACACTTGGACGGCAAGCGCGCTCAATGCCAAAGCCGGGGGGAGGGGGGGGGGGGCGCTAGCGTGTAGTCCCCTTTGTTAGTCCATAAAAAATAAGAAAAAGCTTTGATCCAAGTGGATCGGTACCTACCTTGTCCTGATGCTTCAGATCTGGGCAGAGCTTCGCTTCTTGAACTTAAAAGGAGGATGAATTCAACACGGGATGGTGTGTTGAACTCAAGGATTTGAGTGCGTGAGGCTTTAGAGAGTTTTGAAGTGTATTTGCTGTGAAAGCTGGGTGTAAATTGTGTTTTTCGAGGTCAGGTATAGGGGTGTATATATACTAAAAACCTCGGAGAAATTAGGAAATCCGGGGATAGAAACAATCCAGGAAACCGCATAGCCTTATGCGGTTGCCACCCCAAACCGCATAAGCTTATGCGGTTTGAGGGTGTGGCTTTTAGCCTAGTTTCCTAGTTTCGGTTTGATTATATCTTTGAAAGATTACGGGATAATCTCGAGCTTGCTTGCCAAGAAAACTCCTGGGATATTTGAGATATTTGTGATGTTCAGGGCTTTGGAGCGCGGGCCAAAGGCTGGGTTTGGGCTCGGTTTTGGGCCCGAGACCCGTAAAAGTGAAGAAGGTGTATTTTGTAGTGTTTTGTGAAATAAGGTAAGACGTGAGGCTGTATTTTGTGTAAGAGGAGGCTAAAGGGAAGATTTAGCTACCGGGCCTAAATTTAGGAATTTAGGAATGCTGAATTAGACCTTGTTAATGTAAAAGGACTAATTGTAGTGCAAATGCGAAACTCATGCCAAATGAAGCAGGACGAGGACCTAGCTAGACTCCAAATGGACAAAAAGAGCGTTTATTTAAGTGTGATGTGAAGCGCCCTAAATCATTTTAACATTTCAAAACGACTCAAAATGAATTCGACATTATTAGAACCGTTTAAGTTAGTGTTAAAGCGTGCGTAATAAAAGTCCGTGTTACATCACAGGGTTTTGTTTAGGAGGGTACGGATATGGGTATCCACAGCGTGCTGTTGCTGTTGTTTGGTCTCGTGAAAGAGCGCAGATGCTTGGTCTCGTGAAAGAGCGCAGGTGCTTGGTCTCGTGAAAGAGCGCAGGTGCTTGGTCTCGTGAAAGAGCGCAGGTGCCTATGCTTCGTGCTAGCGCTTGTGGTGGTGCTTCGTCTCGTAAAGAGTGCTGGTGCCCGCCGGGAATTATCGTCCGAGGGAAAGTGTTCATGCTTAGTGCTCATGTGTAAACGCAAAGGTTGTGATTATGATCGTGTAATGCTTAAACTCGTTAAAGAGTGTGTGTGTGTGGCGGACTTTAGGTGACACCTTAACCGAAAAGCTTGCGGTTCCGAAGAAAAATACTTAGGCTTGGAAATGAATCGAGCCCAAGGTGGATAGAAAACGTGGAATAAAACATGCCTTGGAAATTGCCTTGCCGACTAGTGATTCTTCCGGGGAATCTCTTATCAATTGGCGACTTCAAGCTTGAACTCATTCGCACATGTCGCGGTTTCAAATCCGGAAAATTCGAATCTGCGATTTGCTCTTCTAAAGATCTTCAGATTTCGCTTGCTTCGGTCTTGAAACGTGGTATTATTACAATTCCTTTGGGTTCACTTGATACTCGTCTCTTGGACTTGGGATGTTTGGGTGTTCGAATGTTTGTATCTGTGTTCGGGTGTCTGATGTTTGGGTGTCTGATACTTTGTGCACACGTGAAAGTATTATGCTTTTAGTGCGCATGCTTGTGTTCGTAGCGGTTCTGGAGGTGTCGCTAAACCGTAGATGCTCGCAGATAGCGTGATTTGTTCTTCGTTAGGCGTCATTTCGCAAAAAATTACCCTATTTTTCGTTGACGGAAGCTTGAGGGGTGTATGGTATGAGCCCCCAGTTTGACCGAGTTAGAGTGTATAACGATGGTCAAACTTGATGACAAGGTTGCTCGATTGAGTTTTTGAATTACCCCCTCGAGTTTGACTAAGTTTTGTATGAAAATTGAGTCAAAATGAGGAGCGTGTGTTTGGTATTAAATGTGTTGGAGAAAGTGTTTTTGGATTACCCCCTCGAGTTTGACGAAGTTTTGTATGAAGACTGAGTCAAAGTGTGGAGTACGGTGTTTGGTTTGGGATTACCCCCTTGTAGTTTGGCTTAATTTGATTGGAATTTAGGCAAAATGATGTTGGCTTTTGGTGTTGGCTTTCTTTGACGAAGCTTTAAAGCTAAATCAAAGTCTTGTTTATAATTAGGACTATGCTTTGGTGTAAAAGTAAGGTCAAGATCGTGACAATGCTTTTAATTTTGCCCCCTTAGTTTGGTTGAGTTTTGGTGTAAAAACTAAGTCAAACTTGAAATGTTCCTTCTGTCTTTGCATGGAATGATGTTTTGGTGCGGGGTGTTGGTCGTGCCTTTTGCAAAGCTGCCTACGTATCCATGGTGTGTGGAATCAGACCAGCGTAGTTCGGTAATGCACGTTTAAGGGCATGCCGGCCCGGAGGGTGTTTGAGCTAAGTCGAATTGTGAATTTGACTCGCTTTTATACAGGGTGTTTATTGTTCTGAGGGTGTCCCCTATCAAGGTAGGTTCTTTGCTTCGACTTGTTGTTGTAAAGTTTTTGGACGTCCGTGAAGGATATCTATTTTGTTGTACTTCGTACAGGAGTGTAATCTTAAAGTGGAGTGTCAGCCCCCAGTCTTCATTGTAAGTGTGAGATGTATATCGCACTCATGGTGCATGAGTCGATCATAATTGGAGTGAAACTAGGAGGATCAAGTTTCACTCAAGAGATGAACACAAATCGATCCTTGAAAACCCTTGAAATTTTCGGCCAAGTGACTATTTTTGGTGAAGTGTTTTTCTGAAATTTTGTAAACAAGGAAAATAAAAAGGATAGTCACTAAATCTACACACAAAGTAATAGATTTAGGTTTTGATTAGCTTAAGCACAAAGCCACTAAACTAATCTCTCACAAATCTCAAACACAAAGTAAAGAGATAAATGAAGAACACTCATATAAACCTAGGGTTTCTTTTCATTAGCCAAATCTGCAAAATTACAATGTTGAGTGGAGGTACTTATAATATCCTTCCTTACATCCACACCCTACAATTCAAACTTAATCTAAGGGTCCTAAGAGGTCCCTAATTCAGCCGAAAAAAGTTGGTCTTTGTGACCTTACAATTTTGAAAATGATAACAAACAAAACATAAAGTAAAATGATAGCGTGTGAGCATCCTCTCCATGCATTTTAGGTAGTCTTCAAGGGTCAAGATTTGACCTTGGGTGGCATGTGGGACGGTCCTAGTGACCATATTACAAGGGATTATATTGTCTCCTTTCAATAAAGCATAAAGTAAAAGTAAAGAAAGCGACATGTATGAAAATGACATAAAATATAAAAACAATGTGATGATCCTTGGTGACTTGAAATAAGCCGGCCCCCTTGACCTCCATGAGCTAGCTTGATGAACCATATGAGCCCATTTATTGGAGGGTTGACTCACATGGGTGTACCTTGGTTGACCACATTTCAAAATAGCATAATCTTGACTTTTTGTTGCTCTCCAACTTTGACTTCCTCTTGACTTTGCTTGATCACTAAGGTTGGCTTGATTTGACCATAGAGTTGACTTTATTTAGCCCTTAGTGACCCTCTTGACCACGGCCTAAGCTTGGGTTCGAGCCCATGGGTCCTCCCCATGGTCTCCCTCGACTTCACCCTTGACCACCTTGGCCATTTTTGGTCCAATCTCCTCTCCTTGGAAAGGACTTGTCCTCAAGTCCTTGGAGATCCTCTTGCTTCCTCCCTTGCTCGATTTCAAGCTAGAATCTCGGCTCAACCTTTGCTCGATGGACCAAAATTGGTCAAGGAAACCAAGGGTGAAGCCGAGGGGGGCCGTGGGTTGGAGCCATGGGCTCAAACCCAAGCCTAGACCAAGGGTCAAGGGATCACTAGGGGATAAGTAAAGTCAATTCTATGGTCAAATCGAGCCAACCCTAGCGATCAAGCTAAGTCAAGGAGAAGTCAAAGATGGAGAGCAACAAAAAGTCAAGATTGTGCTATTTTGAAATGTGATCAACTATGGTACACCCAAGTGAGTCAACCCTCCAATAAAATGGGCTCACTTGGTTCAACAAACTAGCTCATGGAGGTCAAGGGGGCCGGTCTACAACAAGTCACCAAGGATCATCACATTGTTTTACTTTATGTCTTTTTCATACATGTCACTATCTACCTTTTATCTTTATGCTTTTTACTTTATGCATTTGTTGTTTTATGTTCAAAAATTCAGCTCACATGTGAGCTAATGGACCGAGTATTATTGTTATTTTGTGGGTTGATTGTAGCCCTTAGATCTTGTTGTAATGGATGGTCAAGATTAGAATGAGGGTAATATATAAACCCTCATTCTCCTCTCACAAATTTTCAGATTTGGATTAATGAAAAGAAAACCCTAGAGTTTCTAACTTGTGTTCTTCATTTCTCATTACTTTGTGTGTGAGTGAGTGAAAAGATTAGTATAGTGGCTTTGTGCTTATGCTAATCAAAACCTAATTCTCTAGCTAAGTGCTTAGAATTAGTCACTATCCTTTTTATTCTCCTTGTTCATATAATTTTCAGAAAAATCATTTCACAAAAATATACAAAGGGCCGAGATTTATCAAGGGTTTTCAAGGTTCGATTTTGTTCATCCTTTGAGTGATTCTTATCCCCATAAGTTTCACTCCACTCGATCTTGGTCTTCATGGTTTTAGTCTTCCATGGGCACCACTTAGCTAGAGTTTGTAAAAGTGGTTGGACCCCTTTGCCTTGGCTCGAAGAATTGATCACATTTTCATCCTTGGTCACGGTTTTTTTGACCACGCACTCTTCCTCGAGCATTTCCTTGAGCCCTCGACTCATAACCATGCCATCCACCCATTCTTGCTCATGATCGAGCCCTTCAATGATTCTCCATCTTAAAGACCCGCTTGACCTTTCCTTGCCATCGATTTTTGTTCATTCGTTGACCACATTCTCAATGTAGTCGGTTGTTTCCTTGTTGATTGATGCTTCACCCTCATGAGGCTCCTCTCCTAGAGTCCTCCTTGCCATGCTAGAGCTTCCCTCACATTCCAAGTTCAACTTTTCCCCTTGCTCTCCTTCATTCGGCCCAAGGCCTTTCAAGTCTACATGCTCAATCAATTTCGGCCCCAACTTCATCTCCATGCTAGGGTTTGGCTCAATGAAGGATTCAAACAAGCATGCATTGGATTTACATCCCATCATTGGTGGTAGGGGAGCTAAGACAATGAGCTTTTCACCATACTTGAATGAGTAGGTGTTGTCTCTTCCATGGTGGGAAGAGTTCTTTTCATACTCCCATGGCCTCCCAAGTAAGACATGACAAGCATCCATATCTAACACTTCACACACAATTTCATCTTTGTAGTCTTGCCCAATCGAGAACGAGACTTTGCATTGTTTATCGACTTTTACCTCGGCTCCTTGATTAAGCCACCTTAGCTTGTAAGGATGAGGATGCTTCAAAGTAGGTAAGGCAAGTTTATCAATGAGGGTTTTGGAAGCAACATTAACACAACTTCCCCCATCGATAATCAAGTTACACACTCTCCCCATGATGGTACATTTAGTTCGAAATATTTGATGCCTTTGATCCATGCTTTCGCTTGAATCTTGAGTGTGCATTACTCGCCAAGTAACCAAGCTCAACCCCGAGTCCGGGGGAACAATTGTTTCGGCCACTCTCTCATCCTCAACTCCCTCTTTCTTTTCTTCCTCACAAACTAACACTTCATCGTCTCCCCAATGCACAACCTCACTTGTGTTCAAGGTCCTCTTGCTAGGGCACTCCTTAGCAAAATGACCATACCCTTGACATTGGTAGCACTTCTTGAGAGGAATTGTTCTCTTGGGACCATAGTCAATTCCCTTTCCCTTATCAACACTTGATGGCTTGGTGGAAGGGCAAGGCTCAACAATCTTGACCCCTCCTTGGCTCGACATGGGGTTGGTTTTGGGGGTGTTCTTAGCCGACTCTCCTCTCCCCTTCTCTAGCCTTTCCACACGTGTGGCCATGGTAACGGCCTCATCGAATGACCACAAGTTTTGCATCTTCACTCGGTTAGCAATCCTAGGGTTTAGGCCCTCGACAAACCTAGCTATTTTTTGTTCGGGTTTCTCATTCATCTCACATTGTAATGTGAGTTGCTCAAAGTCCCTAAGGTAAGACTCAATGGGTTGTGTCTCTTGTTTGAGTTGAGCTAGCTTGAGGAACATGTCTTGGGTATAATCCTTGGGAACAAACTTGTCTTTGAGTTTCTTTTTGAGTTTGAGCCATGACTTAATGGGTTCCTTACCCTCTCGGTTTCTTTGATTCTTAAGGTTTTCATACCAAAGGGAGGCATATCCCTTAAACTTCATGATGGCTACCTTGAAACACTTCCTATCGGAGTACTCCTTGAATTCAAAAATTCTCTCAACCGATCTAAGCCAATCTAGGAGATCCTCGGGGTTCAAGCTACCATAAAAATCGGGTATGTCCACCTTAATGTCTCGGTCATGGTCTCTTGGGTGGGTTTCAAGGGACTCTTCCGAATCCGAAAATTGATCTTCCATGTGAGGAGGAGGTTGTCCTCTCCCACGGCCCCCATACCCAATCCCACGGCCACGTCCCCTTCCCCCTTCACCCCTTCTTGGTTCATTGATATTTTGGTCTAAGAGGGTGTTTAGAGCATTCATCATTAAAGTGCAATTACCGGTGAGTTGAGTTAACTTCTCTTCTAGATCGGAAAGTCTTTTACCCTCTCCTCTATTCTCTTCCATTTTGTGAAAATTTTGTGAGATCTTTTGTGGAAATTTTGTGGGAAATTTGGACCAAAATTGGTCAAGGAAGTCAAGGGTGGAGAAGAGGGAGACCATGGGTTAGGGCCATGGGCTCAAACCCAAGCCTAGACCAAGGGTCAAGGGATCACTAAGGGATAAGTAAAGTCAATTCTATGGTCAAATCGAGCCAACCCTAGTGATCAAGCTAAGTCAAGGAGAAGTCAAAGTTGGAGAGCAACAAAAAGTCAAGATTATGCTATTTTGAAAATGTGGTCAACTAAGGTACACCCATGTGAGTCAACCCTCCAATAAATGGGCTCACATGGTTCATCAAGCTAGCTCATGGAGGTCAAGGAGCCGGCCTAGCTCAAGTCACCAAGGATCATCACATTGTTTTTATGTTGTTTATGCTTTATGTCATTTTAAATACATGTCATTTCTTTACTTTATTATTTTATGTAAGGAGACAATATAATCCTTTGTCTTTGATTGTTGAACCGTCCCACATGCTCTCCAAGGTCAATTCTTGGCCTTTGGATGCTACCTAAAGTGCATGGAGAGGATGTCTTTCACGTATCGTCTACTTTAAGTTTTTGTTTGTTATCAATTTCAAAATTGTAAGGTCACTAGGACCAATTATTTTCGGCTGATTTGAGGGACCTTTATGGCCCTTGGATCAATTTGTAATGTGTGACTAAGATTAGAATGAGGGTAATATATAAACCCTCATCCTCATCTCACAATTTTGAGATTTGGCTAATGAAAAGAAACCCTAGGTTTATATGAGTGTTCTTCATTTTCTCATTACTTAGTGTGTGAGTTTAGTGAAAGATTAGTTTAGTGGCTTTGTGCTTAAACTAATCACAACCTAAATCTATTACTTAGTGTGTAGATTTAGTTACTATCCTTTTTATTTTCCTTGTTCATAAAATTTGAAAATTATCCCACAAAATCATACATATAACCGAGTTTCTCAAGGGCTTTTAAAGATCGATTCTTGTTCAATCCTTGAGTGAAACTTGATCCACCTAGTTTCACTCCAAATTGGTCATCAAAGCCTAGGTTTGTTCTTGATTTCATTTTTTTATCTTTGTTTTGGTTTACCCTAGTAGTGTCAGTAGGTTGTTTGTTTTCTTCTTTTAATTTTTCGTTTTCTTCCTTCCTTTCCTTGTTTATTTTCTATAAATTCCCCACAAAATTTCCACAAAAGATCTCACAAAATTTTCACAAAATGGAAGAGAATAGAGGAGAGGGTAAAAGACTTTCCGATCTAGAAGAGAAGTTAACTCAACTCATAGTAATTGCACTTTAATGATGAATGCTCTAAACACCCTCTTAGACCAAAATATCAATGAACCAAGAAGGGGTGAAGGGGAAGGGGCGTGGCGTGGGATTGGGTATGGGGCGTGGGAGAGGACAACCTCCTCCTCACATGGAAGATCAATTTTCGGATTCGGAAGAGTCCCTTGAAACCCACCCAAGAGACCATGACCGAGACATTAAGGTGGACATACCCGATTTTTATGGTAGCTTGAACCCCGAGGATCTCCTAGATTGGCTTAGATCGGTTGAGAGAATTTTTGAATTCAAGGAGTACTCCGATAGGAAGTGTTTCAAGGTAGCCATCATGAAGTTTAAGGGATATGCCTCCCTTTGGTATGAAAACCTTAAGAATCAAAGAAACCGAGAGGGTAAGGAACCCATTAAGTCATGGCTCAAACTCAAAAAGAAACTCAAAGACAAGTTTGTTCCCAAAGACTACACCCAAGACATGTTTCTCAAGCTAGCTCAACTAAAACAAGAGTCACACCCCATTGAGACCTATCTTAGGGACTTTGAGCAACTCACCCTACAATGTGAGATGAATGAGAAACCCGAACAAAAAATTGCAAGGTTTGTTGAGGGCCTAAACCCTAGGATAGCAAATCGGGTCAGGATGCAAAACTTGTGGTCATTCGATGAGGCCGTTACCATGGCCACACGTGTGGAAAGGCTAGAGAAGGGGAGAGGAGAGTCGACTAAGAACACCACCAAAACCAACCCCATGTCGAGCCAAGGAGGGGTCAAGATTGTTGAGCCTTGCCCTACCACCAAGCCATCAAGTGTTGATAAGGGAAAGGGAATCGACTATGGCCCTAAGAGAACAATTCCTCTCAAGAAGTGGTACCAATGTCAAGGTTACGGTCATTTTGCTAAGGAGTGCCCTAGCAAGAGGACCTTGAATACAAGTGAAGTTGTACATTGGGGAGATGATGAGGTGTTAGTTTGTGAGGAAGAAAAAAAAGAGGGAGTTGAGGAAGTAAGGGTGGCCGAAACAATTGTTCCCCCGGACTCGGGGTTGAGCTTGGTTACTTGGCGAGTCATGCATACTCAAGATTCAAGCGAAAGCGTGGATCAAAGGCATCAATTATTTCGAACCAAATGTACCATCATGGGGAGAGTGTGCAACTTGATTATCGATGGGGGAAGTTGTGTTAATGTTGCTTCCAAAACCCTCATTGATAAACTTGCCTTACCAACTTTGAAACATCCTCATCCTTACAAGTTAAGGTGGCTTAATCAAGGAGCCGAGGTAAAAGTCGATAAACAATGCAAAGTCTCGTTCTCGATTGGACAAGACTACAAAGATGAAATCATGTGTGAAGTGTTGAATATGGATGCTTGTCATGTCTTACTTGGGAGGCCATGGGAGTATGAAAAGAACTCTTCCCACCATGGAAGGGACAACACCTACTCATTCAAGTATGGTGAAAAGCTCATTGTCTTAGCTCCCCTACCACCAATGATGGGATGTAAATCCAATGCATGCTTGTTTGAGTCCTTCATTGAGCCGAAACCTAGCATGGAGATGAAGTTGGGGCCGAGCTTGAGTGGGCTTGAGAAATTGACGGGCCTTGAGCCGAATGAAGAAGAGCAAGGGGAAAAGTTGAACTTGGAATGTGAGGGAAGCTCTAGCATGGTAAGGAGGACTCTAGGAGAGGAGCCTCATGAAGGTGAAGCATCAATCAACAAGGAAACACCCGACTACATTGAGAATGTGGTCAATGAAAGAACAAAATCGATGGTAAGGAAAGATCAAGCGGGTCATTAAGGTGGAGAATCATTGATGGGCTCGATCATGAGCAAGAATGGGTGGATGGCATGGTTATGAGTCGAGGGCTCAAAGAAATGCTCGAGGAAGAATGTGTGGTCAAGCAAACCGTGACCAAGGAAGAAAACATGATGAATTCTTGAGCCAAGTCAAAGGGGTCCAACCGTTTCTACAAACTCTAGCTAAATGGTGCCCATGGAAGACCAAAACCGTGAAGGCCAAGATTGAACAAAGGTTGAGCCGAGAATCGAGTGTGAAGTCGAGCAAGAGAGGGAGCAAGAGGTTCTCCAAGGACTTGAGGGCAAGTCCTTTTCAAGGAGAGAGGATTGGACCAAAATTGGTCAAGGAAGTCAAGGGTGGAGAAGAGGGAGACCATGGGTTAGGGCCATGGGCTCAAACCCAAGCCTAGACCAAGGGTCAAGGGATCACTAAGGGATAAGTAAAGTCAATTCTATGGTCAAATCGAGCCAACCCTAGTGATCAAGCTAAGTCAAGGAGAAGTCAAAGTTGGAGAGCAACAAAAAGTCAAGATTATGCTATTTTGAAAATGTGGTCAACTAAGGTACACCCATGTGAGTCAACCCTCCAATAAATGGGCTCACATGGTTCATCAAGCTAGCTCAGGGACGTCAAGGAGGCGGCCTAGCTCAAGTCACCATGGATCATCACATTGTTTTTATGTTGTTTATGCTTTATGTCATTTTAAATACATGTCATTTCTTTCTTTATTGTTTTATGTAAGGAGACAATATAATCCTTTGTCTTTGATTGTTGAACCGTCCCACATGCTCTCCAAGGTCAATTCTTGGCCTTTGGATGCTACCTAAAGTGCATGGAGAGGATGTCTTTCACGTATCGTGTCTACTTTAAGTTTTTGTTTGTTATCAATTTCAAAATTGTAAGGTCACTAGGACCAATTATTTTGGTGATTTGAGGGACCTTTATGGCCCTTGGATCAATTTGTAATGTGTGACTAAGATTAGAATGAGGGTAATATATAAACCCTCATCCTCATCTCACAATTTTGAGATTTGGCTAATGAAAAGAAACCCTAGGTTTATATGAGTGTTCTTCATTTTCTCATTACTTAGTGTGTGAGTTTAGTGAAAGATTAGTTTAGTGGCTTTGTGCTTAAACTAATCACAACCTAAATCTATTACTTAGTGTGTAGATTTAGTTACTATCCTTTTTATTTTCCTTGTTCATAAAATTTCAGAAAATTATCCCACAAAAAACATACATATAACCGAGATTCTCAAGGGCTTTTAAAGATCGATTCTTGTTCAATCCTTGAGTGAAACTTGATCCTCCTAGTTTCACTCCAAAATTTATAGAAAATAAACAAGGAAAGGAAGGAAGAAAAACGAAAAATTAAAAGAAGAAAACAAACAACCTACTCGACACTACTAGGGTATACCGAAAACAAAGATAAAAAAAATGAAATCAAGAACAAACCTAGGCTTTGATGACCAATTTGGAGTGAAACTAGGAGGATCAAGTTTCACTCAAGAGATGAACACAAATCGATCCTTGAAAACCCTTGAAATTTTCGGCCAAGTGACTATTTTTGGTGAACTGTTTTTCTGAAATTTTGTAAACAAGGAAAATAAAAAGGATAGTCACTAAATCTACACACAAAGTAATAGATTTAGGTTTTGATTAGCTTAAGCACAAAGCCACTAAACTAATCTCTCACAAATCTCAAACACAAAGTAAAGAGATAAATGAAGAACACTCATATAAACCTAGGGTTTCTTTTCATTAGCCAAATCTGCAAAATTACAATGTTGAGTGGAGGTACTTATAATATCCTTCCTTACATCCACACCCTACAATTCAAACTTAATCTAAGGGTCCTAAGAGGTCCCTAATTCAGCCGAAAAAAGTTGGTCTTTGTGACCTTACAATTTTGAAAATGATAACAAACAAAACATAAAGTAGACTGATGACGTGTGAGACATCCTCTCCATGCATTTTAGGTAGTCTTCAAGGGTCAAGATTTGACCTTGGGTGGCATGTGGGGCGGTCCTAGTGACCATATTACAAGGGATTATATTGTCTCCTTTCAATAAAGCGTAAAGTAAAAGTAATGAAAGCAGCGTGTATGAAAATGACATAAAATATAAAAACAATGTGATGATCCTTGGTGACTTGAAATAAGCCGGCCCCCTTGACCTCCATGAGCTAGCTTGATGAACCATATGAGCCCATTTATTGGAGGGTTGACTCACATGGGTGTACCTTGGTTGACCACATTTCAAAATAGCATAATCTTGACTTTTTGTTGCTCTCCAACTTTGACTTCCTCTTGACTTTGCTTGATCACTAAGGTTGGCTTGATTTGACCATAGAGTTGACTTTATTTAGCCCTTAGTGACTGGAGCGATTCGGGGCGGGCCTCTTTATACCTTGTAACCATACTCACCCTAAACTCGACTCACTCATGAGCACTCATTCAAATACACGGTTTTAGGGCTGAAAATGGTGGTTTCATTTTTCTGAAATTTTATTTGCAAACATAAAACAAAGATAAAAAGGATATGAAATAGACTAAGCACAAAGCCACTAGCCTAAGACTAAGGTTCCGATCAATCATCGCACAAAGCTATGATCATTACCCAAGAAACTCGAAACACCAAGCACAAAGCCAAGGTGGTTTCCAAGAGAAAAACTCACTTTTAAAACTCATTTTCTTATAACTTCAAATCTGATTTTTACATGAGGAAATGCTTGGTTTATATAGACCAAGGCTTTAAATCTTGACCTTACATCTTACTCCTAATCTAAGGGTCAAGAATGGTCCTAAAAACAAACAAAAAATTCAGCTCACATGAGCTTACAAAATCTAAAAATAAAACAACTAAAGCATAAAGGTTGAAAGCGACTCTTGAATGCATCCTCTCCCTTCATTGATCTAGGGCCTTGATCACCTCCTTGGAGCACAAGTTTATGGATCACCAATTCTGATTTTTAGCATACAAACAACAACAATATAAAGTGGAAAAAGGACATAAAGATAAAGTAATACAATTGAAAGGGACATGCTTCACAAGATAATGTGTGTTGTTTGAATTGAATTTTCAGCTGATCTCCTTGGCCCCTCTTTGCATTAGCACGTCCCATGTGAGCCCTAGGCTCATGGGAAGACTTAAAATTGGTCCCCAAGTGAGCTCACCCAAGGAGGAGAAGGTAGGACAAGTGTATTGCTCATTAACCCCAAAACAGTTTTCTAACCGGATTTCCTGAGATTGAAGTGACTTGTACGCTTCACCATTTCTTGCTCACGTTGAATTAGAAGGCCCATGATATGTCATTGGAAAGATATTTGAGTTGGCTATCCAATGCAAAAAGAATCATCCAAAAATATGGCCTACAACTCAAGATATTGAGCTTTTAGTACAGACATGTCAAACAGCCTATGGACTGAGTTTCACAATCTGACCCCTGACTTGTAGAGGTCATAACTCTCAGCTCCCTTTGATCCATATAGCCCACCATATGTCAAATGAAAGCTCTTTGAGCTAGCTTTCATATGCAAGTGGTTTCACCTCAATTGGATGAGTAGATTGGGAGTTATGTTACAATCTCTACCGACATGTCAAAATGAGCTTCATGGTTCATGGCCTAGGTTGTTGCTTTCCAAGTGTGGGCTGATTTCCTTCGTTCTTCTTTTGTACATTGCACTCGGTTTGACCCTAATGGTCACAAATTAAGCCATGGCTCGAGCCATAGGACCCAAGTTAGCCCAAGCCTCAAAATGAGCAAAAATCGGGACCAAATCGTCAAGCCAGTTTGATCTGCAACTCCCCTTTTTCAAAAAAGTTTGTCCTCAAACTTTGGCCAAATAAAAATGGTATCCAAAAGATGAAATTTTCAGAAATTAAAACGATTTTTGAAAGAATAAAGTTTTGATAAAAACGAGGGAAACAACAAGAGCAAATCCTATGAAAAGCACATAGCAAATTCATCGAATCCTCTTGTTAGCCAACTCGACCCAAACACCTACAAAGGTGCTCGAATCAAGTCGACACTCACAAATCAAGATGCACACAGATTTGTAAGGAGACACTCGAAGACACCAAGACCCAACTCATCCCAAGATCGTCTCGGTTTAAGAAAACTCGAGAGCCGTAGCTCTGATACCAATTGGAGCGATTCGAAGCGGGCCTCTTTGTACCTTGTAACCACTCTAACCCTAAACTCGACTCACTCAAGAGCACTCACTCAATGAACACGGTTTAGGGGGCTGTTTTGGTGGATCATCTCGGTTTTAGTTTAAACTTGTAACCACACTCATCCTAACTCGACTCACTCATGAACACTTAATCAAAACACACGAGTTAGGGGTTGTTTTAGGTGGAGAAAGTTTCTGATTTTATTGAACAAACATAAAAACGAAAAAATAAAGATATGACTTAAACAAGTTTAAGTCTAGGATATGAATTAGACCGAGCACTAAGCGAGGGCCTAAGACTAAGGTTCCGATCAATCATCGCACTAAGCTATGATCATCCCCAAGGAAACTCGAAACACCAAGCACTAAGCTAAGGTGGTTTGAAGAGAAAACTCAACTCAAAACTCATGTTTTTATAACTTATCAAATCTGATTTTTACATGAGGAAATGCTTGGTTTATATAGACCAAGGCTTTAAATCTTGACCTTACATCTTACTCCTAATCTAAGGGTCAAGAATGGTCCTAAAAACAAACAAAAAATTCAGCTCACATGAGCTTACAAAATCTAAAAATAAAACAACTAAAGCATAAAGGTTGAAAGCGACTCTTGAATGCATCCTCTCCCTTCATTGATCTAGGGCCTTGATCACCTCCTTGGAGCACAAGTTTATGGATCACCAATTCTGATTTTTAGCATACAAACAACAACAATATAAAGTGGAAAAGGACATAAAGCATAAAATGTCTGATTGAAAGGGACGTCTTCACAAGATAATGTGTGTTGTTTGAATTGAATTTTCAGCTGATCTCCTTGGCCCCTCTTTGCATTAGCATCGTCCCATGTGAGCCCTAGGCTCATGGGAAGACTTAAAATTGGTCCCCAAGTGAGCTCACCCAAGGAGGAGAAGGTAGGACAAGTGTATTGCTCATTAACCCCAAAACAGTTTTCTAACCGGATTTCCTGAGATTGAAGTGACTTGTACGCTTCACCATTTCTTGCTCACGTTGAATTAGAAGGCCCATGATATGTCATTGGAAAGATATTTGAGTTGGCTATCCAATGCAAAAAGAATCATCCAAAAATATGGCCTACAACTCAAGATATTGAGCTTTTAGTACAGACATGTCAAACAGCCTATGGACTGAGTTTCACAATCTGACCCCTGACTTGTAGAGGTCATAACTCTCAGCTCCCTTTGATCCATATAGCCCACCATATGTCAAATGAAAGCTCTTTGAGCTAGCTTTCATATGCAAGTGGTTTCACCTCAATTGGATGAGTAGATTGGGAGTTATGTTACAATCTCTACCGACATGTCAAAATGAGCTTCATGGTTCATGGCCTAGGTTGTTGCTTTCCAAGTGTGGGCTGATTTCCTTCGTTCTTCTTTTGTACATTGCACTTGGTTTGACCCTAATGGTCACAAATTAAGCCATGGCTCGAGCCATAGGACCCAAGTTAGCCCAAGCCTCAAAATGAGCAAAAATCGGGACTAAATCGTCAAGCCGTTTAGGTGCAACTCTCCTTTTTCAAAAAAGTTTGTCCTCAAACTTTGGCCAAATAAAAATGGTATCCAAAAGATGAAATTTTCAGAAATTAAAACGATTTTTGAAAGAATAAAGTTTTGATAAAAACGAGGGAAACAACAAGAGCAAATCCTATGAAAAGCACATAGCAAATTCATCGAATCCTCTTGTTAGCCAACTCGACCCAAACACCTACAAAGGTGCTCGAATCAAGTCGACACTCACAAATCAAGATGCACACAGATTTGTAAGGAGACACTCGAAGACACCAAGACCCAACTCATCCCAAGATCGTCTCGGTTTAAGAAAACTCGAGAGCCGTAGCTCTGATACCAATTGGAGCGATTCGGGGCGGGCCTCTTTATACCTTGTAACCATACTCACCCTAAACTCGACTCACTCATGAGCACTCATTCAAATACACGGTTTTAGGGCTGAAAATGGTGGTTTCATTTTTCTGAAATTTTATTTGCAAACATAAAACAAAGATAAAAAGGATATGAAATAGACTAAGCACAAAGCCACTAGCCTAAGACTAAGGTTCCGATCAATCATCGCACAAAGCTATGATCATTACCCAAGAAACTCGAAACACCAAGCACAAAGCCAAGGTGGTTTCCAAGAGAAAAACTCACTTTTAAAACTCATTTTCTTATAACTTCAAATCTGATTTTTACATGAGGAAATGCTTGGTTTATATAGACCAAGGCTTTAAATCTTGACCTTACATCTTACTCCTAATCTAAGGGTCAAGAATGGTCCTAAAAACAAACAAAAAATTCAGCTCACATGAGCTTACAAAATCTAAAAATAAAACAACTAAAGCATAAAGGTTGAAAGCGACTCTTGAATGCATCCTCTCCCTTCATTGATCTAGGGCCTTGATCACCTCCTTGGAGCACAAGTTTATGGATCACCAATTCTGATTTTTAGCATACAAACAACAACAATATAAAGTGGAAAAGGACATAAAGCATAAAATGTCTGATTGTAAGGGACATGCTTCACAAGATAATGTGTGTTGTTTGAATTGAATTTTCAGCTGATCTCCTTGGCCCCTCTTTGCATTAGCACGTCCCATGTGAGCCCTAGGCTCATGGGAAGACTTAAAATTGGTCCCCAAGTGAGCTCACCCAAGGAGGAGAAGGTAGGACAAGTGTATTGCTCATTAACCCCAAAACAGTTTTCTAACCGGATTTCCTGAGATTGAAGTGACTTGTACGCTTCACCATTTCTTGCTCACGTTGAATTAGAAGGCCCATGATATGTCATTGGAAAGATATTTGAGTTGGCTATCCAATGCAAAAAGAATCATCCAAAAATATGGCCTACAACTCAAGATATTGAGCTTTTAGTACAGACATGTCAAACAGCCTATGGACTGAGTTTCACAATCTGACCCCTGACTTGTAGAGGTCATAACTCTCAGCTCCCTTTGATCCATATAGCCCACCATATGTCAAATGAAAGCTCTTTGAGCTAGCTTTCATATGCAAGTGGTTTCACCTCAATTGGATGAGTAGATTGGGAGTTATGTTACAATCTCTACCGACATGTCAAAATGAGCTTCATGGTTCATGGCCTAGGTTGTTGCTTTCCAAGTGTGGGCTGATTTCCTTCGTTCTTCTTTTGTACATTGCACTTGGTTTGACCCTAATGGTCACA
The DNA here is from genome assembly GCA_023091065.1 of Dianthus caryophyllus. Taxonomy (NCBI): domain Eukaryota; kingdom Viridiplantae; phylum Streptophyta; class Magnoliopsida; order Caryophyllales; family Caryophyllaceae; genus Dianthus; species Dianthus caryophyllus. The sequence goes on from CM041530.1 coordinate 10,814,687, forward strand.
AATTAAGCCATGGCTCGAGCCATAGGACCCAAGTTAGCCCAAGCCTCAAAATGAGCAAAAATCGGGACTAAATCGTCAAGCCGTTTCAGTGCAGTGACCCTCCTGACCACGGCCTAAGCTTGGGTTCGAGCCCATGGGTCCTCCCCATGGTCTCCCTCGACTTCACCCTTGACCACCTTGGCCATTTTTGGTCCAATAATGCTTGCGAGAAAGGATCGTGTGGCTTCCTAGTCTAAGGAGGTGTGTGTGTTATCTATAGATATTGGGAATATCATAGATAAGCCCCCAGTCTTGAGGTTTGGCGCTTTGTTCTCCATTTGGTAGGAAATGGGCTGCATCACGGATGGTTATGGATGTAACCGGTCAAAAGTTGTTGTTTTTGTCGTTTTGTCTAGGGTAGGACGTATCTAGTACTGTCGGATGGATTGTGTCTCAGCGTATCCAATTCCATAGAGCGTGGTGTATCCTATTCCAGTGTTGCTGGATAGAGTGTGTCTTGCGTGGTTTGGCGTAGCGTGTATCCAGTATCGTCGGGCGTACTCCATGTGCTTGACTGCATTTTGAGCATTGTGAATGCTTATGTCGTGCTTGATGTCTTCTCCATCTCTTGCTTGTACCTGCCTAGTCAGTACTCGAGAAAAGAAAGTTTTTGAAAATGCTCTCGCGTTTTTGGAAATGCCTTTTATTCGAAGGAAAAACCGTTTTTGCAAAAGAAGGTTTTGAAAATGACACTTTCATAAAAGAAAATTTTGAAAATGCTGTTTTTGCAAAAGAAGATTTTGAAGATGCTTGAAGGTGTATTTGTGTTTAGCATTAAATCGAGCGTTGCGTTAATTTTTAGAAAGTGCTTCTTAAAGTGCATTGACTCGGGTGTTGTGTTAGTTCACAACGAGTTCTTTTCAAAGTGCGTTAACTCGAGTGTTGAGTTAATTTTTGAAAGATGCTCTTTGTGGATGTGGATGAGATGTTTGAAGGATGTGTTTCCTCGTGCATGTGTGGATGCTTTAGAAGTTTTAAAAACTTGAAAAGCTTTGAAAGGAAAAGAGGGTTTAAAGTGTTTCAAAGGCGAAGGTGAATCGTATGCGTGACTCAAAACTCGACAATGATAGGGATGTAAGTGACTGTGACACGTGCATCGGTAAAGCCCCCGGCTTGGCGACTCATGGTTGCTTCAGTGGCATGTTGTTGTTCCTGCAAAACGATCAAGGTTAGATAAAAAAGCAGAGTACTACTCCTAGGTCTAACACAACTTTGTCTCGACGTAGTCGTTTTAACGCCTCGATAAAGAAACAGTTTGCCTTTGATTTTTGTGGATTTTTGTGAGGATGTCCTTGGCTTTGAAAGCTTTAGACATAGGGATGTTTTGTGAAATTCGGTTGGGATCGTGAGAGCGGCCTACGTATTCGTGGGTACGGAATCAAACCTAGCGTAGTTCCAAAGGCGCATGTTTAAGGACCTACCGGTCCGGTAAGGGTGTTTGTGAAATGTGTTTGTGGAAAGTGTTTGTTTATGTGAAAAGGTGCGTGTTTAAGGACCCGCCGGTCCATAAGGTGTTTTTGTATGGGGAGGTGTGTGTTTAAGGACCCGCCGGTCCAGAAGGCTGTTTTGTTGTAAAAAGGTGCGTGTTTAAGGACCCGCCGGTCTATGTGATGTTTTTTGTGGAAAGGTGCGTGTTTAAGGACCCGCCGGTCTAGAAGGGTGTTTATGTGATTGACCTTGATACATTGCATCCTAAAGGTAGGTTCTCCTTAGTTGATCTTGGCCGTTTGTTTGTCACATCAAAGTCCAATTTGATGGAGAGGCGTATGTGTTCGCCGTTTGGCAAAATGAGGAGTATTCCTTTTTCCTCGACCTCGATAATTGGATGAACCATCGAAGTATATTGTTCGTCGTTTATGTTGGTAAATTCCGTCTTTGGGGAGATCGGAGACTGTTCGTCTCTTGATGTCATATTCGGCTAAGAGCTACGTCCATCGTGCCATGTTTTCATTTGGCACGGGTTTCTTGAAGAGGTATTTGACTGGGTCCAGTTTTGGGCAGACCTTTATTTGCTGAGCCACTTGCCCTGTTGACTTTCGGGCTTCTTGAATGTTATTTTGTCCCTTTCTTTTGAGACTTGTGGCTTTTTGATTTCTTGAAGACTTTGAGACTTGTTAGCTCCTTGATTTTGCTCCTTTGCCGTCGTTTTTACTTTTGATTGTATTTCCCTTTTGTGTTTGAGAATTCGTCGCGCCCTTTGTGGCTTGAGCTCGAGTTTCGACTTTGCTAGACCCTATGGTGGGAAGGTTGCATGTGATCATGTGTCTATCACGCCGGACTCCTCTGACAAGTTCATTTGCTTATTAGGCACGCGATCGAGTACGCGGAGGGCAATCCAGGAATACTCATATTTTTGGTCGTGATCAAATTCATGACCACTGTGGAGCTCCAAATTAATGGATCCTCCTCCAAAAGCAGCGGAGTAGTAGACCACAAGCTGACTACCGAACCGTAGGTGTTTAGTCGTCGAAAACCTTTTTATTCTTGTCTTGTATTGATGTTGACTTCGACCTTCGTACCCGGCCTAGACCTCCTTCGGATAGCTACTCCTAGGATGCAATGCATGTCGGTGCAAAATGTTTTTGTATAATAAATGTGAGTAAAATGGGTGAAATGAAACTGGGTTGTAGGCAAACTTATTCCCTTATCGATTTGTTAAAATGTCGTACGTCGAAGGCCCGATTGTTCTAGACTGACGGAGATTGACTCGATGCCTAAAAACTCAACCCGTATTTAAAAGACTCGAATTGCTTGAGGACATCCGCCAGATCGTCGATGGTACTTGAGTGAACGCCTTGTCGGTTGCTTGGTGATGTATGTGTCGTGGGTACACGTCGATGCCCTTGGTGTCGAGACTCGAATATGTTGGAGTATGTGTCCTCCACAATAGTGCGATTACTTAATAAATCTCAATTAAGGAATACATGGGGATAATCCTGAATTATTGTCAATTGATTAACGTAAATCAATAACGGTTGGCTGACTAGAGTTTGACGTTATTGTCGTGAGAACGGCGGTAATCATTTGATCCCTTTAAGTCACACCTATAGGAACGTACTCCAAATATTTAAGCTAATATATTGTATGAGATACGATTATATTAGTGACTTGATAATTTGACTAACGGTTAGTCGGTGAATTAATTTAGAGAGAAATCGAGTTGTGAACTCGGACGTTTGAATTTTATATTGATAAAATTATTAGAGGAGATGGAATTAGTGATTAAACGTTAATTCACTAATTATGTATATTTTACTAATGAGATTAGTAAAAGTACATTTTTAATATATGTGTAAGTGTACATATATATTAAGGAAGAGTTTAATTAATTTACACTTTATTATATTAGATAATTAAGTGATAAATTATATCTTATTGTGGGACAAAATTGATAAACAAAATGGACCCATATTGGAGGCCCTTGGACCGTCCAAATGGAGAAGCAAAAGGAAGATTCCTTTTTGTTTTGTTCATTTTGTTTACTTGCTTTATGCATGTCAAAACACAATGATTAACATGCATAGAATCTCTCTTCACAAGAAACACTCTCTTCCCTTCTCTACATGCAATGGGCCGAAAATTTGGAGTGTCTTGTACACTTCATTTTTACTTGTTTTTCTAATAAAAACACAAGGCAAAGAGAAAGTTGATTTATTCAAGAGTTCTCTCCTTTCTCTCTCATTTTCTCTCTAAGTCTTATACTAGTTTTATCTCAAATATTACTAAGTGTTAGTAATAATATTTCACATATTATCAAGTAATACTAAGTGATTTCTAGTTCAAAATACTTAGTGTTTTTGGAGTTAAGTTCTTGGGTGTATCTCAAAGGAGGTTTCCTACTTTGGAAACTTGGGTTGGAGGATCTTCCTAATACTTTGCTCAAGAAACAAAACTAGAAAGGAGTTCTAGTTTTGTGCCCTAATTTCCTTTTCAAGAAAGGTATAAATTTCTAAACTTGTTAACAATGTAAATTTGTACTACATCGATCTTGCTAAATCAAATTAGAGTAATTTGATTTACACTAATATTTGATTAGTGATGGGATCTAATTCCTACAAGTGGTATCAGAGCCAAGGCTTGTAGTTACAAATTTATTTTGTTATTTTTGGGATTTTATATATTTATTGAGAATAAATATGATAAAATCCGAAAATGGTGTTAAAAGTTGTTTTAACACGATATTTTTATTGCATGCAAATTTTCTGGTCTCATGAAGTTACTGGTCAAATTTCATAATTTTTGGAATTTGTTTGCTAATTAAAATGATTTTTATACAAAACCGAGTCAAAAAGTGTGTTTTTGGCTAAAATAATTTCTGTAAATAGTTATAGTTGGAATCTGGTCACGACATTTTTACACAGTGATATTTCATATTTATACTTTCTGTATGTAAATTTTCAAAGTCAGATTTTGAGTTTTGAATATTTATTCATATTTTTGTTTAAAATCGGTATGATATGCATTTTATGTCCAAAAATATAGTAAACGTTGTTTTCTGGACATGAAATTTATACCAATATTTTTATACATTATGAGGATGCTCTCGTATAAATTTGGGATTTTTCCTCACTGTTTTAGACGTTTTCTTGATTTTATGAGATAAAATCGATGAAATCGTATGTTATTTGTTATAAAATAATTCGTAAATTTTTCTGACCAAAATTTTTCTTTTCTGATATTTTTGAAGTGTTCCAGAATATAAAAAATTTTGTCAAAATAAAAATGATTTTATTTTATTTTATTTTGATTTTATAAAGCTTTATTCATAAATAGTTATGATTAAAGTACTTCTAATTAGCAAATGACCATGTTTATAAACTAAAATCACCATAAGTTAGTATAAACTAATGTTGGGTGTTCTAAAATCAGTTTAGAAGTTTTAGTTCAAGCTTAAAAGGTGTTTTAAGCATTGTTGATTAATATAAGATTAATCGATTAAAATGAGATCGGTTTTTAAACAAGTTAATGCGATTATTGTTTAGGGCGATTTTGGCATGTTTTTATTTATAAGCTTTACATTATGCATGTTTGGATGAATGTTTATTATTGAATGAATGTTTATTCTTACTAGTATGGCCATAGTTGTTATATTTTTACCGATATTGCCCGTAATGAAAGGGAATATCGTGTGGTTTGTAATTAAATGCTGGAGTGAAACTTATGGGGATAAGAATCACTCAAAGGATGAACAAAAATCGACTTGAATCCTTCTTGAAATACACGGCCAAATGGGTCTTTTTTTGTGTGAAATTTTCTGAAATTTTGTGAACAAATGAAAACATAAAGGATAGTCACTAAAATCTAAACACAAAGTAATAGATTTAGTGTTGTGATTAGTTTAAGCACAAAGCCACTAAACTAATCTATCACTAATCTCAAGCACTAAGCAAGGAGATAATGAGGAACACTCAAATAAGTTGAGAACTCTCAAACTTAGGGTTTTTATCATTCAATTCAAAGCTGAAAAATACAATGTGAGGGTGAGGGTTTATATAAAGCCCTTGTTCTAATCTTGACCCTTCATCTAATAACTAATCTAAGGGCTACAATCAACTCATAAAAACAACAACATTTCGGCTCACATGAGCTCAACTTTGCTGAAAATTTGAAAAGGAAACAAACAAATACATAAAGTAAAAAGCATAAAGCATAAAAGGTAGATAATGACATGTGGGAAAGGGACATATTGTGGAACAACATGTGAACCTTCATTTGATCCTTATTTCGGCTGACTTGGGTAGCTCTTCCCTTGACTTTGGTCTTGATCACTTGATGAGTTGAGGTTGAGCCTTGGACCGTAGATTGGAGGTGGGTCCGAGATCAATGGGTCGTGGAATTTCAACTCTCGTTGCACTACTTGTCCCATTTCTCGACTTTCCTTGATCCACCAAGCATGATCAAAAATATATTGCTTAAGTCACTCAAAATTAAGCTCGGGTGGACCCTAGGACCTTGGTCTAGTCCATGGTTCGAGCCCAAGGACCTAAACCGTGATTTGGACAAAAACCGCCTTTGCTAGCCTTGACCATTTTTGGTCCAATCTCCTCTCCTTGAAAAGGATTTGTCCTCAAATCCTCGGTCTCTCTTCCTCTTGCTCGGTTTGAACTTTGATCGTTGTTGAGATTGATCGATACCCCTTTTGCTTCTTGACAAGAATTGGACTTCATGATTGTGGGTGCCCAAGAACACCATAGACCTAGAGATTGATTGAGAGAATAATTTTCCCTAGCTTGGTTCGTGCAAATGACCCTACTCTCTTCTCTTACCATGGTCTCCTTGAACCTACATTCATTTTCTAGCTCATCCTCAAGCTCTTCATACCCAAACTCAATTGAGGCTCGCTTAGGATCACCATGACGCCACTCATTGTCATGATTGAGCCCCACGTTTCTCTTCCACTTCAAGGACTCACTTGAACTTTCCAACACATCGACCCTTTCATCTCCAAACGATTCACTTCCTTTGCACATGATTGAGTGCCCCGAATTTTCAGTTTTGAGCTCATTGAGCTCCTCTCCTTGACTTCCCCCTAATGCTCTAGGATTGTCTTTGATCAAATGGAGGGCCACCTTCTCATTCATGAAAGTACTTGTTGAATTGGATGACCTAAGGATCGTGGACAGCTCACGTATGGCATTGAGGGCCGTGTTCTCCTCCCACAAGTCGATCTTTGGACTTTCACTTGAGCCATCTTCTATCTTGAGCTTAGATGAAGATTGTAGAAGATCATCACTTAGCTCTTTTTGTTCAAGCTTAGTTCCCCCTTTGAATCCCCATTTCATGAATCCACTTGAGTAGACTTGGTTATGACAACCACATAGCATTTCTTTGGTATTGTTAGTTCCCGCTTTGAACTTCCATTTTAGAAATTCCCTCGACTCTTTGCTTGCATCAACATTCTCATACCACATGAATACCTTTCTCTTGACATTAGCCAAACACATCTCATGATCATACTCATCCCGATGCTTGGCATTGTATCCCATGCTTTCCTCTTGATTGTTAGGATCATCTTTAGCAAAGTGAAGGGTCAATTTCTCACCAACATCCATCCCTTCACTTATTTCGGCCTCTTCACTCAATACCACATCTTTGTAAGGCTCAAACATGGAGGGTGGTTTGCATTGCTCTTTGGGGACCTCCTTAGCAAGGACATCAACGACACTCTCCCCCTTGCTAGGCTCTTGTTCAATTTCTGGTCTCCCATCAATCCCCATTCTTTCGTGTGATATAATCAAGGAGGGTGGGTTAGGGTTTTTCAAAATCGGAGGTAAGGGTGCAAGTTTGATTTTCTTAGCTCCAATCTTGAAAGTATAGGTATTGTCCCTCCCATCATGATGAGCATTTCTTTCCAACTTCCATGGTCTTCCCAAGAGGAGATGACAAGCATCCATGGGAATCACATCACACAAAACCTCATCCATGTAATCCCCACCAATGGAGAAAGAAACCAAGCATTGTCTACCCACCATCACACTCATCTCGGCTCCATTTCTTTGGCATTTCATCTTGTAAGGGTTAGGGTGATCTTGTGTAGGTAAGGCTAGTTTTTCAATGAGGGTGCTTGAGGCAACACTAACACAACTTTCCTTATCAACAACCAAATTACAAACCCTTCCCATAATGGTACACCTAGACCTAAAGGCTTCGACTTGGTGATTCTCTTCTAGGTTTAGGGTTAGGGTTTGAGCAAGCTTGTCCCTACATACCATTCGGCCAAGGTTAGGGGGTTGTTCTCCTCCTAACCGAGCCATTCTATCCTCTAACTCCCTTTGACCCCTCAAAGTCACAAGATCAAGGCTAGGGTTAGGTTTAAGTCTACCCCTCATTCGACTCATTTTGATTTCAAGCTCTCTTCTAGCTTTCTCCATGGAATCATACATGGTTTCACCAAGAGTAGTATCAAGTGAAACACCAAAATGATGGAACACATCCATTGAAATAACCAAAGAACAAAAATCTGAAAATTTTGAGTAAAGCAAGGATCTTTGAGTGTGAAAATCAAAACCAATACTAACACAAGTGTAGATCTTCAACCATTTTGTGAAAATTTTGTGAGAAATTTATGGAAAATAAACAAGGAAAGGAAAGAAAGGAAAAAACGAAAATCAAAGAGGAAAAAACTCAAACAAAATCGACCCTAACTTAGATGAACCGAAAAAAATAAAAATGAAAATGAAAATCAAGAACAAACCTAGGCTTTGATTACCAATTTGGAGTGAAACTTATGGGGATAAGTTTCACTCAAAGGATGAACAAAAATCGACTTGAAACCTTCTTGAAATACACGGCCAAATGGGTCTTTTTTTGTGTGAATTTTTCTGAAATTTTGTGAACAAATGAAAACATAAGGATAGTCACTAAAATCTAAACACAAAGTAATAGATTTAGTGTTGTGATTAGTTTAAGCACAAAGCCACTAAACTAATCTATCACTAATCTCAAGCACTAAGCAAGGAGATAATGAGGAACACTCAAATAAGTTGAGAACTCTCAAACTTAGGGTTTTTATCATTCAATTCAAAGCTGAAAAATACAATGTGAGGGTGAGGGTTTATATAAAGCCCTTGTTCTAATCTTGACCCTTCATCTAATAACTAATCTAAGGGCTACAAATAACCCTTGAATTACATCAACATTTCGGCTCACATGAGCTCAACTTTGCTGAAAATTTGAAAAGGAAACAAACAAATACATAAAGTAAAAAGCATAAAGCATAAAAGGTAGATAGGGACATGTGGGAAAGGGACATGTTGTGGAACAACATGTGAACCTTCAATTGATCCTTATTTCGGCTGACTTGGGTAGCTCTTCTCTTGACTTTGGTCTTGATCACTTGATGAGTTGAGGTTGAGCCTTGGACCGTAGATTGGAAGTGGGTCCGAGATCAATGGGTCGTGGAAATTCAACTCTCGTTGCACTACTTGTCCCATTTCTCGACTTTCCTTGATCCACCAAGCATGATCAAAAATATATTGCTTAAGTCACTCAAAATTAAGCTCGGGTGGACCCTAGGACCTTGGTCTAGTCCATGGTTCGAGCCCAAGGACCTAAACCGTGATTTGGACAAAAACCGCCTTTGCTAGCCTTGACCATTTTTGGTCCAAATGCGATCTCGTATCGCCGGATTGTAATTTAATAGTTTATTTCATTTATAAATGTATAATAGGATTGCTATGTATTCATTTGTAAATTTATTCTTGTAACTATTTGTAAATCGAAGACCGGTGATGGAGATCGACTTGGAGCCTTAGAAGAGTTCTAAAGCTTGCAAGGAGGAGCCTTGGATGAGATCCATAATGAAGAGGGACCAAAGGAGTTGGTTTCCAATTTGTAACTCCTTGTATTTTTAATTACCTTTAGGTGGCCATACTAGGTTTATGCTTTTGCTTGCTTGCTTGTTTGATTGCTTATTTATTCCGCACACATGCCAAAATCGCCATGCATGCCACGTTATCCCACTCCGATTGTCGTTTTTAGGTCGCCATTCTTAAATTAGTTCACTTATAAAGAATTTAAATGACTAAAAATTGACAAGATCACCCACTTTTTAACAAAAATGAATTGAGATTAAGCCTTTCCAAATGTAGCAACTATGAACCCCATGTTCGTGAGGACCTCCGCGACGTGGAACCTTGTTACCATGGGTAAGTAGTGGGAGGAAGTCCCGTGCTAATTTGGTTTGGACTCAACCAAATAAGAGTTATTTGGGGCTAAATGGATGCATTTTAAAGAAAATCATCAACCAAGCATTCTAGTGTAGAATTAGTCAAGTGTTGACTTATCGTTTTTATATAAAAGGAAACATGAGATGTCTAATTTTATATGAAAAACGAGTCTTGGAATCATTTATATAATTTCGTGGGAGATCATTATATAAATGGACATTTGTTTTAAAAATGAGTTTTAGCAAATGTTATAAATGAACAATGAATGCTTATATATTTCCTCATATTTATTGTAGAATCGTTTATCGCAATGGCATCATCATCATCAACTCCCGCGCCCATTTTGGGCAAAGATTCATGGTTGCGAACCGTGATGGATAAGTGTATCCTTAAGGATGACGGTAGCAACTTCGTCGAATGGGATTCGACTATGAGGGGCGCCGCTACATCCGACAATATGCTCAAGCACCTTACCGATCAACCACCCGCCGAACCCACTTCTCGATGCGGGGCGGCGCGAGCCGCCTATGATGAGTATGTGAAAGTGGACAATGACGTGAAAAACGTCTTAATTTGGTCCATGGCACCTGCTCTCAAACTCCGATTTGTCACTCAAAAAAGTGCATATGCGATATTCACTCGAGTGACAACCATGTTCTCCAAAGCACCGCAAATAAGGCTTTATGAAGCGCGGTGCGTTTTTCGATGCAAAGCTTGAGAGGAACCAAAAAGTTGGTCCTCATGTGCTCAAAATGATTGAGCAAATAGACACTCTTGAGCGTCAAGAGTGTGCTATACCCAAGGCTCTTGCGATCAACCGCATCCTCCATTCTCTTCCTAACAAGTTTGCTCACTTTCGAGTAAACTATAACATGAATAACATGGATAAGAGTTACCATGAACTTCATGCACTCTTGGTTCAAGCCGAGAGGGATATGGAAGTGAATGAGGTGGAGAAGAAAGATGTTCTCTCCATGAAAATGAAGAACATGAACTTGGGAGTGAAGAAGGGAAGGTGGCCAAGAAGGGCCATCTAACAAAGGCATGGGTAAGGGTAAGGCCATTGTGGAAGGTGTTCCACATAAGCCTAAGCCCAAGATCAACAAGGGAAGACCCTTAAAGACACTTGCAAATATTGCAATGAAGTGGAGTCATTGGATGCGAATTGTCCCAAGTATAAGAACGTTCTCAAAAATGGATGTGCGACATCCAAAGGTATTCCTTCTAATCTCTATATGATTGACATCAATCATGCTTGCATTTCTACATGGGTATTGGATACCGGATGTGGATCTCACCTTTGTAATTATTTGCAGGGGATGAGAAAGCGTCGGCGCTAGCCAAGGGTGATGTAGATCTCCGCATGGGCAATGGAGCTAGAGTAGCGGCCGTTTCCGTGGGAACTTTTGTACTCGCTCTTGCTAGTGGATTAGAGTTGCATTTAAATAACTGTTATTTTGTACCAACTCTAACTAAAAACATTATCTCCGTCTCCGTGTTAGATGCGGAAGGCTTTTGTTTTGTGATAAAGAACAACCGTTGTACTTTTTCATTTAATGAAATAGTTTATGGTGAAGCTATTTCAATTGGAGGTATTTATGTTTTAAATGATGTTAATGATGTTTATCATGTCGAGAACAAGAGGCTCAAAACGAATGAATCAAACAAATCCTACCTTTGGCATTGTCGTTTAGGTCACATAAACGAAAGACGCATAAAGAGACTTGTTGAGACCAAGGTTCTCAAACCATTTGATTGCGAATCATATGGTACATGCGAATCTTGCCTCCTAGGCAAGATGACTCGTCAACCCTTTAGCGGTAAAGGGACACGAGCAAGTGAGGTTTTAGGACTCATACATACCGATGTGTGTGGTCCATTAAACATCACCGCTAGAGGAGGATATCATTACTTCATTACTTTTACCGATGACTTAAGTAGATATGGTTATGTCTACTTAATAAGGCATAAAAGTGATGCTTTTGAGAAATTTAAAGAATTTCAAAATGAGGTTGAGAACCAATTAAACAAAAGGATAAAAGCACTACGATCGGATCGTGGTGACGAATATCTAAGTAATGAGTTTGATTCACATCTTAAGAATTGTGGTATAATATCACAATGGACTCCTCCGGGCACACCACAATTGAATGGTGTTGCAGAAAGGAGAAACCGAACTTTGCTTGACATGGTTCGGTCTATGATGAGTCAAACTGAGCTTCCTGGATCATTTTGGGGCTTTGCATTGTTATCTGCTGTTTTCTCACTAAATCGAAGTCCGACTAAAGCGGCCAATAAGACTCCATATGAGATATGGACGGGAACGGTTCCCTATTTGTCATTCATGAGAATTTGGGTATGTGAGGCATTCGTCAAGAATAAAACTGACGATAAACTCGCTCCAAGGTCTAACAAATGTCTATTTGTAGGTTATCCTAAGGAAACCTGTGGTTATTACTTCTACAACCCTCACGAGAACAAAGTGTTTGTGGCTCGTGATGCTGTTTTTCTAGAAAATGAGTTTATTTCTAAAAAACAGAGTAGGAGAAAATTTGAACTTGATGAAGTTCAAGAGCCACAAACCGAGAGAGAAAATGAGGAAACTGTTCCCTCGTCCTCTGACACGGTTACAATCCCTAGGAGGTCAGGAAGAATTAGTCATCAACCAGACCGTTACCTCGGTAACATCGAGGAGGAGGGTGATTTGTTGTTATTCGAAAGCAACGAACCCTCAACCTACAAGGCGGCTATTAGTAGCCCCAACTCCGAACAATGGCTTGAGGCCATGAAATCCGAAATGGATTCTATGTACGAGAACCAAGTTTGGGACTTGGTAGATTTACCTGAAGGAGTGAGACCCCTTCAGTGTAAATGGTTATTCAAAATCAAACGCGGCATAGATAAACATATTGATGTTTACAAAGCTAGATTGGTGGCAAAGGGCTTTTCACAAGTCCAAGGTATTCATTATGATGAAACCTTTGCACCGGTTGTCGGAATTAGGCGTAATAAGATATTGGCCACAATTGAAAAGGTCTTATCAATAAAATTTCCATTTATGCTATGCTTCGATCCATTAGGATAATCTTAGCGGTTGCCGCATTTCATGACTATGAAATATGGCAAATGGATGTAAAAACCGCCTTCTTGAATGGGATTCTAGAAGAGGAAGTGTTTATGACACAACCTGAAGGTTTTGTAGACACATCCAACCCTAAGAAAGTATGCAAGCTTAAGAGATCCATTTATGGTCTTAAGCAAGCATCGAGGAGTTGGAATCACAGATTCGATCATGTTATCAAACAACATGGATTCGCTCGAAGTCTTAGGAACCTTGTTTGTACATGAAGTTTAGTGGGAGTAAAGTAACTTTCCTTGTTTTGTATGTGGATGACATACTATTGATTGGAAATGATATTCCAAGTCTGAACTCGGTAAAGGTGGAATTGGGAAATCATTTCCAAATGAAGGACTTGGGAGAGGCACAACGCATCTTGGGTATCCGGATCTATAGAGATAGATCCAAAAGGATACTAGCATTGAGTCAAGAAACTTATATCGATAAGATTCTTGATAGGTTCAATATGAAAGACTCCAAGAGAGGCTTTTTTCCGATGAGTGTAGGAATAACGTTGAAGAAATCTCAATGTCCTACGACTCCTGCGGAAATTGAACGCATGAAATTGATCCCTTATGCTTCCGCTGTAGGATCAATCATGTATGCTATGATGTGCACTCGTCCCGATGTCGCTTTCGCTTTGAGCATGACGAGCCGGTATCAAGCTAATCCCGGTGAGAATCACTGGATAGCTGTAAAGAACATCCTTAAGTACTTGAGAAGAACTAAGGATTCGTTTCTAGTGTTTGGAGGAGAACTTGAGCTACGTGTAAAGGGTTACACGGATGCAAGTTTCCAAACCGATGGGGATGATTTAAAATCCCAATCCGGCTATGTCTTTATGTTGAATGGAGGAGCTGTTTGTTGGAAGAGCTTCAAACAGAGTGTCACTGCGGATTCTACAACGGAAGCTGAATATTTGGCAGCATCTGAAGCTGCTAAAGAAGCTGTGTGGATTCGGCAATTCTTGGATGGACTAAGAGTAGTCCCTAGTGCCGCGGATCCTGTCACTGTTTATTGCGATAACAGTGGGGCTATTTTCCAAGCGAAGGAGCCCAAGTCTAGCAACAAGTCTAGACACGTTTTGAGGAAATACCACGTTATTAGAGATAATGTGGAAAGGAAGGAAATAGATATTTGTAAGGTTGGGACAGACGATAACATCGCTGATCCTTTAACCAAGCCTCTTTCGAGGGCTAAGCATGACGCGCACACCGCCTCCATGGGGTTGCGGCGTATGCCAGATTTCCTTTAGTTTCGTAATATGTAATTGAACGATGTATCTTTTTACATATATGAAAATAACATTCATTGTTTTTATATTTAGTCATTGTGAATGCATACTTTGTTTATCCGAATATTTGTGTGACAAGTTTGAACGTATTCAAGTGAACGGAATAAACTAAGTATTTGGTCCCTAGTCTCTCATATGAGGTGACGTCTCCGAGAGACTAGATTGCAAGTCGATCGATGGTGAGGTTCAACACCATAGGGTCATATGTGATGACTGATCGTTTGCATAGACAGACTGTGAAAACACTCTGTCGGGCAGTGACGCTTATAGAATTCCTTTTCAATGCGATTGAAACCTGGTCGTGGTGGGAATTTCTATAGTGTTCCTTTGAGTCGATTCTTTGACTGGGCCGATTATGCAGTCGGTCCAGTTTCCGAGTGACTTTCATTTTTGTCCTAAACCATGCCGTGAAAGGGGGTAATAAGGGCATCTTTGGGGTCATGGTGATCTGCATTATACAGTACAATCGAGTGGAAGGGAAATGTCCACCCTTGTCGGGGTAAAACATCTTTGGGCCACTCGAGGAGTAGTCGCTGAAAATGCGTGGCCACGCTCGGTAAGAATCTACGGTAGATTCCCCGGTCAGACAGCTACTCTCCTTATCGAGGAAACCACTCACGATATATATATCTCAGGATGCAAGTACGACCTGTAAGACACCTTGCATTGAGTGGGAGATGTGAAACGGACATGAGAATTGGTAATGCACAACTTGTCTCGGACAAGTGGGAGATTGTTGGAGTATGTGTCCTCCACAATAGTGCGATTACTTAATAAATCTCAATTAAGGAATACATGGGGATAATCCTGAATTATTGTCAATTGATTAACGTAAATCAATAACGGTTGGCTGACTAGAGTTTGACGTTATTGTCGTGAGAACGGCGGTAATCATTTGATCCCTTTAAGTCACACCTATAGGAACGTACTCCAAATATTTAAGCTAATAATATATTGTATGAGATACGATTATATTAGTGACTTGATAATTTGACTAACGGTTTGTCGGTGAATTAATTTAGAGAGAAATCGAGTTGTGAACTCGGACGTTTGAATTTTATATTGATAAAATTATTAGAGGAGATGGAATTAGTGATTAAACGTTAATTCACTAATTATGTATATTTTACTAATGAGATTAGTAAAAGTACATTTTTAATATATGTGTAAGTGTACATATATATTAAGGAAGAGTTTAATTAATTTACACTTTATTATATTAGATAATTAAGTGATAAATTATATCTTATTGTGGGACAAAATTGATAAACAAAATGGACCCATATTGGAGGCCCTTGGACCGTCCAAATGGAGAAGCAAAAGGAAGATTCCTTTTTGTTTTGTTCATTTTGTTTACTTGCTTTATGCATGTCAAAACACAATGATTAACATGCATAGAATCTCTCTTCCCAAGAAACACTCTCTTCCCTTCTCTACATGCAATGGGCCGAAAATTTGGAGTGTCTTGTACACTTCATTTTTACTTGTTTTTCTAATAAAAACACAAGGCTAAGAGAAAGTTGATTTATTCAAGAGTTCTCTCCTTTCTCTCTCATTTTCTCTCTAAGTCTTATACTAGTTTTATCACAAATATTACTAAGTGTTAGTAATAATATTTCACATATTATCAAGTAATACTAAGTGATTTCTAGTTCAAAATACTTAGTGTTTTTGGAGTTAAGTTCTTGGGTGTATCTCAAAGGAGGTTTCCTACTTTGGAAACTTGGGTTGGAGGATCTTCCTAATACTTTGCTCAAGAAACAAAACTAGAAAGGAGTTCTAGTTTTGTGCCCTAATTTCCTTTTCAAGAAAGGTATAAATTTCTAAACTTGTTAACAATGTAAATTTGTACTACATAGATCTTGCTAAATCAAATTAGAGTAATTTGATTTACACTAATATTTGATTAGTGATGGGATCTAATCCCTACAGAATAACGCATACTTTGATTCGTTTTTGTCTTTGAGGGTGCTTTGTTTTGAAAGTGAGAGGGTGTTGAGTTGAAATGCGTTGTCACATTTCTACTCTGTGCAAAAGATGTCTTAAGATCGAACCCGATGGCCTCGTTGTTGGGTTGTGGAGCGAAAGTCGATCCAAGGTAGTGATAAGCTACTCGAATCGAGGGTGCTTTGAACATGCGATGGAAATGGTCGTGCTCGTTTTCATGCATTTGCTTAAGGAAGAGTTAAACCGAAGCGACTATAAGCCACTTGGTTCAACATCGAAAGTCCACGGGATTGAGTTTACACATTCCCGGGTTTTGTGCTTTTGCGAAAAGAGGAATGCTTGATCCTAGAAGGCTTTGGGCCAGTGAAAACTTTTGAATAATAATGCTTATTTCGAAAGAGGTGTAAAAAGGAAAAGGCCGTGAGCCGTTCGATTTGTTTTCGTGAAAATCCTCGTGGATGGGTTGACGTTCTCGGGTTTGAAAAGAGTTTTGCGAGAGATGGGTTGCGAGTCATGCAGCCCATTTGTGTTTTCGAAGTGTCGCAAGAATGTGTTGATTATTATTGGATGAGGAGAGTGTTTGTGTAAGTCAAACCAAATTGAGTGTGGATCAATTGGTTTGGGGAAAAGCATTTTGAAAAATATTATTTCAAAATGTAGTGAGAGCGTAGTGAAAGGGGTTCGTCGTGTGTCGATGAAGATGTTTAGAAAGGATTTCGAGCCAGAAATGTTTTAAAACGTTTCATGCTCGATGTGAATGATGTTTGTGATAGAATCCTACAGGTTTATGTTAACGATGTGTCTTTAAGATCCTATTGCAGTTGATGCTCGAAATGGCGTTAAGCTATTTGAGCCGAAAATGTGATGAGGACGAGTTTACACGTCCACATGGATTTTGTCAAAGAAGAAATGGATCGAAGTGGTTTTGAGCCATTCGATCCGATGTTAGAGTCCACAAGATTGGGATTGGCCCTTCTTGGGCTTGGCGAAGGATGCTAATGTTGGACCAGTTTGACAATGAGTTGTTTGGCCCAAAGATTTTTGAAAAAGAGTTTGTTTTTAGAGGTTCGAAAAGGTCAAAGGTCGTGGGTTTGCTTTGAAGAAACTCAACAAGAATGTGTTCTAATTCTTAGGTCATGCTTTGTGAGAAAGCATGCGATAAATGGGTTAGGATAACCGTGGGTTATTTAATCCATTTACGTTTCCAAAGGCTTAGAGAATGTGGTAATTATTCCCGGGTGAGTTGAAAAGAATGCTTGAAGAGCCAAGCCGAAATAGCGTAAGACTATTTGGTTTGACGTGAGATTTTTTTTTGAAAAGAAAGTGATTTATTTCAAAAATCGTTGAGGATGTTTTTGCTATACTTGTATAAAAAGATGAATTTTGAAAAGAGATTATTTCAAAAAATGAAAGGGTTTTGTTTTGAGAAGCTTTTGAGACGAAAATGCGGGCATGCATTTTGCCTTGATGTTAAATGCTTTTATTTTAAATTGATTGAGCCCATGTGAACGGTATGTCGTCGTGGGCTCGAGCTGGGATATATGAAAAGCAGTTTGGCTCGAGAGCGGTTAGCACGTCGAGTCGAGGATGTTAAAAGATGGGATTGGCCGTGTGACCCAAGGAGTAAGTCCACGAGCTTGGGTTTTGAACCTTGCTCGGGTTTTTGCTTGTTTTTTGCAAAATGAAGTTTCGAAAGATGTTTATGCAACGGGAGTTGAGAGTGTGCGATCCATTGACCTAGGACCCGCTTCTAACCTAAGGTCCAAAACTCAACCTCAAGTCAATTAAATCATCAAGAGCAAGAGTCAAGTGAGAACACCCAAGTCAGCCGAAAATAATGAGGAGAAACATCACATGTTTGTCTTCCACAAGTCCTTTTCACCACAAGTCACTATCTTTCTTTATGCTTTATGCTTTATGCTTTATGTAATTGTTTGTTTGTCTTCAAAATTTTCAGCAATTGTGAGCTCATTTGAGCCGTTAGTTTGTTGTTTTTCAAGGGCCTCTATGAGCCCTTAGATCAAACTTGAATTGTAGGGTAGAGATTAGAGAATGGGTATTATATAAACCCTCTCTCATTGCTTGTAATTTTCAGATTTGCTTTTGATAAAAAAAAAACCCTAAGTTTGAGTTCATACTCTTCCTTATTTTCATTGCTTTGTGCTTGAATGATTATCGAGTTAATTAGTGGCTTAGTGCTTAATTACTCAACCCTAAATCTTTGGCTTTGTGCTTAGATTTAGCCTATCCTTTTATGTTTTCATTTAACTTACAAAATTTCAGAAAATCAAACACAATACTACACTACTTTGGCCGAGATTTTCATCACTTTTACAAATCGATTTTAGTTGTTTTCTTGAGTGAAATGTAACCCCTTAGGTTTCATTCCAAATTGGTCATCAAAGCTTAGGTTGAGTTTGAAGCACAAGATCCATCTTTGTGCTTAGGAATCACACGGTCCAAGGAGTCCTTGATTTGGCCGAAATTTTTTCAGGTTTGTGTCCTTGTTTTTCTCAATGAGTATGCTTCTTTCTTATGATACTACTCTTGAGGGAACCATGTATGACTCTATGGAGAAATTGAGGAGGGAGTTAGAGGCTAAATTGAGCCGTATGAAAGGAGGATTAGGATCAAATCTTGGTCTTGTAACTTGGAGGGTTATGCATACCCAACCTCAACCATTGGAGGAAAGCCAAAAAAATCAGATTTTTAGGTCTAAGTGTACCATTGGGAAGAGGGTTTGTAACCTAATTATTGATGGAGGAAGTTGTGTTAATGTTGCTTCAAAAACCCTCATTGATAAACTTGCCTTACCCACACAAAGACACCCAAACCCTTATAAGTTGAGGTGGTTGAACAAAGAGGCCGAAATATTGGTGGATAGACGATGTTTGGTTTCTTTTTCTATGGGGAGAGACTACATGGATGAAGTTTGGTGTGATGTGATTCCTATGGATGCTTGTCACCTTTTATTGGGGAGATGGACCAAAAATGGCCAAGGGGGTCAAGGGTGAAGTCGAGGGAGACCATGGGGTGGACCCATGGGCTCGAACCCAAGCTTAGGCCGTGGTCAAGAGGGTCACTAAGGGCTAAATAAAGTCAACTCTATGGTCAAATCAAGCCAACCTTAGTGATCAAGCAAAGTCAAGAGGAAGTCAAAGTTGGAGAGCAACAAAAAGTCAAGATTATGCTATTTTGAAATGTGGTCAACCAAGGTACACCCATGTGAGTCAACCCTCCAATAAATGGGCTCATATGGTTCATCAAGCTAGCTCATGGAGGTCAAGGGGGCCGGCTTATTTCAAGTCACCAAGGATCATCACATTGTTTTTATATTTTAAGTCATTTTCATACATGTCGTTTTCATTACTTTTACTTTATGCTTTATTGAAAGGAGACAATATAATCCCTTGTAATATGGTCACTAGGACCGTCCCACATGCCACCCAAGGTCAAATCTTGACCCTTGAAGACTACCTAAAATGCATGGAGAGGATGTGCTCACATGTCATTGTCTACTTTATGTTTTGTTTGTTATCATTTTCAAAATTGTAAGGTCACAAAGACCAACTTTTTTCGGCTGATTTGAGGGACCTTTATGGCCCTTGGATCAACTTGTAATGTGTGGCTAAGATTAGAATGAGGGTAATATATAAACCCTCATCCTCATCTCACAATTTTCAGATTTGTTGAAATGATAAACCCTAGTTGTTTTATTTGAGTTCTCTTCATTTTCTCATTACTTAGTGTGTGAGTTAGTGGAAGATTAGTTTAGTGGCTTTGTGCTTAAACTAATCAAAACCCTAATTCTATTGCTTTGTGCTTAGGATTAGTACTATCTTTATGTGGAGTGAAACTTATGGGGATAAGAATCACTCAAAGGATGAACAAAATCGAACCTTGAAAACCCCTTGACTATACTCGGCCGTTTGGTTTTTTTGTGATAAAATTTTCTGATTTTTGTTGTTGAATGCAAGAACATAAAGATAGTGCCTAAATCTACTCACAAAGTTATAGATTTAGGGGTTTAATTAACTAAGCACAAAGCCACTAGTTAATTAATTCACAAATCTCAACACAAAGTAAGAGATAAATGAGGAACACTCAAGAAAACAACTAGGGTTTTTAATCATTCTTCAAATCTGAAAAATGTGAGGCAAGGATGAGGGTTTATATATTACCCTCATCTAATCTTGACCCTCCATTACAACAAGATCTAAGGGCTACAATAAACCCTCAAAATACAAGATATACTCGGTCCAAACAAGCTCACATGAGCTGAAAATTTTGATCAATAAACAACAAATACTTAAAGTAAAAAGCATAAAGTAATAAAGGTTGATAGCGACTTGAATGAAAAAGACATAAAGTAAAACAATGTGGTGGCTTGGAACTTCATTGAAGCGGCTCCTTGAGGGCCTCCTTGAGCTAGCTTGTTGAACCATGTGAGCCCATTTATTGGAGGGTGACTCACATGGGTGTGCCTTGATTAACCACATTCAAAAATAGCTTGATCTTTGACTTTTTGTAGCTCTCCAACTTGGACTTCACCTTGACTTAGCTTGATCACTAGGGTTGGCTCGATTGACCATAGAATTGACTTTGGTTGACCCCTAGTGACCCCCTTAGGCCGAGCCCTTAGGCTTGGGTTTGAGCCCATGGCCCTAACCCATGGTCTCCCATCTCGTCTCCCTTGACTTCCTTGACCAATTTTGGTCCAATCTCCTCTCCTTGGAAAGGACTTGCCCTCAAGTCCTTGGAGAACCTCTTGCTCGACTTGCTTGACTTCACACTTGATTCTCGGCTCAATCTTTGCTCGGTCTTGGCTTTCACGGTCTTGGTCTTCCATGGGCACCACTTAGCTAGAGTTTGTAGCAATGGTTGAACCCCTTTGCCTTGGCTCGAAGAATTGGGCACATTTTCATCCTTGGTCACGGTTTCTTTGACCACGCATTCTTCCTCGAGCATTTCTTTGAGCCCTCGACTCATGACCACGCCATCCATCCATTCTTGCTCATGTTCGAGCCCATCAATGATTCTCCACCTTAAAGACCCGCTTGATCTTTCCTTACCATCGATCTTTGTTCTTTCATTGACCACATTCTCAATGTAGTCGGTTGTTTCCTTGTTGATTGATGCTTCACCTTCATGAGGCTCCTCTCCTAGAGTCCTCCTTACCATGCTAGAACTTCCCTCACATTCCAAGCTCACCTTCTCCTTTTGCTCTTCCTTTCTCGGCTCAAGGCCCTTCATCTTCTCAAGCTCACTCAATTTCGGCCTTGACTTCATCTCCTTGCTAGGTTTCGGCTCAAGGAAGGATTCAAATAGGCACGCATTGGATTTACAACCCATCATTGGTGGTAGGGGAGCTAAGACAATGAGCTTTTCACCATACTTGAATGAGTAGGTGTTGTCTCTTCCATGATGGGAAGAATTCTTTTCAAATTCCCAAGGCCTACCAAGCAATACATGGCAAGCATCCATGTCCAACACTACACACACAACTTCATCTTTATAGTCTTGACCTATTGAGACCGAGACTTGGCATTGTTTGTCAACTTTGACCTCGGCTCCTTGATTGAGCCACCTTAGCTTGTATGGGTGAGGATGCTTCAAAGTAGGCAAGGCAAGCTTATCAATGAGGGGCTTGGAAGCAACATTAACACAACTCTCCCCATCGATAATCAAGCTACACACTCTCCCCATGATGGTGCATTTGGACCGAAATATTTGATGCCTTTGGTCCATATTCTCGTTTGATTCTTGGGTGTGCATCACTCGCCAAGTGACCAAGCTCAACCCAGAGTCAGGGGCACAATTGTTTGACCACTTTCACTTCTTCAACTCCCTCGTTTTTCTTCCTCACAAACCAACACTTCATCGTCTCCCGATGCACAACCTCACTTGTGTTCAAGGTCCTCTTGCTAGGACACTCCTTAGCAAAGTGACCATACCCTTGACATTGGTAACACTTCTTGAGGGGGATGGTTCTCTTAGGGCCATAGTCGATTCCCTTTCCCTTGTCAACACTTGATGGCTTGATGGTAGGGTTAGGTTCAACAATTTTGATCCCCCCTTGACTCGACATGGGGTTGGACTTGGGGGTGCTCTTAGCCGGCTCTCCTCTCCCCTTTTCTAACCTCTCCACACGTGTAGCCATGGTAACCGCCTCATCGAATGACCACAAGTTTTGCATTTTGACTCGATTTGCTATCCTAGGGTTTAGGCCCTCAACAAACCTTGCAATTTTTTGTTCGGGTTTCTCATTCATTTCACATTGGAGGGTGAGTTGCTCAAAGTCCCTAAGATAGGTTTCAATGGGGTGTGACTCTTGTTTTAGTTGGGCTAGTTTGAGGAACATGTCTTGAGTGTAGTCTTTGGGAACAAACTTGTCTTTGAGTTTCTTTTTGAGTTTGAGCCATGACTTGATGGGTTCCTTACCCTCTCGGTTTCTTTGATTCTTAAGGTTTTCATACCAAAGGGAGGCATAACCCTTGAATTTCATGATGGCCACTTTGAAACACTTCCTATCGGAGTACTCCTTGAATTCAAAGACTCTCTCAACCGATCTATGCCAATGTAGGAGATCCTCGGCGTCCAAGCTACCATAAAAATCGGGTATGTCCACCTTAATGTCTCGGTCATGGTCTCTAGGGTGGGGCTCAAGGGACTCTTCCGTATCCGAAAATTGCTCATCCATGTGAGGAGGAACTTGTCCTCTCCCGGCCTCCATACCCCATTCCACGGCCCCTTCCTCTTCCCCCTTCACCCTCCTTGGTTCATTCATGTTTTGTTCCAAGAGTGTGTTAATAGCATTCATCATCAAAGTGCAATTACCGGTGAGTTGAGTCAATTTCTCTTCTAAATCGGAAAGTCTTTTACCTTCCCCTCTATCCCCATCCATTTTGTGAAAGTTTTGTGAGATCTTTTGTGGAAATTTTGTGGAAAAATGAACAAGGAAAACAAGAAAGAAAACGAAAAAATGAAGAGGAGAAACAAACCCTAAATTTCGGCCAATCACAAGAACAAACCCAACCAATACTAACACAAGTGTAGATCTTTAACCATTTTTGTAAGATTTTGTGGAAAATAAAACAAGGAAACAAGAAAAGAAAATCGAAAATTGAAGAGGAACAAATAGGAGTAACTCGAAAAACTAAGAACAAGAGCAAATCGAAAAAATGAAGAACAAACCTAGGCTTTGATGCCAATTTGGAGTGAAACTTATGGGGATAAGAATCACTCAAAGGATGAACAAAATCGAACCTTGAAAACCCCTTGACTATACTCGGCCGTTTGGTTTTTTTGTGATAAAATTTTCTGATTTTTGTTGTTGAATGCAAGAACATAAAGATAGTGCCTAAATCTACTCACAAAGTTATAGATTTAGGGGTTTAATTAACTAAGCACAAAGCCACTAGTTAATTAATTCACAAATCTCAACACAAAGTAAGAGATAAATGAGGAACACTCAAGAAAACAACTAGGGTTTTTAATCATTCTTCAAATCTGAAAAATG
Source organism: Dianthus caryophyllus (assembly GCA_023091065.1). Taxonomy (NCBI): domain Eukaryota; kingdom Viridiplantae; phylum Streptophyta; class Magnoliopsida; order Caryophyllales; family Caryophyllaceae; genus Dianthus; species Dianthus caryophyllus. The sequence continues at coordinate 10,838,272 of CM041530.1, forward strand.
TGAGGCAAGGATGAGGGTTTATATATTACCCTCATCTAATCTTGACCCTCCATTACAACAAGATCTAAGGGCTACAATAAACCCTCAAAATACAAGATATACTCGGTCCAAACAAGCTCACATGAGCTGAAAATTTTGATCAATAAACAACAAATACTTAAAGTAAAAAGCATAAAGTAATAAAGGTTGATAGCGACTTGAATGAAAAAGACATAAAGTAAAACAATGTGGTGGCTTGGAACTTCATTGAAGCCGGCTCCTTGAGGGCCTCCTTGAGCTAGCTTGTTGAACCATGTGAGCCCATTTATTGGAGGGTGACTCACATGGGTGTGCCTTGATTAACCACATTCAAAAATAGCTTGATCTTTGACTTTTTGTAGCTCTCCAACTTGGACTTCACCTTGACTTAGCTTGATCACTAGGGTTGGCTCGATTGACCATAGAATTGACTTTGGTTGACCCCTAGTGACCCCCTTAGGCCGAGCCCTTAGGCTTGGGTTTGAGCCCATGGCCCTAACCCATGGTCTCCCATCTCGTCTCCCTTGACTTCCTTGACCAATTTTGGTCCATTATGTTTTTCTTCTATCACAAAATTTCAGAAAATATTTCACCAAAAACATTCACTTTGGCCGAAAATTTCAAGGGTTTCAAGGATCGATTTGTGTTCATCTCTTGAGTGAAACTTGATCCTCCTAGTTTCACTCCAAATTGGCATCAAAGCCTAGGTTTGTTTTTGATTTTCGATTTTTTTTATCTTTGTTTTTCGGTTTACTCTAGCAATGTCGAGTAGTTTGCTTTTCTTCCTCTTTTAATTTTTCGTTTTTCTTCCTTCTTTTCCTTGTTTATTTTCTATAAATTTCCCACAAAATTTCCACAAAAGATCTCACAAAATTGTCACAAAATGGAAGGGGATAGAGGGGAAGATAAAAGACTTTCCGATTTAGAAGAGAAGTTAACTCAACTCACCGGTAATTGTACTCTAATGATGAATGCTCTAAACACCCTCTTAGACCAAAATATTAATGAACCAAGAAGGGGTGAAGGGGGAAGGGGGCGTGGCCGTGGGATAGGAGGCCGTGGAAGGGGTCACCCTCCTCCTCACATGGAAGATCAATTTTCGGATTCGGAAGAGTCCTTTGAAACCCACCCAAGAGACCATGACCGAGACATTAAGGTGGACATACCCGATTTTTATGGTAGCTTGAACCCCGAGGATCTCCTAGATTGGCTTAGATCGGTTGAGAGAATTTTTGAATTCAAGGAGTACTCCGATAGGAAGTGTTTCAAGGTAGCCATCATGAAGTTTAAGGGATATGCCTCCCTTTGGTATGAAAACCTTAAGAATCAAAGAAACCGAGAGGGTAAGGAACCCATTAAGTCATGGCTCAAACTCAAAAAGAAACTCAAAGACAAGTTTGTTCCCAAAGACTACACCCAAGACATGTTTCTCAAGCTAGCTCAACTAAAACAAGAGTCACACCCCATTGAGACCTATCTTAGGGACTTTGAGCAACTCACCCTACAATGTGAGATGAATGAGAAACCCGAACAAAAATTGCAAGGTTTGTTGAGGGCCTAAACCCTAGGATAGCAAATCGGGTCAAGATGCAAAACTTGTGGTCATTCGATGAGGCCGTTACCATGGCCACACGTGTGGAAAGGCTAGAGAAGGGGAGAGGAGAGTCGGCTAAGAACACCCCCAAAACCAACCCCATGTCGAGCCAAGGAGGGGTCAAGATTGTTGAGCCTTGCCCTACCACCAAGCCATCAAGTGTTGATAAGGGAAAGGGAATCGACTATGGCCCTAAGAGAACAATTCCTCTCAAGAAGTGCTACCAATGTCAAGGTTACGGTCATTTTGCTAAGGAGTGCCCTAGCAAGAGGACCTTGAATACAAGTGAGGTTGTACATTGGGGAGATGATGAGGTGTTAGTTTGTGAGGAAGAAAACAAAGAGGGAGTTGAGGAAGTAAGGGTGGCCGAAACAATTGTTCCCCCGGACTCGGGGTTGAGCTTGGTTACTTGGCGAGTAATGCACACTCAAGATTCAAGCGAAAGCATGGATCAAAGGCATCAAATATTTCGAACTAAATGTACCATCATGGGGAGAGTGTGTAACTTAATTATCGATGGGGGAAGTTGTGTTAATGTTGCTTCCAAAACCCTCATTGATAAACTTGCCTTACCAACATTGAAACATCCTCATCCTTACAAGTTAAGGTGGCTTAATCAAGGAGCCGAGGTAAAAGTCGATAAACAATGCAAAGTCTCGTTCTCGATTGGACAAGACTACAAAGATGAAATTGTGTGTGAAGTGTTGAATATGGATGCTTGTCATGTCTTACTTGGGAGGCCATGGGAGTATGAAAAGAACTCTTCCCACCATGGAAGGGACAACACCTACTCATTCAAGTATGGTGAAAAGCTCATTGTCTTAGCTCCCCTACCACCAATGATGGGATGTAAATCCAATGCATGCTTGTTTGAGTCCTTCATTGAGCCGAAACCTAGCATGGAGATGAAGTTGGGGCCGAGCTTGAGTGGGCTTGAGAAATTGAAGGGCCTTGAGCCGAATGAAAAAGAGCAAGGGGAAAAGTTGAACTTGGAATGTGAGGGAAGCTCTAGCATGGTAAGGAGGACTCTAGGAGAGGAGCCTCATGAAGGTGAAGCATCAATCAACAAGGAAACAACCGACTACATTGAGAATGTGGTCAATGAAAGAACAAAAATCGATGGTAAGGGAAGATCAAGCGGGTCATTAAGGTGGAGAATCATTGATGGGCTCGATCATGAGCAAGAATGGGTGGATGGCATGGTTATGAGTCGAGGGCTCAAGGAAATGCTCGAGGAAGAGTGCGTGGTCAAAAAAACCGTGACCAAGGATGAAAATGTGATCAATTCTTCGAGCCAAGGCAAAGGGGTCCAACCACTTCTACAAACTCTAGCTAAGTGGTGCCCATGGAAGACTAAAACCATGAAGACCAAGATCGAGCAAAGGTTGAGCCGAGATTCTAGCTTGAAATCGAGCAAGGGAGGAAGCAAGAGGATCTCCAAGGACTTGAGGACAAGTCCTTTCCAAGGAGAGGAGATTGGACCAAAAATGGCCAAGGGGGTCAAGGGTGAAGTCGAGGAGACCATGGGGTGGACCCATGGGCTCGAACCCAAGCTTAGGCCGTGGTCAAGAGGGTCACTAAGGGCTAAATAAAGTCAACTCTATGGTCAAATCAAGCCAACCTCAGTGATCAAGCAAAGTCAAGAGGAAGTCAAAGTTGGAGAAGCAACAAAAGTCAAGATTATGCTATTTTGAAATGTGGTCAACCAAGGTACACCCATGTGAGTCAACCCTCCAATAAATGGGCTCATATGGTTCATCAAGCTAGCTCATGGAGGTCAAGGGGGCCGGCTTATTTCAAGTCACCAAGGATCATCACATTGTTTTTATATTTTAAGTCATTTTAAATACATTATGCGTTTTCATTACTTTTCTTTTATCTTTATTGAAAGGAGACAATATAATCCCTTGTAATATGGTCACTAGGACCGTCCCACATGCCACCCAAGGTCAAATCTTGACCCTTGAAGACTACCTAAAATGCATGGAGAGGATGTGCTCACATGTCATTGTCTACTTTATGTTTTGTTTGTTATCATTTTCAAAATTGTAAGGTCACAAAGACCAACTTTTTTCGGCTGATTTGAGGGACCTTTATGGCCCTTGGATCAACTTGTAATGTGTGGCTAAGATTAGAATGAGGGTAATATATAAACCCTCATCCTCATCTCACAATTTTCAGATTTGTTGAAATGATAAACCCTAGTTGTTTTATTTGAGTTCTCTTCATTTTCTCATTTGGAGTGAAACTAGGAGGATCAAGTTTCACTCCAAATGAGAAAATTAAACCACCTAAACAGCCCAAAAACTGTGTTCATTGAGTGACTCTTATGAGTGAGTCGAGTTTTGGGTGAGTGTGGTTACAAGGTACAAAGAGGCCCGCTTCGAATCGCTCCAATTCCAATTGGAGCGATTCGAAGCGGGCCTCTTTGTACCTTGTAACCACACTCACCCTAAACTCGACTCACTCATAAGAGTCACTCAATGAACACGGTTTTTGGGCTGTTTAGGTGGTTTAATTTTCTGAAAATTTATTTGCAAACATAAAACAAAGATAAAAGGGATATGAATTAGACTAAGCACAAAGCCACTAGTCTAAAACTAAGGTTCCGATCAATCATCGCACTAAGCTATGATCATTACCCAAGAAACTCGAATCTCCAAGCACAAAGCTAGGGAGGTTTCAAGAGAAAACTCATTCTAAAACTCATTTTTTTATAACTCAACAAATCTGATTTTTACAAGGGAGATAGGTGGGTTTATATAAGACCCATGCTATCATCTAAACCCTACATCTAATATCTAATCTAAGGGCCATGAGGGCCTTACAAAAACAGCCGAAAATTTGGGTCACAAGACCTTACAAAATCTGAAAAATACAACAACTAACAACTAAAGTAGACAATGACATCTTGGTGCATCCTCTCCCTTCATTGTTGTTCTTGATTTAAGGGCCTTGATCTTCTCCTTGGGGCTCAAGTACACGTCCAAATAAGGTCCCAAGGCTGATTTGGTTGTTTGATTTCAAAAGACCAAAAGGTGACAAAGACATAAAGTAATAATAACAAACTATAATGAAAGGGACATGTATGAATTATAATGTATCATCCTTGACTTAAATTTCAGCCGAGATTTTGAGCCTTTTTGGGCTGAAAATTCGTGACCATGGGTCCAAGGACCATGGTTCGATCGTAGGCCAAAAATCGGGACCAAATCGTCAAGCCGTTTCAGTGCAACTAGGAGGATCAAGTTTCACTCAAGAGATGAACACAAATCGATCCTTGAAACCCTTGAAATTTTCGGCCAAAGTGAATGTTTTTGGTGAAATATTTTCTGAAATTTTGTGGTAGAAGAAAAACATAAAGATAGTACTAATCCTAAGCACAAAGCAATAGAATTAGGGTTTTGATTAGTTTAAGCACAAAGCCACTAAACTAATCTTCCACTAACTCACACACTAAGTAATGAGAAAATGAAGAGAACTCAAATAAAACAACTAGGGTTTATCATTTCAACCAATCTGAAAATTGTGAGATGAGGATGAGGGTTTATATATTACCCTCATTCTAATCTTAGCCACACATTACAAGTTGATCCAAGGGCCATAAAGGTCCCTCAAATCAGCCGAAAAAAGTTGGTCTTTGTGACCTTACAATTTTGAAAATGATAACAAACAAAGCATCAAAGTAAACTGATAGCGTGAAAGACATCCTCTCCATGCACTTTAGGTAGTCTTCAAGGGCCAAGATTTGACCTTGGGTGGCTTGTGGGACGGTCCTAGTGACCATATTACAAGGGATTATATTGTCTCCTTTCAATAAAGCATAAAGTAAAAGTAATGAAAGCAGCGTGTATGAAAATGACTTAAAATATAAAAACAATGTGATGATCCTTGGTGACTTGAAATAAGCCGGCCCCCTTGACCTCCATGAGCTAGCTTGATGAACCATATGAGCCCATTTATTGGAGGGTTGACTCACATGGGTGTACCTTGGTTGACCACATTTCAAAATAGCATAATCTTGACTTTTTGTTGCTCTCCAACTTTGACTTCCTCTTGACTTTGCTTGATCACTAAGGTTGGCTTGATTTGACCATAGAGTTGACTTTATTTAGCCCTTAGTGACCCTCTTGACCACGGCCTAAGCTTGGGTTCGAGCCCATGGGTCCACCCCATGGTCTCCCTCGACTTCACCCTTGACCCCCTTGGCCATTTTTGGTCCAATCTCCTCTCCTTGGAAAGGACTTGTCCTCAAGTCCTTGGAGATCCTCTTGCTTCCTCCCTTGCTCGATTTCAAGCTAGAATCTCGGCTCAACCTTTGCTCGATCTTGGTCTTCATGGTTTTAGTCTTCCATGGGCACCACTTAGCTAGAGTTTGTAGAAGTGGTTGGACCCCTTTGCCTTGGCTCGAAGAATTGATCACATTTTCATCCTTGGTCACGGTTTTTTTGACCACGCACTCTTCCTCGAGCATTTCCTTGAGCCCTCGACTCATAACCATGCCATCCACCCATTCTTGCTCATGATCGAGCCCATCAATGATTATCCACCTTAATGACCCGCTTGATCTTCCCTTACCATCGATTTTTGTTCTTTCATTGACCACATTCTCAATGTAGTCGGTTGTTTCCTTGTTGATTGATGCTTCACCTTCATGAGGCTCCTCTCCTAGAGTCCTCCTTACCATGCTAGAGCTTCCCTCACATTCCAAGTTCAACTTTTCCCCTTGCTCTTTTTCATTCGGCTCAAGGCCCTTCAATTTCTCAAGCCCACTCAAGCTCGGCCCCAACTTCATCTCCATGCTAGGTTTCGGCTCAATGAAGGACTCAAACAAGCATGCATTGGATTTACATCCCATCATTGGTGGTAGGGGAGCTAAGACAATGAGCTTTTCACCATACTTGAATGAGTAGGTGTTGTCCCTTCCATGGTGGGAAGAGTTCTTTTCATACTCCCATGGCCTCCCAAGTAAGACATGACAAGCATCCATATTCAACACTTCACACACAATTTCATCTTTGTAGTCTTGTCCAATCGAGAACGAGACTTTGCATTGTTTATCGACTTTTACCTCGGCTCCTTGATTAAGCCACCTTAACTTGTAAGGATGAGGATGTTTCAAAGTTGGTAAGGCAAGTTTATCAATGAGGGTTTTGGAAGCAACATTAACACAACTTCCCCCATCGATAATTAAGTTACACACTCTCCCCATGATGGTACATTTAGTTCGAAATATTTGATGCCTTTGATCCATGCTTTCGCTTGAATCTTGAGTGTGCATTACTCGCCAAGTAACCAAGCTCAACCCCGAGTCCGGGGGAACAATTGTTTCGGCCACCCTTACTTCCTCAACTCCCTCTTTGTTTTCTTCCTCACAAACTAACACCTCATCATCTCCCCAATGTACAACCTCACTTGTATTCAAGGTCCTCTTGCTAGGGCACTCCTTAGCAAAATGACCGTAACCTTGACATTGGTAGCACTTCTTGAGAGGAATTGTTCTCTTAGGGCCATAGTCGATTCCCTTTCCCTTATCAACACTTGATGGCTTGGTGGTAGGGCAAGGCTCAACAATCTTGACCCCTCCTTGGCTCGACATGGGGTTGGTTTTGGGGGTGTTCTTGGCCGACTCTCCTCTCCCCTTCTCTAGCCTTTCCACACGTGTGGCCATGGTAACGGCCTCATCGAATGACCACAAGTTTTGCATCTTGACCCGATTTGCTATCCTAGGGTTTAGGCCCTCAACAAACCTTGCAATTTTTGTTGGGTTTCTCATTCATCTCACATTGTAGGGTGAGTTGCTCAAAGTCCCTAAGATAGGTCTCAATGGGGTGTGACTCTTGTTTTAGTTGAGCTAGCTTGAGAAACATGTCTTGGGTGTAGTCTTTGGGAACAAACTTGTCTTTGAGTTTCTTTTTGAGTTTGAGCCATGACTTAATGGGTTCCTTACCCTCTCGGTTTCTTTGATTCTTAAGGTTTTCATACCAAAGGGAGGCATATCCCTTAAACTTCATGATGGCTACCTTGAAACACTTCCTATCGGAGTACTCCTTGAATTCAAAAATTCTCTCAACCGATCTAAGCCAATCTAGGAGATCCTCGGGGTTCAAGCTACCATAAAAATCGGGTATGTCCACCTTAATGTCTCGGTCATGGTCTCTTGGGTGGGTTTCAAAGGACTCTTCCGAATCCGAAAATTGATCTTCCATGTGAGGAGGAGGGTGACCCCTTCCACGGCCTCCTATCCCACGGCCACGCCCCCTTCCCCCTTCACCCCTTCTTGGTTCATTAATATTTTGGTCTAAGAGGGTGTTTAGAGCATTCATCATTAGAGTACAATTACCGGTGAGTTGAGTTAACTTCTCTTCTAAATCGGAAAGTCTTTTATCTTCCCCTCTATCCCCTTCCATTTTGTGACAATTTTGTGAGATCTTTTGTGGAAATTTTGTGGGAAATTTATAGAAAATAAACAAGGAAAAGAAGGAAGAAAAACGAAAAATTAAAAGAGGAAGAAAAGCAAACTACTCGACATTGCTAGAGTAAACCGAAAAACAAAGATAAAAAAAATCGAAAATCAAAAACAAACCTAGGCTTTGATGACCAATTTGGAGTGAAACTAGGAGGATCAAGTTTCACTCAAGAGATTAACACAAATCGATCCTTGAAACCCTTGAAATTTTCGGCCAAAGTGAATGTTTTTGGTGAAATATTTTCTGAAATTTTGTGATAGAAGAAAAACATAAAGATAGTACTAATCCTAAGCACAAAGCAATAGAATTAGGGTTTTGATTAGTTTAAGCACAAAGCCACTAAACTAATCTTCCACTAACTGACACACTAAGTAATGAGAAAATGAAGAGAACTCAAATAAAACAACTAGGGTTTATCATTTCAACAAATCTGAAAATTGTGAGATGAGGATGAGGGTTTATATATTACCCTCATTCTAATCTTAGCCACACATTACAAGTTGATCCAAGGGCTACAATCAACCCCCAAATACAACATTATACTCGGTCCAACAAGCTCACTTGAGCTGAAAATTTTGAACATAAAACAACAAATACTTAAAGTAAAAAGCATAAAGTAATAAAGGTAGATAAATGATGCATGTGTTGATAGTGACTTATTGAGGAACACATGTGAGGACTTCTTGTGATCATTTTCTCGGCTGACTTGGGCTTCTTCCCTTGACTTTGACTTTTGTTGACTTAGTTGACTTGTGGTTGACCCTTGGACCTAAGGTTGGAAGCGGGCCCTAGGTCAATGGATCGCAAATTCTCAACTCCCGTTGCAATCTCCCCGGGTTGAAAAGGATTTGCCCTCAAATCCTCTCCTTCTTCCTCCTCTACGTCTTCATGATACGGGCTAAGGTCTCCAACATTAAACGTGCCATGGACTCCGTACTCTCCCGGTAGATCAACTTTGTAAGCATTCGGTCCAATTTTCTCAAGTATCTCGAAGGGACCCTCGGCTCTCGGCATGAGCTTGTTCTTTCTCTTATCCGGGAATCTTTCTTTCCTCAAGTGCAACCATACCAAGTCTCCCGGCTCGAATTCATTTGGAGTCTTTCGGCTCTTTGACCGAGCCTTGTAGGTCTCGTTTGCTTTCTCGATTTGCTTTTTGACTTGATTGTGGATGCTCATCATGAATTCAACCCGCTTCTTGGCATCATAGCTTATTTCCTTGCTCTTGTCGGGAGCTAGGTCCGTGGGCATGAGTGGGTTTGCTCCATAGACCACTTCAAACGGTGATTGTCAGTGCTAGAAGAAGGGCACGATTAAAAGCAAATTCGGCGTGGGCAAGCTTGAGATCCCAATCTTTCAATGACTTGGAAGCGATGCTCCTAAGGATCCTCCCAAGGTTTTATTAGTGACCTCGGTTTGGCCATCCGTTTGAGGATGGTGACTTGTGCTAAACAAGAGCCTGCGTCTTTAGCAATTTCCACAAGGTCTTCCAAAAGTGGCTCATGAACTTGGTGTCTCGATCGGATACAATGGTTTTAGGGACTCCATGCAATTTAACCACCTCCTTGAAATACAACTCGGCTACACTCATGGCATCTTCGGTTTTCTTGCACGCAATGAAATGAGCCATCTTGCTAAATCGATCTACCACAACCATGATGGAATCCTTACCTCGTTGAGTTCTAGGCAAAGCGACGATGAAATCCATGCTAACGTCCTCCCATGGCCGATTTGGGACGGGTAAAGGAGTGTAGGGCCCCGTTTGAAAGTAGGTCTTGGATTGTTGGCACGAAGCGCATCTCTTGATCACATCTTGGACATCTCCAAGCATCTTGGGCCAATGGAATTGATCTTGGAGGATGTCATAAGTCTTTTGAATTCCGAAATGCCCGGCTAAACCATTAGAATGAACTTCCCTCACTAGGAGATTTCGATAAGAACCCTTAGGTATACATAGCCGATTTCCATAGAACAAGAACCCCTCTTGAAGTGTGTACTTGCTTCCCACCTTGCCTTGTCCTTCACGTATGGAATTCCACTCATCTTTGAAGTCGGGATCCTCCACATAGAGCTCCTTCATGAATTCAAAACCCAACACTCTTTGCTCCATGTAGCTTAGCATGGTGTGCCTCGAGATAAGGCATCGGCCACCACGTTATTCTTCCTCAATGAACTTACTCGAGAAAGAGAATGATTGGAGAAACTTCGACCCACTTGGCATGCCTATGATTCAACTTGTGTTGCCCATTGATGTATTTGAGTGCCTCATGATCCGAATGAAGAACAAGCGGCTTGGGTTTGAGATAATGGCTCCAATGGCGAGAGCCCGAACGATGGCATAGAATTCTTTGTCGTAGGTGGAATAATTGAGCTTGGCTCCATTCAATTTCTCACTAAAGTAGCGATCGGTTTGTGTTCTTGCAAGAGAACGGCCCCAATTCCAACTCCACTAGCATCACACTCGACCTCAAAGAGCTTGTTGAAATCCGGTGGTGTAAGAATAGGTGAATCACACAACAACTCTTTGATCCTCTTGAAAGGATTCTCGGCCCCTCATTCCATTTGAACTCTCCATTCTTCATACACTTTCGGTGATGGGTGCCATGATCGGTGCTAAAATCCTTGATAAATCGTCGATAAAAGAAGCCAAGCCATGAAAACTCCTCACCTCGGTTATGTTCTTGAGTGGCCATGATTTGATAGCCTCCACTTTCTCTTGATCCACTAGAATACCACGGCTTGATATAATATAGCCCAAGAATTGGACTTCGCTTTGCATGAAGGAACACTTCTCTAACTTGCCATACAACTTGTGATCTCTAAGTGTTTCAAACAACACTTGCAAGTGATGTAGGTGAGCTTCCTTGGAAGGGCTATACACTAAGATATCGTCAAAGTAAACCACAATGAATCTCCCCAAGTAAGGTCTCAAAACCTCGGTCATCAATCTCATGAAGGTGCTAGGAGCATTGGATAGTCCAAAAGGCATGACTAACCATTCATATAACCCATGCTTCGTTTTGAAAGCCGTCTTCCATTCATCACCCTCCTTGATTCTCACTTGATGGTAGCCTTGTCGTAGATCAATCTTAGAAAACAATCGAGCTCCACTAAGCTCATCAAGAATGTCATCAAGTCTAGGTATAGGAAACCTATACTTGGCCAGTAATGTTGTCGATAGCTCGACTATCAGTACACATTCTCCACGTTCCATCCTTCTTTGGTACCAAAAGTGTAGAGTGCGGCACAAGGACTAAGGGACTCCCTTACAAACCCCTTTTCCATGAGTTCCCCAATTTGTTGTTGAAGTTCTCGCGTAGCTTTGGGATCACTTGATGGCGGCCTTATTTGGTAGTGTAGCTCAGGAACAAGATCGATTTGATGCTCAATGCCCCTAATAGGGGTAGGCCGGGGGGAAGTTCAAGGGGGAACACATCCTTGTAGAGTTCTAATAGTTCTTGCACTTCAGATGGAAACGGTATATCAGTTCCCTTAGCTGCTTCTTTC